>JAECXP010000238.1:4220000-4820000 GCA_018152965.1 Scaptomyza pallida
CTCGTGTTTAAATTATTAACTAACTTTTTTTTGTGAACTAGTTTCTTCTCGTCTGTCGTTGTTGTTGTTGTTGCTTGTCGCGTCACGAGTTTCAGTTTAACAGCCACGTTAAATTGCAAGTTTACAATTTGTTTAGCATTTACTTTTCAGTGTGTGTGTGTTCGTTTTTATGTGTGCTCGAGTTTTAGCTTGTTTGTTGTGCAAATTTTTTGTGTTAAGCAAGTGCAAAATATATATATATGTATATCTCGAGATGATGAAATGCGACGTAAACGTAACTGATTTGGTAATAGACAGTGTAGATAAACATGCCAGATACGAACCGCAGTACCACAGTGCGTATGCGTATTTGTTGTTGAATATATTAAGCATACGCCGTGGTGACTGGGCTGAAAGTTGCGAAAGCGGCATATGGGGTAAAAAAAGCACTTAATCTTAACAATAGCTTCTGTATCTATCTGTAAATATCCCTAACAATTCGCGCATTTTGCTCAAGGCTGAGCATTGAGCATACGCACGGTTGTCTGGCCAATATTTGTGTGTGGCCAATAAGCCACAACAAAAGAAAAACGCAATCAAACTAAATTTGCTGCCCCAATTACGGGCATAAGGCATTCATAAGTAATGCACAGCTAACAAGCACAAAGAAATGTGGGTGGAAAATTAATTTTCTTTCATTTTTTTTCTCTTCGATTTTGTATATATTGCTTAGAAATGGCGCGGTTTTTATTTAGTGCAGGATTAACCTAGTTTTGAGCATAATATTAAATCATTAAAGTTTTTGTTATTGTTTTTTATTTGACTTATAAATACCTTCCATAGAAACAAATATTAAATTTATATAGCTTTAGCTTCACCTCTACTTTAACCCTTTTGCCAACTTCTCACCTGCCTGATTAAATTCAAATGACAAAATCGAATAAAGAAAGGAAATCAGCTTGGCGCCTGATCACGACCTTCAGGTCTTACTCAACAACTCATTCTGAATGACGTACATTCAATGCTGCTGATAGTAATCTTCAAAATGATTATGAAAAAAATAAATTGCTGAACTGCTGCAAGTTAGTTTTTCCATTCAAAGCACAAAATGTTATTGCCTCGAGTCAAGAATGTATAAACAAATATTTTCAATATACATTTTTGCATCAATTGAGTAAAAGAACTTTATTTGATCGTTGCTGCATTTGAAATCCCCCAAAAAAACATATAAAATGCAATTTGGAACAAATGCCAAGATACAGCTCCCCACTCCCCTTTATTTAGATAGTTTTTTCATGTTGTTGCTTTAGTTGCACACCCACGCAGCTAATTTACCTTTCAATTCATTTTCATTTCAATTTTTCATGTTGCTTTGTTAATTGCCAAAATATTTTTGTTCAATGTGTGTACAATAGAATTTTTGAGTCTGTACATGATGTATATACATAAATGTACATACATATACAAGTGTGTATTTGTGTGTGGAACATTTATAAATTCAATTTTTGTTTTTGCTGACGCAATTATCGATTGTTTTTAAATAGTTTTTTTGGGCTTTGTTTTTAGCATAAGGCGCATCAATTGATTGTGCGTTGATGTCTTTGCTTTGAATACTCTGTAAAACTATTCGAATAGTGGAAATTTGCAGGGCATTTGGCTAAGTCTAACGCACTTTGCTTCCATTTTTGCCACTTGCAATATTTTTTCCTGCCCTGACCTTAATTGATGTTGAGTTAAAATTGTTGCGTTAAGCGCCGGAAATCGATTGCGGCTTTCGTTTTTTTTAGGGGCTTAATAAATGGCAAAACTGATAACGCATGAACAGTGGCATAGCTTGTGCACTAACAAAAAAGGGTTTCTAACGCAAAAATAATGTGCGTTGTCCACAAAATGTTTTATGATCCATTTGATTAGGGTTTCTGGGAATAAAGTCTACCAACAAGTGATCGATAAGCAAAAGTAGAAGCTCTCAAGTATAATGTTTCTTTGTATATATCGTAACGTATCGTATCGTATCGTGTTTACAAAAACAATAAACATGGGTTCACAAACAGTTGTGTATACCCTTAAAGCGGCAATGCTTGAAGATTAAAGTTGCACATAAATCAATTTCCAATTGCAAGCATTGCAAAACTTTTATTTGTATATTTTATTTATTTTCAAATATGTTTTTTTTTTTGCTGTCTACGTGTTTTTATCACAGACAGCTTTTGGTTAGGGTTTTATGTATTATTTTTTGTTTGTGGCTGTTGCTGGCGCCTTTAAATTGGTGTGCATTAGTTTATTGAATTCGAGAGAGCTGGCAATTTGATTACATTTGTATAAAATACTGTAAACAAACGATTAACGTGTTAGACTTAAACAAAACAAAAGCACAGTTTTTTGTTATTTTAATTGAAATATGAGCGCATTTGTTGTGCCGCATGTGTGCGAATATGCGTGGGATAGACAAAACAGGAAATTATCGGTATTGATGTTAATGTTGATGTAAGCTAAAGGGGGGCAGATTGATATGTTTAAGTTCAAGGTGAGACAATGGGGTGAAAAGAAGGGAGTGAAATGAGATTGATTGAGGTAGGGATAGATTTAAAGGTTGTTGGATGGATGGGAGATATCATGAGAAGTTTATAGAGATAGGGGAATTAGATGGTTTTACGATGCAAAGACAACTTAAAAAAGATAGATAGATATAAATCTGTGAGGATAGCAGAAAAGTTTAACTTTGTGATGTTTTTGAAAATTGATAACATGTTTTCTATGATTCTAAGCATAGTATGATAATATATTAAGATCAATGGATGATATACTAGATCAAAATATTGAAATTGTTGTGTTAAGTATACATTTGAACTTTGCTTCTTCCCTAAAGTTATACTTCTAACTTCTACAATCAATCGTTTCAATATTTTACCAAAAACTTCTTAAACTCCCTAACAGTTACATTCTCCCATTCATTTCACATATACAATACTAACAAGCTCTTGTCTAACAGTTCCATAAAATTAAAACGTGTCAGAGTGCAAGAAACTTTACACTTTATTGCTCTAGGGCAGCAATTGCAACTTGCCACAACAACAACAACAACAAGCACATTGAATTCTAACAAGTTTATCGATTTCCGTCCACTTTTATTTACCTGATGTACACCGTGCCCAAGTACCACAATCAACTTTCATTGTAGCTCAAAACTCATTTGTGTCAAATGTCCCAAGCATTATGTATACAAACATACACATACATATAAACACTGTCAAACTGTCATTAGGCAAAAACAAAGATATTGTCGGTATGTACACCGATTCAGATATACCTTATATATATATAGTGTGTGTGTATCTTTTTCAATGAAAATTGTGCGTATTAAATATTCATTAAGCTTCTGGGCAATGGCTTAAAATGGCTTATAATTGTGGTTTGACTTGTAGGCTTAAAGTCAAATATATAACCCTCTCTCTCCCCTCTTGCTTCTTTTTCTTTCTGCCTACATAATTGATGCGTGTCACTTGCAGTTGTCCTAAATATGTGGGTCGAGACAAGGATTTCGAACGCATCCATAAAATATGCAACAGAAAATATGTTTAGTTGTTGACCAATTTGTCCAAAATGCCAAATATGTGCTGTGGCCAACAATAGCAACAACATTTGACTAAGTTCATTAAGTTAGTTGGCTTTTCATTTGCTTTTAGCCGTTTGGCAATTAGTTTTGTGGCAACATTTCGTTTGACATTTTGGCAAATGTTTGCTGTTGTTTGTGTTGTTTGTGTTGTTGTTGTTTATTTCTCGTGCTCGTTTGGTTAAATGACATTTCTATTTCTTCAAGTAAAATGCATACACATACACATAAGCACACACACACATGGTCAAAATGAATTTTGGCTTTGGCTTTTGCTGTGTTGGCAGCTTGTACACCTATACCAACTGGCACCACCCGCCACCCTCATCATCCTCATCACCATATCTGAGTCGCCCCACTATCTGCTCGCCCGTTGTCGTCCGCCACTAATGTGGCGTACATTTTTTGGCTAACACTTTATCAAGATGGCAGACGCCTTGGCATGCGGCCAAAACCAATGCACAAAACTATAAAATGCTACCTCTAGCCATCAGCTGTGTGCGCGCGAGGGTGACGGCCAGTGGCAGGGGGTGGTTGGCCGAGAGAGAGAGACAGGGTGGTACCTTCAGCTGTAGCTTCTATTCTGTTGCCAGGGCCAATGATCAACAAAAGTCAAATGGCTCGAAACTTGAAAGTTGGCCTAATTGCAGGGCTAACAACTCATTGCAAATGCAAATTATGAGTCAGCTTGTAGTAGGCGTGACAGACTGTACTACCACGTGAGAATGCCATATTCATTTGGAGAAAGCACATATTTGACTACTATATATATGTGAGATTTATTTTTGAATGCACAGAGCGAAGAAAACAAATACTTAAGACTGAGAGTAGAAAGTGCTCAAGAAGAAAAACTTTAAAAAATCTTTTAAATAAAATATTTTTAAACAAACTAAAGTAAACTACAATTAACTTTAATATTTTCAACTGTGATGCGTCTAGTTAACTGTTTAAGGATAAATTTATACTCCTACAGTCTAATTTCTCTAAGTGTAACACTTGAACGTACGCCGCTTTTTAAAGACAAATGCCTCACACAAAAAACAAAACTTAAATGTTCAATTAAAAAATCAACTTCAGACGTATACTTAATAACAAAGCAAAAACCCCTTAAGCTGTTTGACAAAAATGAAATAGAAACATTTCAAATCGCTTTCAAAGTGTGTGCAATTTTTCGCTCAGTGTGCAACAACGTCTTAAAATGTATTTCATTGGAAAATGAAACTTTTCACATGCAGACATGCTGAAAGAAAATTCGATTTGCAGCTGCCGCCGCCCTTCCGCACCAATGTGCCCCATACCGTTCCGGAATTTATTTCTAATAGATCACGTTTATCCCCCCTTACCTCCCGAGTGCACAGTGTGCCCCTCCCGCTGTTAGCTGGCGACAACGTGCGCCATTTGTCTTAACCTTCAAGAACATTTAGACGTCATTCATCTCGCGTTCGTTCTCTCTACTTCGCTCTCTCTCATAATTTCTATGCGAATTTCAATTTGTTTTTGTTGTTGTTGTTGCTTTTGATACATTGTAGTTTTGTTTTGGGTTCTTGTGGGCGCCTTTTTGGTATTTTTCCACGGCATAGACTACTTAAAGGTTTTCGTTGTTGCAAACAATTAAATATAGCTGCATTTGTTGTTCCTCTTTTGTTAATTTATTTTTGTTGATTTTTCTTCTATTTTTCTTTGTGATTTGGCTTTTGGCGTTGGTTTTAGCGCGCGACTTTTTATTTTTGGTTTGGCTCATTGACATTTGCCTCAACAAAAACCCCCCAAAAAAAGAATCTCTCTGTGTGGTAGACGGCGTCACCAAAGTCATGTGCTTTGTCCTTCCGCCACTTGCCCCTTTGCTCACCCTTGAGCAGGCGAATGTGTCATGCCATCAAACCCAAAACTGCTTTTAAAATTGGCCATTTTATGGCTGTTGGCGGTTTTTGTTTGCCCAGGAGACGCTCAAGGCCATTGATAAGATAGTCAAACAGCACAATGAATGTCAAAGTAGGAAGAGGAAGAAGTAGCATCACATTGCACTGCAGTATGCAACTGAAGTTGTCTAACAGCTGTTCTCAAACATTTTACTTAATTATTCTTAATGCTTTAAAATCTTTAAAATGCCATTAGAACTGAAGACTTAATGCTACTTACAATTCAGTTACAGTTATGTTAACTAACAGATGTACAAAAGTGCATTCCATAAACATCTCTGTTATGCCTAGATTTGACTATACCTCATCATATTTAAAGATAAAAGCAACTTTTATCAAATGATTCTGTTATGATTAAACTGTAAACAAATCTTTAAATCAAATTGCCTTATTTTAATCTGAACCATAGTTTGGATAGTAATTAATAAATGCCACATTCCAACAGCAGAACAATAATAAATACTTTGTCCATTCACACCTAACAGATGTCCCTCGAAACTGTCAAAAAAAAAACATGTATTTATTTTTATTTTTTTTTGTGAACCGTGAATTCCTTAATCCGCACACACAAATATGTGTCAGCACGAACCGCCTATAACTGTGCCATAAAAATTAAGAAAAGCAACAAAAAACTCGCAATGTGATTAAAATTTACGAGCACGAAAATATATATACCTGTATATATTTAAACAAAATACTATTCAAAATAGTTGAATAAAAATATGAACAAAAATGCTTACAGCAATGGTCAAAGCAATAAAATCTTGTGTATTATTTATTTTTATTGTCTTGATTAGAGTCATCATCAGCGTGTATATATATGTTTGTATATATCTTAGTTGCGATATGGATAATATTATACAATATGTAGCAGGAGATTGGCCTGGCATGGGGCCAATAAATGTGACTGCAAATGAAAACGAAACAAAAAATTCGTTCATATATATAATATGCTTTACCAGGGGCAGACGGGCAGGCAGTCAGGCGTGATATCATCTAGAAAGTAGAAGTGCTAACAATAATAATAATATGAATACGACAACAAGTTTGTTCTAGACAAAAATGAAACAATTCAATTTGGAATACTTCAAAATCCCAATGCATTTGAAACCTATCCCAATAAGAAAAAAAAAAAATAATGTTAGCAACATGCAATGAGAATTTTTTCAAAATTTCATCACAAAAACAACATATACCATATTGAGCTAAAATAAGTTGTTTTTCTGTAAGTTGCTTCGAGAATAATATTAATAAATTTTTGCCGCATTTCACAACACATTGAAATGGTTTTAATTAACAATAATGGCTTAGCTGTCACATATATTCACAATTTGAGAGACTTAAATCAACATCAATTTCAACGTTTATCACTATCTACTTCTTCATCTTGTTTTATGTCTAGGCTGCGAACTTTGCACACACACACTAACACACATTGATTGTGATTCATTTGCTTAGATTTGATGGAATTTTTACCTCACTTTTTAACTCCCATGCCAGACAACAATCTGTCCACCTGACCCGTTACATTTTCATATACTATCTACATTTGTTCCAGTACGTAGAGCCCAAGTGAAGCAGGGAAGATGAAGGTTGATTGCCATTGTTGTTGCTGTTGTGTAATTTATTGGGGTCATTTGCGCTCTTGGCATGCTATTCACACCAGCCAGCTGTGTATATAGTTTGCACTGTCCCCCAGCGGTTGTAAATAATGTCCGTCTGCCTGCCTGCCTGCCTCAAGCGCCAGGTAGAAGTTAGTCGTAGTTGATATCGATGGGATTAGAGTGGAATGGAATGAGTGTCGTTGCTGTTGATAAGCCGCCGAGACATTTTGATTGCCTTTGAATACAATGAAATGGAAAACTATTTTCTAGTTGGTTTCGTTCGCTTAAAGGGTTAAGGTATTTAATTAATTGATTAGCTTCTAGTTGAGGGAAAGAAACAAACCAAGTCACGATATAACATTTAGGATTCTTTACTTAACATATGTGTGCGATGTTTAGCTGTTATGTTAAACGTTTACGTATGTAGCATTTGGATGTTATGTTAACTAGTTGGATGCTATGTTAATAAGTTCCTTGCTATGTTATTTGTGATAAAATAGCTATTTGTAAGCAATTATCTCGCCATAATTTTGGCTTTAACTTTGATCAATTTGTCTAAAACTTAAGGGTAATAAAAAAACTATTTAAATTTCAGTTTCTTACGTTTAAAGCTAGAAAATATAATTGTAAACTTAAGTTTTTCCTACATCATCGTTATAAAAAAAAAAAATTATTGTTCATCATACATTTTGACACCTTTTCAACATTAAGCTTTGATCAGAGACTCAGCTACCGCTGACTTAATAGCCACAAAGTAACTACAACAACAACAACAACATACACATATTGCAACTAGTGTCCAGAGTTACACACATGTATGTGTATGTGTGTGTGTGTGTTTGCTTTTGTGTATGTTTTGTGATCTAATGCGCTACTTTGTCTATTTACCTTATCCGACAGATTAAAGTGTCACGAGCTGTGCCTTGCTGCAGCTGCCACCCTTCTTCGCCCCCCGCCTCCTCCTCAAAGCCCAGGGCTTAGTGTGTGAGAAAGAGATAGCATGTCAATTTGCGTTTATTAGACACACACAAAGTAAACACACATACAAATGCGCGAAAGATACAACGTGAAGTGTAGCTTTAAGATACACAGCGTGCCCAGATGAGGGCAACTTGTATAAGGTTGTTGTTGTTGTGGTCTTAGTTGGGTCGGGCAACAACAAGCTTGACAAACAACAACAGCAACAACAACAACAGTAATAACGCCACTTGAAAGCCCAAAAGCGTGCTCTCAACTATATTTTTCATAGCGTGCCTCGGCTGCTGTACGTTTTTTTTCCCCTCTACACACACACACACACACACACATTTTCGTTTACCTTTTGCCTCGACTTTTTATTCAATTAACACACTGAGAGCCAAAAGTGCTCGGCAGCCAAGGCGATGCGGGCAACAACAACTGAAACTAACTTTAAACAGTTGCCAAAAAACAAGATTTTTGAATTTGTTAGAACTGCACTTAAAGAAAGCAACAAATATGCAATTGCCTCTGACAATTGACTATCAATAATTAGTTATGCATTTGCTAAAATTTAAGTGCGTTTAACCCAAGAATAATGCGCAAAAAAACACGCCTATTAACCCATGCAATCGTTTTTATGTTTCCTTTCCTCATTTTTGAAGCTATAAAAACGTAAAAATGGACTGAATGCATCGAATGCACAAATAATGTGCTCGTAAAAAAACGAATTGCCAAAAGCAATGTGAAAAAAATTTACATAAATCTAATAGATGTGCGTTGTGTATACCCTGTAAAATGTGATTAATGTAGAAAAATCATATTGTGGTTGCCATTTAGCCTAAGCTCTTTTGAGTTTAATAAGAATTTGGTTTAGAATATTGGTTAACTTTGAAGAAATTCATTTTTTTCTTAAGTATTTTTGTTGAGATACAGAAGACGTTCAAGACTTTCTTCAAAAGGGTATTAAAAATACGAAATGAAAATAAACAAATTCGATATAATACGCATCAATAAAAGTGTGTAAAAGCGTGTGTGTGCCAGGCAACAAGAAAGTTGTGAATGCTTTGCATTTGATGAAAGGCTGTTGTCGATTCTCATGGCTGCCATTAGGCATGGCCGGGACCGGTTTGGGGGTGGCATAGTGGACATGCAACAGACGTTGCCACACACACACAACTTCACACCCATTGCAATAAAAAACACTTAAGCAGCAGCAGCAACAACTACAACGGCGACAACGTTGTAAAAAACGACGGAAAAAAATCAAAGAATAAAAGAAAACTGCGATAGAAAAAAAAGAGGAAAAATAAAAGAATAGGTAGCAACAGCAGACGACAGCCGCATGCAAATTTAAATGCGGCAATGACAAAAAAAAGAAAATCCTCACTCTTCCCTCCTGCGCTTGCTGCCACCACACTTAATGATATCGCGATGGCAGCTTCATTAAAATTTTTGGTTTTCATTTCAATTAAGTTGCGGTTAGTGGCCGGAAAATGCTAACAAAATGCGGGCGCCTCTCATTTAGTGGGTGGCAATGACAGCAAAATAAGAAAGCAAAAAGAAATATGAAGAGAGGATGAACTTAAGTATAAGTTGCGCTAAGAAATTGTTATTGTTGTCAATTAAAGCAAGGAGGAAGTTTTTTTTCTCGGAAATTTAATGCCTGGCAATGAGACATTGTTTGCTCGAATGCAATTAAGATGGAATGACAAGCTTCAACAACTTTTCAATAATTTTTTCATGAAGTTAAGAGATTTCCAATTCAAAAGTAATTGATAAAGAGCTTGGAAAAGATTGTTCAGAGCTTAATTTTTTGTCAAGAAAAGACATGCAGAATGTTATTCAGATTTTGGTCCAGTAAATGAAAATCACGTAAAAAGTTTGTTTCGAGATTTAAACGCAGTACTATTTAAGAGTTTGTGACAAGACTTTTGAGGTATTACATTTAAAAATCGGTTAAATTTTGACGAAGATATGATTTTTTCATATCCTAGTAGGGCCTAGAGCTTTTTTTTTTTCATAAAAAAATCACAGTCTTCAATCATTTCGACATTCTAAAAGTTAAATGCTTCTATTAAAACGTTTCATAAAAATATTTTCAGCTGTTTAAATATTAAACAAACAATATTTATTTATAAATATCTTATCTATACAGAATTTTTGGCATGCTACTCTTTTAGCCACATCAATTGTTTTGTGCATACTTTCGCCACTTTTATTGCCCACATATGTCTTAAAATGTTGGCTTTGATCATTTTGCGATTGGAATTCATCATTTTGCTAGTCGGCCAGGTGATTAAAGTGCCAAGTTGTTAAATGCCAAACTAACAAAACTGAGTGCAAATGGGGCGTATGCGTAATATGATGATAGGCCAGCTGCTGCCAAATGTTTGCATACTTAATGAGCTAATAAAACTGGGTTTAGCAGCAGCTAAATCAATAAAAATGCATATGTTGTTGTTGTTGTTGCTGTCAGGGTCTGTGACCACGAAAAAAATAAAAATAATGAAAATGATTAAGGTGAATGCAATTCATTTAGTTGATCTACTATGGCCGATGACATTAATTACTTGGCAGTAAAATGCGTTAAGCAAAACGTGCAAAAATATCAACTGCAGCATCGAGAAATAAGTTGAAAATTCGACAATTCTTGTGATGAAATTCATTTGTGCACTTTGTCTTGAGCAAACTGTTGAAATTTTGGCACACAGCGCAACATTTTTAAATGATTGCTGTCCATTTGGCAAACACACACACACATACACACCACCCATTCCCCTGTTGCTGCTGTAGTATGTGCCACATCGTCTATCGCCATCTCTTTCGGTGCACTGCAACATGCTGATTTTTGTGTTTTCCTTAATGAATTTAGTCACCTCCTTGGTCTATAGAAAACCAAGCCAACCCCCTCCAAAGCACCCTCTCTCTCGCTTTGGCCAAATGACTTTTGATGTTTGTTGTTGGATCACGAGTCGTCTCTGTGTGTGTGTACGTGTGTGTGTGTGTTCTGCTTATTAAATTTGTACTTTTAATTGCCCAAATTGTACGAACATTGTAGAACACACAAAAATATAACTGCAAAGTGCAAAAGGGATAAGCGAAAAAGGCAAAACACATGTCGCTGCATTTTCTTCTTCCACACTTTTTCGGTCTTTACTAATAATTTTCTTTTTTCTCTCTCTATTTTGCAGGTGAGTGCACATTTCGTATACACATAAATCATACATATATGTTTGAGAATGGGTAAGTATATATATTCATATATATTTTGTGTGGGCAAAGACTTATGTTGATTGAATTATATATATGTAATAGATGGAACTGAGCTACGTTGCTTGAAAAATTAATTAATTAAGCGCAAGTTTCAAGTGCTCTGAAAAGTTTTTATTATTTTGTAATTTAATAAGTTTTGTGCCAGTCAAAACAATTTCTCAGCACTGATGGGAAGGAAAAAGCTTTTTATTTAATTGAAATGGCTTAGGAGCTGAAAGTGCTTTAGAGATTAAAAAAACACTTTGGAAAATGTATGGTAGTAAAGTCTGTCGAGCTTCTATACAACGAAATGTTGGGAAAACTTATTATACAGGAACATTTTTTGGATGGAACTGAATCGTAGGGTTCTTGCTATGATTTTCTTAGACAGAAACCCTTGGTTAATGGAAGTTTAACTGTATAACAAGTGTTCTATGTTCCAAACTTTCCATTTATCAATCTTTCATAGAACAAACTTTCATATAATGGAATTTCTTAAACAAATTTTCCGTATAAAAAGCATTTTTTAAAACTTAAACCATTTTCGTTAGACCTTAGCATTATTTTATTGCCCTGGACTTTGTTCGCATCGTGTTTCTAGACTTAAAGTTTGTCTAGAGCCTGAAGTAAAACCATTACTGAAATGACTTGAAGAAGTTTAACGGAAACTACTTGATGTTCACCATACTTCAACTTTCCAAGGTACATTCTAGACAGACAGATAGATAGATTGATTACTTTGCCAGTTTCACTGCACTTTAACGAGCCAGCTGTACAAAGTTCAATTGAAGCAAGTTCGACAAACGATTCGAAAAACTATTTGACATGATTCAAAAAGCTCAGCAAAGCAAACAGACAACAACAGACAATAACTATGAATAAATATTTGCACGAATTAAGGCAAACTTCAGCTGAAAATTTCACAAGTCATGCTGTAAGACAAAAGTTTGTTTAAGTAAACTATCAAATCTTTGCTCAATTGCACTTTTTAGGGGGGTTGGGCAAAGACAAAAGTTTCTAATACTTTTAATTAACACAACAACAATAACAACAACAGCAACAATAGAATACACAAACAAATTCATAACAATAACAATAAGCAGCTCAATTAACGCCCGTCAGACACACATCAACAGACATCATCAGAGGGTTTGGGTTGGGATTGGAGGGGGTTGAAGGGGGGCACTATGCTATATGCATTCATAAATCGTACAAAATTACTAGCTTGCGACTTTGCTGCTGCTGCTGATGGCAATTAGAAAACGCGGTTACATCATTTCGGGTTAATTTCCACTCAAAGCGGAAATAAAATATAAAAAAAAAACAAAACGAAAAATTTAAAAACTACTAAAAACTGTGGCCATTGCATTTGGGCATTATTTATAAGTAATTTTCACATATTTTAGCTACATGAAAAACTGAAATTTAACACGCGCCTTTGATTTTCATTTTGTTTTTTTGTGTGTTTACACATTTTTAGAACTGTCAAAAGCAAGTGTCGCAAATATTTCGGTTGAAAAACTTAAAGAATTAGTGAACGAACAAAGATAAACGCATATTTTCGTGTTGTTGTGGTACTTGCTGTAGCAAATGGAGCATAGCGACAAGAGAATTGGAAATATATATGTATATGTTCTTTGCGGTTCTTAAAACAGAAGGTTGTACTTAAATATGTCTATTGAAATATATATCATTTGAGCATATATTTAGTTTGAAAAGAATGTAAAACGGAACGATGAAAGCTGCCGAAAGAATGTGATTCTATTAAAATATATTTTTTGTTAAAATAAGTTTTCTGCGTCATTCGTTAACGTTTTTGGACAAAATGATTTACAACCATTGCCTTTAAGACTTTCGACTCTTTATGTTTATAGCCTGAAGCAATTTTATGCGTCGTAATTTTATGGTCGAAATATATCCTTGATCGGCAATGAAATCTACTAACAATCGCGTTTCTAGATTTAAATCAATCTTAATAAAGTTCTCGAATCAAGGCTTTCCATGTATTCCATTCGAAAATCGGTTGAAGGTTTGGAAGTTCGGGAAGTTCGGGAAAAATTCAAAAAAATACGTTTTTTATTGGTTTAAAAATGCTAAGTTTTAAAGAAGAGCATTAAATCATGGATTTTATTTGGTTTTTATTGCATTCGAAAATCGGTTGAATTTTGACGATTTTAGGACAGTCGAGAGTTTTTTTCAGCTCCTTAATCGATTGGTGAAAATCGAGTAAAAATCGAATTTCCTGGTTTTAATGCAGTATTTTTTTTAAGAGTTTGAGACAATCTTTTTAAGGTATTCCCCTTAAAAATCGGTTTTATTCTGACAAAGTTACTTAATTTCTTATTTACATTCCTTTTTGCCATTTTGTGCGTCATTTTTAAACGTTTCTAACTACTAACTCAGATATATATCTTATTCAAGGCTTTGTGACTGCTAAATTAATAAAAAAAAGGCAAAAACTGTTTAGAATTCTACGCTTTGTCTGGCAAATAATGCCAGTCACTCAAACAAACAACATACAATAGAAAAAAAGCCCCCCAATTTTCTGCAATTACCTCACGAATGTATTACGAGTTCAACTGTCAGCTCAGATCGAGCATAAATAATGTGATTAATACTAGTTTGATGAGGATTAAACCCCAAATGAGCTGAACTTACAAGCTGAACACACTCAATACCGCCCTCTGGCGGTGACAACTGGCAACCAAAAAATAACATCTTTGATGCTCTCTCGCTCTCTCTCTTTTCTGCCGCATGCATTTTGACATATTTTGTTGTGAATGAAACGCAATGTTTTGAATTTATTTATAACGTTGATTGGAAGATACAAAGAGGGAGACAGACACAGAGCGAGAGAGAAAGCACACGCACAATTAAGTGCCAAAAATGTTTACACTCCAATTCCAATATGAATGAATTGTACTTTGTTGTTGCTGCCAACAGTGTTTGATAATTATGTATTTATTCATATGCTCTAAAAAGCTCACTAACTGCCGCTTTATATTTTTTGTGCTTCTATCAATCAATTTGTCACATTCATCATTTAATTAAAACACATAAAAAGTTTGATAACTCAACGCGTCGTCGTTTGCATTCTGATCTTTTATCTACTACTATTTATACAATTCTACTACTATTTTTTGTGACAGGCAACACTGCCAGCTTAGAGCTTTTTTTTGAACAGCGCCAGCTGTCGGCTATTTGGTGCAACTGCTGTCAAAGCTTGCGCTTTAAAAGCTTCTCTCTCTCTATCTCACTCTTGCCTTCGCTCTCTTTCGTTTTGTGCCATGCTGTAGGCAGCTTGTCTGGCGCGTCGCTTTACGCATCCCCTCATCTCTTCTCTCTCTCTCGCTTTGCTCTTCACCTTCCCGCCATGTTGACGTCTGTGCAGCGTTGGCTGCAACACGTGCGCAACTGCTTAATAAACGCCTCCACACAACCCCACCCCCCCCCATCCCCCGTTTCAATTAATTTCAATTTTTCGTTTTTCGCCTTCTATTTTTTCGTTGTTGTTGTTGCCTACGACAACACAAATTGCAATGAAAACTTTCGTGTTTTTGGTTGTTTTTCTCTCTCTGTTTTCTGCTGCTGCTTCACGTTTCCCGTTTCGATCCGTTGTTGTTTTGTCTGCTTCTCTTTCTCACCCTCGTGCGCTCCATCTCCCTTCAACACACAGTCACATGTTGGCGCAGTGTGTCGTCGTCGCCGTCGTCGTCGTCTCGTCGAAATCGACGTCAGCAACAGTTGCACTTTTGTTGTTGTTGTTCTTACTTTTTGTTTGTTTTTGTCGCGCTTCGTATTGCAGCTCGCATTTTCGCAGGTTAATAAGGCTAAAAGGCTAACCGCTGACTCGGCCAAGTTTACAGTCTTCTCTTAACCTTAACTTTGCACCCCAAAAAGAATACAAAAATCTCTAGTTTATATCTCTTTACGTTTCATGTCTGAGAGTCAAGTTAACCGGAACCGGTTACTGATAAGCTTAGCCCCAAAAACAATAACAAAATATTGTTTTATTGAAGTTTCGCATAAGCTGAAAACAATTTACATATGAATAATATTCCATCTAATATTCTATGCCTTCTTATCATAAAAACCCGTTGGCACGTGGCTATTTATGTGCATTTTTAACGGTACTCGATAAACGAGATTCGATTATGGCAAATGAGTCTAACGGTTTAGTTATGGCATGCAGTAAAGTGAAATGAAAATGATGTCATAGTTATAGATAAACTAGGCATAGTTTTGGTTCAAGATAGTCTAAAGGTCAATAAGATACTAAATGTCGGCGATGTGATAATGGAACGAAAGAGTTTTGAGATTGTAGGAAATTTTTCCAATAATAATAAAAAATTTTTAGGAAATGTTAAAGTTAAAAATCATAAAATTTTATAAAGGCAAAATATAATAGAAGACAAAAAAAATAAATAAATTATCATTTTATCTATCTTTAAAAAGTTTTAAGAAAAACTTTAAATGTGGTCGAAGTTTAATAAAAAATATTAAAATGATATATAAAAATTTATACAAATAAGCAGTAATATATATATTAATTCCTTACCAAAAAAAAGCCTTATTACTAAAAATTTGATCATATCACTTTAAAATAAAAGCATCATTAAAAATAATTCCATCCTACGAGTATAACATTAAACCTATTATTTTCTATCGACAACACAAAAAAGCGTTAAGAGCTTTTTTTTGTAAATATTTATGAACAATTTATCACTTTAAAGTTCTAAACAACTTAATTATCATAAAAAAAATATTCCCGAAAATTATTTTGTACAAAATTCGAATAATTATATGATATCATACCTAGTTTTTCTTATATCAACATAAAAAAAACTCTAAAAACAAAATCCCCTCAACGTGTAAAAACTGAAAAAAAAAATCTTCAAATAATCATAGTTATTAGTTAAGGTTAATTAACAGCGACAATCAGTTTTGTCGCCACACAAATCTTGTTGCCCGATATTATAGTATTACCTTAAACTGGGTCAGCTTTTTTTTCGTGTTGTTCTAATTTATGGCTTTGTGTCATAAAAACGTTTAGTTGAGTTGTCTCGGCCGTTAAGGGTAGTTTATGAGCACGTGTAGAACGACTTAAACACAGCCTTTGCCCACTCCTCCCTCTCACTCTTCAACAGCAATGCCTTCTTGCATCACTTAAGCAAATCTAAATTGAAAGCAATGCATATTTAACTCTGTCTCCGTCTGTCTGTCTGTGTTTGCGACGCGGTTCAATTAAACTATGCACAAAAGCTGGTTACATTTATAATAAACACAATAATATTATATCTCAAAACCCCTCTTAACCCCCTCAAAACGCTGCCTTCCTGCTCAAGTTTTGCAAAGCTTTTATATATATTTATTTTGATTTTGTCTTTAGCTGAGGAAAACTTTTTCCAGCTTTTGTGTTTGAGTCACACTCATTGATGCGATTGCCAGTTGTGTGTATGTGTGTGTGTATGAGTGTGTGTGTGCTTGACTGCATTTCTATTGCCTTTAATTTGCTATTTATAAACAACAAACACACACACACACACACACACACACAGTCAAAGCAGTCGTCGACGACGACGACGACAATGTTCTTGCTCTTGTACTCTATTTTCAAACGTTTTATTGTTGTTGTGCTGGCTTTTTGTTCTCTCGCCGCTCATTCCACTATGGGTAATTTGACCATTTTTTTGGCCAAACCCATTTTCCGAAAGTCGGTTAATTAACATTTTGTTGGTGGCTTTACATAGTAAAATGATTGCGCTTTAATGTTACATACCACAAATTTTAACAGAGGGCTCCACTGTTAAGTTACAAGCTGTTAAACACAGCTGTTCTAACAGAAGAGCAAGCGCAGCTAACTTAACAAAAATTGCGCACCAAACAAAATAACAAATAAAAGTAAATTGCAACTTAAAAATTGAAAACAACCAAATGGCTTTCGATGGTAGGTGGTTTGTACTTTGTGTTTGCGAAATTAGAATGTAGATTGTACTTGTCTTGTCCCCGTATTTGTCTTTATTGTAGTGGCCTAAAATGAAAAACTTTAAAACGAAAACTGAACTTTGAATGGACTTATAAAAAAGTCGCACCTCGTCGCACCTTAAAATCAAAGCAGTGTTTTAGAGTGTTTCATTACCTTTAAAATGAGTGTAGTCTTAATTTGCACTTTTACGACAAACAAAGATATTTCAATTTTCAGATCATAACCTTAAATTTGACAATGCGAATTTGCTAGCAAAATGGACTGCAGTGAGTGGAAAACAGCAAATAAGGGTTGCAATTTTTAAATGTTTTATTGCGAGTTTCAAAAAGTGTTCTCCACAACTAAAAGAGTTCTTGAAGAAGATGTTGTTAAATATAAAAACGAAAAAAATATATGTCATTAATTTTTTACTAATCGGTTCTATGGGAGCTATATGATATAGTGGGCCGATGCTTATAACTTTTACCCAAAATGTAAGAAACATTAATATACTGATTTTTAGAAAGTTTAAATCAAATATCTTCAAAACAAAAAGGTTTTCATACGAAAATTCACATTTTTCCCGATTGTTCCTATGGGAGCTATACGATATAGTTGACCGATATCGCTCATTTTTGCAACGATGTTAGTATTATAATAACTAATAAAACTGCTAAGTTTGGTCGTGATAGGTTGACAAACATAGAAAATACATAACCTATCTTTTGTAAAAGGGCGGTGACACGCCATTTTTACAAATATTTTCCTTTGGTTATTAAAACTCAAAGCAAAAACCGAATCAAAATATCTTGCTTCGTTCTTGGTTATTAATTAATGCCCAAAACTGTCAATTACCCTAGTGCATTCATTTGAAGCGCCACTCCATACAAATGTATGTATAAATGTGTGTGTGTATAATCAAAAGCACACACACACATGCACATGCAGAGAACGGGCGGCCGGCGCACGTGGTAGCTAAACGTGATAGCACAACAACAACATCAAGAACCCAACTGACAGCAAAACAAATAGAAAACCTGACAACGGCAACGACGACGACGGTGACGACGACGTCGCAGCTGTTGTTTGTCGCTGCAGTCGTCGTTGGCAGCGAACAGCGACGCTGGCAGAAGCGACGACGCATTTTGTTTGCCAGGCAAGAGAATACGCTTCGTACCTGCCTGTTGCTCTGTGATTGGTGGCTTTGGATGGCGCCCAATGGCAGACAGCGCTGCGGGCATCCTTTTACGCTCGGCTGGCAGCCAATTGGCGAACAGGATGCTTTCGGGCATTGTTATGATTATTGTTATTATTTTTAACGAGTCGCGAGTACTTGTTGCTGCTGGCATTCATAAATAGATGCAACACATGGGGCGTATGCTTGATTTGGTTTGCTGATGAGCTATATATTTTGAGTAAGGGTTGCTTGAGGGTTGAATGCGTTAAGCTGCTTTGCACACACACACACACACACACACACACACACACGTGAAAACACAATAGATCTGACAACAGATTATAGTGGCATCAGCTGCAAATGATGGGGCCATTGATGGGGGCAATTGGGTTCACATGTGTATTTAAAAATAGTTAATCTATTTATGGGCTTGGGCTTTTATTTTTAAATATGTTTGAAACTTAACGCAAGCTTATAAGCACATGCATTAAGTGCGTGCGTTAATGTATTTTAAGCTAAAAGAAAAGGGGAAAAACTTGTTTTAAAAATAAATATTTTTTTAATATTTATGAGAAAGTGGATTTATTAAGTATTGAAGTTTAATATGTCATTTACTTTAAAAATGTGTTATATTATTTTTTACCATACCAACACTGTTCTGTGTTGTAAAACTTAACTTAATAATTTTTTGGGATTTATTATTGATGTTTTTTAAATTTAAAAATATTTTCATTCGATGGAAAATTTGTAAATGTGAATTTAATAAATTATCTATGTTTTTGAAATAACTTAAAAAGCTTTTTAATCAAGGTATTTTCAAGCTTTTCTTGTTTAAATATTTAATTTATAAGCTCTTAATGAATAGCTTTGATTTATTGCAATTGTAAAAAATTTAATTGAGTATAAAATTTATTGGAATTTTTTACATCGTTAAAAAAAAAAAACAAATTGCTTATAATATTATTTGTAAATTTAATTACTTAAATTTGCTTAAATTCTACACGTTTGAATTTTTAACGGTTAATTAAATTGTACAGCAATCAATCGTAACCATAATGTTTAATCAAAATGATTCACAAACGTCTTTTTTTTTAATTGTAGTTGTTGTCTTGGCAACTCGAAAAAAAACTGTTTGTCATTGTCTAGGCCTACCCCCTAACCCCATAAGCCTCCCCTACCATAATCGGCTGCTGCAAGCATTAAGAAAAATTTACATTAAATTACGCATACGTCACGTGTTGCAAGCCAATTAATTTCATTTGTAGCTGCGCATTCGCGCTCTCTTTCTCCTTCTTTCTCTCTCCTTCTCACTGTCATCGATACTTTAATCAGATTGCCGCTTGCCACAAGTCAATTACAAATGAAAACGGGAAACGGAAAGAGGAAGAACTGGACTTAAGCGCACTCAGTGTAACCATGGCGCGAGAGCTAATCGAAAAAAGACACACTGCGTATCAAAAGTATCTGCGTGTGTGTATCTCTAAGTATGCCAACTGCAATGTATGTATATATTCAACGTGCGCGAATATTTTTGGTCTGGCTTGTCTCTTGGGTGCTCAGCTGTCGCATGTGTGAATGTATGCATGTGTGCATGTGTGCATGTGTCTGTGTACACCGGTGTGTGTTCACAACACGTGCTTAGAACGTTGCTAGACGTTGGGCTTTGGGTCATACTGAAATCCGCGTGACTTTGTCGCTGCTGCTAACGTCGCAGTTGCAATCGCAGTCGACGTTGACAGCGCTGCCTTGTGTCGCTCAACTAATTTCCAGAAGCTACAAAATGCTTGTTTTTTTTTATATTTATATTTATGCATTTGTAAATATTTTTTTTTGCGGCAAAACTGCGCAACTATCTCAAGTTAGCTTTTCTTTCTAGCCCTTTTATATTACTACATATTATTTATGCACTTCTACGGTTAATTTAGTATTTACAATAAGCCCTTTTGGCTTTACGTAAGCTCTCTCCGTTAGTTGGGGTTAATTTTAACCTAACTACTTGCAGAAAAATTGCAATGTTCGTTCTGCTTTGCCGCCGCCAACGTCGTTACAGCGCGGACGTTGACGTCGACGTTGACGCTGGCAGAGTTGATTTTTGTAGCGCTGCCCATGAGGGCTGAGACTGAGGCTCGGATATGGCCGGCATTCGGTCGCATCGCGTTCTCATGTCCAAATCGTTGTTGAACTGCGCGTGCGATTCTAACGTTCAAAACCAGTGAAAAAATTCCTAAAAAAAAAACAAAATAATAATAATATAACAGTAAACATGAAATAAAAAACGTTAAATAACAGTGTTGAATATTTATTAAAATATTTATTATATACAGTACGTTTGTATATTATTATACTGCGCATTTAGTTAAAGTCGTCGTGTAAAGAAAGTCTTTCGGAGCAAAGTTCTCACAAAAAAAGCAACTGCGCACACTATAAAGAAGAAATCTAATAACGATATTTACATACATCGTGTACTATATGGAAATAATCGTTCAAGTGTTTCAACTAAATAGCAACAATTGTGTAAAAAAATAAATAGTGTTTGTGTATTAGTGTTTGCCTAATAGTTTACACTTGGATAGATAACTGGCAAATCCTATAATATATATATTCAACAACGCCAAAGTTACGGATCTAGTTTCAAAAAGTTTACTTGCTTTTTTGTTAAACTTTTTTTGTTTTCAAACAAACGAAACATATTTTAAAAATCTTTACGAATAAGAAAAGGTATTAGAAAAATGAGAATAAAATATGAAAAAAATATATATTTCAATTGATTTGCAAATAGTATAGAAGAAAAATAATTCACATGAACTTTGTTCCTTTGAAAGTTCCAACAAAGTGGAATGTAGCTTATATGAAATGATAAATGTTACAAATTTATAGTTGTATATAATTTATGCATATGAAAAAACAATGCCTTTTCTTATTCCTTATCAACACTACAAAAAAAACCCACAACTCATCGTCATAAAGTTCAGAAAAGAAAAAACTATAGTACAACATTCATTTCAATTGCATTTTATATACGAAGTAAAATCTAAAAACAAACAAACAACATAAAGAAGCCACTCATCATTATCACGATCATGCACTATTATCAACAACACTATCACTAATTTCTTATCATTGCCAATATCAATCGTCATCAAACAAAATCCATGAAAAATTCCACACAAATTCACTGACCAACGCCTTATTTTTACCCAAATAAAAGTAGTTTCCAAATAAGCTATGTGCGGCTATAAAAAGGCTAATTGAAAGCCGAAGATACTAAGAAAAACTAAGCATACAGTGTTGTAAAACGAGTGAAAAGTGAAAAATGCGCACAACTTTAAGCCGCTGCTCAAAGTTTCAATTGCTGTGCAGCAAATACAATCACGCCAATCACAAGGACGTGGCAACCTAAAGCAAAGCTTGCAACAATTGCAATATAAAATATTAACAAAAAAGAACCAGTTCTTGAACCAGTGAATAAATCAAACATGTCGTCGGACACCAATTCGTGCGAGCGCTTCTTTGCCCAGGAGCAGGCGAATGCAACATTGTCGCACTACTTTCAACAGTTCAACACGCAGGTGGCAGCCGCAGCTGCCTCCGCTACCAGCAGCAGCAACAATAACAAGATCACCAGTGGCAACAACAGCAGCAGCAGCAGCAGTGGCAACAGCGACAGTGGCAACGATGGCAGCATGACGGGCTCAACGGCAACATTGGACAACCATCGCAGCAGCGTTGGCAGCAATGATTCCGGCAAGAGCAGCAGCTCTGCGGGCGGAGGAGGAGGAGGAGCAACTGTTGCAGGAGGAGGTGGTGGTGGTGGAGGTGTTGGCTCTTCGTCGGCAGCAGCGGCAAATGCATGGAACTTGCAACAGCAGCAGACGGCGGCCTTGCATCATCATCAGCAACAGCAGCAGCAGCAACAACAGCAGCAACATGCACAGCAGCAACAGCAGCTGCAACAGCATCATGCACAGCAGCAACATGCGGCAGCGGTAGCAGCAGCACAACAGCAACTGCAGCAGCAGCAGCAACAGCAACACACACATCACGCCCAGCATCAACATGCACACCAGCAGCAACAGCAACAACAGCAACAGCAGCAACATCAGCAGCAGCAACAACAGCAGCAACATCATCATCCACATGGCCATAATCCTCATCTACATCCACACCATCCACACCAACAGCAGCAACAACAACACCTGCATCAGCAACAGCAGCAGCAACAACAGCAGCAACAGCAACAACAACAACAGCAGCAACAGCATCATGCTGCCCAATTAGCTCACACATTGTCCTCAGCAGCTGCTGTCGCCGCCGCCGCTTCCAACACCAACACACATTCCATCTTTGGCACCGGCAACTTCCACTACAAAACGAACAACTCGTGGACACTGCCAACACTGAGCTATCAGCGCATCTACCAGGACTCTCCGCACTATCATCAGCGCAACAACACATTCATGGAGGGTCAGGGTGCAAATGTTGGGACTGCCAATGAGGCGGCTGCCACAGCCGCTGCGGCTGCTGCAACTGCTGCTGCTGCTGCTGCTGCGGCGTCGGCAACGACAACGAACAGCAGCAATTCGGTTGCTGCCAGCACTAATGCCACCAGCAATAGCACTAACAGCAGCAGCAACAACAGCAACAACAACAACAATAATACCAACAGTAGCAGCAATACCAATAGCAACAATAGCAATGTCTCGTCCGTGCAACATGTGGCAACAGCAGTTGCCGCCGCAGTCATCGCCAATGAGCATCAAAACCATTTAAACAGTTTAAAAGCACGCTTTCAGCCATCAAGCTCAGGTGGGTTTTTGCGTTATATAATAAATAAACAACTCAGAAAAGTTGAAAAGCTTGAAAAGAAGTTTAACTAAACTAAAAATCCCAAGAAATAAACGTCTATGCCTGTTGTAAGAACCAGTAAAAACTAACATTTAAAAACAAATCTATTCAAAAATGTTTTTATATCTATGAAAGTTGAATGTTCCGTTGCATATAATCTGTTATCGGTAATAGTATTATTTAGCAAAAACTTGATACAAAATTTTGCTGCATAATGCTACTTGACAATTGCTGAATCAATATACATATATACCTATATATCAATACCTATATATTATCATAAATTGTGCGCTTCGTCTGCTTTGATTAATGTTAAATGCACAAGTTGAATTATTCAAAGCGTCGATCAATAGTTAAGAAAACCCTAAAGCTTCCGTTCTCGCTCTTATTCTCCCTTCTTTTCCCTTTTGCTGCTGCTGATATCATCACAAGATCAATTATCTATTACTGTGAGAACTTTGAGAGCGGGAAGGGAAAAGAAGCTTGAAACAAACACACAGACACGTGAACGCTTATATGTAAATATTTTGCAAATACTATAAACGTATTTACATATACTATAATATTCTGTGTGCAGCAGAGAGTACATTGCCTGCGTCATTCAGCCTATCACAATGCAAACTTCATTAAAATGCGCACAAATGTTTTGCTTAGCTTGCATTTGACACAATGCAAACATCGATTGTTTTTTTTTGGAGCTTATCATTTGATAAGTGACGACCTACGCCAAAGTTCATTATTATAGTTTTTCGCTTTTCACGCTCGTTTTGTGCCGGAAAAAAATATATTCAAGCTGTGCAAATTACAATTTGCATAAATTAATAGCAAATTTGTAATGGTTTTGAGTTAAAGGTTTACAAATAGGTCAACATAAAGGTACAGCTCATTTGGCTAAAAGACCAATTGACAAATTGGCATCAAATGTTGCCACCTTTTATTTGACTTTTTGGCGGATTTCCATTCATTCATCACACATATTGAGCCTTTGACCAGGTCAGCCTTTGTGCCGGATTTGTTGCCTTTTTTGTTTCGTTTTTGGGGCCAACTCAAAATGCATTCGCTTTGATTAGAATTTTTGGTCAGCGCGGCACAGAAAAGCATAAAAAGCGACCGCATATTGACATTAGTTGATGATGTGATGAACTAAATCAGGATAAAATAATATACTTATGGAAAGCATATTGAAAATGTTTCAAGTTGAGATGAAAGTAAAAAGTGATGAACTTTCAGCATGACCTATAAGATTGTATAATATGAGAAATTAACTGAAAAGTATGCTAGGGATTAGGGAAGTTTTGAAAGGAAGATTTACATAGAGAAAACTAGTATCGTCTGAAGGTTTTCTTCAAACATATTATTATAATGATGTTTCTCAGTATATGTATTATGGTATAGTCTGAAGAACCCTTTCAAACATTTTTAAAAACGCTTTTTTCCGTAGAAAATATTATTTATGTGAAAATGAAAATGCGCCGTATTAAAATCCTTTTAGATTATATTTCTACCCGGTTTTCTTAAGTTTATTTTTATTAAAAGGAGGAAAATCTTTGTTTTAATGACTTATCTTTTAAAAAAATATTATTAAAACTGAGTTCATAGGGATTTTCATATGTTTTATAGGACTTTTATTCGAAAAAACTAATTTCTATTCATAGAACTAAATGATTTATGAGTGTAAAAACTGTGATGTGATCAACCTAATATGGTAAGGCACACCTTTTCTCGCTTGAAAACTTCTCTCTCTTTCTCCTTCTTTCTCTGTCAAACAAGCGAAGCTGCAGCTTGTGGGCAGTTTTTATAACCTTTACTGATTGTTTCCTACTATATTTTGCCCACACAACGTATTCACTTTTTCGCTGTGCTCATCCCAACAACAACAACTACTTCCGCTTTGCCACCCTTGTCCAGCCCTCCCGTTTGATGCTTTTCAGTGTCACATTTACATATTGCCGCACTCTTTTACCATGTCTCTCTCTTTATCTCTCCTTGAGATGGCAGCTCATCATCACCTGGCATGCGATTTGTAGGCGTTCATTCGCAGAGAAGAAGCTTTCGGGGCATGAAACGATCCGAAATGCAATGTGATACGGTTTCGGTTTCGGTTTTGGTTTCAGTTTTTTTCTCTCTCATTTTTGTCGCTTGTTCGGGTGAAATTTTTTTTCGTTTTTCAAGTTTATTGCAAACAATCGAATTCGTTTTTATTCGCTGCGCCGCTTGAATTTAATTTATTGTTGTTTTATTTATTTGTTTTGTGCTGTTGTTGCAGTGAAAATTGCAACAAATGACCTTTTAAAGGCTGTTGTTGTTGTTGTTGGGGCAGTGTGGGCAGCACAGGGGAAAGCGTATGGCAAATGCGCCATAGGGTGGGCCCCCACACTCTCAATGCCAGTGGCAAAAAAAGGCACCAAAATGGGGAAATGGGTTTTGGCTATGCAAAAATGTGCAATGGGAGCGGCATTTGTTTATTTGATCTCTGTGGGTGGGCTATAAGTGGTAGTTGTTGTTATTGTAGGTGTTATAAATTAAAGCCTTAAACATTTTGTCATTGTCACAATATGAATTTTATTAATATTCGTTTTCTTATTGCATTCTATTTGCAGGTAAGCATCGTATTTCCACTTGGCTTGTGTTAAATGTCGATTCACGTTGTCAGTCGATGTCTTTGTGTGTGTAAGTGTGTGTGTGTGTTGGGTCCCAAACGTGACTGAGGACTGCATTTAGCTTAAGCTTTGGGTTGAGTTGAATGTTACTGGTAAGCTTGTTATCATTGCTCATACATACAAACACACCTACGTAGTTATAAATCTCAGTTGAAGCTGCGCACTGCACAAAAGCTTTTTGCTAGCGTCGCAGTCGTCAAAATCACTCAAACCACATGCTGCCAACGTCGCAGTTGGCGCTAACGCTAACGTTGACGCTAGCATCGCTGTGTGTGGAAAATCTAAAAACCAAAGCATCGCTTCCGCATGCAGCGGCAGCGGCTGCGGCTGCGGCAGCGTAGCTCAGACGAAGCGTAGCGATGGCGGCGTCGCTTTTATTTCCATCCATACACAGCAGGCTGCGCGAAAGAAAGTAAACAGCGGAATGCGCAAAAAATACACATGTACATACATATAAAACGACAGCGCTGCCGAAGGCACTGTGAGAGCAACACAGCGTGAGCCCATCCGAAAGAGAGAGTATGCTGCGTTTGGTTGTGAGAGGCGAACGAACGAGCAGCAACGAAGCGTCGCTGCTTTAATGCTTTCGGTTTCAAGTTTGGCTTTGACGCCAGCTGCGCAGTCGCCGTTAACTTTTGGCTTTGGCGCTTTCTGCGTGGGGCCTTTTGTTGTTGTTGTTACTGGGCTGCTTACTTTTTTTTCTGTTTTTTGGAGCCGATCTGAGCTGCGTTGCAAGAGGCGCACAGCGCGCGCGTTCACTCAACGTTTGCAGTCCGGCGGCACCGGTTCGGTTCACGGCTTAACAGCAGCAGCAACAGCAGCAATTTAGCGAGTCCCCGAAAAAACAGACAGACAGTGTCGCCCCCACCCCTTTTTATTCGAACACCAACAACGGCGCGTGTCAACGTCTGCGTCTTCGACTGCTTTCGAATTCGTGCGAACTTGTGAACTTTCGTTTTTTCGGCAACATTGCAGCAGCAGCAACAGCCAAAAGGATTTGGATATATATTACAACTAAAGCAAATGTATTTAAAAATTTTGAAAAATCATAACAAGGAAATGCAGTGAAAATTTTAAACTAAATCTTGCAGTGCAGTGTTAATAAATTATTGAAAAATTAATATACAAATATTAGAGATCTCGCTGAAAGAGAACTTTCCAAATGATGTGATACAAAGTGCATGCAAAATTCCATATTGATTGAAAACAAAACCTGATTATTAGTTTAGCACATCAATAATTATTGTTTCGGCTATTTCTATATATATTTAAATCAACAACAAACAAAAGAAAAATTCGCCCCCCCCCTAAACACAAAAAGCAACAAAAGCACATAGCAACATTTGTATTTGTATTAAATACAATATAGATTGTGTTGTTGCTTTTGCCAGCCTTATTCAAGGTCAAACTTTTCTCATTCAAACGACGACGACGCGACGCGAGAACCCCTTAAAAACGCCAGGCCAAAGCCCAGTCGCCAATAAGTACGCGAAATAGTTGACAACAACAACAACAACAGCAGCAGCGAACAGCAGCGAACACACATAATAATAGCAAATAGCAAACAAAACAACAAAAGACAGGTGAAGAGAGAGAGAGACAGAGCAGAGCTGCATGCTAAAGCAAAGCAACAACAAAATTTAATTTGTGTGACGCGCTCGGCTAGAAAAAAAATAACATCATTCTCAATAAGCTCTCTCGAAAGCTGCGCTTTTTGTTGTTGTTGCTAGTAACTATTATTGTTCTCGTTGTTGTTGCTGTCGTTGTTGTTGTTGTTGTTAGAGCGCGCGTGCGATACAAAGCTTTATGATTGTTCTGTTATTTTTGGCGTGTGCATTTTAAGTTTCAATTAACTCGATAGACAGCGTCGACAGCAGCAGCAGCAGCAGCAGCGTCGGCAGCAGCAGCAATGTTGCAGCTCGCATTCATTTAGCAAAAGTAAAGAAAACAAAAACAAAAATATCAAGCAAAGTATTCAAAACAAAGAAACACCTTTATACTGGCAACTGGCAATATTTTGTGCGCCTCAGCAATGAGAATGGACTATCAAATGCCGCCGCCAACATTGGCATTACAGCAACAACATCAACAACAGCAACAGCAACAAACACACAATGTGCTGCAACATCAGCAAAATCAACTGCAACTGTTGCAAAGCGTGCAGCAGCAGCAGCAGCAGCAGCAGCAGCAGCAACAACAGCAGCAGCAACACCAGCAGCAACAAATGTTGGGCAACATGACGCAGGGAACAACCTTGCCACCGTTAAGCAGTTTGCCGTTGCAAGTTGTGCATAATTTGCCACACCTGCTGGCAGGCAATGGCAACAACAGCAATAGCAACAACACCAGCAACAACAGCAATACGAATCTCAATGGCAACAATGTGGCATGCAACAACAATCAGACTGGCAACAACAACAACTTGCTGCGCAACAGCATGCAACAACAACATCAGCAGCTGCTCAACAATCTCAGCAACAGCAGCAACAATAATGTCAATAGCAACACAGTTGCTGGCATCGTGCCACATGTGGCAAACGGCACGTTGCCACCGCCCACACAACTGTTGCAACATCACCTGCAACATTTGGCACATGTCAATGTGAACGCGGCCGCAGCCGTTGTCGCTGTTGCTGCCAACAATCTTAGCAACAATCTGCAACAGCAACATGGCAACAACAATGCTGGCAACAACAACAACAACAACGTCAACAATACCATATTGAACCACAACAATCTCAACATAATCATCAATAATCACACCTCCAACAACAACAACAATAACAACAATCCAGCAACACCAAATGCAAATCTAACAGCTGCCACGCCCACTGTGAACACCGCCTCCGCTGTGGCACAACAGCAACAGGCGCATGAGAACAGTTTGGTCAACAGTTTGGTGGGCGTCATCAATGGCAATAACGCCAACAACAATAATAATAACAGCAACAACACCAGCAGCAGCAACAACAACAACAACAATACTAATAACAACAACAACAATAATGGCGATGATAGCAATCGCTGGACACAATTTCAGGTGCAACAGCTGTGGAAGCAACATGCTAACTATTTGAATGGTATGATTGAAGTTTTGATTTTTCGTCTTAAAAAAACGCGGAAGTGTTTGCAACAGCAACATGTTGCTTATGTGTGAGACATAGCAACGCAACATGTTGCTGCTGGGGGTGTTTGAATTTTATCAGAAATTTTTGTGTGCGAAACACTTTTAACTTAAGGTTTCAACTGCAAAAGCAATGTGTTGCTTAATATGGCCTAGCAACATGTTGCAGCTGTTCATAGTTTGTTTACGTTGCAGCTGCACATGTGTTTTTATCAATATGTTGGCATAGATTGTTAGAAAAATTAAGCTTTAAGCCACAAACTCTCAGCAACATCTGTCAAAACGAGCATGTTGCTGTCGTGATAGTTGTTAATAAGAAATAATAATAAGATCAATTTCCATTTCCCATGACGCACCTTAAACAAAATTTAAGCTTGTTACGTAAAAGCTACTTTGCTTAACTATCTTTCCTCTCGTTACTCGTCACTCGTTACAACCTTGTATTTGCTGTGGCCAGCTTTGTGGCCACAAAAAATTGATTGCATGCTTGAGTAATTATCGGCCGCTAATGACCCTGATTAGGTGTCAAAGTCAGCTTATATCGATTGCAACTGTCCCAAACTGTCCATTCGACTGTTTGGCATTTGGGGTTTGCCTGTTTTTTCCTGCTTTTATGACATGCAAAGCTGCTCTATGGGTTCATTGCGGTACGCTGACATATTTTCGCCAACATTTTGTGCATTTCCGCATGCAGAGGGCGGGTGGGTGGATGTGTTTGGCTTAGTGTGTGCTTAAGTTGACGGGCAAGACAAGAGTCAAGAGTCTCTCAACTTTCAACTAAACCTTTTTTTTTGTGACTCTTCAGGCCGCAAGCTACTCTTGTGGGCCAATTCACAATCACTTTTGCTTTCAGTTTTTTTGTGCTTTTTGAGACTTCGGGTGTCGCCGCAAGGGCCCACAAGCCAAACAACTAAAACACTTCCCAACGTCCAACGTCCAACGGGCCAAGCGGCCAACTTCCAACTTGTTGGCCCGCGACATTTTCAGACAACTTTCGTTTTGGTCTTGAGGTCTTACAGTCTTTCGAGGTGCTTTCCATATGGCCAAAAAGTCAACTCTTTTTTTTTGCCTTTGTTTTATACATATTTATTTAACAAAAGCGAGTCCAGTTGACTTGAGTTGAGTTTTTGTTATCACAACAGATTTTATCCGCTTTTGGCTTTATGGTCAAGATAAAAGACCCGGCTTTTACGGCCCCATAACAACAAACCCAACCAAAAGGGCAATATTTTGGCACTATCTACTATACTCCCCCCAAGCCGCAGCTCCATGCTCAACGTTTGACATTGCCGCATAATTAATATATGTGTCCAGTAACAACAACAACAACAACAATAGCAACACCATCAAAATTCGTTTTGCCCAAAATGCGTTTTTACTTTCATTGAGCCGACGTCAACGTTGTCAGCTGCTCTCTCTGCCTCTGCCTCTGCTAGCGTCAGCGCCGGCTAAGCAACATCACAAAAATTAACTTTCACTTTTTCGGCAGTTTTTAAATTCATTTCTTTCTTTCTTCTTCAACGTTTTTTTTTCTTTTGTTTTTTGATATTTTTTCTGGCATTTTTATATTTAAGTTTTTTTTTTTAAACTTTTTTGGCTGTTGGCAACAACAAATTTTTGTGTGTTTTGGGAAAAATAAATTGATCTTAACCAAAAATGTTAAAAATTTATTTCGAAAGTTGTTCGCAGTAACTAATGTTGCTAAAATGAGTGATGTGTTGAATTTGGAATATTTGATGTGTTTTAGTAAGATTGATGTTGATTTATTAGTATTGAACTCGAACTTCGAAAGCTTTTAATCTTTTTAAAAAACATCTTTAATAGGAAAAAATATTTATTAAATATGTTTTTAATGTTTCAGAAAGGAGATTGCTGTTAAAAACACAGGAAGCTCTGAGCAAATGTTTGCTAACCTTAGAGAACTGCCTTATTCATAAAATTCTACCCATAATTTTCGGATCTAAGGAGAAGCTTAGCCTTAAACTTATAAAAAAAACTTTTCCAAACATTTTTGAGCATTAAAAAATATTTAAAACCTTTTTAATGCTTTTTTACTTCAATCTTTTTTTATAAGACATGCATTATATTTCACAAACGTTATATTTATGAACGTTTTTTTTTTTTATCCATATTTCACTCATAATTCACAAGACCACGTTCCGCTCAAGTTGCAAATTATTCTTATCAAAGCCAAGTTGCCAATTGACTCCCCATTGAGTGCTATAAACACAAAAAAAAAAAGAGTTAACAGCCAATCGCCAATTCACTAAATGGCAAACTTCCTTGCGTGCCGTTGGCCATAAAACGCTTTTTTATCCAATATTGAAATGCATTTTGCGCATGTGCCACAGACATGACAAAACGACAAATTGTTAAAAAGCAGCGACGTTCACGGCGCAGAGGCCGCCGCTGCCGTTGTTGCTGCCGTCGTCACACACTTACCCAGATACGCGAAAGAGCGCCAAAATGCAGCGAACGTTTCGAACCACGTTGTACATATTATTACAGTTACTTCAATCACAAAATGCCAGCTTGAAAACACGGGGCGGCTACTCGTCTTTTACTGCTGCTGCTGGTGGTGCACTGATTGCTAGTTGTTGTTGTTGTCGGACAACAGCAATTGTTGCGCAATCGACGCCAGCAGCATTTGTGTTCAACAACAGTAACTGTTAAAACGTGCAAAATGCGGCATCGTTTAGTGTTTAGGTGAGAAAACCGAACCGTTCATTGGTTCGTTTCGTTTTGTTTCGTTTCGTTCAGTTTCGAATATCAGTGAAAGTGGTTCGTGAAGACATTAAAAATTAAAATCAACGCACCATGCGGCGTATGAGCAATCCGTTTTAATTATTGTTACTGTTTCGCACGTTGTCGTCGTCATCGTCGTCTTCGTTGTTTGCCAAAAAGACCAGAAGCACTTGTTTCAACTCTTTGCAACTTGATTGAATTTCGATGTTGTTGTTGCCGTTTCTTTTCTTCTTTGTTGATTACGTTTTAATTTACGGCAGTGCCACGCCTTCAACCCACTTTATTTCTTTCTTTTTTGTATATGGGTTTCGGTGTCTGTTACTCGATTTTATGGGGCTGTAATTTTTATATACTATGCTCTATGATTATGATTATCATCGTCTGCTTCCTTATTTTAGCTAATTAACTGCACGACGCGCCGTTGCCATTTGCCGTTGGCTTTCTTTCACTCACTAATTGGGGGAGGCGGGCAGGAGAATTGAATATGTTGCTTGGCCATATCTGTGTCGCTTGTCAAATATATATATATATATATGTTGCACATCGGGCGTGGCATGCAACTATTTTCATCTCCCTTACTTATTTTTCACTTTCGCTTTGTAACAGTTTTGCGGCATATTGGCATAATTTAAAGTAAAATTGAATAATAGTATTAACTAAAAGATTTATATCAAAAAATGTTAACTGTTTTTTATACTTTAGTTTTTTTTTTGTGCTGGAGATGTCTGAAGACAATAACTAACTGGCTAATTAGCTTTTATATAGCTTTTTTTGTCTGCATATGCAAAAGAAAGCGAAAAAAAAAAACAGTTTGATCTTCGAGCGTTGTAAATTGCACATTTAGCATATGAAAAGAAGACAATATTAGACAAAGTATGTGACAGTTGAATGGGCAGCTTAGGCCTTATCTCTTTATTTTTTGTTTGTTGTATGCTAACAAAACCCGGAAATCAAATGGCCAACACATTTTCCCACACATAATTAATTTCGATAGGAAAAAAGAGCAACAAAAAATTAAACAAACATAAAAAGTGCTATGCAAATGAGCGCAAATGCGGAATGAATGCAATGCACACAACACAAACGAACAACCAACAACCAGCAACAACAACAACAACAACAACAACAACATCGAACAACAAACAACAGACAAGCACAACAATCGAAAGTGTTACACTTTCTGCACTTCAGCAAAAGGCAGTCAAACAAAACAACAACGGAGCCAACAGAGCCATAAAACGAGTGCCATGTAATACAACCAAAAAAGCAACAACAACAAACCAGTAACAACAACAACAACAACAACAGCAACAACAAAACCATTGCAGTAAAAATTGCGGCAATTGCGCCATCGACGCGACACGACGCATGCGCAAAGCTTTAAGCAGCGCAGTTAACGTCAACAGAGCAACAGCGCTGCCGACGGCAACGTTTAAACAGGTGAAAGGGGCGTGCAGCAGCGGCAGTGACGCTCGTTGTGTATGTGCTACGTGCCTCAATCGCTTGGAGCTGGACTCTGAAATCAGTAATGAACATTGCATAACTTTTCATACGCGCTACGAAGAAAAGTGTGGCTTAAAAAGTTAGTGAAGAAGCCATTCCTTGACCACTTCTGGAAGTAGTGAAGTAACTGGGTCTGTTGGTACTTCTTCAATTCTATTTCTGTAGGCTTACAGTACTTTTCTTGCTTAAAGGTCTGTGAAAAGAAGTTGAACTTTTCTTACATCTAGTAGCGGTGATGTAACTAGTTCTTTTACAACTTCCGCGTAACAAACAATGTCAAGTTTGACTTATTTTTTGAAACTTTTTAACTGTCAGATAGCTGGAAATTTAGTGAAGAGAAGTAGTTAACACTCTTTGTTCTAGTAGTAGTAAAGGAACTAAGTCTATTCCCATTTCTTTATTCTTTTAAGGCTATGGTTTTCCCTTACCCAGCTATCTTTTAACATATTCAAAGCAAACTCGATGAAAATTCATTACTCCCTTCGCATTAACTAGTAGTTATGTAACTAGTTCTTGAACTACTTTCTTTTTAACGATTTGTCATGAAATGTCAAACCATATAACCTGCTTTTCCAATCATATCAGTAGTAGTTATGTAACTAGTTCTTTGACTACTTTCTCTTCATTTACAATGTCAAGTTCGAGTTAGAGTTCGAGCTCGAGTTCTTGTCTTCTACTCTTCTATCTTTAAAAATTTCATATGAAACTTTTATTTTAGATGTCAATGTCGCGTTCTCTTTTTATTTTCTTTGTTCTACTTTATGATTTTTCAAGAATGAGGCTTCTCTATAGCTTCGTGTTGGCCAGAACTGGTTTTTGTAATTCATTCAATTTTGGTTGTGGAGATTTTTGGGTTTTTTTTTAAACTGTTCAACCGTAGTGACTTGTTTGGGCTGTTTGTTGTTGTTGCTTGCAGGAGACTTTACTCTCACTTTCATTTTAATGCAAGGCATGCTTTGAAATGCAGTCAACAGGGGTCAGACCTGGGGCGGGGAGAAAGGGCTGGCTGGCTTTATTGCATCGAAACGGATGTAATCGCGATTGAGTACAACTTCAAGTGCTGAAAAGCGTCGTAAGGATATAGCTAAGCAAGTAGCGAAACTCAGACTTTAGGAAACTTTAAAATCTTTTAACTGTACTTTTATCACCGCAATCTTATTTTAAATACCCTTGATTAGCTTAGTTTTTAACCTAACTACTAAAAGCTAAATGCTGTCAAAATTCACGCAAATATGCTCAGCTTCATACTAAACGGAAACAACAGTCAAAAGTGAAAGTTTAATGCCGCATTAAAATAATAATAACAAAAACAAAAAAACCTACTAAAAAAAATTGTGACCAACTCTTTGACCATTAACACAACAAAGGCCCAGAGCCCCCAGAGGCTAACACAACTTATACAAATAATAATAATTATAATAATAATGTTAATAATAATAGGGCCAAACTCGCACAAGCGAAGAGAGAGAGACCCAAAAAGTTTTCACCCAAAAAAAAAAAAAAGAAACACCATAAATTTTGTTGTCGTAGGCTCGCTCGAACCGCTTAAATGTTCATTTCTAATGAAAGTGATACAAAAAAGATTAAAAAAACAATCTCAGCGGAAGAGTCACGAAAATTATGCAAATTATTTTAATTACAAATGAGAAACTTCAAAAAATGGCCATAAAAAGTGCGAGGGCTTTACGTTGTTGTTGTTTTTGTTGCTGGGCTGCCAAAAAAACAGAAGTGAAAAACCAACAACAACAACAACTCTCGCACAGTTGACCTACTTAAAATGGCAAGAGAAACCGTTAACGAAACCAAGCCAAGCCGAAAAAAAACTGAAGCCTGAACTGGCTTAAGTCATCGCAAGTCTAAAAATAAACACAACGAGCCCAGATTCTCTCCCTCTGTTGCCTTCTGGCAGCTCCTGTCTTGGCCTTATCAGCGGCGACGACAGTGAAAGTGACACAAAAGATACAAATGTATCTCTTTTTTTGGAAACGATCTCATCTCATCTGTTATGTCTTCTTCTTCTTCTTCTTCATGCGTGCATTTCATTTTCATTGCGTTGCGTTGCGTTTCGTTTTCGTGCCGTTTCACACATTTCATCAATATATTTTAGTGGATTCTGTGTAAATATTGTTATTGTTTTTTTTTGCACTTCTCTCTATCTTCTTTTCATTTTCTCTTATGTTTTTACAGGCAGGAAATCGCCATTTTTGGGTTTTATTTGCAAAGCAAACGGTAAATTTTTCCATGTGGATGTTCTCTATTATAATTCTTTACTTTTTTCTTACTTTAAGTTTGTGTTGAAGTTTTTTTTAAGTTTTCGTTCAAGTTTTTCTCATTTATCTCGCTTCTGTTGCTTCATTTCCTTGCACTTTACGGCTTGCCAATTATTTCATGCATACTTCGGTTAACCTTTTAGTCAACGCCATTTATCAACTGTTTGCTGTCGTTCGTGACAAACATGAAAACCAAAAAAAAAAAAAATGGCATCAGTTAAGCAAAACTAACAAAAAATAAAATTTCCCAAACATAAATCCTAGCGCTAAATAACAGGCAACAGCATCAAATACAAATGCTTAATTAAAAAGCCAAATGAAAAGTTGCTCATACGCCGCATGTTTCTCTCACAGTTTGTCGCATGCAGATTTAGCAAGTCCTCATTTTGTTGCAGTATATGTGACTATTACTTCACCAATTCACATGCAACACAAACACTTGCACACGTTTTCTCTAACGCTTCGCTGCCAGCGGCACAAAAGCACTGGAAAAAAGAAAAGCAATGAAAAGAAAATATTACTTCACTGCCACAGACCAGAAATGTGGTCGCGTCTCTAGCGCCGCATACAATTTCGCAATAGTTGGTAATTCGCCTAAAAAAAAAGTATATACAGTAATGGCAACAAAAGTTTGTTTCTGCAAAACCAAATGAAAGTGAGAGTGAATAAGAAAGCGGAAACTAATGCAAGCGAAACCAAAAACGACGAAGACGACGACGACAAACGAGTTTCGGCGGTGAGGCTTCGGCAAAACTCGTTTTGTGCTACTATGTGAAATGTGTGCAAGAAATTCAAAGAGCGCCTCGCTTAATGCTGCTTAACAGTGACAGCAGCAGGCAGCGCAGTCAGCGCAGTTGGCAGCGCAGTCAACGTTGAAAGCACGCTCAGCTGCGCATGCGCAGCGTCGTCCAAGTTTGAGTGAGTTTGGCGTTGCGTTGAGTGACGATAAAAATCAGTTGAAAGCTGAAATTTCACTTTCGCTTTTAGCTGCCGCTGGCTGCGCTGCCTTTGTTGCTTTTGCTGCTGCTGCTTCCTCTTTTGTTTGCTTTGTTTGTTGGTTTTTGCCCTGTTTCCCCCTCAGCCATCACTCTGTGTGCTGTGTTTGTTATTGCTTTGTTTGTTTGACGTTCGAAAAGGCGCATGCGGAAATCGTTGGCTACATTTGCCAAAACTGTATTGACCATTTGATAATTTTAACGTATGTATATGAGTTTTTGCGCGTATGTGGTGAGAGACGCAATTGTTGACCCACTTTACAGTTGCGGCTAAGTAGTGCTTAGAGCCCTTATCAATCGAATACTTGACAGACAGAGTCTACAACTGATTATGGGAAAACTACTAAGCACTGCCTATCAGCTCTCATTTGTCATTGTAAACACAAAGTTAAATGGGGAGCAAAAACAACAGCAAAAGTGTATATTTGTCCTTGATGACCTTTGACTGTGATTCATACGAATGCAGACTAAATGTATGTATTTTGGATTTTATTTACAGGCAAATCCACATCGAATAGCAAAGAAATCATCTGCCCGGATGACAAATACAAAGAGGAAAGCGACCTTTGGAATGTTGAGGCGCAAACGGCATTTCTCGGCCCCAATTTGTGGGACAAAACATTGCCCTACGATGCTGACCTCAAGGTAACACAAGTTAGTATCATATCATCGCTGCGTAGTGGCTGCGTCTGTTCTTAAATACTTACTCCAAAACCAAACCCCCAACACCAATCCTTACACTGCAAGAAAAAGAAATGCAAGCGAAACAGTTACACACAAACATACTTACATATACACAAATTAACCCGAGTTTGGTGCTTAACGTAGTGCGAGAATTGTATTCTCATCATATAGACTATAAAAAATGACCATTATGTGTCTTTGTATCAATTTGACTAATAATATTATGTAAATTATTCACGACACAAAACTTAATTACTTTTAATTACTTTTTAAATAGTTCTTAAAATTGCAAATATGAACTAAATTGTGCCTTAAAAGGGTTTTTGTTTGAATATTTGTGCTTAAATAAGAAAGTCAAGTAATTACAAAGTAATTAAAGCGACACACGGTTATCCCAGTGTTATTTGTTTTTGTAGCTGTTTCTGTTGCCATTTATTTTTTTGTGACCGCTTTACCAATGCAACATTTTGAGGCATGACACTGACTTTGAATTTGTTGAACATCTCTTTTTGAATATGCAGTATGCGGACCTAGACGAGTTCTTGTCGGAGAATAATATACCTGATGGCCTGCCCGGCCCACATTTAGGGCACTCCGGTGGCCTCGGTCATCGATCCGATTCACTAAGCCATGCAGCGAGTCTGTCGCTGGGTCTGGGGCATATAACCACAAAGCGCGAACGATCGCCATCGCCATCGGATTGCATAAGTCCCGATACGCTAAATCCGCCATCACCGGCCGAATCAAGTGAGTATACGTTGCGAGCCGGAAACACATACAAAGATCATTCATTCATCCTCCCCAACAAAAACAACAACCACAAGAACTTTCCCTTATTAACTTGATTATTTGTATGTTATCTCAATATTATAAAAAAAAAAAAAAACAAACACAAATGGAATGGACATTGCGCCGATTTAACTCGAATTGAACATTTCGTATTTATCTGATTATAATTTTGATATATATATATATATATATATATATATACCATATATAGTGTATACCATGCCATATATAAAACTTTCTCATCTAGCAAACACCCTAACCCAACCTAAACACAAAAATGTATATATAAATCGAAAGAAACCAAAAAAAAAAAAACAAGAAAAAATGTTTTTGCTCATGTCTTATCAAATGCTAAATGTTAAAGGCTGATTACATTCCAATTTGTGCAAAATGTTTCGAGGCAAAATTCTTTTCAATATTCCTTCTTACAACATTCATTTTTCTTTGAGTCTTTTTTTTTTTTTTTGTTACTTTTCTAAACAACAAGTTTTTCCTTATTTTGTTTGTTTTGTCTTTTCGAAACGAGTTGTGCGCTGCTCATTTTCCTATTCTGATTTAATTTAGCACGAACAGTCTGTGAAAAACATTGTTAACATTTAGTATTTGATATTCCAGCATTTTCATTCGCATCGTCGGGGCGTGACTTTGATCCGCGCACCAGAGCATTCTCCGATGAAGAGCTCAAACCGCAGCCGATGATTAAAAAGTCACGCAAACAATTTGTTCCAGATGAGCTCAAGGACGACAAGTACTGGGCCCGACGACGAAAGAACAACATTGCTGCCAAACGGTCACGAGATGCACGACGCCAAAAGGAGAATCAAATTGCGATGCGTGCACGCTACTTGGAAAAGGAAGTAAGTTATCAATCTGACTATCGATATTTTTGTTCCTTAACTAACGGTTTGTTCTTTGCTATCGTTAGAACGCAACATTACATCAGGAGGTTGAGCAGCTAAAACAGGAGAACATGGACTTGCGTGCACGTCTATCGAAATTCCAGGATGTGTAATAATAATAATAAAGATACAAATACAAACATAAATATGTGACTTGGGGCTGATACGAAACCACATCAACAATTACAATATACATAATATTATATAATACTAATTGATAATTATCGATAATTGATAAATAACTACTAATAATTTTTAGTAAACAGACATGAAAACTACACTATAAATACGTATGTGCATAACATATATATCTATACACTCTGCTTAGGGCAAAAACACACACACACACACACATTTGTACGCATATTTATTTTAAACTTAACGTAAATGAAAAACTAAAAACTTAATGCAAAAGTAAAACATTTAACTTACATTTTTAGTGTAGCTTAAATCAATCGAAACTGTTTCAAAACGCCGACAACTACAAATATGTCTCTCACCAATATGATATCGATTAATCGATAACGCAAGTTCAACCCCTCAAGCATCAAGAGAGTACCGTTAGCCCTAATATCTAGAGCTGTTAGTTTTTATGTAGCTTCTCTTTGTTATTACTTAGTTTTACATAAACAAACAATCAGAGTTCTAAAACCTTTCTACAACAATTTGATAAGTTTTTGCCTTAATTTTGTTAAGTTTTGTTAGTTAATATATAAAATATATTATTTCTTTTCTCCTCGCCCTACCCTTTAGCATAAATCGTGCACACATATGTAAATAATTTCGTTGCCTTCTTTTTTCAATTTGACTCAACACAAAAAAATAAAAAAAAACAAAGCAAACAAAAAATTGCAAAATTAAAAAACCCCAGAAAAACACAAAAAAAAAAAACCAGTAGGACATATGATACAAAAGCAAACAACAACAATTAAACTATTACAAGTAAAAAAACCATTTAGAAATGAGCAAAGAACTTCCCTCCTCAGTTGCCTCAGCGCCAGGCAGCTGTTAGTTTAAGTGATCTATGATTTTTTTATATATTATAAAAACCAGCTACATATAAAAAAAAAACAAAAGAAAAACGTTACAAACAATTATAAATTTAATTATGGTACAGTACAACCATAAACAAACTATTATTTTATAGTTTCTGTTATTTGTTGATAACTACAATAATACGAAAAGAAAAAGAAATAACTTCTTAAGCAGCACTAACCGGGGCATATAGTCAGCGAGCATGAGATATGCTTCAAATACTTGCTCATACCATTCGATTCAATTCGATTTGAGCCAACTTTTCTTACTACTTATACTAGTATAACACTTATCACCAATCAACCACACCCCTCCTCAAACTATAAAACATTTTTCTTTCACTATTTTCTATAACTTTGTAATTTTTGTTTTAACAAATTTGTTTGGTGTGATTTTGCAAAGATCTTAAATCTTATACATAAATATTATTATTATGTATTAGTATGATTATGATTATTTTATTATTATATTATTATTATTATTATTACTGTTTACAGTTTTAGTTAAGTTTTATTAATTTTATTTGTTAAACATTGAGTTACAATTACCTGCATACCTAGCATTTTAAGTTAACAAGAAACATCAAGTGGACAAAAAATCAAATAAATTGTATACACAAATTTTTAAAAAAAGAAAACAAACACATTTTAAATTTTATACAACACTTTTTTCAAATTTTTAAACTAATTTTTAAGCACTTCTTCACACGAAAAACAAAGTTTTATTTATTTTTTTATGGAAAAATTGTGCAACAAAAAGAAAACGAAACGAAAAGAAAACAAATGATAATGAGAGGAACGATAAGAGAAAAGCAAAGCTTAAAAGAATTGTGTAATAATAAAAAATCTAAGCGTTGCTTTCAAATATGGAAATTTGTATTGTTTTTTGGTTGAATTTTGATTTCCTTCCTACCCTTTCCCCCACATACAAGAAAATATATACACCTAAATCTAAATGTAACTAGTATGCAATGCAAGGATCTCACAGCAAGTACAGTTTAGCTAATAATACAAATATATATATACCGAAACTAACCCTAACGATAATAAACAAAGAAAGCAAGGCAATTACATTTATAGATATCTCTACATAAATCTAGCAAACTAATTAGATGTTTATCCAGTAGTTATACCTAAAACACACACACATACACAAACACTTGTGAATGGAGAACGAGATGAAGCAACGAGTGCACCTAGTGTCCCTGATTTCCCACACGTACACACAATAAATCAAACGAACCTAAAAGCCTTTTGCACTGCTATGAAACCACCTAGAGAAAAATATATATGAAATCGTATCATTGAAAGAAAGTTGAGTCAATGTGTGTTGAGCTTCGGTTGTTTATTTTTTTTTTTTGTAATGTGACACAGAAATTATACGATAACTATAGCGATAGCGTAAACGATAACGATAACTACCGTAGAGGATTTAACCCGATACACTTTCACAAACAAATTGAAAAACTAAGCAATTGCTACATATTTGTACGATATAAATTCAATTAAGAAAATTAAACAAATCGTGTTATATTTATATAAAGATATATATGTATGCCCTAAGATAAAAATGCGCATAGAGGTGAAACAAAAATGTTTAATGCTAGCCAACGGCTGTGTCGAGTGTGACCCTAATCCAAGCAAGCAGCTGCGGCAGATGGAGTGTGACCAGACCCACAACAAATATTATACATTAATATATATATTTATAGCATCTAATTAGTTATTTAGTATTTTAGTAGTTTGTAGTTGCCTTTTTTTGTAGTACACATGTTTTTTGTTTTCTTTGTTGAATTCGAATAAAAGTTGCGAAAAAACTTGATTTTCTTCTTTAGCCCACTTTAGAGCATACTTTCAGGCGTCACTGCTAGGACACCTCGCACAGCCGCGAAGCGAGCAACAAACAACAACAAAAAAACAGCTCACAAAATAGAAATTTAACTAAAAAAAAATTTAAAATAAATTATACACAAGTTTTATGCAACGAGTTTGTTGTAGGTTCATTGATTTCGTTAGTGATTTGAGAGCATTAGGTTTTTAGTTAACAAAAAAAAGAAGAGAATATGTATTAATATTTCTGATAAGAATGTTCCGTAACAAAATGTAGACTTTAGCAACAACACAAGACGATAAAACTGAAAGTAAAATAAACAAAAACCAAAAGAAACCTTTTGTTATTAAAGCAACAAATGAAAATCGAAATTATGTTTAATATACAATATACATAAATACATATATATATATATTTATTATATACAATACATACAGCAGAAAACGGAAGCGGAAGTGAAATGACGCATGTTATTATAATTATAATTATAATTAGTTAACGTAACTTTTGTAGATAAATTCAATATTGTAGCTGATGATGATTTTTTATAAGTACTTATTATATACATACATCAACTAAATACCATATAGTATATAGTACAATAGTATAAACCACATAGAGCAATGGAGCTGTTGCGCATCGTAATCGTAGGCAGGGGTATAAATAGTAACTAAAGACACAAATTGTTGCAGTGCAAAGCAAGGAAACGCGTTTAGCAAATGAAGCTATACATAGAGAGTATGATATTTAGTAACTAACTAAGCCTAGAGACAGACAGACAGACAGTCAAGTGCTGAGTGTTTTTAGTGCGTAAGAAGATAAAGGTGGAATGATAAAAGTGGAACTTCGGCAATGCGAACATATTAAATGCTATATACATATATAATAAATATAATATTATATACATATACACATTCAAATACTTATATACATATATGTATGTATATATATATTCGTACATAATATTAAAGATGAAGAAAAAAACAAATGTTGTTGAATTTTAAAATCAATAAGTCAAAAACAAAAACTCAAAACATAAACGTAGTAAAAAAATCAGTAAAACTAAAAAAAACAAATGTACTAAAAATACTAAAAAACAAAAAAAAATTGTTAGTTGTTGCAAAATAAAAACAAAGAAGCTAAAAGTCCCCAAATTAAACACACCCACACACACATGCGTTTTAGAGCCTTTACTTATATTTTGAGAATTTTGCGATTGAAACGAAATGAAAATAATTTTATACATACATATATGAAATACAACAAATACCTAAACTTAAACAGCTAATGCTAAAGCTAAACATAATTTAGTACTAACAATTTGTAAAGCGTTTGTATTAGTAGCAAAAAAACAAAAACTAACAGAAAGAAAATCCGCTTGCGGCAATAGAAAGCAATGCAAAAAAAAAAAAATAGAAATTAACATAAACTGCGCCTAGTTGTTGTTGGCAGCATGCAAAATGAAACAAAAAAATAAAACTTAAATTTAAAATTTAATAAAAATTCAAGTAAAGATTTAAAACAAAAACAGCCTATGCAAGGACACTAACATGTACCTAGATATATATACAAGAGTAAAAATAAAAAAATCTACATGATAAAGAACGCAAGAAAAATGCTAACAAACTAAACACAAGTGCTCGGCAAAAGTAAAAAATAAAAAAGGCGAACAATGCTGCAGATATTTAGTTTAGTTACTAAATTTTAACCCATATTATTTGTTAAAATTTTTGTACTTGTCTCCAAATAAGAAAAGCTGTACACTTAAGTTGCTGAATACTAAAACATTTATCCTTTAGTTAAATTGATTTGCAAATGTTTTAACTTGTCATTCACATATATAGTTAAATTGTTTTATAATTCGATTAAGTTTAATTAGACAAAAGCGACAAATTCTGTGAAATGTGTAAGCAAAAAGGCGAAACCAATAAGATGAATATAATATTCATGATGATTGATGATGGCATTAATTGATGGAGTGGTATACATACATATATATGTTTTATTGAAACTGCAAAAACAATAAAGGTTTAGATACAAATTTTGAAACGATAAATGCAAAAAACAAAAAACCAAACTCTTTGATTTACGCGTTGCCAGATATGTTGCCTACTTTCAGGCTGTTACAAACGACAGCGCGCTGCTTTTTTTTTTTTTTTTTTAAACTAATTAATTTTATTTTAATTCAGAAGGAATCGTTCAGTGAATTATGAACTTAACCTAATGGGTGGGTAACATGAAAATTACAAAGTTTCTTGATTAAAATATACAAAAGTATTAGGTGATTATTAGTTATTAAACTAAATATTATAAATTACGATATCCTCCGGGTGGGAAGATCGCTGGGATGAACTCTCTTTAATCTACGTAGGGAGATGGGGTTTGCTAGCACGTTTGCCAGTTGGTTGGGGTGGGCCACAAGCCTGTCGGCATATCGGCTGCTATGAAAATTGATTTGATCCCCAAGAAGAGCAACTTTCAGATCCCTTTCGATTAAGCGGTTCGTCACGTACCAGGGGAGCCCAGATGCGTGACGTGCAGCTCTCGACTGTACCACTCGAAGTCTATTGAGCTGGGATTTGGCGGCAGTTCCCCACACCAGGATGGCATATGTCCAGGTTGGAGCTAGTATGGCTTTGATTAAAAGAGCCTTAGAGCTCATTTGTAGTTTGCTGGAGCGGAAGAGCCAGTCGAGCCTCTTCAGCTTTGCCAGAGATTTGAATTTAACAGCCGTGATGTGGGCCCTCCAGGTCAGTCTCCGATCCAGATGCACTCCGAGGTAGCAATGCGATGTGACGCTGTTTATGGGGTTTCCATCGAAAGTCAGACCTGTGCAAGTTCCGGGCCGCAGGGAAAGCGCGCTGCTCTGTTAGCGCTGCTGTAAATGCAGCTTAAAAGCATGCAATGGTTTGTTAAATGTAAGCCGCAGCTACATTTTACAGCACAGGGGACTGACCTTGAAACTGTTAAGTGTTAAAAATTAATTTATGCTGCTGTGCGGTGTGTGTTACGTCATTTGTGACAGCTGCAAGAGGCCAGGCTTAAGGATCACACAATTGTGTAAATGTTGTCAAGGTCGCTGGCCCAGCTTTTACTTATTGCCACAAATATTGCTTCACAAATCATCACACTTACCTTGATTACCAAATAAATTTAGCGACACACAATCGCTGCCCAATGCCATTAACTTATGCAAAACGTTAACGAATTTCCTCATACTTTTATAAGCGCCCAAGCAATTTCCGTTGATTAACAACTAAAGCAACAACAATAAGTTGAGCCTGCATAACGCTTGTCGATTACTTCCTATGAACAGACGTGCGTGGCGAATGTTGCAACAAAATACAAATGCGAGCAATGTTAAAACATGAGAGATCCATACATAAATGTATGTTAATACATGTGTATTAATATGTATACACATACATGCCATAAACCAGACGCAACAAATTACCAAATTACGAACATGGTAACTGCAAAAAACAACAACAACTGCTAACAGCCACTTAAAATGTTAATAACAACAAACATCAAACGATATACAATTATTTTTTTTTTTATTCAAACTGGAAATATGCAACGAAATGGCCAACGTTGAACTTGAGCTTGAAATGTGAGCGGCCAAGCGCTGAAGCTGTCTCTCTCTCTCTCTCTCTCTTTCTTCGCTTGGCTAAGCTGCATATTGTATGCTGTATTTGGTTTGAGGCGCTCCTCTCTTTCGATCACCAAATGAGGTCAACGCGTCGCATACGTAATGTGCGTTAAATACTTATGAAATCAAACAGCAGGCATTTGCTGCTCGCCATTTCTCTTAATTAATATGTTGCTAATGTTGTTGTTGTTGCTGTTCGCTGTTTGCTGAGTGGCGCCGGAAGCACATACACAACATACGATAAATGATGGGTCCCAGCGTGGGTGTTAAAATAAACATCAGCGTCTCCACCCCGCTGACACTTTTCACAGCCACACCATGTATGACAGTTTGACGTTTTTGCCGGCAAATCTTAACAGCAGCATTAACACTCGCATTAAGAGAGCCACGCGTAGTCCAAACTGATGACGTAACAGCGCCTAAGAGAGCTATGACATAATAAAGCAGCGAGTGTGTGAGTGAGAGAGAGAGAGAGAGAGAGCATTTCGTTTGGTGCTCTGCTGTTCGGTTTGTCGTTCGTTCCCTGCTCATTTGCTGTCGAACAGCGGCCGTGGCAAGTACAGCAAAAATTAGTTAGCGGAGCGTACACACAAAACAACGCTGGCCGCCCTCGGAGCAGCATTCGAACACGTTGCCATACACAATAACAACAGCAGCAGCAGCAGCAGCAATAGCAACAACAACAACAGCACTAACCGCTCGTCGCGTAATCGTAACCGTAACCGTAACGTAAGCGCATTACAAAACAACAACGACAAATGCTCATTTTTTTGCTTTTATTGTCAACGTAATCAGCGCGTTTTGTGTGTTTAAGTGTTAGTGTTTAATGGTGTTTAAGCAACATCAATTTATTAATTGAAGAAGCCTTCGGAGAGTTGCAGCTTGTGTGTTAAAGAAACAACATCTTTAGTGCCCCAGCATTGACGCGCCGCGCAAAATGAGTGTAAAACCTTGCCTGTGGATTACGTAAAGCCGAGAGCCGTTGAGTTCTTACAAAACAAATACAAATACAAATACAAAATAATAAAACGCAAAGTCAAAAGTTACGCGCACGCCTCAATAAAAGCGGCAAGCAAAAACACACACAACAAAATACAAATAAAAGAAAAAAAAATTAATTATAAAATCGAGCAAAGAAGAATTTTTTGCACTGTTGATTTGTTGTTGTCGCTCTTACGTGAGTGTATGTGTATGTGTGTGTGTGTGTGGCAATAAATTTTGACACAAAAGAATTTATTGTGTGTGCTAGTGTGCGATTGCCTTCTCAGACAGGAGGCGCGGTCGTGCAATACAAAGTAAAACAAGAAGAAGAAGCAGCAGCAACACCAAAAGCAGAAGAATCAGCAGTTGTCTGTGCGACAGGTAAAGTAAGAAAAGAGAGAGGGAGAGAGCGTGGCGCTAAGAAGAGAGAGCGCGCGTGCTGTCAATACGTTTTTGCGCTCTTTTCATATGCCTATGTTACGACATCAGGCCACACGCCTCTGTCTGTTATACATATTGCCATCGAGTATGCATGTGTATCTGTGTCTGTGTGTGTGTGTGTGTGTGTGTGCAATGTGAATGAACGCGCACTCAACTAAGTTGCATTGCTCTTTGAGTAGCAGCAGCAGCAGTGGCAGCCGCAGCAGTGGCAGCGGCGGAAAAACTGTTTTTCATTTGTTGTTGCTTGCTTTTGCCTTTCTGCGAATTGATTGTGAAAACAAAAATGCATAGACAGGGGGCGGAGAGGGTAAGGGGCGGAATGTTTGTGGGGTCGTTTTGCGCCGCTTACGTGTTGCCATATTTTTAAAGGCATTACTAAGCGGTTTTTCTTTCGTTGTTGTTGCCAATTCGTTTTGGTCGTTGTTGTTGCTGTTGTTGACGTTCTAGCAAATCAAATTGGCAGCACTTGATAATAATTTATATTTAATTTGTGATAAACAGCAATACTAAATTCTTAATAATATATGTGCTACACATTTCATTTCAATGAATATACACACATATAAATTATGTAATTCGGTTTAAACACACAATTCAATGCATATCACAAGTTAAACGTGTAAAACTTGCAAATTAAATTTATTGTAAAAATAATTCGTGTGTATTTATACATGAATTTGACTTGATTTGAAGCGTTTTTATAACAATGTTACCTAATTGTTTGTACTAAAATATTTGTCGAAAAATTTGTTAATTGTTTTTGGGCTCAATATGTATTTGAATGTTGTTATTTGAGCTTTAAATACTTTTTTTTTTTTTTTTGAATATTATTTTTATTATAAGTTGATTTTACTTTATAAAAGAAGGTCATTAAAAAATCAAAAAAAATTGCTAAAAAATATTCAAAAACCTAAAATACACAAATTAAAATGCTTGCATAAATTTCCATAGCAAAAACCTTCAAACTTTTGCATTAAATTGTATAATTATGTAAGTTTTTGTTTGCTTAAGCAAATATTTATTAATCATGCCATCGCACTTATTTACACTCTGAACTTTGTTTGTTATAAAAAGCAACAAATTGCTACAACAACAAAAGCTAAAACGCTTGTCGAATTAACGGGCCCATTGGCAATACCCGCCCCAATACCCCATTCGCACCCCACTTCCCTCAGACAGACAGACATTGGGGGCAACGATTGCCGGCTCGTTGCAGTTTTTACGTGACGTGGGCAGCGTCGTCGTCGTCGTTGCCGTCGTCATCCCATTGACGTTGACGTTGACGTTACGACACGCGACGCATTATGCGACCAGTTACAACTAACAACAACAACAACAATGAATGCTGCAACAAACATGGCTCTACAAAATGCAAACGGTTAAGCCGTAAGCTGCAAAAACCTTTAACTGAAAATTGCACACAACGGAAAAATATTTCCTTAGCCATTATGCAAACTAAAATGTGACTCACACAATTATCCCTTATATAAGTGAATGGCCCGATATGCATGAGTATATATGTATAAGCAAGCAATTAGTCAGAATCTTAAGTAATTTGGCGTTACGTAAATGGGGTTAAGGAAGGGGGGGTGTGGGGCATCGGGCAATCAAGCAACCAAATCAAAAGCAATACTCATAAAGAATTTCCTCAACTTCATAATTCTCAGCTGTTTTTTATGTGTGTGTGTGTGTGGCATTTATCGTCATCATAAAACGCGCCATAAAAAACAACAAATGAAAAACCAATAAAACAAATATCAAAGCACAAATCACACAACAACAACAGCAACAACAATAGCAACACTTAAGCAAGCAAGAAAAATGCTTATGAAAATTGTATAATAATAAGTTTGACGCGGATTTCATAACACACAAACATTTCTGTGCTCTCTTATTGAATGCCAATCACAGCAATTATGTAATTTCATTAGGCCCAAACACACACATGCCTTTCACACACACACACTTTGCCACACACTTGTAGAGTCACATTCAATTGTATTAGGGGGAGAGGGGGGTGCTGAATATAATGCTTAAGCTGTTTGGAACCTTTTCATTTGCATTTTGACATTGCATTTTTCATGGCAATTTCTTGTTGTCGCCCACCCGCAACAACAATTGACTTAAGTAATAATAACTACTACAAGCAATAAGTGATTGGGTTGAATTAGTACTCAACCGACAAGCAGATACCCTGGAAATGTTCTGATAAAAAGTTCTTTAAGTTATTTCAGTGAAAAGTTATTTAGGTCATGACAAATACCTGAGGAAGTTTGAAGACCATGAAGATGACCTAAAAGTTAAGTTCTTTTTAAGTGTTTTAAAATTCCTCACATACTGAAACTTGTCTATTATTAAATAAAACTATGTCTAGAAAAATGTAGATAATCTAGTCTCGATGCCAAACTATGTTAATATATTACCAACTGCTTTAAGTTCAATACATACGAACTTCATACCAATAATTATAATATACCCAAGACAACCTTTTCTCAAATGAATTCACAGGAAAAAATTATCAAAAAAGAACCTTGCTTCAAGTTTTAAACATTAAAGGCCCTCTCTTCATATCCAAATTTTTTCAACTTAAATCCTAGTTTCTTTAAGTCAATTCTCTTATTTGTAATAGGGTATTTAACAAAACTATAACATAAAACAAAAATATGTGAACACGCAGTTGACATCGTCATTGTAATTGGTTTTTTGTCTCGGTCTTGGCCTCCGCCGTTCTCGTCTTTTCCCCAACCCCCCAACCCCCACCCCCACCCCCACCCCAACCCCAACGCCATCTCCGTTGTCAACGTTCTCAGTTCCAATTCCAGTCAGAGACTTAGAATGTTGTCGCCATGTTGCTGTCATGTCGTCTGACGACGACGACGCGTCGACTGAAGCTTGTCGCTTGAAGCTGAGGCAACAACAACGATAAATGCAATCGCAAAATATGATTGACATTGCATAATGCGAGCATGAAGCAAACACCAGAAGAAAACAAATGTACAAAACTTACACAATAACAATAGCAAATGGAGCGAGATACAATATACTATTTACAGTTCATTTAAGGAACGATTTGGTTTTGTTTTTTATCAGCTCGTCGTTTGCTTGCTACGAATATTATGCAATTAAAGAACACTTAGCGATTGCACTTAGTTAGTTAGGCAATACACGGCCACGTTATATGAGTCGTATACATAATTTGAACTTACGTAGGCTTAAAACAAGTTCAGCTAGAATCGAGCTAGCTGAACATATAAATAATAAACTTGTTGTTTACCAACTTTTATCGCAAAACTCAAATGCGTCACAAATTGAACTAACTCGAGGGGGAAGATAGACGTAACGCATTACGCGATTATTGTAGGCATTGGTTATGAGTTGAGCGTGAAAGCCCGTTGGTGCAATATATAGAGTATTAAGTGGTGGTCGGTTGGTTAGGTAGACCAACAGTCTGAAGTATTTGAAGGTCGATTGTAAGAGGCATTAAATCAAGATTGTTAATATTGTGCAAATATGAAAGATAAGTTCATGATTCATTATGAATCTTCTGCGAATTCTCTCTCTCTCACCTTCAGGGAATATTCTAGATAACAATTATATAAGAATACAGAATTCATGTTGCCTTCAAACAAAAAATTTTGCAACATTGTGTTCAGAAATCATTCGATTTGATTGTTGTTGCGAAATCAAAAATTTTATATACATATAATTAAAAATATCTATAAGAACCTTCGTTCGAGCATATCGTATATTCTAATTTCTTCTCTATTTTATTTTATTTTTTGTTTCTTGGCTAACTACCAAACGAACATAGACAATATTGTGTGGCATTACTTAACATGAAATTTATGCAAAATATGTGTTGGCCAAAGCAACTGGGCCAAATGCGTACATAATAGCCTACATTACGAAAAGATACGTTTTATTTTGCACGCAATTTTCTTTGTTTTTGGCACACTTTGATTTCATTTGCGCTGAAAATGTATCTCTCAGTAGCTGTTTCTGTATCTGTACCTGTTTATCTGTGCTTGTGCGAGATGTAAACAAATTATAACCCAAAAAAACATAAAAACGGAAAAAATAGAAGCGCGCCACATTCACAGTGGAAAAAAAGGCGAGAAAAAAAAAAAAAAAACTACGATTGTTTACATAACAAAACCAAAAACATTCAAACGTTGCCAATAGCCACGACGCTCTTTGAGCATGTGCTAGTATATGAGAGTGTGTATATATGTGTGTGTGTGTGTGTGTTGTGCCGGCATTGTTTATCTTTAAGATACAAATACGAAACGTCAAAGAAAAACGTGCGCACATAACAGCAGCAAACACACTCGTAACAGAACACTTCTAAAGAGCGCAACGTATAACAGTAAGAGAGAGAAAGACTGCGCTAGAGAGCGTAAAGTGAAGAGCGTATGAATTCTGTTAATATCTGCTGTATGCGATTGTGTATGGCGTTTTGTTTGAGTTGTTATTGCTTGTGCGAGGGCAGAGGCGGGCAGACGCGTTCTTGCTTTTTGTTGTTTTGTTCCGTACGCTTGTGTGTGAGTGTCGATGATTTTGATTTTGATTTCATTACTTGCGCCAGCGGCCGCGTTTGCGTCCGCGTCTGTTTGCTGCGTGATTCAGTGTTAATTTTCATAATATTATGTAACAACATGTGCGACCAGCTGGCAATTGAATGCGACTGTCTGTGTGCGTGTGTGTGTGAGTACAAATGCCAATGATTAGTGGCTCAACATTATGCTGCTGTTCTGAGTTGCTCACAGTTTTTGCAGCAACAGCAGCAGCAGCAGCAAAAGTTCGATGACCGTTTATGTAACGCGCCAAAGTCTCAAAAGTTGGCTGGCAGCTGCAAAGCTCAGAATTTTTAGGGCAGTCAATTAACAGCATACGCGACAAATGTCACGTCACTGCAGGAGCGCAAGAGTCATTTAGAGAGTGCGAGTGTGAGTTTTAAGTTTTTTTGAGAAAGAGAAGGAGAGAGAGAGAGCAAACGCAGCAGCGCATTGAGAGCAATGCAAGTACAAATGTACGAGAGATAGCAGCAGCAGCAGTAGAAGCAAACCTGTGCACAGGTTGAGTAATAGATACGCTGCTTTATTTTGGAGCTGTCATAAAATATATGTAGGCAGGCGCATGGTAGGGGGGGGGGGCATTCAATAAAACAAGAAATCAAATCAAAGAGCGCAAGCGATTCAGTGAGAGAGTGTCGCTCTCTCTCTTTAGCTGCGCGCTCTTCACCATGTGTGCATGTGAGTGTGTGTGTGTGTGCGTGTGAATTATAAAACAGAATCAAAAGCTGCGATGGCGGCAGAATCAGGCAGAAAACGCAAACGGCATTTTGTACGTTACGTAAAATTCCTACTACAACACACAATTCAGAGAGTTTGATTTCATTTCTCGTCTTCGTCTTCTGCTTTCAGATGCCCAACTGTGCGCGTCGTTCTCGCTTCCGCTGTCTACCAACAACAACACTACATACTTATTCTACTCCAGTCCAGTGACTGTTAAAGTGCTTTGCTCCCACAATAAAGAAACCAAAAATTAAATCTAAATTAATGAAATTACATATAAAAAGCATAGAATAAAGTGTTTGTCCCAAGTGCTGTGTTATTTTTGGGCATCCAGATGCTGAAACGCAAAGTGAAGTGAACAAAAAAGAATCAAAATCTTAACTCAATAAAAAACTAATTTTATTAAAATTTCAACAAATATAATAAAAAGACAAAGGAATATCGCCGACTGTTCCATAACTGTGACGTTGGCGTACGTCGCGTCGGGCGTCGGGCGTCGCAGCGACGACGTCGCTGTCATTGTTGTTGCATACGTGACAACGGACAGCTATACACAACAACAACAAGAACAGCAACAACAAGAATAGAGACAGCAACAGCTGTCAAAATGCCGCTCTCTCAGGGCTATTACATGAAGCACTCGTTGGCCACCAAGCGCCTCAAAGAGCTGCGCAAGGAGCACCAACAATTGGAGCAATTGCATCAACAACAACAGCAACAACAACAACGACGGCTGTCCAGCTCAAAGCACACGCTTCAAACACTACTCCAAAACACCAACAACAATAGCAACAACAACAACAACAATTCATTGCAACTATCGTATCTGCTGGGTGAATCGTTGGCCCGTTTGGGCAACCTGCCGCAAGCTTTTAATGTCTATGAACTGATTGCCAGTCGTCAGCGAGATGGCTACGTGCCACTCGACAAGCTGGCAACACTGGCCAGCGCTCTCACGGCACACATACGCCACAAGTTGCATGCAACCACAGAACACACATTGGAGTCCACGCGGAAATCGCGTTATCAGCAGGCGCGCCAACATGTGGATAGTTGGACAGCCCACAGGCTGGGCTTGGATCTACAGCCAGCTGTGGATGCCACACAGGATCTACTGGAGCTGCATGCAGCCACGCGAGAACTATGCGTGCCCAGTCCCGCCCTGAATGAGGACTACGATCCGCTGTTGTGTCCACTCTGCTCGGATATGTTGCGCGGCCCGGTGACCACAAATTGTGGACACACCTTTTGCGGCCAGTGCTGTGAGACAATCACACAGTGCAACATCTGCCATGTGAAGTTTCCGCGCAGTGCCGAACGCATGCCGCAGGGTGTGGCAATGACCAGCACCACCGCAAGCAGCTCAACGAACACCACCACCACCACCTCATCCTCACGCTACTGGCGCTTGCCACCAGCTCCAACAAGCAGCAGTGGCAGCAACAACTATCCACGTGGTCTCGGACTGCGTATTCCTGTTGCGGCACCAACAACTGTGACAACCACAACGGTGGCATCCACAACGGCAACAGCAACCACAACAATGGCATCCACCAGCAGTGCAGCATCCTCGCTTGTGGCAGGACTCGGTGGCTATGCGCTGGGTGGCTCGACGGCCATGAAGTTCATGCCAGATGTTCTGGTGCGGCGATTGGTGGAGAAATGGTGGGGCGCCGATTTGCAGGCCAAGAAGATAATTGAACGTGCCGCAAGTTGCATGCATCTCAATCGACTCGACGATGCGCTCAAGTTCTGCAATGCCAGCCTGGAGAAAGGTGAGTTTCGACTTTCGACTAAACAAAATTTCCCTTGAAACCTTGGAAAAAGTATCAAATATTTACTAGAATCAGACCGAGTTTTAAGCACAGTGTAGACGATATAATGTTTTAAAGTTCTTTGTCGAAAAATCAATAAAAGGATGAGCACCAATACATACATATATGGTCACACAAGCAGCAAAAACTTCATTGCTGACGTCAGCAAGCGTTTCTTAACTGCGCAACAGGTTTTCAATGAAAAACCCACACACCCCACCCACAGACAACCTACCCCCCCAACCCCATGCTTCTTTCGGTACAATGCCTCCGGGTGCTGGGTCCCTGGTTCCACAGGTCGTATGCGTATGCATGAATCGATATGGTAGGGTGGTGGGGAAGTGGGGAATGTTAGAGCAGAAGACGAGATGTTTTTCAGCATCATTTGTCAACAAGTGTTGTTGTTGTTGCTATAATTGTTGTTATTATTGCTCTAATTGTGCTATTCATCTTGTTGTTGGTGTTGCTGTTGATTTTATGGCCACTATATACACACGCTCACACTCTCTTACGCTCTCCCTCTCTGCCTCTCTTTCTCTGTTGCTGGGTCTGTGTGCCAAGGACTCGATTATTAAATATTTACGTCGCAAATTCAAAGTAAATAAACCATGCCAAGAAATGTGCAGGGCCAAACTAGGTGGCAAGGTAGCAAGGAGGTGAGGGGCCATTTGGGACAGCTGCCAAAGCAAAGCAAAACTAAAAAGGGACACAAAAAACAACAAGACACGTGCAACAACAAGAACGCGAACAAGAAGAAACATCTTGAACTTTTGAGAAACCCTCCACAAATCTAAATTGCAGACAGATAATTTCAGGTTGCCCACTGTGTGGAATGAATAATTTAGGCGCTGACTCAACTCATTGGAGGCTTTTCCCAGTCACAACACACAAACAACCAGCATATCACGAAGCAAAACAAAAAAATCACCGAAATATCAGCTAATTAATCATTAAACACGACACTTTTTTGTGTTTGCTTTATTTTTTCCACCACGCAACTTAGTTCTACAAAAATAGTTTAGCCAAAGCTATTTTTTGTTACCTAATTTTAAGTGGGATTTGTGTTGTTGTTGTTTTTCGAAAAATCACAACGATCCACGCACTTAGATATCCATCAAACAAGTTGAGAAATACCAGGCTAAAGACACTTGACTGTATGGCAGATGCCAAGATGAAACGTTTAACTTAATAGACAGATGGACAGACAGCGGGTGCAGGGTGTGGGGGAGAGGGATGGGAAATACAAAAGAAAGCAGAAGATGATGGGCAATTTTCACAGCGAAGAAAAAAACTAATATTAACCAGATCAATTAAAGGAAAATATAAGCAAAGATTCACTTATATTAAGTATACGTCAGCTAAAATGTTGAACGCATATAAAGCTTTTCAATGCAAAAATGAATAAAGATAAAGCTTAATGCATGATTTATTAACTTGAGCAACAGTTTTACTCTTCGTATATGTATTTATTCAGTGTCATAAATACTCATTATTCCATTTTTTCTGCTTTTAGTGAAATTAGTTTGAAAACGTGATATGCTTAACGCATGGCACGTGTTGCCATTTGTGGCATTTTATTTAGTTGATTGCTTTTCTTTGTTTCTGTCTATCCCTCTCTCTTTTAATACCAACTAATTTCGAACAATAAAAGTTAAGCACTTGTCGTGGGTGGATCTACAATATTATATGGAATTGCAGTTCGTTGGAAATTTCTTCACTAATGTCCAAATTGTTTGCGTGACTTTCAACGCCTTGTCGCCCACTGTGCTCTCGTGTTGCTTTCATAATTGTTATTATCAGCGCAGTTGTTGTTGTGATTAGACGACAACAAAGAAACAAAGTCAAAAAGCTGACGCATCATTAGTTTACCTAAGGCCAGAATGCAGCAGCAGTCAAATGAGTTCTTGGAATTTGCTTCAATTGAGTTCAAAACGTTGCTGATCACACGTAATCTGGAATAAGCTATATAGTCATATGTATGCCTTTGCCTATTTTTAGGTATTGTTTGTTTTTCTTCAATTTCTTTTTTGTCGTTCTCTCGCAATCAGTTATTGACTTTTCTGTGCTGATAAACAACAAAACAAAAACATAAAAAAGCTATCGAAATCAGGCCAGAATAAGCTTAAGCATAAACATTTATTTAGCGTAATTTGTTGATAAACAAAGTTGCCAAGTCATTGCCAAAATCCAATAAGAAACTCAAATATGCATAAGAAGCTGCTTAAATCTACAAAGCGTTGCCATCTATCCACAACATTTTAAATGTTGGCAATGAGTAAAAGTCAGGCCCCTCATCAAGGGCAACAACTGTGGGCAGCATTTAAATCAAGCTAGACATGAGCAACAACAACAACAGCTCCACTTGCCACAAAACACACACCAACAACATGTTTGCTTTGTGTAGATGAGGCACTTAACCGTCAGGCACTAAATGAGCCACAACACGTGCCAGACATGAAGATTACCAACACCAATCCAACACACACACACACACACTTATATACAGACATAAAAAAGATGTACTAGATGGAACACAAAAAGCTCTGCTAATGTAGTCGTCGACCTCTCATGCAATGTTGCCACACGAGGCATGGCGAATTTGTAATTACACTGATATACAAACATACAAATGAAATGTATAAAGTCAGAAATGCTTCAGCATTTAGTGCGTGACTAACAGATATCCTATAAAACGTTTAATGAGCCATAATGAGTTTAAAATGAGAAAGTTAAACCCTTTCTTCTAACCTTGTTGTCCCTTTGAACATATACTCTCTTCATTCTGCTTTTATGATTAAAGGGTATAGCAAAAGCATTTTGGTCGTTTGCCAGGACTGGGCTTTGGGCTAAAGTATAAAGAGTTGTTAAACCGCCACGAGGACTTGGCCTAAATATATACGTATATATATATAGTATATGTCCAGAGCGACAGGATGAAGTGAAGTGCTAAGGCTGAAGGGTGTGTGTGTGTTGTTGTTGGCTGTTGCAACTGAAAATGCTCGCATATCATGCAATGTGCCTTTGGCTCTATGTGTGTTGGCCTTTTGTTTGAACGGTTTTCTGCACGCGCCGCTCTAGGCTAATTTATCGCATATATACACGTAGATATATATAAAAGTAAAGTATATGCATATCGTATATCACAGATCGTATAATTTGATGGCGTGTGCTTAGGCTGACCAAAATGTGCATTAAATGTGGAAAATGCTGAAAGAATTTAGCACGCGCCCTGCAATTACATTTTCTGCCCAACCCCTCCCTTCCTTCTAGCTGCTTTGTTTTATGAGTTTAATATGTGGAGGGGCATGGTTTAATTAGCGGCTAACTGAAAATGATATTTGCTCTACTTTTCCGTGGCATGTCCATTAATTGAGGTCGCACGAATGCGTCAGAGAATTTTAGGTATTCATTAGCTGGAAATATGTTTGGTAATTGCCAGTTATTATGAGTTAATAAATTAAGTTAGCCAATAGCAAAAGCTAATAACCATTGTTGACACTATAATCCCCAAGTGGTTTCGTTGTTTGATAAACGCCACAACAACGAACAACTTAGCCCTGAACTTGACGGAATCGCAACCAAAAATGATAACAATATGGATTGCACTTTCTATGTTCACAATTGCGAACAGCTCAAGGGCGTACCCTGAACTTCTGTATTGGTTATCTCTCTCTCTTTCTTTCTCTCTCGAGTAACCATAACCCAAATACATGCCCGATAATCGCTATCAACACACGCTTATATATATATATCCATGTGACTTGCTAACTGTCAGCTGATAAACGAGACTATCAAATACATATTAAGTATACGTAAATACACTTAAATATAGCAAACGTTTATATACATATATATATTTGCGTTTGAGGTCTCTCAACTCTATAGAAATATATTTTTTTTTATTAATGCCAAGCCACAAAACCGTCACAGTTCCTCCTCCAGCTCCCCGCACACCCCCTCTGCAATCATTCAAAGTGAGTGCACTAATTAACATTTGTTTTTGTTTTTTTGGCATTCGTTTTGTTGCTCTTGCAGCTTTTTAATTAGCCATCAAAAAGCGGAGGAGGGGGCAGGGGTGTTAGAGGAGGCATTATATATATTCGCTACGATATTTATATTAACCGATATTTTTCTTGGTTACTTTGTGCGCAGTTGAGTGAAAAAACGAATACTATAAAAAAAGTTCTTTGTGAAAGCGAACAAAGGCGCAAGTGGGGGAGAGAGAGGGAGAGGGGAAGAGAGAGCGTTGTGACTTGGCGAAAGTTTAACGACCAACAAATTGACATGGCCTTGAGACAGAAGCCAGTTGCTGCCCAGCCATGTTTGAAGCAAACCCAACCAATTTTTTTGGAACCGCAAACAAACACCCAAACGTATACTTAATATATGTATATCTCGCATTGTCGCGTCTAAAATTGTGTTAATATTTGTGCTGCTTGGGGATTTGATTTATTTTGTTTTGATGGCGTGTAGACGCCACATTGGATTCAACTTCTTGCCATACGCTGCATTCCCGGCATTCCCTGACAAACATGTATCTTGTAGATACTTTTGCTGTGGCATGCGTTCATCGCCTTTAGCTTGCGCTCTTAGTGTGTGTGTGTGTGTGTCTCATTGCTATTTATTTGCCCAATGTACAGACAGTGCCCCTCCCCACTTTTAATCACACCACCCCCTCGCTATGTTCGAGTCTAGTGAACATTTCTGAAATGCCAGCAAACATTTTTGCGCACTTTCACAAAGAAATGCGCAAAGAAAATGGCTAAAATTCTACAATAGTACTATTGAAATGAGAAAAAAAAACGTGGCCCAGAAATTTCGTTGTTTTGCACTCGAATATTTATGCAGTTGAAGGGGGTTTTTTTGTTTGACAACAGTGCGCGGGTGTGTTGAATGGTTCGTGGCAAGTGGGCGTTGACCTCGAGTAGTTGAAAGTTTAAGCGAAAGAGTTGCTTAAAAATACGACAAAGTTGAATATGAAAACTGTGTTGAGGGGGTTAAACAAACTTGAACTATTTCCTGTTTATTTATAGGAAGGAAAGAAGGAAGAATCTAAAGTTAACTCAAAGAAAAAAACTTTATATGCAATTCCGGAAAACTTACGATTACACACGATTCTTGATTCGTTTCGTAATAAGCTTGTTATTCACACAAAGTCCCCACTTCCCCCGACCCCTTCAAAGATTTCGTAACGTATAATGAATGCATAATGAATGCTGATAATGAAAAAAAGTCAGTTATAAAACAACGGCACAAAAGTTTTTTGCTAATCGAAAATGTTACAACAACAAATATTCTGTTGAGTCAAGCAGAATGATGTAATGAATGCTTAACATGGCTTTATGCACTACTGATATCCAGTTCTGATCAGCAAAAAAAAAAAAAAACACAAAAACTCGCTCACATATTGTGACATTTTACTTTGCCTGGCGCAACTTGTCTTAATTATGGAACACCATATATACTCTAACCCCACACACAGTATGCTCAAACAAACAAAAAAGTTAGCTCGCGCGGGTGTTGTTTGTCAATTTTGTTGTTGGAGTGGAGTGGAGGGGGCATGTTTGTTTTTTGCTTAAAAATTCGCTTTGTAATTGCATAATGAAGCCCGACGGGCGCAAAAAGCACAGCAAAAACATAAAAGTTGGCGTCTGGAGTTGCAGCAACACACAAACGGCAGCAACAGCAACGGCAACAGCAACTGCAATTGTTGTCCTCATTTGCCAAAAAATCATTTGGAAAACAGTCTGGCAACGCTGACTGTGTATTGTGAGTCACTTAATGCTGTGCGATTTGCACCTATTGCCCCGATTAAGTAATATTCTATTGTAAATTGTGAATTGCAATTGAAAATTCACTTTCAACATTTGTAAACAAAACACGACAACAACAACAACAGCAACATGGAGATTACTCAATTGAATGCAGCAACAAAAAAACTAAGTCGTTCGCGCTCTCTGTCGCACTCACACTAGCTCGCTCTCTTGTGTGCTGTGTGCCATTCACTCTGTGTGTGTTTGAGGCTCTCGCAAGCTCGTTTGAATTACAGTTATGTCATAGAACGTAGCTCGTAAGCTCGAGCAGCAGTTGCTGTTGCTGTTGTTGCTGTTTGACGATTTGACGGCAATCAACGAAGTGCAATAGCAATTGCAACAATCATTTTGCGTCTTGCTGTCTCCCTCGATTGAGTAATATGGCGAATGCTTTTTCTGTTAGCCCGTTTGACGCTTTAGGGCCCATGATTAGACAAGTTCGCTGCCCCTTAACAATTTGTTAGGCAATCGTATCAACAAGGAGAGTCTCACTCCATCAATCTCTGACATTTTCCAACTATTTATGCAAACAGGCAAAAACTTCTTCTAGCGACAAAACGACGACGCTCCAATGAGGCCAAAGTGCAAACTTCAATTACCAAAGCAAAGCTACAACTAATAGCAAAGTTCAGCCGACAAGTGCCATAAAAAACCCTCTCAAACAACAACAACAACAAATCGTAGCATTTCAATTTGCCACACACACAAAATGAGCTATCAAAACGTATCCATCTGCCACACAAACAATGGCATTTGAGCCGCAAGTTATGCAACAGTTGCTTCCCCCCTGACACCCCTCTCCGCAGCCAGAACCAGGCAGGTGGTTGTAAGAAGAAGAGGCAAAAGCAGCAAGCAATGTGCCGCAAAAATTAAATGAAAAAGTTCATAAAGCTTTTACATTGTTGTTGGGGGGGTTTTGACATAAAGCTCATTACGTATTCTTTGAGAACATGTTGTTGCTGTTGTTGTTGTTGTTGCTGTCGGAACTGTGAACTTAAGTTGTTGTCGATTATATCACTTAGCAAAAAGCTAGCTAACTAAAAGGCCTGACTAAAACGGGAATTAGTTCTGCCTAAGCAAGTCGAACTATTAGTGTATTATGCAAGCAAAGCTTTTTCTTAGCTTACATAAAGAACTTCAAGAAAATCGAAACCTAAAACTATGCTTAAAACAATTATATCACAATATGTTGTTGTTGCATATAGAGAGAATGACACAAGTTATCAACAACAATCACTTTTATTTTTTAACTGTTGTTACTTTGCTTGTTGCCACATTGTTGCCTGTTGTTGATTATTTAATCGTTGCCGAAACAAACAAACTTATTACAAAATTGCCAAATTCACTTCAACTCCCTTTTAACCCATTGTTTGCAAGCGAGACGAAAAATGTGAGCGCATTTACAAATCACGATTTAATTTTCGGGCCGCCGACGCAAAAAGTCAAGCGTTGAAATTGGCAACAAACAAATGAGCTCTGCAGATGGGAGGAGGAGGGGGAGCAGGCGTGAAAAAGACAAAAGGCTAAGACGAGCATTGAATAAACGCTGATGAACGCTAGCGACAGGGGGGGGCAAGACGAGGACGTATGCTCAAAAAGTACAGGGAGCTTTTGGGCTTGGGCTTAACGTAACGAATTTAACAACACCAACAACAACAGCAAAACGATGACGACGATGGCCAACAGTTGGCTGCTGTCTTGTTGCCTGCCTGCTGCTGCTGCTGTTCGAGCTTACATAACCAGAGCTCCACTTACCAAACAAACATAATAAAAATGACGTCGACAACAACAACAACAACAACAAGCATAAAGACACAACCACAGCCAGCAGCAATGTTTAGTAATGCGACAGCGTTAACGTCAACGTCGACGGCGACGTAAAGCAGCGACGGCGACGGCGACAGCGGCAGCAACATTTGACTTTGACATACTTTTTTGGCTTTGCCAACACCGTCGCAGTAACAAGAGCGCCAAATGCCAGCAACAACGAGAGCAACTGTCAAATATATACACACATATACAAATTTTGACATAAGCCAAGCTTGCGCTCCCCACTCTCTCTCTCTCTCACACACACTCTCTCACTCTTGCGCTCTTAAGACATCCTGCTCTTTGGCCCTGTTGCTGTGACCATCGTTTTTTTTGTTTGCATAAGCCGCATGCTCTCTTTCTCTTTCGCTCGTTTGACTTTTGCGCTCTCGCTTCCGAGCTGTTGTTGCACAAGCTTACGCTCACGCAATGATGATGTTTGCAGCCCCCTCTCCCCCTTTACCAACAAGCTCCTCATCTTTTTTTTGGCAGCTTTGCATAAAAAGCCGGTTTTGCTGTTTCAGTTAGGTTTTTTCTCCATTTTATATTGCGACTCTTAGCCAACATTTTAGGGGCTGTTCGCGCCCATGTCATTACATAAGCTCTCTCTCTCTCCTCTCTCTCTCTCTCGGGCTCAGTAGCTGTCCGAGTCTGAGCAACTGCCCAAAAATAGTCAAGCATGTATAAAAATAGACGCTGTTGAAAGAATCCGAGAACCATTTGTAGTTTTTAAGTGGATTATAGATATATAGAATGTGTGAACAGTTTTGGTTTTTCAATGAGGGGTCTCAGAAATCAATTAACTGCGCGTCAAATATGCCTGACCACCGACCGGAAGTGGAAGTGTGTATGTGGTTGTGTGAGTGTGAGCATAAGAGAGTCGTCAACACATTTAAACACACACACACGATTACATGCTTGTTGAGAACATTTATCAAATGTCAACGACAACATATGGCAAATGCCTGGTTGCAAAGTCAATACACAACATATGGCAAGCGAATGGGTGTAGAGTGAGTGGGGTAGGAGAGCTACTGTGCCCCATATCTCGGTGCGGCAGACTTGTGAGCTTTGAATCGTGCGTCCACAACAAAGGCGCCGTCTTTGCTTTGTAGGAATCACAGCATAATTATATAACATAAACATAATGTAACGATTTCTGTGTACACTTTGAGAATAATTTTGGTCATGAAGAGCGTGTGGAAACTTATATTTGAGAAATGTGTTAAAAACTATATTTAACAACAGTTTCAAGGCCCATGTTTTGTTTTTGTATAAAGCCTTAAACATAACCATCATAAAATCAAACTATAAATACTTTTTGTTTATATTCATGGTCTCTAAGTAGCGTGTTTAACATAAATATATATACATTATCTGACAGCCTAGATATGAAATAATGCTTTATTTACCTAAACAAACATTGCATGCATTCGAAACAAATCCTATGTTGAAGGCTGACCACAATTATAAATATGGCAAACTAAGTTAATTGCAATGCAAACCACAACGAATCATCTGTAGGCGTCTAGGGTCTTAAAGCATTTGCTAATCAGCAAAACTGACCACTATTTAATTGTTGTTGTCGCTCTTGTTGTTGCTGTTGTCTTGGTATGTGTGTGGGCTTTGAAGTTGTCGGCTTTTTGTCTGGTCTTCGGTTGCCGCCATTTCAATTGCATAAGCTGCTTGGCTTAGCAGCCAACACACACAGACAAATGGTAACAATGTTAAGCTGCCACAATCCACAACTATGACAACAACAAACGGCAAACAATAAAATAATAGCCATAAAAAACAAACTTAACTTTGGTCTTTATCTTACGCCCCACATAATTTACTAAAAATAAATTACAAAACTTTATACAAAAAAACCAAAAAAATAGAAAAGGAAAGGAAGCAAACGAGTAAAAAGGCTCTAGCCAAGGAATTCCGAGTTGGACATACCCAAATTAATTTTTGGATAACTTAGATCGTTTTTTTAACAAGTCTTAAAGCAGCCACAAGAAATAAAGGAATATGCAAATGAATCATTTTAATTTCTTTAATAATTATTATAGATTACATTTACAAGTTTTTTGTTTTTTCCATGTGTGTTTGCGTTGGCTTATGTGTGTTGGTGCACGTTTGAGGTCGGCTGGTAAAAACAGTGAAAAGATGGCTAAAAAACACATATTTTATTTAATGGGTTTTGTTGATGATTTCGTCCGTTTGAATTTAATTCAAGTTTAACGACTTTAACATATGTGAGGTCGCAGATGCTTCTTTCTGTCTGTTACATACTTTTGCACAAAACCATTACCCCCTTATTTTTTACTCATTTGATGGATTAAGGGTATACAAAGAATGGTCAACTGTGTTGTGGCTAGCTTCCCCTTCCCAGCCTGCTTTGCCAGTTTCAAGATCTCGCTGCCTGCCTGGTTGACCTTGAACACAGGCGAATGCTTTGAACGCTTCGACGCTGGCATCGCTGCCTTTTTTTTCGCTGTGTGTTCATTGAAGCGATTTTTGTAGCTGTTGTGGTTGTTGTTGTTATATTGCACGCTCATTTTCCAGCACAAAATTTATACGCTTCATAAAATTTATTATTTTGCTCATATTGTGTGTTGTTTTTTGTGTTGCTGCAATTTTTAACATATGCAATAAAAAAAATTATTTATAAGAATGATTTTTGATTGTGAATTTGTTTGTTACACGAATATTTTTAGCTTCATTTGCTTGTGCTGCAAATTGTTGGAAATGTAAAATTGTTATGCCACATTGCTTGAAGGTTAACGCCTGGCGGAGCATAAACTCCAAACAATAAGCTCAGAAATAATACTTTTTTTTGGAGATTGTTGTTGTTTGGTTTGCCTTGAAATCATTGTTTTGTGTGTGTTTTTGTGGTCTTGGCTTAAAACCGAGCTGACTAAATAAGCTAAAAGGCAGATAGCTTTGCACAGTTTGCAAAATGACGCATACGCACCGTTGTCTCAAATAAAACTGCGTCGCAATTGTCGCAAGCAAACGAATACAAATGCTGTTGGGTGTTGGGTCAATCACCCGTTGGCGCAGGCAGCTGGCTGATGACATTACGAAAACACAAAGAAAATAACACAGAAAAACAGAGCACACAAACTAAGGCAAATGAGATGCAGCTTCAAGCTAAAACTGTTTGTTATTCTGGGTGCTTTTTTGTGTACGTGCCTAACCCCACTTTCAATTGCTAACTTCCACTTCTGTGCTGACTGTTAACCTTGCCTTGAACCCACGCACAGGCGATGAGTTGACATTTAAGCCGCAGATAACATCGTTACACTTGACTGCAACTAAACAAGTAAGAGCAAAACCAACAATAACCGATATCCAAATGCACTTACCAGAGTATATACAAGGCCAATTAGTCATGCTTTCTGTAAAGAACTTAAAAAAACGATCATTTATATATTAGAAATAAGTGTTACTTGTGACGTAAAGTTATGCAAAAAATTGTTAATCGTTAAATTTGTCATTCGAAATGTTTTTTTTTGCGCTTTGTTTGTTTTTCTTGCGTCATTTTTGAGCGAATGTGATAAAGCTTTTGCTGATAGCAAAACCTAATGAGTTTAATTTCACAACGTAGCATAAATAATAGATTATTGTTAAATATTTATTACTCAAAGGTTTACTTTGTTTAACATTTGATGTAAAAATAATCCAAGAAAATATTGAATAAAAGTATTTTGTCAAGCCTACACATGAAAACACATAAGTAAAATAGGCCATACTTTAGTCATGCCATAAAATGTTTATGGCTAATACTGCATGACTATAAAAGATGCCAACTGTGTGCTGCAGTCGCACTTACTCTTACTTTAAGGGTATTTATGCGTAGACAAAAACCGAAAACTTCGCAAGAATTTGCTTACTTTTTTGTTTTCTTTCTCTTTGTCTATCGGTGGCATTTGACATTTAGCAGGCAATTAAAGGGCAGCAGCAGCATCAGCTATGACGCAATATCAGTGCAAAAACATGTCATACGAAAAATCTATACTGCAAGCAAACCTTTTACAAAAGTCCATTAAAAAGCTGCATTTCGAACTCAATTTGCTGTTCACAATATTTTTACACATTTCTCTTCTCTGCTGTTTTTTGCTGTCAATGTTGAGTGTCATAAAATGTGAAATATTTTCATGCTGCACTGATAAAAATAAATATATGTTGCATATAAAATATGTATACGCAGCGTGTGCCGCATTGCCTGTCACTAGCGAAAGAACAACAATTCTTTGGCAAACATAATTAATGGACTCTTGAAATTCTGTTGTTAATGAAACGTTTAATAGTCAAGCGACGTGGACGAGCTCGAAACAGACAAAAGCATTTCGCACACTTCCTGCATTAAATTATAATAAATTATATAAACTCATTCCACATTAATTGTGATTTAGCAATGTGTTCGTAATATTGCATGTAGCATAAAATATGTGTTTCAAGAATATTTAAGTGTATTTCATAGTCTTTTAGTTTATTTACTTTAGCTCTATCTATTTGCCATTCAATTTAGTTTAACTCGTTTTGCTTTTTGTACAGTTTTAGTGTGTCATAAAACAAGCTAAATGAACTTTAGCTGCATATCTAAACGCATATATTTTATGACACAACACACACAACAAGACCGCAACACAACAAATTGTACACACACCAACCACAAGAATCTAAAACAAAGCAGCGCAAGGCAAACGTAAAAAGCATAAAATTCATTTCCCAAGCGGCAGCTGGCAACTTCAAAGTTTTCAACGCCTTACAGCTTGGCCTTTCTCTCTGAGTCTCGCATAAAGTTGGCTCCCTTAACAAGCCGCCACACACATATACACACTCACCCCTTGGGGGCATTGCGGCGCAATTTTATGGGCATTCATTTTTTTTTTTCTTTTTGGTATTTAGGTCAGTTTTGGCTCCAGCATTGAGCATTCCGACATTTCCTTCAGCTCTGTCTAGCATTACATAATGATCTGATGTGTGTGGTTGTATGTGTGTGTTTGTGTGTGTATTTGCATTGTGCCAAGCAATTTGCACAGCATAATAATCAAAGCGTTTGCCCAGCGTCAGACCATGCGGCGTATACGCAATGCTTTATTTTTAGCAAATTGTTTAACGACGTTTCTTTTTTTGCTTCTGTTGTTGTTGCTTTGCTCGTTGTGCACAATTAAGTTTTGGGTTGTGGAGAATCACATATAACACGCTGATTTATGCGTTATACACATTGTGATGATGATATGCTGACTGCTTCACAATTGTCGCACTGTGGTGCAATAAAAAAAAATACTTTGTAATGATTAAGTAGAAAATGCAATGATTCATGAACTCTTTCTTTTGTTGTTGGTTCTTGTAATGCACTTGAATCATTCTCTCTTATTAAATATATATATTTATGTATAGTATTTGCTTGTGGTTATGTAATCGTTGCAAGTGGCGGCCACTTGTCAACGAGAATCGCAAAATTCGCGAAATGATTTTTAATGTACGTGACGAAATCTGATTTCAATGCAAGCGACTCGAATGTGGCCAAGAAAAATACACACAAACACACAAGTAGATATAGATAAACATTTATACATGTGTGTGTATAGCACGACAAATGCACAAATGCAATTTATCAACAGTTGGGCTTAAATTGTCTGCAGCGTTTCGGAAAAATGAACAAGCGAAGGATGCAGAAAAATATGCGAGGGAGTCACCTCTTTCTTCTGGCCATTTCTCTGCTGCATGGCGTTAAATTCTATATAATAAGTGCAAATTGAAAGCAACAACAACAACAATTGTCGTTTTTGCATTTTTAATTGAATTTGCTTTCGCTGCTGCTCAACTTTTGTTCAAGTAGTTTAGCTTTGACTTGTTGTGCTGTAAGCAATTACGTTTATAAGTATTCTTTCGCTCTCTCGCTCTTTTTTTCTGTCTCTTTCTGTCTCTATCGAACGGGAAGTCGAGTGCCGAACGTGGCGGCTTTAGCAATAAGATATATGTAGAGTATATTAAATATATATCAAGTATACGTATGTTTTATCTAGATATATGCATATAGATGTTTGGTCAGCTGAGCACGTTCTCAGCTGCACACGTTGATAGCAAATCTAGCTCTATATTCAATTATCTAAGTTTGTGTATGTTCTTAAGAATGATAAAATGCTTGAGATTGTTAAACAGTTGTGATTTGCATATAATGTTTACTCCATGATTAAATGAATGAGTATTTGGATTATTGATTGCCCGAATTTGAATGCATTACCTCAAACGTCTTGTTATGAGCTTTAGAATAAACATCATTTGAATCTAGAAATACGATTTTTACTTGATTTTCATCATACTAGAAATCGACTTAGAAGTTGGACAAAATTTTCGAATGTCATAGCTTCGTGAAAATTTATCCGATTTTCATATGCAATATGTACCTTAAGTCTTAACTCGATTTTCATCCCAGAAATGTGTGACAAAACTTGCCATAACAACATAACTATCCATTTCATGGGTTCGGTATATATAGCCCTCTTCCATAAGCAATATGTGAGTATCATATTTGTATATCATAAACTAGTAGTATCTTATCTTCGACTATTCTTGGCATATTCAAAACAAATATTCAAATAATTAGCTACTTATCGCTGACACGTGTGAACGCTGCTAATTTACTGTAAAATAAACGCTCTCTATCACTATATGTATATAGTATGTGCGGGCCCTCGCCTCCCCCTTTTTGCATAATACGAAGAGTGCAACAACAACAACAACAACATCCTCAATTTACCTGCCTTATCTATCTCGTATTATCACTTTGCACACACACAAACACACACACACGAACATACGAGCAGACACATACTTGACATCAATTTGGGGCAAAAATATTGACAAACATTTCCGAGCAAGCGTTTTACATAACCAAACGTATATATTTAAGTATAAGCATGGACAACATCATTATAAACATCATTTGTTGAACCGAACAACGTGCGTCAAATATGGCAAAAAATGCAAATTATAAAATTTATATAAAAATTTGTATCTGTATCTGAAGCTGGCAAACAACCGACGGCTGATGCTGCTGTTGCTGATGAGCGTGCTGCATTTTTAGTTTGTTGGCTGATATGTAATCATTTTTGCAACAATTTGAGTAACAATTGCAACAACTACAACAACAACTGGAGGGCCAAACACACACAGTCATTTATTGATATCTACATTGAGGCTGGCTGTTGTTTTTATGTTGCGTAATGTTAGGCTACATAATCGCGTTTTTTTTTTTTAACAGACGCGTCAGCAGCAGCTGCCTATGCAATGTGCCTCCCCCTGAAAACTAAAAACCCCAATACTCTTAACACTTAACAGCGTAAGGAGAGGCGCGATATGAAGAGAGCAAAACTGAACTCACTCGCTCTTAACATATGTTAGTATGGGAGCAGTGCACACTTTTCAAGTGCTGTTAAATTGTTTCTATGCTGTGGCCGAATGTTGCCAGACACACAAAACATTAGCTGGCAACATGTTAATGACGTTAGCAACATTCAAAGGTGTTTCAACTGTTATAAATACTTGAGAAAATGGTTGTTGACAATGATTTGGGATCTTTTACGTTTGCCTAGCACTTGTTTAACATATATCTTACTATTTTACAACATGCTCTTGCTAAAATTAGAGGCGCGTGCCGCTCATTAACATTCACTGTTAGACGCGTCTGTTAATGTCGCCCTGTCAAATTAGACAAACAAAATGATGCTGAGCGCGTGGGAGGCCCAATTGCAGTCATCGCAACAGCGACGTCAACGTCAACGTCGACATCGAACTAATTGTCGAATTGGCGCGCGTGTTCTACGTCTCAGTGGGTGGATGGGTGCATATATATATATATAATTGGCTGGCAAGTGTTTTACTGTTTTGGCAAAGCACTAAGATCGCTTCCAAAGAAGAAAGCATATGATTTGACGAGTGGCGGCAATTTTGACATTTTCATTTCAAACCGTTGACGTTAAGTGTGTGATTTTGATGATTTCTTATAATATTTTGTGACATTTACAGGCGATGCATTGCATTGGCTACACTTGTGTATCCATTTGTATTTAATCATTCTTGTTTTCCTCTTTCTCTTTTGCAGCTCCCAGCAACTTTAAGAGTCTCTGTCTGCGCGCCGAGGTGCTGTTAAAACTGAGCCATTATCAGAGTTCTTTGGCGGATATTGAGAATGCGCTTAGAACGCGCTGCACGTCGCCAAAGGTAAGTTTGAACTTTGCTTGAGTACAGTAAGCACACGCTAATGGAAATACTTACTTACAGGCACATTACTTGCGCGCTTTGGCATTGAGCGGTCTGGGCCGTCTGGAGGAGGCCTTGTTCAATGGCTTTTTGGCCATTTGCCTCGACAAAAACACAAATCTCAGCAACTCGGAAATCTTTCAACATGATCTCGCCAAGGTAAGTTACCTTTGCATAACTATCTTAAGACTTCAACTAACGTTTAACTTCACAGATTCTACAACGTCTCCTGGCTCAAACGCCCAAAAGTCGCTCATCAACGGACTCGTTGCCTCCATCGGCAGGCCATTATCAGCGCAGCTATGCCTCATCCAAGACGCCATATGCCCTGCTCTGGGAGCAGCTGCGTCGTCGCAGGAAACAGCATCATCATCACGTCCATCTGGATGATGTAGAAGATGAATTCGGTGTGAGCTGTGAGCAGCATTATGACAACAACTACATCATGGCCGATGACGAGGATGAGGAGGAGGTCGAAGTGGAGGGAGAAGAGGAGGCAACGCATCTTCACATGGATGGAGACTTTCTGTTCCCCAGCGCTCTGGATTACATTGATCAGCACAGTGTCTATGATCAGTTGCACAGCGCCAAGCAGTTCGAGCTGCAAGCTCAACGTCATGCGAATCGCAAACATTGCCGCAGAAAATGGAAAGCAGCGCAGGCATCGCAGCAACTGCCACAGGAGCAGGAGTCCTTTGAGAGTCGTCGTTGCAGCCGGCTGCTAGACGGAGTACTGGAAAGAACACAGCAGGAGATGCAGCGACTGAGAAGTGAGTAGAAACCTTTTCGCTTCCATCAATCTCTACTAATCCTTACACTTTCTTCCTCTTTTCCTTTAGAGCTCGATGAATCGGGGCAGAGGCAGTTGAGTGTTGTGTCGGGTCAGTTGATCGATGCCAGCGATTTTGATTGTGTGCTGTGCTGCCGAACGCTGTGGAAACCGGTGGTGACACCGTGTGGACACACCTACTGTCTGGTATGCTTGGATCGTTGCATGGATTACAACTCCTCGTGTCCATTGTGCATGTCACCACTTGTGGAACTAAATGTCAATAATAATCTGTATCAGGGCTCATCCTCGCCAGTACCCTTTGCGCTGGCCAAGCGGCCAGTTACGAAATTCCTAGAAGCCGCAATGAAACGATTCATTCCAGACCACTACGAGGCGCGTTTTCGCCAGGAGATCGATCAGGAGCCCTCGGTGCCGGTATTCATCTGCACTGCGGCCTTCCCATCGGTGCCCTGTCCCCTCTTCGTCTGTGATCCCCGCTATCGCCTGATGGTGCGTCGTGCCCTTAAATCGGGCGACAAGACATTCGGCATTGTCCAGCCGCATAGCGGCAAATCCCGTTACTATGATGTCGGCACCATACTGGACATCAGGGATTGTGTGCTGCTCGGCGACGGTTGCTCCATACTGAGCACCATTGGCTGCAAGCGCTTTAAGATCCTTGCGCGCAGCGAAAAGGATGGCTACGAGACGGCCAAGGTGGAGTACATTTGCGATGAGCCCATTGCCATGGATCAGGTGGATTCTGTGGCAGCCATGCAATCTCTGGTGCTGGCCAAGGCAACCGGCTGGTTCGAGAGCCTCAGCACCGAGCAAAAGCATGAGATCCTTCAGAGTTATGGCGAGATGCCGCCTCTTGAGCACAGCTGGCAACTGATTACGGATGGACCTGCCTGGGCCTGGTGGATCATAGCACTGCTGCCCCTCTCCCAGCAGCTGAAGGTTGGCTTTCCCTCTCTTTGATTCAACTCTGTCTATATAGCTAATCTGTATATTCTAACGTTTTCAGGTGGATATCCTTGCCACCACGTCGCTGAAGAAGCGTCTGCGAGCCATTGAGAAGACGCTGGATTGGCTGCGAGAACTGAGTCAGCCGCAGCCGCAGCAACAGGCGCCACAGTCGCCGCAGCAGCCACACGATCTAAGCCTGGACTGTGAGGAACAGGTGGGAGATGAGGCAACTGGTGGTGCTGTGGGTGTTAGTGTTGGAGTGGATGAGTGTTGCCTGTATGCGGAACCACATACCGATGAGGAGCTCATGCTGTAGTTGTAGAAGTAAATGTCGTGAAACGTTTCTCAATGTCTGTTAGATTACATAAGCAACAACAACAACTAAAAACAAGCGTAAATTCTGTGTCTAAGCCATTCGTATTACACGTTACTGTTATCCTAGGGGCCAAAACGAAAAGATATATATATATGCATAACTTAGCAGAACCAAATTATCAGTAGTTGAAAACATAACTGTAAACTGTAACTATAAACTGTTAACTGTAATCTAGAACTATAAAGCTGTAGCTATAAAAAATGTAAACTGTAAAACTGTTAACTCTTAACTGTAAACTGTAAAATTGTGTGTAAAAGTTCAACTTGCTCGATGTGTAGTAGTTAAACGAGAGAGAGATTTACAATTTAGTCTATATACTATATATATACACATACAATCAAAAGTCGTTTCGACGCCCTCCCCCCAATTAAACAATCTAGAGAGCCCCCAAAATATTTCTTGTTTCAAACCACATTCCACAACAACAACAAAAAACCAAACAATTTCTCTGCTGCAAACAAAACAAAAATCTTTAAGAATAAACAACAGCAAACTCATGGTTTCTTCAAACAAACAACAAATACACAAATTTTTACCTTAAATACTATGTAAAGGCCAATAACAAAATCATTTTATTCACTAAACAAACAAAACACAAGATGGAGAAAGAGCAGAGAATACTTTAAATGGGAGTATCTCTTGATTTAGTGTAGTTGTATAAGCGGCTGGAACTATAAGACAATCTGCAACTAATTTTTTTGTAAACCTTAAACTATATATATATATAAATGTATAACTACTATATAAAGTACCATAACATATAATGTATGTATGTAAAATGTAGCGTGTAGTTAGAATTCATGTCAAAAAAGCAGTTTCAATTGCAATTTACAAAAGTTTTTCAGTTGGCCTCTCCACCACTCCTAATAAACAAGTAATTAACTTCTTCTCTCTGTCTCTACACACAAACAAACACTCTCTCTGTCTCTCTCTGTACATGTTTTATGAATTAAGCTTAAGCGAAATACTATCCTATAAAACCTATAAACGCGATTAACCGGCTAATGCTAATGCTCTTTCTTTCTGTATTTGTATCTGTAACTACTTATTATTATATCTGTATCTGTATCCGCATTCCTATACAAACAAACACACACACACACAAGAACATTAAGTAGTTATTTAATTAATTTAATTAGGTGTAAGCTTCATGTCTCATTTGATTTTTGTATTGTAAAGCAAATCAATTTTAAAAACAACAATTTGCTTTGCCTCAAGTCATGCCACATCTTTTTATTCTTCGCAAAAAAGAAATCCAATCCTTGTAATATAGTTAGGAATTTGTTCAAAACCAAGCCTTATAAAGCATATATTAAGCAAGCATCTTTCTTATACGATCACGAATTTAATTTAGTACACAAACACACACATACAAACATTTAGCACCTAGCTATGTAATTTTATACAATACAATTAATAATTTTTTGTCAACTAAATAAGTTTGTTTTTGGAAATATTCGACAAAGATTTGTAAACGTTTTTTGTGTCTAATTTATACCGAAAACACTTGAAAAAAATATGATGAAAAGTTAAAATGAAAGTGAAATAAATGAATACATATATATGAATATGATACTTATATATATATAAATGGTAAAACAGTTATTTTTTTCGAATCGAATGTCCAATAAAAAAAAATCACAAGCAAATTAGAAAATCAATTTGTACAGTTCTTCCACTTTGAGACTAATGATATTGCAATCCATTCGATGTCGATAGCCTTCGGCTGCAATCGGAGTTCAACGCTACTAAAAATCAAAGCAATAACACCAAACTCCATGCCTGAGTTCAGGCATACTTATAAATATTTAACACTAGAACTACTAGATTTGTGGCCACTGACTGCACTGCTGAACTATATACAATTTCAATATATCCTGTGTTGCATAAATAAAATGCATAAAACTTCAAAACAAAGATTGCAATATGCAAATGCATCGCACTCTCTCTTTCTCTCTGTCTTTTTCTGCATTACGTAACCATATAATAAATACGAAATTTGTAGTTGCAAACAAATTGAACAATTCATGTATTTGAATTGATTATTTGATATGCCAAAGCAAGCTTAATCTGAAGGCTGTTCTACAAGTTCTTTCGCCTCTAACGGTTCTTGAGAGATTGTAATGGTTTGTGTCGAGGGTAAGCAGATCTCAATCAGATCATAAACTTATTTAAAACACATGCTTCAATTACATTTCCAGTTCAGTTAGCAACTGTTGATCCAAAAGGGTATTATTAACCATCTGCTAGTGGCGTCAATCGTAGATACATACACTAATTTAGTGCATATTAATTATAAGCTACATCTTGCCTTAACCTACGCCAAGCCAAACAACAACAAAGCGGTAGGAAAAACGTTGCAGACCTTGAACCACTCGGCACTTAACTCGACTCAGCAAATACAAATAATGAAAGAAGGCGAATTAAAATCAAAACATGTGCAACAATGTTAAACAAGTCTCCAATTACACACAAATTGTTGACGTCTCCTAGGAAAGCGTCTAAAACGGCGACCCTGCGCAACGCTGATAACTGATAGCAGCTTTAGATAGAGAGAGAGAAAGAGAACGAGAGATTAAGGCAGCTTTAGCGTTGCGTCGACGTCGACGTCGCTGTTGATCGTACTCGTGTAACTTAATGTAATATTGTATTAAATAATAGCCGGTCGCTGCTCGCAAATGTCAGGTAATAATTTAGATGAGAACCCGCGCATATCGCGTATACGTCCCGTTCAACGGCAAAACAGCCGGCTAGCGAATCAAATGTTAAAAGAAACAACCGCAAATAGTTTTGCATGTGTGTGTGTTTGAGTGAGCGTTGAGAATATATTGCAGTTTCGTTGCGCTCGCATTTCGCATTGCATTTCGTACTCGCTCAACGTTTATCCACAACAACAACAACAGCAACGAGAATTTTGTTTTGCGAGCGCATTGCAGCTTAGAAATTGCAATTCTCGTGCTCGAAACGGTTTTTTGGGGCCTTTTCTTTCAGTTTTATTTTGACACGCGCAGCGACAACGAGCGTCAACCGCGTCTCCCAATGCTACTCCCCAACTAGTTGTTCTACCCAGTTTGCACATCATCAGCGCTTTTTTATTTTTGTTCTTTCCTTACTTTCCGAGAGTGGAAGCAATACGGCAGCCTCCAAGTCAGCTCGAAAAGCTCTAAACGGTTACTGTGACAATCCCAAACGTTAGCATTGAATAATACTTATATCGTATAATTTTTTAATTATCTTCAGCTTTAACTCGATCGTAAATTACGCGCTTGTTTTCTGTGTGTACACATTTTTTGCTTTCTTCCTTTTTTAATAAATTATTTTTCGCTGATTTGGTAGAAAAATTGAATAAAAATAAAAACTGAAAACGAGTGAAAACGTTTGCAAAAAATTAAAAACATATTTTAATTTAAGTGGAATTTTACTAAAGAGCCATGCAAATTTTTTTAAAAATATACTTAAAGCATACTTAATGTTATTTTGTTATTAAAGAAATATTTTTCTTAAGATTGTGAAAAGCAGAGTAAACAAAGCGCAAGGTTGTGGAATTATGTAATACTTTTAAAATCAATTAAAGTGATGATATAAAAAATCAATCAACAAAATGCAAATAAATAAAAAGTTTTCTGTAAAATAAATTGAAGAAAAACATATTAAAAGCTCTTTAAAAATTGCATAAATCACATAATAAAGTAATTATTAATTTAAAAACCAAGTGTGTACAAAGTGTAAAAGAAACAAAACGAAAAGGAAAAGAAAGGGAAAATATAAAACCGTTCAACACAAGTGCTTAGGTATAATAAAATCAAATAGAAGGCGCACGTGTAAGACGAAATTAAAAATGAGAGCACTAAAATGTATTTAAGGGGAAAGCGAAACAAAACGAAAGAATATGTGAGAGCTAATCAAAAGTGCATTCAACCAAAAATGTTCGGCGTATAAAAAATGAGAGCGTGCACTAAAACACAGCTCAAAAGCCCAACAAACAAAAATAAACAAGCAAAAACGCATAAAAACAAAAAACTGTTGTAAATATTTTTAATATGAACATTCATGTGGTTTTACCTCTATTTTGTTTCATTGTCAAAGTCGTTCCGAAGAGGGGGGTTGCTTTGGCCTGGTTGTGTTTAAGTTTGGGGTTCGAGGTTTGTTGTTGGTCTGTGTCTGGCGTTTTTTTTTTTTTGTTTTTGAAACGTCATCATCAGCGTTTGAGCGCGTCAACTCAAGTCGAATCAAGAACAACAGTATGTGTGCGTGTATTAGTGTGTTACTCGTAATATATCGCTGTATGAGTGCGCGTGTGCATTTCTGCCTTAGTGTGCTTGATTGTCTTGTTTGAATGTGTTTGTGATCATGCGCTAGGCAGCTAGAATGCCAGCGTAAAAGCATTTCAATTGACTACTATTAAATTATAAACAAATATACTACAATCATAGGCAAGAGTGAGACAGCGAGAGTGAGTGAGTGTGATAAATAGAAAGAGCGGGAAGCTTGTCTCAACTCTCATCTCTGCAATATGTCTTTCAATCAATGCATAAATATGACATTAAAATTGACAGACATATAGTACTCAAACATTAACATACAATTGCTGTCATTATTCACCATTAAGCAATTGTTAAATACTTTGTGCAAAAGTGTTTCAAATGAGTGTTAATCCAAGCAGATCGTAAAGTTAACTGAACTGTCTGTCTAAACAAAAACTCAAAGGGCTTAACTAGGGTCAGATAAGCAGCCTGTGAGCAAATCTAACTTTGTGCGTCATATCAGACCAAAACCAATAGGTAAAAAGTACTTAGAACTATCACGTTTTGGAAAAAGTGTAAAGCGAAGTGAAACTATCAACAGAATAAAGCTCACAGTATTACAACATACCTATATTTATCATGACATATAAAGAAAATAAATCAATTACCAAGTTAAACGTTTCATTAAAGCAATAAAGTGATAGGGAATACATTTTTTTTGCTTGAAAGAAGAATCAGAAAAGTTAAATCAACTCTAGTAAACAATTTTAGCATTTGTGTAGATATTTGTCAAGCTCTAAGGACTCTTAAGCTTTTAATAATAGATTTCTAGCACTTATAACGAGTTGCTATTAAGCTTGGCAAAACCCAAATTAAGTTAACGACAAAACATGTTTAAACAATTACGAAGCAACTTTGTTGCTAAACATAGACATTGCAAGCACATAAATACATATAAAGTTGCACATCCGCCTAGTATGCCCTATCGAATGTTCGATTCAAGATGATTCGTCAAGATTCGTTAGCAAGTTTAATCAAGTATTTGTGCCAGTTACTTTTTGGTACGGCTGCTAAGAAGATTCTATGCATCTTTGAGCCAAAGCCTCGTCTCAACTAATGGTTCCTGGCAAACAAATGCGCATAAAAGCGGAAATAGAAACCGAAACAGAGAATCTTCAACACAAAACGAGGCATAAAATAAATCAATGAATGGCAGACAATTTGCAAAAGATATAAATAAAGCAACAATAACAAAATAAAATAGGAAAAATTTAATTAAGTCAAGTTTAAACTAACAACAACAGCAAAGAGAGCGTAAACAGAAGAAGAGACAAAACAAGGAAAGACAACACAGAAAAGGGGGTGAGAAACGGAAGAAAGAGAGTGAGAGGGGGGCATATTTGCTTTAAAGTGCAGCAGTGCGATTGAGACAAAAAATATTACAAAAGTCTCGCAAAGCTCTGTAACTGGCGAAACGTAGCAGAAGAAAACAAAGTGGCAAATGATGTGGGGTAGCGGAAAGACGGGGCGCTGAACGAGTGTTAGGTATTATCACACACAACTCACACACAGATACACAGTGTGAGTGACACACGTATACAGTTGCGCTATGCTGTAATCGCAATGCAATTAGCACAACCAGCAAAAGCTCAAGTTCACTGACAAAGAAATCAAACACCGACACAACCACCACACACACACACACACACTCACAGCGCAAGTATGCGATAATTTGCGCACTGAGCGAAGCTTTAGAAATGCAATCAAATGACGTTAACAGCGCCAGAGAGTGAGAGTGTGGGAATTTTTCTAACGGCGAGCACAGAGAGAACTGAGAGAGAGCGAGAGCGAGAGCTATAAGCTTTAGCATGAGTAGGTCAGTCAACGATCTTGCAAGCTACAGTTGGCAACCGGCTTTTTAAGCTTTTTCGCTTCCGCATCGCAAAAACAACAAATATCAATGCCAACTGAGCATAGAGCAAAAAGCAAAAATGCAGTTCGATTGGCTTTAAGTTGGGTATAGGGATGGTGAAGAGGGGTGGGAACTACACTTGTTCAAAGCTCATGCAACTATTTGATTTGTTTACATTTGGATACAATTGTGATTGTTTATTATGCAATTGTTGAATTGGAATGAAGATTACATATATGTTCGTATCTTTTGCCTATGTGGTTAAAGTTTATTATTGTTATTATCAAATGCAATTGCACTCTCTTAAAAGAATATTGAATGTGGATAAAGTATCTAAGAACAAGATTAACTTCTACTATCTCCTTGTCTGTGTTTTTCTCTCCTGACCATTTTCACATTCAACAAACCGCACTAATTGCAATACGAGCCATTTAACAACTCATTGGCAATTATTGTCATCTGCCTTTTTAAAGCTAACAAAACCACAGAATGTAAGCCAAAACCAGCCAAGCTGCAGATACAAACAACAACTTCAACAGCTACTTAGGGTTAACCAGCAACACTTGGCCAAAAGGTATGCAAGGAGCAAAACAGCAAAGGGGTATGGTGTGTGGGTTGGGGTTGGTCTATGACATTGGGAGAAGTAGACGGCATTTTGGCTTTGATGTGTATTTAAAATGTTGTTGCTGGTCGTTGTGGATATTCGTATCTGTTGAATACATGTGGGAAATTATGACTCGTTAAATGCATCACTTGCTATACGCCGGACATGCGACTAAACGGATTAATTAAACACGCATACACACATATGAACATACATGCGTGTATTTGTGTGCAGTTTTAAGCCGCTTGTTTGCCGCTTTTGAGCTGCACATTTAAAGCCGTCGCTTAAATCGCTTTTAATTAAGGGTTAAAGCGGCAGCAGCAGCAACGGTAGCAGCAACATTTTGCAACTTGTGTGCGGCAAACAGTTGCCAGGCTTTTCACACAGAGAGCAGAGAACAAGAAACAGCGAGACTTTCGAGAACAATTTCTTTGACACTTCTTTCGCTTCTTGGGACGCAAGCAGTGAAAGTTTTGTGGCAAGCAAATTGCTGCACGCGAAGCCCTCCAAAATGGCAATTAAGTCAAACGATTGTTTACCCATATGCTAAATGGCTCGTAAAAAGGTGCGCAATCAACAACAAAAAACACAAAAATTCATAAGAAACGCACTCCCACTAATAACAACTGCTTCAAAAATATAGTGTCATAGACACGCATACACACACACACTGATACACTCGCTTATTATGCAATATGTATATTTGTGTTTGTATGTATATAAATAAGCGATGGGTAAAGAGGAAACGCAGCCAGGCAATTGGTTAGCATCTGCTCAACACACACAAAGACACACACACACATACACACGCAAACACAGATACAGCACGAGAGGAAGTGGGAGTTACTGGGAGAAAGGTTGTTATGGCATTCGCTCGTTCGCATTTAGTAACAGGGGCAAAATATCATAGCATACTTTTTAGGGGTTGCAAAATGCAACATATGCGACGGCTGCAATGATTGGCGCTTAAGCATTGCCAATTCGCAACTGGGCACGCTGTGTGGCACATGCGCAGGCGCAGCACGAGTGAGTGCCATACACGTTACATAACTGCAGCAGCAGCATCCTTTGCAAAGGAATTGACGACGCTGCCAGCAGCACAAAGCCATTGTGTGTGTTCGCGCGTGTGTGTTGGTGTTAGCCACAGCATATTGGCTTACAAAGTCTGGGCAGAAGCTCAACTGCACTTGTTGCTGACGGTTACGCGGAAAGTAGCTCATCTAAAATTAATATGAATAAAAAAGGAATATATATCTTTAATATTTAAACAGAAAGTGAACTTGAACTTTAAAAGAATTTAATACGAATTAAATCAAAAATAATTGTGAATATATTTTATTGTTTAAACAGCTTTCAACTAATATAAAATATCAAACACAAAATGTGGCAGGCATTTAAACATATTGAAATTAACTGCCGTGTGAATGTTACCTAAAAAAACCCCAACTTTAACAACTTTAACCTTAAAGAAATATACAAATACAACAAATATGTGAACATCGACCTCTGGCAACCAAATATTTTGTGAAGTGTATTATTTGTTTTTTGGTTTTTTAAAAAATTGTGTGTAAAAACATCATCTTGGCAACGGATTATCAAACAAGCACCAACATGGACGAAGAGAGTGACGATAAGGATGACACGAAAAGGTGAGAGTCATAGTCAAATTCTATACAAAAATTAAAATATATTTTTAGAAACATACACAACTTACGAATGATACTCTGCAAATGACAGTTATTTTATGAAGACGTAGACAAAAAAAGTGTAATAATATAAAACAAATACAACAAATATCTTACGCAGATAACAATTATGTAGGCTGTTGAGTATAAGTCATGAATATAAATGGTAGTTCTAAGAAATTGGCAGTGACCGTGACGTATTAAAAGAGAATTACGAACAGCTACAAACAAAATATGTCATAATCGGCTGAACGCAATCCCATCCCTTGCCCCACACCACTGACCCCAAAGTAAAAACCTGCCACAGTTGGCAACATTTTCTGCACGGGTTGTTCAGGTAACGACAGCCCTCAAATCAATGCCGACTCAATGCGAATTCAATACTTCAATTAACTGTAATTTGAGAGTGATTTGATTTTTTGGATAGTCCGAGTTCTTTGCTATTGCACAATATGTAAACGCGCTAACTTTTCGTGTGGCAATAAAAATATCAAATTAGTAATCTAATAGCTAAGATAGGATGTTGATAAAAGCGATGCAGACAGTAGGTGCTAGAATAAGGAAGAAGTTAAACTTGTGTTATGCTAATTAGATATTATAACATTGTTGTGTGTTATAATATAGTTGTCACTAAAAATAATTACCAACACATGATAGTATTAAATATCACAGCTTCTTGAATGAGGGTCAATAGTTATGAAGAAAATATCGATAATAAATGATAGTGACAGACTTTCGTGTGATAAAGTGTTACTTAAAAGTTGGATGGAGTTTATAGCTATAGGCGTTTTAGTTAGTTTTTAGGATCATTTGATAACTTTTTGCGTAGGGTAAAACGGCTAAATGATTTTAAGGATCTTATATATTATTTTACATATATCTTTTTCACTTCATAAGAGAAACTCTTAACACACTTACTTAACACTTCTCAGTTTTTGATGAAGCAGTGCTAATAGAGTTAAAAATGCGGGTGAATGTAGTAGATGCATAACGTAAAAGAAAAATAAACTTGAGCCAACAGATGAAGACTGAGTAGCAGGGGAGTATGCAAACTTAAATAAAGAAAAAAAAAACACACAAAACAAAAAAAAATAAAAAACGCCCTTGGAATTTCTATGCAGTTCCTTTTATAAACAAGCGACGCTGCATTCCAGGAACTGACAAAAGCAAGAAAGTATATGAACGCAATCCCAGCTTGTACCACAGTCCCCAAGCCCTCGCCCCAGTTTGTTATTCTATCGTGCTTTCTCGTTTTGCCACTTGGCTGTAGCTCTCTCTTTCTGTGGCATTCATTTTTATTGACACGCAAATGTCAAATGCATAGATCCGAGCCCAAAAATGTTTGTCCTAGCGCAACAAATGCAAAGCGACAACAGAAAAGGTAACTGTTTTCTACCCCATCCAGCCCTTTCCACCTTCTCATAGATTTCTACATACGCATAAGCTCTACTACAGCGTGTATGTATGCTGGTGTGTGTGTTGAGAGCATGTGGGTAGATTTGTCTAATAAACGCCAGACAATGCATCAATCGCAGGACACACGTGAGCACACGTAAAAAAGGTGAGCAGCTGTTCAACGTGTGCGTATGCGTAAGCATATGTATATGTTTGAGTGTGTATGTGTGGGTAGATGGGGTTGTATTACTAAGGGGGAGTGGGTATTTGTACAATCGTTTTACACTCGCGCTAATCTTAACAGTTTGCTTTTTCTGTGCCTTATCTTTTGAGATTTATACCAGCGTTTTTTTGGTAACCCGCAGTCTTATTTGCAGAAAATCTCGGAATCTGAGCGAGAAGAAGCGTCGGGATCAATTCAATTCACTGGTTAATGACCTGAGTGCTTTGATAACGACATCCAATCGGAAGATGGATAAGTCAACAGTGCTTAAGTCGACAATAGCATTCCTAAAGAACCATAATGGTAATAGTATATATATAAAACATAAATCCCCTCAATTCTAAGCTATGTTATATATTAACAGAGGCAACAGATCGTTCCAAGGTTTTTGAGATACAACAAGACTGGAAACCCACATTTATAACCAATGATGAGTTTACGCACTTAATGTTGGAGTCCTTGGATGGCTTCATGATGGTCTTTGGCAGTATGGGCTCCATATTTTATACATCGGAAAGTATTACCTCACAGCTGGGCTATTTGCCGGTAGGTGGTTCTACTAATAACTTGTTTAACCCTAACTACAAGTTAATCTCTTTTGCTTACAGCACGAACTATACAACATGAGCATTTATGATCTGGCTTATGAAATGGATCATGAGGCTCTGCTCAACATCTTCTTGAATCCTACGCCTCTCATTGAACCCCACCAAACAGACATCGAAACCAGTAACCAGATCACATTCTATACACATCTGAAACGTGGCGGAATCGAGAAAGCGGATAGCAACTCCTACGAACTTGTCAAGTTTGTGGGCTATTTTCGTAGGTTGTCGAGCAGCAGCATTTTGGCATAGGTTTTCATTTTCACTGTTTCATCTGTTAGGTCACGATGCTAATGTGAATACGGGTTCCAACAGCTCTGATAGTCAGAGCAGCAGTTCTCAGACGCTACCCCGCATCTTTCAACAGAATCCGAATGTGGAGGTGGACAAGAGTCTGGTGTTTGTGGGCACGGGTCGAATACAGACGCCACAGCTGATACGTGAGATGAGCATCATTGATCCCACAAGCAATGAGTTCACTTCAAAGCACAGTATGGAGTGGAAGTTCCTGTTTCTGGATCATCGAGCGCCGCCTATCATTGGTTATATGCCCTTTGAGGTGCTAGGGACTTCGGGCTATGATTACTATCACTTCGATGACCTGGACGCAATAGTGGCGTGCCACGAGGAATGTATGTAAGATGTGACTCTTCCCGAAACCTAGCTCTAATACCTGCTACTCTCATCTTTTAAACTTCTTCCACAGTGCGCCAGAATGGTGAGGGCAAGTCCTGCTACTATCGATTCTTGACCAAGGGTCAACAGTGGATCTGGCTGCAAACAGATTACTATGTTAGCTATCATCAGTATACCTCCAAGCCGGACTATGTCGTCTGTACGCACAAGGTCGTCAGCTATGCGGAAGTCCTCAAGCAAAACAAGAAGGATCGCAAGAAGGCAAGCAAAGCTCAGGCATCTAACTCAAACAGCAGCAGCAAATGCGCCTCAGCCACCACAACGCTGCGTGACTTCGAGCTTAGTCATCAGAGTCTGGACAGCACGTTGCTCAACACTACCCTCGCAAATCTAAGCAATGAGGTAGCTGCCGCTGCCGCTGCAGCAGCCACGTCACCCGAAATAGACGCGTCGCCCATGTGGTCGGGTGCGGGGGCAGCAACAGCAGCGGGTAGCTCTTGCCCCGTGAATTCGATGAAAACCTCAAGACCTGCCTCCAGCTATGGCAACATTAGCTCAACTGGCATCTCACCGAAGGCCAAGCGCAAGTGTTACTTCTATACGAATCGTGGCAACGATTCAGATTCCACATCGATGTCGGCTGAGTCTGTTACCAGCAGGCAGTCCCTTATGACGCACGCGAGTTCGGTTAGTTAACGGACTGTCGTACGAACAGTGTTGTCAAATTTTTAGAGGAATGCAAATGAATGTAAAAAAAAGCTAAATTAATAGCTAAAAACATGATTTGCTTTAACATTCTTGACAGCACTGTTTAAGATTTTTCAAACCAACTTTCTTAACATTTTCGTATTCTCTTTTTTTTATAGCAAAGTCAACGCTCACGTTCGCATCATGGACGGGAACACATAAACAACAATCATCACCAGCATCAACAGCAGCACCAGCAGCAGCAGCAACAACAGCAACACATCAGCCATCACCATTTGCATCAGCAACAGTTGCAGCCAAAGATAGTGCCAATGTTGCCGCTAGCACCCACACAAATAGTTACCAGCAATCCCTGCTCATTTCCACAAGCCAACTATCCCCTGACCAGTCCGCAGCTAGTTGCGCCCAGCTTCCTGGAACCTCCACAGTATCTTGCAGCAATACCAATGCAACCAGTGATGGCTCCGTTTCCTGTAGCACCAGTGTTATCTCCACTGCCATTGCCCGTTTCAGTACCTGTTTCGGTATCGCTGCCCATGCCAGTGCAATCTCAGGCGGATATGTTGCCGGGCGCTGTTGTGATGACCTCAACGCAGAGCCATCTGCAGGATCAGCTGCAACGCAAGCATGATGAGCTGCAGAAGCTGATTATGCAACAGCAGGATGAACTGCGAATCGTCTCTGAGCAATTGTTGCTAGCGCGCTACACGTATCTGCAACCTATGATGCCCATGGGCTTTGCTGCCAGCAACATGGCAGCTGCTGCTGCTGCCGTGGGCAATGCTGCTGGAGTGAATGTGCAGCGTAGCTTTAATTTCAGTGGCACCAATGCTGTGGAGCCGCAGTTCAATCAGTATGGCTTTGCGTTGAACTCGGAACAGATGCTGAATCAACAGGATCAACAGATGCTGATGCAGCAGCAACAGAATCTGCATAACCAGCAGCAACACAATCATCAAATACAACAGCATCAGCAACAGCAGAATCAGCTTCAACAACAACAGCAACAGCTGCAACATCAGCAGCAACAATTGCAGCTACAACAGCAACATCACCAGCAGCATCAGCAGCAGCTACAGCAACAGCAGCAACAACAGCAGCAGCAACAGTCTGCGAGCAGCATGTTATCCCGCGAGGATATCGAAGATATTGATGCATTTCTCAATTTATCTCCCCTGCAAACGCTTGGTAGCACCAGCAACAACAATAATAATAACAACAACAATAGCAGCAACAACAACAATAACAACTCAAATGCACCACAAAATACAAATGAGGATTCACTCCTGTCCTACATGCAAATGGCCACCGAATCCAGTCCTTCGCTTAACTTTCCCATGGGCATCAGTGATGATGGCAGCGAGACGCACAGCGAGGAAAACAAAATGTTGCGCACATCCAGTCAATCACTGCATCATCACCAGCAGCAGCTGCAGCAGCAACAACAGCAACACCATCATAACCAACAGCTGTTACAGCAGCAGCAGCAACAATTGTTGCAATCACATCAGCAATCGAACAGCTTCTTCAGCTCCAATCCGTTTCAATCTCTCAGTGGAAATCACCAGAACCAAAGCCATCAACAGCTGCCCAACGATCTGGAAATATTGCCATATCAAATGTCACAGGAGCAGTCACAGAATCTGTTCAACTCACCGCATACGGCTAACAGTAGTCAATAACATATGGCTAGCACGGGGTCGTGGCATATATCTTGATATCTGAATTCCTTAAACTTAGTCATAGTTGTTAGTTATAGTGATAATTGTAAGGCAGCTGATGGTCCAATCCCCTTGTTGTATTGTGATAGGACCAATCCTTAGTTTCAGCACATGGCTCTCTTCATCGAACATACACAATACCCAAAACTAGTTGTAGATCTCAACAGACTGAGTATTGTTTTAATCCTTAACTAACCTTAAGTCTTATCGATATAGATATTATTCGTGAATTAGGCAAGTTCTCAAAACTAATGTTAGGTTAAGTTAGTAACGTTTAGATAATGATAGTTGTGTTTTAAATTTAGTAAGAATATCCCATCGTTTTTACTATTACATAGATATTATTATCCAGTAAGTGCCATACGGCACCAGTAAGGATCTCTGATATGTATATAAACAAAACTTACTCTAAATATTTTAAATGATTAGTTCATATTTAGTCCAATGTCCATTTAGATATAGATTGTTATGTGTCTCAGACATACAAAATACAAAACCTAATTATAATTACAGTAATCTAGGAGCAATGAAAACAAAAACCAATGTACATATGCATGAACTAAATATAATATCATATCATGTGTACATATTATGTTTTAAGTATATTATTTTGAAGACTGCGCTTCACCTTTGAAGCCATACAAATAGCTTAAGATATAAATTCAGGATAATTCATCTGTTGTGCATTCTAGCTATAAATATTCGTATGTGATTAGATAATGTAGTTTATAAGTCAAAACTCAGGTTGAGATTGCAACTGAATTATTTGCTGTGAATTAAAATTTCGACTGTCTTTGTTTTCTTTGTGGGAATTTCCTAACCATGCAAAATTTGACATTAATGTGAGCCTGTGAAGCTCAATCGAAGATCTATTATGTGTGAATATGTACAATTTCTCCTTTTCTTATATTCCCTATGTATTATCAGGCTCGATATTTCTTTCTCCATACTTACACTTCCATACATATATTCACCCAATATAAACTGATAAGGAGCCAAACGCTAAGAACTTAATACGCATACTAAAATCTGTATCACATATTAAACTCAAACTAGCTTTAAGTTAAGTAATCGATAAGTAAAACTGTACATACCTATAAATTAATAATAATATAAATTAAACTTAACTCAATTAAGCTTGTAAGTATGTGTGAATGTTGTGTTCTTGAGGATGTGTGTGTGTGTGTAAAAGTCGAACGCTCTGCAGCAAGTTGTAATAAAAGTGAAGAAGACGATTCAAAAGAACGGCTGGAATATCAATATCATAATATATTATTCATTTCTTAAGCTATTAATGGTCAAATGTGAAACAAATCAAACGCGCAGCTTAGCAACTGCATTCTGCAAAATCTGAAACTCGGAATTGATATTGTTCATCAGATTCGAGATTTGCGGCTTCGAGTCAAGGACTTCAATGCTCTGTGTGTAGGCATTATAACGCACTCCAAACGGACGTGGAATGGAGTTGGCAAATTTACTGAAAAAAAGGAAAGTTTTTAGGAACTTCTTAGAGGTATCTTCGATCAGCATTCACTTACATGGTTTTCTCTTTGGCGCTCTCAAAACTATCAGCAACATAATAAAGTGGTTGGAATTGTGTTATGGGATACTTGGTAACGCCTGTGATTTCCGGCTCAAAGTCCATCAGCTTGGGCTTGTCTGTTAAGCAGTATTCCAACTCGCCATAGGACGAAAGCAAGCCAGCGCCAAATGCTTTAAGCTCACCCTCTTGACGGCACATGCCGTATTCCACTGTGAACCAGAAGATCTAAAAAAAGGTAATCATAAAGATTAGAAGGTTATCAGTTTGGTACTAGACGTTCGTGCTACCGTTGACAGTTTCTCAATGTAGTCGTCGGGTGCGCCAAGGGAGGCCAAACCAATCTCCTGACTGAACTGAGCGAAGGCCGGATCCGCAAAGAGTGGCACATGACCCATCAGCTCGTGGCAAACATCCGGTTCTGGTGTGTACATCGGTTTACTGGGATGCCTAATATACTGGGTGGAATGGAAGACGCGGAATGCAAGGCCAGCCAGGAAATCTCGAGAGCTGAGTAGACCAGCAACAGGGCGCAGAGTAAAACCAGTGCAATCTGACGATGGAATAAGTTAGAATGACAACTCAAAAAGAATAACTCTTTACATACCCCTTAGGAAATTGGAGACATCCTCCAACTGTGGAATGTTGTCTTCGCGGAAGCCACAGTTGTCAACTAGGAGGGGGAAAACGTGATTGTATTCGCGGCAAGCGTGTGTTTTATACAATTTGGTTAGATTGCGAAAGATGATGCCCCAGGTTTCGGTCTCCTCCTTGGTGTAATCCACATGCGGCAGCGGCTCTCCATGCTTGTAGTTGTAAGCAATGTCCGCAAAGTACTTGCGACGCTTGCGATACTCGGGATCTGTGAAGCCAGGATGATCCGAGTCCAGCTCGGCGCCATAGCTTAAAATCTGATTGGCAAAACGATCCAAATCGCGTATACGACGTGGGAACCAAGGCACTGCTGTTGCATTATCCTTGTAATCGCGCGAGATGATATTGAAGTAGCTGCACTGCTCCTTCACATCCTCAATGGCCCTGCCCAAGGCACCGGACTTGCCATCACACTCCACAAAGAACTCGTAGCCGGGCACACGCAGCGAGGAGCGTGATTCAATGTGCACCAGATTGATGTCATGCTTCTTGAAGATGGCCAAGGTATTGGCCAAGGCACCACTAGCCAACGAGGAGTCCTTGGGCGAGAAGAGCAGGCAAGTGTTGCGCGCCTCCTGTACGTCCACAGCCTCAGCTATATAAGCCGAATCCTCAGCACGTGTTGGCTAATCGTGCAAACAACAAACAAGAAACCAGAAACAAAACAAGTTGCAATAAATATTAATGAATTAATAAATTAATAATCATTAAGAGCGCTTATCAATTGTAGCTCGTTTACTTAGTAGCTTGCATAATAACCAGACTAACGCTATCAGATTGGCATCAGTAGACCTAAACTACCCATCAATCAATCGTTTAATGTTCTATTTATTGGACGAGTATTGTAAACTGTTTTTCAACTTGTGGCATTGTAAACAGATATTACAGTCATGGGGGTTTTTACTGCCTACCCTTCATAGCTCAGCTTACAGAGGTCAACGTCAGCCTAAGATTTACCTTAATGCTAAGCGTTGCATATCGAAGGTTTTCTAACTAACTAACCGCAATACTTGATTGCACGGCCAAAGCCATGCGTAGCACCTAGAACTTGATTTGTCAACCTGTTAGCAAGGTTTCGAAAACTAAAAAAAAAACTATGAGCATTTTCTGATCACTTGACATTCTTTTGTGGTCATTAAAATTTTCGCGATCTTTTGATTTGTATTAAGAAAAGCACTTGTTGTTTTTACGACACTTTGTTGTCTCGTTAAATTGATTTGAATTGTATATTTATTCAATTTAAATTTTCCACTTTACATATACCATAAACAGCATATATAGTATTGACAGGAACTGCGTGTTGAACCAACCTTATCAAAGGAAACTTGTCGTTGATACATTTTTTGTTTGTCACGATATCACGGATGATTCTTTTTTAAAATGGAAAAAATCAATGCAAACGCACCGCACAATACGAGCTTTAAGACTGATTTGGATTTTTAGTTGTTCACACGCTTTTATAGACTCACAGCTTGCCAGCTAATCTTTGAGACAATAATAACAATATAATAACAACTCAACACAATACAACCAAAACCGTGTACGTGACGCGGGTGAGCTTGGAACGGAGAATGAAGAACGGAGAGCGGATAGCGGGCGAGTGATCTGAGAACAGCATCCACATGGTGCTACTTGTATGTACATCGATCTGAGGGGTTATCAGCTGGTTGGCGTCTCTATGAGTTTGATAGGGCGTGTGGCACAGTCAGCCTAATGATGATGTGCCTCGAGCATTTAAGAAATCTATTTAGCATGTTAATATGTTTTTGTGTCTTATCAGTGTTATGAGCTGCTTGTGGTCTTCTATGTTGGATAGTCTAAATGTGATTTGCGAATAAACGAAAAATATTATTCGAAAATGGGCTCGATCTAATCAAAATTCTAATGACACGTTCTAGCCAAACGAGTTCAACGGCATTTCTGGGCAATTATTCTGGGGGTAAATAAAGTTTTTTTTTTAAAGGCGGCATTTAACATTTTTGTGCTTTCTAAAACTGGGCACTACTGCTACGAGCAGCAATCAAAATAATATTTTGATTAACTCAGCAACCTGTCTTAGCTTTTCAGCAAGTGGCACAACAGTTTTGCTTTTGCGTCGCTCTGCTTATCAAGTAGCTAATAACAACTCAAATGTTGACCCACCCAACCGCCCCAAAACTGACAACTGTGCAAAATCAGCTTTCATTCAATCAACGAGGCCGCTTTTTGTCGATTTCACACACCCAATGTGTGTGTGGAACGTAATTTGGACACTGTTTTACTGGTTACGCCTGTTGTTGCCTGATACGGTACAAATGTAACAAGCTTAAATACGACAAGCATACCTTTGGCTTAAGGTAAATTAAGATATTAATTGTCAGGTGTACTTATTATAAAGTGGGATTTAATTTATTAAATAATGCGATCCACTTACTGATTTATGGAATCCTTTAGTTAAATGCATTTTTATTTACAGTATGCTCCTAAAGGTATGCTATAATTTTTTTCTTGAGCGTAATTTAGCCTAGTCAGCCACCATATTTGTCTCTCCGTTTCAGTGCACTGCAGTTTTTGGTGGGCTTGTTTAAGGCTATCTGGAAAACCTATATACATTTAGTACAAACATACGCAAAGTAACGATATGTTTGTTTAGATTCTAAGGTACGTAAAGTTAAGGCTACCTTGAATAATATGAAATGTTGTTGCTGATGCACAAGGTCAAGACCAAAAGGTGGTTTTATGCGTGCTTATCGGCTGATTCAATACCTATAAAATCTGATGCAATAGGCCATTAATTTTACGCCGAGCTTATAGCTGAGTATACGAAAAACGTGACTATTTCGAGCAGTTTTTCTTTAAAAGAAATATAATAATATACTAATTACAAAAAAGTCAAAATTTACATATCATTAAAATATTTATTTAAATTATTCACAAAATACATCCAAAAATAGTTCAAAAAATAAATATGTCTTAAGTATTCATATACTTTTAAGACTGAGCATAAATAATAAATGTTTGTTTAAAAATGATTGTAATGACGCCATAGCGAGGTGAGGAGACCACGTTTCGGATGAGTTTGTGTAGCTGTTTGTGGGCGCACATTCTTTAAAGTGCATCCAACAGGCAGGTTAACCTAGAAACAGATAAAGAAAGTTGAGTAATAAAATATTGACAGAGTATTGATCGAGTAAGGTTAGGTTCATGCTTAACTTACGGACTGTTTGTCAGTCACTTTGACCGGTTCCTTGCCGGGACAAACCACAAAGGACTCGTGACCGGCAAAGAGACTGCTATGTGTGGGCTGGGTCAGTGCAGCTGGAGCAGGAGAGAAATCCGGGAAGTTTAACTCTGCAGGCTTGGGCGCAGGAGTGGGAGAGGCAGCTATATGGATGGGTTAATAGACTTTAAGGTGGTCTTGGATAAGGTTTCTAGCTTTGTTAACTTACCCCTGACATGGATTTGGAAATTGCAGCGCAAAGTCATGCCATCTGTGGTGGTCGCCTCGTATTTTATATCATGGTCACCCTGACCGAATAGTGCTCCAGGGAACTGTATGTGTAATAGGTAAGTCATCTAAAATTCCTCAAAAATAAAATTCTACCTACCGATGACTTGTAGATCTTAAGGAGTTTGCCCTCGAAGCGTGGCTCTTCCCACACCACAGAGCGCAGATTTTGATTCTCCTTTAAGTGCACCTCAAACGAAGGCGGGCAGTAGCTGGATGTTGATGAGCCAAGATCAATGCGTGTACTCTCAGAATTCCTAGAAGGAGAAGTCTCTTCAATTGTTTCCTCAGCAGGTCTCTCAGCAATCAGACTCTCGGAACGTCTTGTCAGGGGTGAGGCATCAATGAGGCTGGCAAAGGGTTTCGATTGCGACTGTGCACCAAAATTAAAAACTCTTGCAGGTCTGAACTGTGGAAGGGAAGCGGATCTAAAAGCTTGTGTTTCTGCAGGTCTAAAAGACGGATATGAAGGCATGGAAACTTGAGGCGATGCCTGCTTGATGGTGATGACAGTTTGGCAACCAACGCTTTGCTGCGTTACAGGATCATGAGCTCTATAGATGATCTTGTGAATGCCAGCTGGCAGATGACCCTGCAGTTGCTTGGCCCAGGCTGGGAAGGCAACAACATGACGATAATCCACATTAGTAGCAGGTCTTTGGAGAATTACATGAGCCAGAGTCTGATGCGGATTGAGCAAAATGACCACATTCTCTGGACACTTGATATAGGCCGTCGGAGTATGAGTTTGAACAGGTAGTTGCTGTCGGCGCACCTGCTGTATGTACTGTTGTCTGAAAGGATTCTGCTGTTGCAGTAGCTGCCAGGGTGACTGCACCCTCGGGCTCATCTGATTGCCGAAGATGGTGGCAAACGGCTTACATTCTAGCTCGCTGCCCAAAGCCCATCCGTTCATGCAAGAAGTGAGCATACCAGCGACGGGTACAAAGCCCATGTTGCACTGTAAATGGCAGACAGTGCCAAAGCTGGAGGCACCTCGGGTGCAACTGGCGGGTGAAATGACGCCATTGCGTGGAGTCGGTAGTGCAGGACAGGCACTAGATCTGGGCACAGATCGTGGAGTACCAACATTCCAGAGACGAGGCTGGGAAATAGCTGCAAGAAAGAAGGTTTTAAGCTTTGGAAAAAGCAGGATAAAAGGTTTTTATTATAGATTACTTACGCACACACTGATTATCCTGTCCCTCCCAGTTGCCGGACGCTCCACAGCTACGAATCTCAGAGCCGAGCAGCTGATAGCCAGCATTGCAGCGCACCTTGCAACGTGTGTTGTAGAAGAGTTTCCGCTTGTGACGATACCGATTGCAATGTGCTTGTCCATTAGCCGGTGCCTGGAAGCGCACGCATTGGTCCCTTACCTCAAAGGTGGGCTGGGTTGTAGCGGGCAGGCTCGGATAGCTGACTGGCCGGAGAGTTGGCATTGGTCGCACTGGCATTACAGGCGGAGCAGGAGCATTTGGTGCTGCCGGAGCTGGCAAACCCACTGATACTCTTGGTTCAATCTTTGGCACTGTGTAGCAACTACGTTCGTCAAAGGATAAACGTTTGCCTTCCGCACAATCGCACCTAAAGCTGCCAGGCACATTGATGCAGCTATCCTCACAGCCTCCGTTCTTTTCCACACACTCATCGACATCCACGCAGTCACGAGAGTTCTCGGAGAGGGTATAGCCCGCTGGGCACTCGCACTTGAAGGATCCCTTGGAATTCCTACACTGATGCGAGCAGCCACCATTGTTTAACCTACACTCATCAATGTCCACACAGCTACCATCGGCTCCGAGCAACATACCCACTTCACATTCAATCGGCTCGCAGCCTTGTTCCGTATGCTTTGTGCCAGGTGGGCAGCCGACCAGAGCGGGACGACAGCTACGCTCATCCTCCTGCAACATATAGCCCAAGGGGCAACCGCACTCGTAGCTGCCTGGCCTATTGATGCACTCGTGTGTGCAACCACCAGAGAGCAAGCCAGCACACTCATCCACATCCTGGCAACTGTGCCCATCAGCGGTCAGCTCATAGCCCCTGTCACAGGCACAGGCATGGGAACCTAAAAGATTAATGCAAATGCTGCTGCAATTACCAAAGTCCCGAGCGCACTCATCAATGTCCGAGCAGGTGAAACCATCCGCAGCTAGCTGAAAGCCATCCGCACAGGCGCACTGAAAGCTACCCGGCTGATTTAAGCAGAAATGAGAGCAATTTGCATTCGACAGGGAACACTCATCAATGTCCAAGCAAGCTAATGAAGATGTTAATGCTGATGAAGCGGATGATTCATATAGAGATGATGATGATGATGCGATGCCCAGAGCATAGCCTGTTTCGCAGAGGCAGGTATATGAACCATTGAGGTTCTCGCAGCGCATAGGAGCATCACAGCCATGTGCATTTGTGGCACACTCATCGATGTCAAAGCAGTAGCCATCGAGGCCATCCAAGTCGAGCAGCTCATAGCCCGGTGCACACAGGCACTCATACGAACCTGGCAGATTGCGGCACAGCTGCTGACAGCCACCATTCTTCACTTCACACTCATCCACATCGCTGCAGCTCTTGCCATCGGAGCTGAGCACATAGCCCTTGCTGCAGGTACAGGCACCGCCATCGGCACTCAAGCACAGCTGCTCGCAGCCATTGTTGTTCACGGCACAAGGATCGGGAGCGACACAGGTGTGACCATCTGGCTCCTGCAGTGTCATGCCACGTGGACATAAGCACTGATAGCTTCCCGCAGTATTGAAACAATCGTGACTGCACTTGTGGTTGCCCATTGCACACTCGTCCACATCCTGGCAGCTGAACACCTCGCTGGTATAACCCTTAGGGCACAGACAGCTGAAGGTGCTGTTATCCTCGTTGGTCACACAGGTGCCGGGGCGACAGCGTTCGTGTCCCTGCTCCCGACTGCACACGGTCTCTAGGACCTCACAGCTATGCAGATCCTGGCCCAACTTGTAGCCATCAGGGCAAACGCACTCGTAGCCACCACTGACAAGATTCTCGCATTGGTGAGCGCAACGTGTGCGATTCAGCTGGGGATTGTCCAGATCCTCACAGGTATCGGGGGCACAGCTGCTATCATCCTCCAGCAAGTGGAAGCCCTCGTGGCAACTGCAGCGATACGAACCAATTGTGTTCTTACACTGCTGCTGGCAAACACGATGGGGCACATGATCAGCATTCTCATTGTCCTCCACAACGATGTCACACTCATTGATGTCCTGGCACTCAATGCCATCTGGCGAGAGAGCAAAACCGGGATTGCAGCTGGGCTGCACAACAGTGGGCTCAACTGCTGGTGGCTCCACATCCTCCGCGGTAGGCGCAGTGGGCTCTTCTGGTTGGGCAACAACAATTTCGTTATCCTGATCCGTTTCGTGGGACTCCTGTTCAGCCTCTGCCTTAGTGTTCAAAGGTATCACACAACGGTAGGAGCCAGGCGTATTTTCACACCCATTCGAACATTCTGCGGACAACTCAGGAACCGCACATTCATCAATATCTGCAAAAAAGGAAAGTTAAGAGTTAGTTATCCAAATCTAAAGCTTAGGTTTTTAAAACTCACCGACGCAGGTGTTCCCTGTAGCTGTATCGATCTCATATCCCTTCTCGCAGGCGCACTCAAAGCCACCGGGAAGATTGTTGCAGATTTGGGAGCAGCCGCCATTCGACTCCTGACATTCATCGATATCTGAAGGAGCAATAATCAGTAAGGATAAATATATGTTCTTCTGTACAATCTTACCATGACATCTGGCATAATCCTGGGGATCTAATGTGTAGCCCTCATTGCAGCTGCATTTGAGTCGCGGTTCGTTTTCACCGGGAAAAAGAAGACGCTCGCACTTGTGGGCACAACCACCGTTGTCTTTACCGCAATCCTCATCTAGCAATCGGGGTGAGTAGGGATCCTTAGTAGGTGCAACAACAATGTTTATGTCGGTGGCTGGAGTTTCCTTCGGCTCTGGCTCTTCTACCGGTTCCGGTTCCGGTTCAGGTTCCGGTTCATTAACGTGCACCACAATTTCTGGCTCAGCTTCTGGAGGACTAAGCTCTGGCTCTGGTTCGACCTGTGGCTCAACCACATTAGGATCAGGCTGTGTCTCAACTTGCCGCTCCACAGGAGCAACTTGTGGCTCAAGCTGCTCCACCAGCTCATTTTCGTTCTCCTCGACTGGAGGTGGTAGTGGTGGTGGTGGTGCCACAGGATCAGCACTCTCACCTACCTGCGATTCGCTATCCATTTCCTCAGCCGCATCATTGTCAATTGTTTCGTATTCATCGTAATCGTCATCGTCGTCATCGTCATCGTCCTGATCCTTATACTCAACGCGTGGCAGACAAGTGGGCAACTCACCCACCCACTGCTTAATGCTGCAGTACAGAGCATTCACCTGCGTTCTCTCAAAGTCGTAGTTCTCATTGCACTCATAGTAGGCCACCAAAAAGACTTTGTCTCCACGACGACGGCGCTCGTATTTGGCAATAATGCCATGGTTTATCTCCGGTGCCTGAACCTTGGCCTGAATGCAGCTCAAATCAAGCTGTTGTGCCAGCTCCAAGTCCACATTCAACTCCTCGGGAATGCTCAGCATTTTCTTCTTGCGCTCGGAATGATGGATGGTCACTAATAAACGAATTTCATTATTATTCAGTACGGATTGAAAAAGAACTTTTTTATTAGCTTACCTTTGTTCTTGAGACAAATAGGTGGTTCACCCTGCCATTCCTCGGTATCCACATTGCATATCAGTTCATTTTCACCCTTCATCACGTAACCAGATGCACAGCTATAGATGGCCGTGTTAATATGCTCGCTTTCAAATAGCTCAGCTCGTGCATGATCAACAGGTGGAGGCGTCTTACAATCCTCATAGATTGCATGCGTTACTGCCAAATAAAAATACCTTAGTATAAAAACTTTTTTTATCGATAAAAATCCAACTGATCTTTTCCACATCTCAATTGCCTAGAATGTTTGTGTAGATTTTTATTAAATCTTTTGCAAAAGATAGTTTTATTGTCATGAATGTTTATTTTTATCTCAACCAAAATTTACGAGCAGTATTTATGTTTATAGTTTGTAAATTCCGGCCGGCAATTAAGTGGCCTGTTTGTAGGGCAACGTTCGGGCGGGACAGTCATAACTAAAGATGTGCCAAAGAAACAATATGGCAGTGAATCATCAATATAATACCCACAAACATATGTACATATATACTAAACGATGTCATAAAAAGTGCATATATCTATAACAAAATCATTTTTCTCATTAGATATTATGGCAAATGGCTTTTATGGCACATGTGGATATGTTTATGGCCCATTAGAAAAGGTTACAAGCTTTGGGCATTATAATAATTCTAAATATACCATAATATTATTTATTGCTTCCTGTCACACAACTGTGAACTATAGCACTTCAAACTGTACAAATATTCTTAAGCCCACTGTCATATGTTAGCTGTCCCCAAACTCTTGTTTATGGTATCCTATAACATTTCCTATTTCCCAATCACTTGTAAACTTTTTGACGCCCACTTACCTCCAGAAAATGCAATGCAGCTCAGCACACATAAAACAAAATGTGCTGGCAACATTTTGATGCCTTATAATATTCTATATAGTATGCAATCGAAACTATTCCCTTCACACCTTTACAAGTTTTTATATTATTTTTGTCTTTTAAAAATAACAAGTCATTAATTAATTTTAGTTTTTAGAACATTTTGGAAGACGAGAGCAGGCTGAAAATATAGATGTAGGTAGATGGTATAAAAATCCATTAAGATTAAGGCGACATTATAAATAGCACAACACAACACAGCACAGCACTTCATCTGCATATATATGTATTTAGGTATATATTTATATGGAAAAGAAAACTATTTTCACAGATGTCAACACGATAAGGAAAGACTTTACACCCTTAACATTAACCACATGAAAAACTTGATGAAAACTATAAATCAATACGCGATGGATGCCAACAAATCTTAAAGACAGTTGTCAAATCTATATGTATGTATAGTCTGCACTTGATACCACGCGGTAAAGTATAAGAAATATTTCCAGGATTTGGAGAAAAGCAAACGAACCGTTCCCGACGAGCGCCAAGGCAAGACTGAGTGAGGCATTCGAAAAGCGCCCGTCTGATCATGAAGGGAAAAAGAAATTTGTCTCCAAAAAGATATATTTATGCTGATCTTTCATGTCTATCATAAAGCAAATTAGCGCGAGAGTCGAGCACAAGTGTCGCGATGCGTCGTCATAGGGAGATTGGGAGAACCGAAACAGAAGTGGAGGCCTATTTTTAAGATGCCTATATGAATATCATCAGCATCAGCTAAGTATGATCATCAACATTCACAATGATCATTTCGAATGCCTCACAAATTGATGAGTTTTCTCTATGGCTCAGTGCCAAGGAGCGTGTCAAAGTTGTATTCATTGAACTTGGATGCCTAAATGCAATGAGTACACTTACCTTCAGCTAAGTAAAAATTAATAGCTTATTACTTAATGAACGTATAATCTTCAAGCTTATAAAGTGAATATAAGTATGTAATATTCATCAGCATTTAAAGAGAGTGCATTAAAGTTTATTCATCTGCTTTGAAACTTAGCATAGATCCCGTGGGATTAGAAAATAAATACCTAAAAATAAGAAACTTAATTTTCAAGCAGTAATAAAATTGAGCAAAGAAAACAGTCTGAAAGTTTTAAAGCCTTTAAAGCTTAGTTACTTTAAAAACATACGGATACATATTTCAAAGACAGCCATAAATATTATTTACTATATTCATTATCATTTATTTTTTTGTTAGAAATTATATCAATATAAAATTAGTTTGATTAGATGTATCTAGAGTACAAGTTTTGCAAATGTTGTCGTCACTCTTGGAAACGTGCGCGTATATTTTGTATTATTGGACTAGTATATATAGAAGCATGACAATTTGAATACAACAACACCCGGAAAGAAATACAAAAAGGCGCTCCAAAAAGAATATCATATATGATTTTTGTATTCAGCTTAGTTTTGTGATTTCTGACTAGAAACATAAATATTCATGAGTCAAGCGAAACAAACTTCATATGATTATCAGGTTGATATTTTTACAGCTGTTGAAGTAGTAACAACAGTTGATTTATTTGGGTTCATTATATATTTCTAAAATTAAACACAAAGAAAATCTCGATATTTTCAATGCTTTTAGCTATATTTGGATGTAAATGGCAGTTGTTATCCGTTGTTAACATAAATTATTCGAATGTGCTTAATGCTGTCAACATGAATATATGACATCGTCTTCAGCAGGTGCCACAGCATATGAACTTGTTGTAGATGACTTAATTGAAATGCGCAGCTAATTCCAAGAGCAACTTACAACAAACTAGCACTAGGTATTAGTATTTACTATATATATAAAGTACATATGGTAGGTATTATCAGCCTTCTTCTAGAGCTCTCAAATCAACTCGGCTCACAGCACGCGCTGCTTCAGGGAACCATCCTCGTTGTGAGTGCGAATGTATTCCAGTGAGCGCAGAATGTAGCTGGGTGTGGGTGGTGGCTGTGGCAGATGTCTGCCAACCACATGGAAGCCCAACTCATCGGCAATGTAACGCGTCTCTATGGGCACACCTTCCGGCGAGGTATAACTATAGATGCCAATGGTTTCCAGTGCACTTCCTGCTGCCTGGACATCGATGCCATTGCTGGTCTTGAAGGCATACTTGAAGACACCATCTTCATCCAGTGGCGAGACACGATAATCCGTTATTTGTGCATCACGTTCACTGCTGCCAACCAGGCGACGAATGCGTCGGATCCGCACTAATCTCGCGTCCAGTTGACTCCACAACAGCGCCAGGCAAAGCAATGTGGTCAACTATACGAAACGAAACGAAACAAATGAAACAACGAACGAATTTATCAGTAAACTTGAATCGTTTTGGGTCACATCATTATCATTATCATCATCATTTTCACAAGGTTACAATTAGCTTACAAAATTTCGCATATTTCTTGAGTCACCAAACACATGTAATTATTCAATTATCAAAAAAACAATGATTTATTAATATGTTTTGCGTATTTTGTTCGTTTAATATTCGTTATCGAATTTGCCGCGAGCTCTGCGAGGTTCAAAGTTTGAGACGGTACTGCAAGCTGGTTGAGCGCGTGTTACCAACTTTATACGACATGAGAAAAACATTGGGCCCAAAGCAAAATCGATGAAAAACCAATAAGCATAATCAAGTGTCAATAGTTGTTGGCTTTGTCTTTTGTTTGTGAATACTACGTTGGTGACTACGTCTTCGTCTACGAATAATTTTGCTCAGCTTCATGCTTGATAACACAGCGAAGAATCGCTTGGCTCACGATGGTCATTCAGCCATTTCCGTTAAGACGCGCTAATAGCCAAAATGCTGTTTATTAACACAATATATACGATGTTTATGACTATTGACTGCATTTTATGATGCCCAAAGAATTCTTGGTTCCGATACCAATTTAGGCAGAATTTATGGTTGTTTGAAACGGAATTTAGTGAATGATATTGTTTAGGGCAATAAACTCGGCCATAAATATGATATCGGTGCTAGAACCAGTTTATCTCTATTGTAATTCTTGTCTACGACCTACAAATTTGTGATTTATCCGCGGCTTTAAGTGAGATCTGCGAACAACTTGATTTAACCCTTAGTGTTAACGATTAGTTAAGGTTATTAAAAGCTTTTTAACATCTTTGTTTGATGTCTGTTTGTTAATCAAAATCTAAAAGCCTTGAAACTGCTCTCACGCCAACCACTCTTCTTTTCAACACTCTTATGGAATTTAATCTAATTAACAAGTGTTTATTAATGTTCTCGCATCACTCTTGTAGTCCCAAATACGGAAGCATATATTTTTAATAGCTTCATCTATAAAAATCATGCTGACAGACGTCACATTCCACACTAAGAGAATATGATAAATTTAAACAAATTGATCTTCTCATGGTATAGGAGAGTTAAGTTTAAGTTTGAAGTTTTTTCCTAAATTTTTGAGATCGGCGCTTTTAAAAAAAAAAGACAGACAGACAGACGGACAACGGACATGGCTAGATCGACTCGGCTGTTGATGCTGATCAAGAATATATATATTATGGGTCGGGATGCTTCCTTCTGTTCTAATTTCACAAAACCATTATACCCTTTTTTTCCCTTTTTTTGGGTTAAGAAAAAAAAAAAAAAAAATAATGGCACGTAAAAATCCACAAAACATGAAAATCATTGTATACAGAACTTGGACAAATTTTGAAACGAAAAGTTTCCGTATCAATAATATAATAGCCCACCAGCTGTGTTCTATAGCGCTTCAAAGCCAATCAACGACTGATTCTAAAAAATATCGAGATGGTTCATCTGATTCGGTTTCTGTTTGAGATTTCAATGCCCGTTGCGCAAGTCTTTCAAAAACTGGGAGGTGTGACATGCCAGTTATGCAAATCGAGTTAAGAACTGAAACTGAAACCGAAAGCTAACACATAAATTAAGATACATTTGTTTTGCCTCAAAGTTCAAATGAAGTCAGCTTTGAGATGAGCACAAACTCAGCTTAACAGTCTAGACACGCATTGAAAATGCGGTTCAACTTGCAGGCCAACTAATAAACTACTAAATGAATTTCTAGTTTTTCGTGTTTCCAAACTTTTTGGTTTTTGTTTTTGGCAGTGGAGCAATCAAGCGATTCTAAGGCTAAGACGCTATTAAACTAACTGAAACTCTGTCAGTCTACGCTTAAATCTTGACAACCAAGCCCAACTAATAATCATCGAAAAAGAGTTTATAAACAAATAATCTTTATAACATATTATTTGCCCTTGTCAAATATTAATTTTGTCAATGGTATCTTATTTAATTTCTTTGACCAACTTCGTCATGGCTTCAACATATTTTCTTTGAAGATAGAGCTGTTTTATAAATTATTGATTGATTTGCTGATTGATTTTGACCGAAAACGCTCTTCAGCTATGCATTTGGATCAGATTGATGGGTGTGGTGTAGATGTGCAAGGTCTAGGTCGGCATACTTTAAAAGGCCGATTGCACAGTGACACCAGCCTCGACGAAAAACGCTTGCAAATTGCAGTAGCTGACAGTCATCAAAGTGTTCAAAGTATGTGCCGAAATATATAGTTATCCGATAAGGTTTAGAATTGTTTTGAATACGCAAAACTCGTTTTCAATTGATGTGTATCTATTTGATAATAATTCAAGTTCATTAGTCTGTGACACAATCTCTGTGCGAGTTTCAGTTAACAAATTAAACAACTTGATACTCAAAAACGTGAAAATAAATCGCCTTGACAAACATAATAAAAGCAAACCTTTAACATTTCGCGTGCAAGATTCTATAAAGTTGCGAGTAAACTGGCCAAATTATCACATTATGGCATTTTAATACCACTGTCAGCAAATTACATGGTTTGTTGGCCATGAACTTTCTCACACATATCCGAGCCGTATAATTAATTGATATCAATTTCAAAGTCATCTATAATGCATATCTTATGTTTGTTAGGTCGGCACGTTTGATGTTTATTTATATATTTGTTTTTTTACAATTCACACACTTTTCATGAACGCTGACCCACTGTTCGACGCACCTACCTCCAAATAGAGTCACATTAGTGTTTGATTTAATGGATGGCTCTGGATTTGGGTATCACAAATTCAACTTTATCAAATATTAGACATATTTTAACGGATTGAACTGCAAACCAGTTGCTTTGACTGCATTCATTGCTGCTCAATTATGCGACGATATATCATGAATCACATATTTGAAAAACACTTCTGGCTTTTTGTTTTGTCTCATTATGCACATACGAATATTTATGTATTTCGGGTAGAACGGAGAGTTTCTTGATTTCAAAAATGACTTAGACAAGAGACTGCAGGTTCCGCTTAGCTGTGAGAGAGAACCTCAAATGAAATTAGAATAATACAAATTGAAAGCTTCTTTTTTGCATTTGTCAAATGCTTTTTTGGCAGTTCCAAAATAACTTTCAAGCCAAACGGATCGCGTCTCGCTTCACATCAAATCGACTGAAATCAGATCAACGTCCGAGTCAGTTGATCGTCATACTAAATTGCATCTACATAGTATATATTGAATACATTTATATCTATAGTATAATGAAGTCGTGCCCGTTTGTCAAGGTTTGTTCGACGATTTGATATTTACTGCTTGACCGTTACTCACAAATCCCGCCCAGCTTCAACTGCTCCAGCTACTCTCGTTGGCCGCACTAATAACAACATGTGCTGGCCGTCCAGCCAAGCCCGCACACACAATCTATTATATCAATAAGACACCCGATGCTTCCGGCCAGTACAACTTTGAGTTTCAGACCTCCAATGGAATCACCACAAAGGCGGCGGGCAACGAACATGGTGCCGTTGGTGTCGTTCAGTATGTGTCCAAGGAGGGACTACCCATTACCTTTACCTATGTAGCCGATGCGAATGGCTATCAGCCGAGTGGAGATCATGAGCAGAAGCACTTGGCTAGCCAGCTGGAATATATACGCACGCATCCAAAGGTGGATGAGCTGAAGTCCAGGCGTTGGTAATTAGAGTTAATCGGTGTTTTTGGGGTCCTAGAGATAAATTGTCATTTAAACGACTGGCAAACAGGTGTCATCATCATGCGAGATAAGAAGTGATTATTACTCGTATCGTTATTGTTACATATCCAATTCAAATACGAGTTAATGTTTATCGTTCTTATATGCAAATGATCTTAATTTAAACATAAGCAACAACAATAAGAACAACAGCTGCTCGGCCGCTGGCCGCTTTGATCGTATACCAAAATATTATACGAGTATATCGCAGCATGATAAATAAAATTGAAGCCAAAATTAAATGCATTGTTTATTCGAATTCTGAACCAAATGCCATACATAACGGAACAACTCAACCTGGGCTATCCCAATCATAACCGTACACAACACGAACAGTTTGATCGAATCAAAAGATGACATGGAATACGCAACACAAGATACCCTTTCGAAACATCCATACCAGCAGGGTAGGTAAAACCTGTTGCAAGACTTCTTATGCAGCTGCCAAATGTCTAAAACGTTTTCACGATAAGAATGAATTCAACAAAATATGTGTATAAATAGCTCAGTGAAATATCAAAATATCTATTAAGATACTTTGACAAAGTATGTTTCTATTAAATGACTTCTGTCAACCTGTTATTTGTTTGCAAGAATTTTGTTTAAGTGTTTTTGATGTGTATACTAATCTTAATAATGATTTGCTCTTCCGCCTTCTTCTCTAACAAGATAAGCAATTAATCCCATTATCCAATTTAATTTAATAATAAATATTTTTCTTTCATCTTTATTCGTTTTTAAATTAAACAAACGCAGCCAATGTTGATATTGTTATTGTACTACATTTATTTATAAGTGGTAAATTTAAATATTGGTAAATTGATGTTGTTTATCAATCACTTAATATTTTCATCTTTACTTTTTCTCCTTTGATTCGTCAGAAAACCTTGCGGTTAGTTTAGAACGACTTTCGAATTGATTTAAATTCGAAATTAATGGCACTTATTTGCATGTGGATTGCCTAATTAAGGTCATTGCATAATATTGACCGAGTCTTGGCGCTACAGATTATGTAACAAGTCAAATAAACCAAAAAGCTATCAGTTTACTGCTTTTAATGTCACCGACGATAGCCAAAAGTGTTGATGCTGCAACTAATAAAGTAATCCCACTCACATGCCGCAGCGTCCTTGACTGAAGTGTATCTAAATGATCGTGACCAAATGGAGATTCTGCATCATGTTTAATGTTGACAGCTGCAACAATCTTAAATTTGCTTTATATCTTAAAATTTAATGAATAATTCATAAAGCTTCCTCATTAATCGAGTAATTTTGCTTTACTTTAAAGCACAAACCTATTAAATTATAGAAAGACAGCTGGAGCTGTTTGATACCACAAAACATCTTTGTCAAGTGAGAGAACTATTAAAAAAGCGAAGCAGCTAACAAGATCTTAGATTACGAAATGCCAACAAAAGATTTATTGCCCAAAGCTGGCAATTAAAATGCCTAACGAGGTGTTGACCCATTCCGATTAAGACATCACACAAAAATATTTAATTATCCGTTTAGTCTAGGCAACGTTTAAAAAAACAACGAAAAAGTCATTAAACTATGAACATTAACATAACAAAGTAACGAAATAGTTAGGCAAATATTAATTTTTGCAATTATAACTCGAGTTCAAACAAAAGAGTTGTATTGCCATTGAGTTCAACGGACTAGTATTTCCCCAAAGTGTTTACAAACTACATTTTAAATCGATCTATCTACACAGATAATATTCCACATCGTATGTATATATATGCCTTTATCTGCATCTCTAAATGCAAATTGAATTCCAAGCGCCATTTACCATACACAAAAACAAGCTTTAAGTTTTGTTTTGTTTTTTTTTTTTTATCGTTTTTCACACAATCGCATATCTTTACATTTGCCATACAATATAGGTCCAATCATGCGTCTGTAAATGTGTATATGTATGTGTATGTGTATGTTTGCATGTGTACTATACGGGTAAGTAGATAAGTGTTTAGCCATTCATTATCTTGTGAGTTTAGCTTTGCTTGAGCTCAAATGGCATTACAGAAAAAGGGATGCTGATGTCACTAGAAAATATACATTTAGCTGTTGTTGTCGATTTTATGTTTATATTTAATATATATGTATAATAAAACTGTATCGATTAATTTATATGCATTTTTGTTTTGTTTGAAATCAGTTTACTTTTTTTTTACACATTAAGGATTAATTCATGGGTTTGTTTTATGTTTTTATGTTAGGTAGAATCTATGCTAAAACTTATTCTAAACACATTTGCCAAGTGCCAGCAGTAAGAAACACACTGTCGAGGACAATTGTCCAGTGGTTCGATCTCGATTTAAAGATGTTTCTGTTGTCAACTGGAGTGTTAATATATAATCTAATTGTATATGAATGTGTTGTGTGGGTGACGGTGGTGTGTGTGTGTTGATGGGTGTGTAAAATGCTAGCATGTATTGTTGTGTTGATGATTTACATATGTCTTGTTGATGTTGCGCCGAGAGTTTGTCAGTGCTTTAGTTAGCTACTGTTTGGTATATATGCATATAATTGTTAAAACCTTTAAATATAAGAAGTAAAAACACAGATTAGCATTCGTAAATTGAAACAAAATCTCTATAAAACACTTACCATTCCTCATCGCATGCTCGAGTTATGTAGTGTGCTTGGCTCTGGCCCTAAAGCCAGTCCTAGTCCGTTTTTGTGTCTGCAAATTCCTCCATCGCAAAGAAGCTAGCAGTGCCGCCAGAGGTACTGCTGGCCGTGCTGGTGGTCACCGAAGCGGCCGTTGTGGTTACCGTAACCGATTCGCTGGTTTGTGCGGCTTGTTCGGCTGCCTCCTCGGCGGCAGCAGCAGCAGCCTCCTTCTCCTCGGCACCTTGTTGTGCTGCCTCCAGCACTTGTTGCTGCACTTGCACAATGGGTTGGCCATCTTCGGTGTAGGAGACGGAGACGGGTATGCGTGTGCCATCCTCACTGATGACATGGGGGCCCTCCTCGCCGTCCTGACCCTGTTGTATGATGATTTGACCCTCGGAGTTGAGCAGCGAGGCATCAATAAGCTGCTGCTCATTGTTATCGCCATGGACAAGGACCATTTGGCCACTGCCATCGGTCATCATTTGCAGCGTTTCGCCCTCGAGTCCCTCACCCGATTGTAAAACACCGACGCTCTGCAAGAGCTGCTGTATTTGCTCTGGATCCTGGACAATGATCTGGTTGCCATCGGCATCGGTCAAAATGTGGTTGTCCAGTTGCAGTAAATGTCCGTTTTCATTGACAATAAACTTGATTTGTCCGCCATCAACTTGAGCCTGCATGGCTTCGTCTAGTTCCATGGCCACCTGTTGTTCACCGCCAGCTCCTTCGCCGCCTTCACCATCACCAGCTGCAGCTGCTTCAGCCTCGGCAGCTTCATTGGCTGCTTGCTCCGATTCAGCGGCTTGTTCAGCTGTAGTTGAGTCTGAGGTCTCATGTTTGTCACCCTCAGCTTCAGCTCGCTCCTCCTTGGCTTTCTCTTTGGCTGCTGCTTGCTCTGCCTTGGTGTTGGCCTTATCCTTGCTGCTAACTGCGTTGCCGTCGGTGGAATCTGCTGCATTGGCAGCAGCTGCCTCGTTGTCATCATCCAGGCTCGGCATGGAAACGGGCGCCGAATTTGATTTGTCAGTTGCTTTGTTGTCATTGCTGCCCTGCGACTGCGACTCCTCTTCTTCGGCCTGGTCCAGCACAGGCATGTCAATGCTAACGGAAACGGGAGCCTGAGAGTTTGGCGAGTTCTTGTCGGACTGTTCGCCACTGGCATCCACTTGGGGTATGGTTATGTTGAAGGTTATGCCGCCGCTGCCCTCCTGTGATGTAATAACCATTTCATTCTTATTCTTCTCGCCATCATTCTTGTCCGAATGGAGTTTCTCAAACAGACTTTCAATATCGGCTTCAGCGTTCTGCTCGTTGACATCCTCCTTTTGATTAACACCCGAATCGCTGGGCTCATCGCTGAGCAGCGCGGTGGCTGCAGAATTGAGAACTGTGGTGCCACCACCACTGCCGCCAGCTGCATTACTCTTCTTGTCGCGTCTATGCGTCTCCATGTGGTGATTGTAGTACGTCTCCTGGATGAACGTCAGCGAGCAGATGCTGCACGAGAAGAAGCGTATGTTGTTCTCCGCCTCAGCGGCAGAGGCCACGACAGTGGCGCCCTGAGCCGGCACACTGTCGCTCAGAGCCTCGTCAATGGTGTCCTGCAGTAGCTTCTGTGTGTTCATGTTCTGACTGCTACTGCTAGCAGCCGATAGCTTCTCGGTCTGATGGAGCTCAGCATGCTTGACGAGCAGCTCGCGCTTGGGGAAACTCATGGCACACTGGCCGCATTTGAAATAGTTTGCTTGATGCTGATGCTGCTTGGCATGCACGGTGGCTGCCTCCCGTGTCTCGAAGCGCTGAGAGCACAGACGACACTTGAATGGCTTTGGTTTGCCGGTAACATGCTTGCGCATGTGCTCATCAAAGATGTGCTTATCCGTAGACTTGAACTGACAGTGATTGCACGTGTATAGAGCTGAGCCAGAGACGCCAATGGACTCGGTCACACCAGCTGCAGCAGCGGCAGCAGCAGCAGCTGCTGTAACTGGCGCAGCGGCAGCGGGAATTGTTGTTGTGCTGGTAACAAGCACATTTGTGGCATGATTTGTTTCCATGTGCTTGCGCAGGCTGGCCTCGTTGACAAAGTTGATGTGGCACATTGCGCAAGTGTTGTCCATAGCGGTGTTGTGATCCCTGACCATGTGCTGCTTCATGGCACCAAAGTGTGGGAATATTTTGCGGCAGGTCTTGCATTGAAATGTCTGCTGCTTGCAGGTCTCGTAATGCGTATTGAATAGACGCATGTCCGAGGTCTTGTAATCGCACGAGGTGCACTTGTAGATTTTGGTTGCCTTACGCTGCACCTGCGTCTGTGTGCCGCCCACAGCGCTTTGTGGCGTTGCCAGCTTCATTTGCTGAGAAGCTACAAAAGGTACCAAATGTTATTAACATTTTATTTTTATCACTAAGCAAATACTGATAGTAGAAAACTTACCTGGTGTTGTTTGCTGCACCAGTTTGCGTGTGCGCATCAAGTCTCCACCTGTGCCCTCCTCGAGTGAACGATTACCAGCGCCACTGGCCAGCTTTTGCATCTTGAGCGGGGGACTGGCTGACTCTGCATTGCTGCTGCCGCCGCTATCCTCGTTGATGCCATACTTTTTATTAAGCAAGTTTAATAAATTGGATTTGACGCGTTCCACGTCGTTCTCGAGACGATCAAAGTAGTTCACCAAGTTGGTGCAGCGAGAGCAAACAAAATCCTCGTTGCATACAATGACCAAGAAGCCCTCGCCCACGAGCTGTGCCAGCTTATTGGGAAACTTGGTCGATGTGTGCGTGGTGCACATCTCCGTTAGCGATGTCTGCGTCTGATTTGGCTGCAGAGGCTCATCGCAGATATAACAACGTGCTGCCTCGGAGTCCATAATGTTCTGCTGCTGCTGCGATGCGGCACTAATGTTGGAGACGCCGCTGCCAGCTGTCGCTATACGTGTACTTTTTAATCCGCGCGGCTGACCAGGTCCGTGAACGGTAACGGCACCGCTGCTGAGCAAATTATTGAATTTGCGGTAGGTGGCCGGGGTTAGTTGATTGTTCATGTTAATGTATGTGTTGTGTTTGTGTGTGTGTGTGTGTGTGTAGTTTTCGTTAGCTTTTATTCTAGTATGTTTTATTTTTTTTACTTTTCTTTTGGTGAAACAACTTGCATTTGATAGCGCAATGATTATTTATTGAATTGATATTAAAGAAGATTGCACGCAGTACTTTATTGTTTCTATTTTTTATATTTTTCTTCAATTACTCGGCGAGCAACAACAATTTGTTGTAATTCAATTCACGTTTGTATGCCGCGGCGTCACTTCGACTGTACTAAAGTCTATCGAGAGTGCTGTATTATTTAGGGTTAAATGCTGGTGTGTAGCAAAATGAAATACAGTTGTTTCGCTTTAACTTACGCATGCGGCTGCATGTTTGCAGTTGCGATAGTCAGCTGTCTCATTTTCACGATGCGGAAATGGCGGCCGTTTAAGTGAACATGCAAGAGCAGACGGTCAACTCAAGCGAATGTTGACGTTATGTTAACCATCATGCAGACGTGTATATCGACTTTCCTACGCAATCGTTGATTTAATGAGTGAAACATGAATAAAATATGTAAAAGCATAAAATACGCGTTAACATAATGCCACTTTTATTCACAAAGAGCCATAAATACATTTTTATTCAACACCAAGCATGCAACAGTGCCGTCGTACAACTCACTGGATGGATTACACAATGTGGCTAGTGATGCCAGCCGGCAATAGGTGGCGCAATTTGAGCGCTCTTTTTAAAATATCCATTTGAGTTGCGTCCCGAAATACGATTACTTATTGAGCGATAAGAATTTATACAGCTGTATACATCATTAATGTGGCTAATATAATGATAAGATTCCTCAGCGCTTTGTTTCGTTGATTTTTTTTCGATTTTGCACGTCCATGGGAAACTCTTTGAAGCCATAACGTTTGGCAATATTGAGGCATGCTTATCAGCAACCTCCGCTCACCGATAATATAATAGTATTTACCAACGCAAGTTGATACATATTTGGTAACGGTGCTCAGAGCCAAAAAGACGCATTTTCAGTTGGCAAACGATACGAAAAGCGAACGCATATCAGCGTAAAGTCGAAAATACCTTCATATATACTATACTAATTATATATGGGAGCATAACATTGAAAATAAAAGTGTGTCTGCTCCGGAATTTTATTATACAATTTTGAAAGATTCCGATTGCTTTGCTATTCTTGTTGTTGTGTTTTATGCAAGTGTGCTGCGTTATCAAAAAATAAACCACAGTTACAAAAAGCAAATTGAGAAAAGAGTTAATTGGCGCATGTTACGGCGACAACGATTCTCGTATTCGCATTATACGATCGCCGTGTCCGGTTCAATTTTAGTTGTTTAACGCACGTCGTCGCATACAATACGTTAACTGCCGCCCACCACTCGAACAAAACGGTCGTGGTGTGTGAATTTATTTTGGTTTTCACATCAGATTATACTAGTTAAGCTAAAATGTACGGACAATCCAGAACGGGCATTAAAAACTTTGAATCGCTGAAAACATGGACCCTTTGGGCCGGTGCACTCGGTGTGGTAAGTAAATGTTGACCTCATTCAACCAAATTGATAAGAGTGCGTCTCTGTTGGCCATCTGACATCAGTTAGTCGTTGGCACTTTTCGAAATTAAACAGTTATCAATGGGGGAGAAAATGAACTCACACTTTTCAAAGGTTGATCAGCTGCAATTTATCAATCACAGTCGTTATCTAGGCCCAACAAAAATGTATTTGAGCTGACTCACTACCAAAAGTGATAATAATGAATGTTCCATTGGGTTGTGATTACCTCAATTTGCTCTTAACATAATCTTTGATTTGATTTTCAGGTACAAGCAATCATCTGGATGGGTCTGACGATAACGGCCATTGTAGCATATACATGTAATCTCTATATAACCAACGAATTGACTTATGGCTCCTACCTGAAGACCGTCTTCTTTGATGTCTATTTTCATGGTGATTGCAGGATGCCCGTATCGGATTATCAGCAGTACGATCGAAGCATTCTCAATGAAGTAAAAACTGTGTTCGATCCCACACAGCTTCTAATTTGGGATTGTGTTTATCTGGGTGTTTCGGTGTGCTGGCTCATCGTTTCCATAGTGCTTATTTTTGGTAAGTATTCAGAGGACTTTATTTTAATTCAACATTTATGATTCATGCAAAGCGGCATCAACAATGTGACTAAAAACAGTTTTTTTTTATCTAACGGCAGCTTAGCGTATAGATAAAATAAAAAAAAGTCACCAAAGTTGAAAATGCGCTCCACTTGAATGGTAAATGATTAGTTTGTTTGCTTTGTTGTATAATAATACAATAGACAATACTGTATAAGTGCTGCCTACGATTCCTTATTGTTGAAATCAATGTCGAGAACTTTCTATCTATCATTCATCAATGATTGCCGCTCTAATGTTTATGTCAACTTTTATTGTTTGTTAATACTTTGTCCAACCTGTTGCAGGCGTTCGCAAGGATAATGTGAAGCTAACCCTGGGCGCCATCTACAGTTGGGCATTCTTTGTGGCCGCCATCTGTGCCATGGATGTGGCATCGGGTGTCATCTTTGGTATCGATTTTGGTCGCTTTCACGACAAGGCATACGAATATAATGCCAATAGTTTGAACGTGGGACCTGTGGATCCGAATGCAGCTCAACTTGTCTTTGGCGGTGTTGCTGCCATTGCCATGATGCTTATATCATTCAAGGGTTTCGTCATGTGGTTTATTAACTTCAAACTGCTCATCTATCTGACAATGTGTGCTGTGCGAATTGGCCTAGATAAGGATAGTTCGGTGAGTATATGGGGTGACATCATGTAAAGCATATTATAAATTCTGGCCAGCAAGTTGTCAGTACCCTAAGCTCCACCTCCTAACTAAGATCAATGAGCTGTTACCAAATGAAATTCTCATGCGATATTAAATTGCCGCCAAGAAGACGACAACGACGACGACGACGATGACGATGACTCCGACTATGGCATGTCTAAAGTTAGCATTGTGTACACTATTTTGTACCCAACGCACACAACGAACTTGCTAGCTGATAAGCTGGAAAGCGTCCGGCAGTCGATAAATTGGCTTACTGTTTTGCTGATAAGCAATTGGAATGTTTTTTTTTTCGGGTGGCGAAACAGTTGCACCCTGTATTCATAAACTAGGTTCAGGTGTCCTCTTGTTGCGTACAAACTTAAAACACAACTTTTTTCTATTACACAGGATACGCTTTTCATGCCACGCAAGGATTCGAATGATATTCTGACCACCAGGCCGCCAATTCGCGCCTATGAGCAAGAAAAGTAAGTACAGTTTGCACTTGTATATGAAGAACCTATTTCTTATTATGCCATTTCAATGTTCAGAGTGGATGTTCAGGTGTATGCCAATGAAGCCTTCATGCCGGACACTCGATCAACAGCGGAAACCATCGAGGTGAACGAGGATGCGATTGTACGGGCTGCACATATGTCACGCGATGCCAATCTAATGGATCGCCGTTTCCGCAGTATTGACGCCTTCCAGCAGTATCCGGCACCCAATGCTGGTGGCCGTCCCGCTCGCCAGTCATCGCAAGTGCCAATGCAGGAGACGGTTGTTGTGGCCACATCCGGTTTTCCCATGGCCGACTATTCGCCACAGCCCAGTCCTAATCCCAATGGTATTCTGCGTCACCATCAGTACTAAATCGATGGGGCGCCACAAGCATTCTAACATAATAATCTATATAATTCTCAAATACTTCGCGCCCCAGTAAAGCCAGTAAACAACTTAAAACAAAAGCCGCTAACATTAAAGTTTAAAAAAAAAATGTTGTCGCCAATGATAGTTTTTATCAGAACGTATTAGGAGTATTATTTTGTATTTATTTACGTTCTAATAACAATAAACGTGCAAATGTGAATAAATAATAATAAATATATACATACACTTACACATAAATTCGTATTTGCACCATATAATCAAATGTGTTTGTTTTTGTTATGGCCCGCTGATAAGGAAGCAGTGAACTAAAGTTAAATGTCAGTACTGATTGAATTATGCCCCCAGCAAAGTTTTCGAAGCTGTCAATAATGTCATTGTATCATAATGTGCGACGTCATATGAACGAGATTATTAATGCCTAATTACCAATATAATATATACGGCCTGCTCGCGCGCCGATTAATAACAAAAATCGATGACTGTAGCAGGGATGCAAAAATACATTTAAAAATACCAGTTTTCCTTTCACACTGAGCATTTTGCGTCATTGTTGCTCATTTGTGCGCTTACGTTGCGCACTTGAAGTATTTCCAATAAACGCAGGTCAACCAAAAGTTCAATAAAAACATTCATAATATTGATAAGCCGGTCGTATTTGGCGACAGATTTTGACTTTCGACAATATACTTGAGAGTAAAACGTAGTGCGCTTACCCTAAAACTGCTCATTTCATTTTGAGACGTGCCTGGAAGCATAACACGCGGCTGACAGTTTTCTAACGAGAATATCTACAAGCCAAAATATCTCAATACTGCAACGGAAAATGGTTTTCATCACAAAGTTTGCTCGTGTGGGTGTCCAGGCGGCTCGACAGCTGCGTGCCACGCCCCTGACAGCATCCCAATGGCGTAGTTTTCATGTGAGCTGCATGCTCGAGAAAGGTAAATATGGTATATTTATGCAACCAAACGCACACAGTTGCAAAGTCACTGGATCAATGCAGCCAAAACTGCAACAGGTATTTAAACCGAACATTTGTTTCTGTTTGCAGAGCGTCGCTATACAAACAAACACGAGTGGGTCGAGCTGTTGGATGCCAATAAAGCAATCGTGGGAATCTCCAGCTATGCTCAGGAAGCCCTCGGAGACGTTGTCTTCGCCCAGCTGCCCGAAGCAGGCACCGAACTCAATCAGGACGACGAATGCGGCGCTCTTGAGAGCGTTAAGGCTGCAAGTGAGGTTTACTCGCCTGTGAGCGGCAAAGTAACGGAAAAAAATGCTCAGGTAGAGGATACGCCGGCGCTTGTCAACAGCAGCTGCTACGAAAAGGGTAAGAATTGTATGCCGCATTCATTATGTCTTACTGATAATCGTTTTCTCTTTGGCAGGCTGGTTGTTCAAGGTCGATCTTAAGAATCCCGATGAATTCAACAAACTTATGACTGAGGAGCAGTACAAAACGTTCCTGAGCAGCAACGAAGATCACTAGATAATTGTTACAAATAACATGCCAGCTGCTGTCGCTCAATTTGCCTTAAATTCATCAAAACTCATCCCTCATACACACATACATGCATACATACATATTGTCCACGTTGTTGTTGCATTTGGATTTGGTTACGCTTTAAGAATAAACTAAAACGCCAAATATTACACTTAAAACAATTCACACAATCGCTGCTGGTATTGACCTACGACTTGCCCCCCACGAAATCGTCGCCATTGATAAGCAACTAAAGAGAGCTAGCTCTTCGTACAAAAAAAAATGTGAGCGTTTTACGCTGTTATCAAAACACTCAATAAAAAACTCACTCAATGTTAGATCAGCGTTGAAAAGCGTGTATCCGTCTAACAACGGAAATATTCGTGAAAAATCTGTTGCTGTCTCTGTGGTGATTATCACCTGATTAGGTGCAGCTAAAGCAGAAGATTGGAAATACTGCACAGCCCTATGTGTTTATGTGTGTGTGAGAGTGATAAGAATTTGATGAATTGAAGTCTGACTGTCTATAACTGTCAACCATATATGTGTGCAGATGCTGATAAGCGCAAAATTTGAACTTGACGACGAGGCGCGAACAGCGCTGACTAAATAAAGCTTTGCAAAAAGCTCTCGGGAATGCCAAAAAGCTTGAGAACACACGAACGCTTCGCTCAGTGCTTAAATTGAACTCAAATCGTGCGGTCCAAGAACTCGTGCGTTGCGGCGGTCAACAAACAACAAAACAATCCAAACCGAAGGCATTGTTCAACCCACTTTCACACAACGCACACATACAAATACAAAAACGCGAGACACAAACAAAATTGACGTAAAACACACGGCCACATTTAAAATCTATATAAGAGCAAAGGATAATTATTTTAAAGTCGCAAAAAGCTTATAATAATAATAATAAAAAAGGCAACCACAGCAAACTTGATACAAAATGCCAACGGAAAAATCAATATTCAATCCGAATCCGGCAATTAGCCGCAATGCCTACATATCCAGTTTTGAGGAGTATACGAAGTTCTACCAGGAGTCCATGGACAATCCTGCTGAGTTTTGGTCACGTGTCGCCAAACAGTTTCACTGGGAAACGCCTGCAGATCCCGCGAAGTTTATGCAATACAATTTCAACATCTCCAAAGGACCAATTTCAATCAAATGGATGGAGGGCGCCTCCACCAACATTTGCTACAATCTTCTAGATCGCAATGTACGCAACGGACTCGGAGATCAAATAGCATACTACTGGTAAGTGGAATCCCTTTCGAACCAACAACATACAGTTGGATAGGTCGCAATGAAAACAAAAGTTTGTAGTTGGTAACACTTTCACACACGTACGCAAAAGGATAACAACGTATCGATTTTTATTTTTACGTTACGAAACGCGTTCGTGACGTTGGCGACCTGCCGCAACCCGCTCAGCCCTCCTCCTTATTGTTACTTAGCTTTTCTTAGTGCGCAGGGCACACGAGAACAAAAACAGATGTTCAACTTGAGCCGTTACTTCGACATTCAAGGACAGAGCGAAAGACAGAAAGAGAGGGGAAGAGAAAGCGCTGACAGCTGACTGTTAATTTATTGCTTGTAGCAGGTAGCTTTTGGAAGGTCAATGTCACGCCAAGACATGTCATAATGTATTAAAATGTATCTATTACAGTAATGCTCAAAAGTACTCTGAGAGAGTATTTTGTATACATTTAATTGCACTTTCAGTTGGCAACACTATGCATACATAGGAGAAATGACGCTTTGCGCTTTTCTAAACAAAACAAAAAATGCAAATATTCACGTGAATATGCGGCTAAGGTGCAATCTATATAACAATATATGTATTGGCAGACTTTTGTCTGACGCGCTTACAAATCAAATGTGTTGTAATCAGCATTAATTAGTTGTTGTTTTTTGTTTTGTTTTTAAAGAGGTTGCAATGTACGCTTTAAGTGCTCTTCAGGAGTTTTAAAACGCTCTCTGATTGCAGTTAACTGCGTCTTTCAATTTTCTGTTGGAATATTTTCTTCTTTTTGTGGCACAAAGTTCAAATCAATCTTGACATGTTGATCGGCATTCGTCACACCAAAAAAGAAAGCAAAAAAATGTAAAGCAAATGTTAATTTATTTTCCTAATCTTTGGGGTTATCACTCCAAGTTCAGCATTGGACTGGACGCGTGCTTAAAGAAATGCAAATGCCGCCGACAGCACAATGTGAATCTTATTAAAATACAAAATCAGGTAATTGAAAGGCAAATCGCAAGGTCAAACCCTAGCCTATATGCCTGCTATCTACTACTTCTGGGACTTTACTATGCTATCCCAACTTCACAAATTATTATTAAACTCAAATCCCGAACACAATTTGTTCATCAGATAGATAAGATAAAGGCGCGTAGCTAAGCAATTTGCACGTAATGAGCAATAATTAACACAGCTAACAGATAATACACACACACACACACTTGCATACTCGCATACACACAGGGCACAACAATAAAGTTAAGCAAAAGCAAAATAACACAAATCTTTATTTGAAACTTTTACGGGACAATAAAAAAAAACCAAAAATGCTGCAAAGACTTCGTTAACGTATGTATATACAAGGTGTTATGTATTATATCTTATACATGTGTGTAGGTCTGGAAAGCGATTATATAAACCGCGCTAACAGTTCATGCAAATCGATTTCACTGTGACGCCAATTTTTTGTCCAATCGAAAACACAAACAACATTAAATAATTCGCGCGCTTCAATGTGTGTCAGTCCGTCTGGCAATGGCACTGAGCACAAGGTGCAATAATGAAGAACAATGCCAGTGTCAAATGTTAAACAGTTTGGTTTTTTTTTTTTCTTTCTTCGTCTGCGATCGCAGCCTCCGCTCTGCTGACCCAAATCATGCTTGGCTTACAGTTTTGGCAGCATTGCGCGGGTCGGCAAAACAAAATCACGCGATCATATCGTCCGATTACTCACAACCAATTAGAGGGAGCATTTACACATGCGATGAGGCGGCTAACAACGCCGTATGAGTGTGAGTGAAAAAGAAATGAAAATAATGCTGTTGCTGACACACACCTGAAGTTCGCGCGAAAGAGCAGCAACAACAACAACGTTAAATGCGCAATCATCATATGATTTGTACCGGCAACTCTTTTACATTCCGCTTTGCTGTAATTTTCGAAAACGCGTTTAACATTGACCTCCTGTGCGTAACAGTTGACAACAAAAACATTTAGCATGTATTAGCGTCTCCTACAAGCCCAAGATATGATCATACGATGTTGCTACCAAACTGTAGGATTCCCACAAGCAGCAACAACAAAATGAAAACATTCGATTCGTTTTGTCTTGGTGTTGTTCTTGCCTTGTCAGACACGCGAATCAACAGCTGTTTATACTTAGATAAGTGTATGTGTGTGTGTAGTAATATTGTTGCCGGTCGGTTGCCCTGCCTCACATGATTTTTGTGTGTACTTGCACGCCTTAAATAACTGCGAATTTAGTGATATTTTTGATTTGTGATAAGCATTGCCACGCGTCTGTCTGCTGTTGCTGCTGCTGCTGCTGCTAATATTAGAGTCCTCAACAACGGTCAAGATCATGAGGTGTTCTCGTTCTGTATTGGTTTCCAAGCAAACATTGAAAATTTTCTAATTGATTAGCCAAAACGATTATCAAGCCACAAGTGCGGCACTTCAACATTTTGTCTGCATCGCAAAAAAGTCGCGCCATCAAGCAGTTACTCATGTGCGGAGAATGCTCTCACACCATATTTTGCGAACAGTTTCCGTAAAACTGTGAATAGAGAGCGAGAGCATAGGGAACTTTTACCTTGGCCTTGAATATGTTTTTAACAGCGCTGTTAGTTTTAACAGCATTTGTACATTAACATAGCAATTTTAGCTTGTGAACAATTTGGAAATTTATCAATATGGTATTTTTAACGTCTTACTAATTAAATTTAAGTATTTCGTGTGAGCTGAAAATGATTTCGCTAAGAAACAACAACAACGTGGCTATCGTTTTTTCTGGCCAAATTGGCAGCACTCATCATATATATTCGAAAAATAAGTGAACTTTGCACTTGTTGATGGCAGTTGGCCTAAAATAGCGGTGAATACGTCATGTTTGTGATCTACTTTCTGAATTTCTTTAAGGCAAGTCAGCAACAAAATTGTTGACTACTGCGTAATTCTTATCGCTCTCTATGACAAAAATATTAGTGTTAGTGCCAATAATAACATTTAGTCTATGATTTACAACAACTAGTACTAATACTTTATTGCACTTGACTCATTTCAAGTGCGCTTCGTTGTCTGGTCAATGGGAAATTTTATTTGTTTTCGAGTTATATGGCACGTTGTTAAGAACTACTGTATAACAATGACAGCTGACCTAGACCAAGATCTTTCTCTATTGTAATCGTCTGTCCTTGAACAAATCCGCAAAATCCGCTCTATATTATGGCACAATATGTCGTATACTTGTCACGATTTTAATTCGCTCGACTTGCATTACATTTATTGTTCAATTTTGTGCAGTTTGTGTATTGGCTGCAATTAATTCTACCCAAGCATTCATATTAATGGAGCACAGTGCGCTTTAGAATTAAACGAACCAGCTAAATTATTTATTGAGCTTGTAATTGGGCTAAAGTATAAAATATTTATGGCTTTAATTAGCATTGTTTTTATTTTTTCCCATTTGCATAAATCTGAAAAACATTTTGATTACATTTTTGGTCATATTGTTTGCTTGTTCCCATACGTTTATTATACAAAAAAATATATATATAAGCATATATTACTTAAAAAGCGCCGTGTCAGTGCAGCTGTTTGACTTTTGTTGATATTTTAGCTTCTGTTGCCAAGAGAAAGGTATAATTTCACAGGGTCAAGTAAAGCAGGGGGGTGGGTAGAGAGGCCTACAGTAAGTCAACATTATCAGCTAATTATGTTGCAAATTAAGTTTGTAGTTGACAATTAGGAAACCTCAAATTGCTGTAAGTGATCCAATTAAGATGCAACCTGTGTGGGCGTCAAGTAGTCCATGGAGCGGGACACCCTGTATGCTGATCTCTGTGATGTTGGCAAATTTCCAACGGGTTATTAATATTGTTTTTCCCCATTGCAGGGAGGGCAACCACCCCGATGATTATTCACGCGGTCTCACCTACCGCAAGCTGCTGGAGGAGGTTTGTCGTTTTGCCAATGTGCTCAAGGATCATGGCGTTAAGAAGGGCGATCGTGTCTCCATCTATATGCCCATGATCCTGGAGCTGCCCATTGCAATGCTGGCCTGTGCACGCATCGGCGCCGTCCACTCCATTGTGTTTGCGGGCTTCTCGCCAGACTCTCTGGCAGAGCGTATGTTTGATTGTAAGGCCAAGCTGTTGATAACGGCAGATGGGGCCTGGCGTGGCGAGAAGCCGTTGTACCTGAAGGCGCTGTGCGACACGGCCTTGGAGAAGGTGGAGGAGATGGGGCACTCGGTGGAGAAGTGTATTGTGGTGTCGCATTTGAAGCGTGTGACACCCTGCCAGGAGAACCATGTGGAGCAGGAAATTCCATGGACCGATGATCGTGATTACTGGTGGCACGAGGAGATGGAGGACAAGGAACCGGCATGCTATCCCGAATGGATGGATGCCGAGGATCCTCTGTTCATGCTGTACACGAGTGGCTCTACAGGAAAACCCAAGGGCGTACTCCATACCACAGCTGGTTATTTGCTGTATGCTGCGACAACATTTAAGATTGTGTTTGATTACAAACCGGGTGACATCTACTGGTGCACAGCCGACATTGGCTGGATCACTGGACACACCTATGTGGTGTATGGACCTCTGGCCAATGGTGCCACATCGGTTATTGTAAGTTATTTAAATTAACAAATGGATCTTTCTTTAATGACAGTCTTTAATCTTTTGCAGTTTGAGGGTACTCCATTCTTTCCCGGCAACGATCGTTACTGGAGCGTCATTGACAAGTACAAGGTTACCCAATTCTATACGGCACCCACAGCAATTCGTGCACTCATGAAGTTCGGCGACGCTCCGGTACTCAAGCACAATCTAAGCGGTCTCAAGTATGTTAACACCACAAGTGCAAGGCAAACAATTTGACTTATTCTATTATCTGTACACTTAATTGATAGGGTATTGGGCAGTGTGGGTGAGCCTATCAATCCGGAAGCTTGGCTCTGGTACTATCGCATCATTGGCAAGGAGCAGTGCTCCATTGTGGACACATTTTGGCAAACAGAAACAGGTGGACATGTCATCACACCTCTACCAGGTGCCACGCCCATGAAACCAGGCTCGGCTGTATGTATTACTAACTAAGATAACTGAAACGATACTTATCTTTAACTTATCTTGCAGTCATTCCCGTTCTTTGGCGTTAAGGCCACGCTGCTGGATGAGTGCGGCATTGAGATTAAGGGCGAAGGCGAGGGTTACTTGGTATTCTCACAGCCCTGGCCAGGCATGATGCGCACGCTGTACAACAATCATGAGCGCTTCGAGGACACATATTTCTCCAAGTTCCCAGGCTACTATTGCACTGGAGACGGTGAGTTTAATGAGATGAAATCTATAAGCCATATAAACTTAATGTTTCTTTTTGTCTTATAGGAGCCCGTCGCGATGCTGATGGTTATTTGTGGATCACTGGCCGTGTGGATGACATGTTGAATGTCTCTGGCCATTTAATGTCAACTGCCGAAGTGGAATCTGTGCTCACAGAGCATCCACGAGTCGCCGAATCCGCTGTTGTGTCGCGTCCACATCCAGTTAAAGGCGAATGCCTCTATTGCTTCATCACACCCAATGAGAACGAGCCGTTTGATCAGAAAATGGTTGCCGAACTCAAGAAGATGGTGCGCGAACGCATCGGACCCTTTGCCATGCCCGATGTCATTCAGAATGCACCTGGCTTACCCAAGACACGCTCTGGCAAGATAATGCGTCGTGTGCTGCGCAAGATTGCAGTGAATGATCGAAATGTGGGCGATACCTCTACGCTGGCCGACGAGCATATTGTGGAACAACTGTTTGCCAATCGACCCGTAGAGGCCAAGTAGATGAGCCCGTGGTAGTTACTCTTTTTGGATATGCTTATATACATAGAGAGCTTCATGAGCTTGTTTAGCTCTTCTTCTACTTAGCCGACGCATTTAGTTAATATATAAACGTATGCATAAATACGTGAATCTTGTAAATCTCCTCGCCCTAACACATACATATAGCTCCCTTTACCATGTTTAGCGTTAAATGTTTGCCCCCTCCCAAACAAAAAGTCTGGGCTTACGAATTCCACTTAGTTCTTAAGCTGTGTGCGTAAGTAATTAATGATTAGTTGACAATGCACCCGATTAATTGATATAACTGATATTTGTTGAATGTGTGAATTGGTTCGTATACGTAATGTTGTTGAATGTTCAATGCCTAAGCACGCGCATTTTTCTCCAGTTCATTTTGTTTCTTTGTTGTAGTCTTAGCTTAAGTTCTTTGCTAAATTCGTTGTGATACAAATTTAATTATAATCTATATGTATTTTTAGTAGAATTGAATACAAAATATATATATTCACACTATATTTCACTAAACAACATCTAAACACACTTAAAAACTTTTTATTTCCAAGTTTATTTGTAGTTTCATGTAAAAGTTGATTTTGTTGTGACTACTTATTTGCAGCATCAGTTAAGGAACACGTAAGTCCGGATTAAATATATATCCAACCACATCTATGTATAATCCCATATAGCGAAAATTTACTAGATGTTCGAAACGTTTTGTTATAGTTAATAAGATTGTGAACGATACATATCAATGTTGCATAATGCTTATCAACATTCCTAATTACTTATTTATGATAAATATTTAATGGAATTCCACACACTATACGGTCAACAAAAAAGACTTCCTGCAACGTGAAACATATCATTGAAGTTACTGCTGCAAAACTCAAAAAAATAAGAAGAGAAGTGAGAAAGTAAATTGTATACATATCATTATTATAAGGTGCGTTAACTCGAACCTAACTAAGTATTGTTATTGTTGGCTAGAGAATAGAAGAGATTGAATGGAACGTTGTGCTTCTTAATCATTATTAAAGGTGGGACGTAAGTAACGTCAGTGTCTGATTGTAAAAATTGTGAGTTTCGAAGCGAAGATTTAACATTTCATACAATTTATTTAGCCTGATATTTACTATATATACATGTAAATTAAACAAAATATATATATTTATTGAATCATATAGATGTGTATAATAAAGTTTATTGTTTCAATGTGCAAATATGATGTTTTAACAATCCAAATAGGAGAAGAAGCAGCTAACAGCATGCCTTGAACAAAATCAGTTTGAAATATTTAGTTTAGATAAAAAACCCTTCAAAATTTTGTAAGTGTAAGTTAATGGTAAAATGCAGAGCTTCTTAAAGGGCTTCTTGGCAAACTGCAGACGTGGCTGGGGCAATGTAAATTCCCCAAAAACTGCAGCTGCACAAAAAGAAGAAAAGAAACCTCCCAAGTCGCAAATAGAGATACCCTCTTACCAGCCAGCTCTTGATCTGGGCAACTGTTTTCAGGTGGGCTACGACAGTGTGAGACGAGCCACAGTACAGCTTTTAAATGGCCTGCAAACAGAGCCCAGTTATAAGAGTGCAGCATCCAGATCAGATATGTGTAACAAATGGAATTCTCTAATAAGACTCATGCTGATGCACGATATCGCAAAGAACTATCCGAAGCATAAGTAGGTTGCCTTAGTGTAAATTGCACTTAACCCTACGAACTAATTTTGCAGTTTCATAACGGAGGATAAGCTTAATCTACACAACCACAGGGGAAAACCTTTAACAGATGAGCCCACCTGGTTTATAGAACCAATCGATGGCACCACCAATTTTATACATGGCTTTCCCTATGTTGCAGTTTCCGTAGGTTTCTGGTTAAATAAACAACCAGAGTTTACTATTGTGTGGAATCCATTGCTGGATCAGTGCTTCACAGCCCGCCGTGGATATGGTTGCTTTCTGAATGCGAGTCCGTTGAGCGTCAGCAATCGCAAGACCCTAAAAGATGCCCTGATTCTGCATGAGCTAGGCACGAATCCCTTATACCTGCCGCAGAAGCTTAATAATCTACAGAGAGTCACAAGCAATGCACAAGCGTAGGTCTCCAAAAGATCAAACTTTCAGAACAGTCTACTTATACAATCCTTTTCAGAGTCCGCAGCATGGGCAGCACACAGCTGAATATGTGCATGGTGGCTCAAGGATTTGCGGATGCTTACTATGAATTTGGTTGTCATGCCTGGGATGTAGCACCCGCTGTGCTGATTGTACAGGAGGCAGGTGGCGTTGTGCTGGATCCCTTGATGAAACCCCTAGACATAATGTCAAGAAGAATGATCTGCGCGTCTACGCACAGGCTTGCAGATGAACTCTCAAAAATACTCATCCAGTTGTATTGTGAGCCCAGAGATGATGAGAGCACAAAACCATCGATTAAACAGATTATGGACTCAGTCGACGAGGAGGAGGATACTGACGAAGCAACAGAGCCAGAGCCACCCAAACAGAAAAGAGTACCAAAGAGAAAGCTAACCAGATGTCCAACATCAGTTAAAGAGCAAAAAGAAGATCCCCCTATGCCTGGGTATGGTTTGTAATAAGTGTAATAAGAAGTTATACCAGAATTACATGCTCATAAACTGTGTAATAATAAAAGAAATAAAAACTTTCGAGTTTTAATCTAGTTTTTTTTTTTTTAACTATTTGGCTTAGAATTAAAATTCAAAATTTTGTTATGTGCCATTTAGTTTTGTTGTTTACTCTCACACAGTTCGAGTCGAGTCCAGCTTGTAATTGTTGAAAAGCATGCAATTTCTTGGTGGCAGCTGGTAGAACTTGAAACAAAAACCACATCCAACACCAAATTGTTGTCGCCATGGCCGACGAAAAGAGCACTGAACCAAAGAAGACAACACACATTGTAGAAGAAGAACGGCCAGAGAATGCGGCCACCAGCTTTGGCCTGGAGGATCATATAGCGACTGCTACGGATCCGCGCGTCAATGAGTTAAAACACGCTCGGTCCGTGCATAGCCGCAGGCCATCGGCCACGCCCAAACCATTGACTGCCAATCCCAGCATGATTCGACCTAACCAAACAAAACCAACACCTTTGCCTGCCAATGCGGCGACCGGCTATGGCCTGGAGGGTCAGAAAGCTGATGTGAATGATCCACGCATAGCCAATATGCGAAAATCCAAGTCCCAGAGAAGGGACGAGGAACAGGGTCAAAGCATAACTGTCTTTAATCCGCCAACAGATGTAGCAGCTACTTCAAGAACCGCTCCACCAGCTGCACCTGCAGAACCACCTGCACCAGTGCCTGTACCAATAGTTGTAAAACCAGTTGAGCCACCAGCTGAACAAGATCCACCACCACCACCTCCGCCTCCAGCCATAAGTGCAACACCACTTACACCCGCACCACGAAGTGTTGAACAGATGAAAATTGATCCAAAAGAAAAGAGAATGGTTGTCTCCAAAATCATGAACACGGATGTCACCTTTGATCCATCGAAGGTGTACGCGTCCAAGACGACAAACACACCGGGCAATCTCTACTCTGACGATGAGGATAATGCTCCAAAGCCTACACGTCCACCACCGCCATCACTGTTTGTTGCGCCCAAATTTGACTTGGATGACATTTATGCTTTTGCTGTGGCATTGGTTCGGAAAGCTGGTGCATATGCGCTGGCTGCCAATAGTAAGCGTCTGACGTATACCACCAAGGATCATGAGAAGGATCTAAATACGCGCATTGACATGGAGGTCGAGGCAATGATGGTCAATGCAATAGCAATTAAGTATCCCGCTCACAAGTAAGTGGAATATATAATGAAATCCATCAGTTGATAGATTAGATCATATTCACCAACAGAACCATTGCCGAGGAGGAAGTGTCAGCGTCGGAGACGAGGCAAGTGACTCTGACTGATGAGCCCACTTGGATTATTGATCCCATCGATGGCACTATGAACTATGTGCATCATTTTCCCTACTATTGCATCTCTTTAGCGTTTTTTGTTGACAAGCAGACGGCCTTTGGCATTGTGTATAATCCAGCTTTGCATGAATTCTACACGGCGCGGAAGGGCAAAGGTGCACAGCTAAATGACAACACCATACACACCAGCGGCCAGGATAACCTAAAGGGTGCAATGGTGCTGCAGGAATATGGTTCAGGCGTGAATGAATCTCGCACGTCTACGTCGATGGAGAATACCAAGCGGCTTATCAGCAGGACCCATGCGTAAATCTACAAAAACTTCAATTTTAATTATATTTATGGAAATGAGTATTTTCTTTTATAGATTACGTTCAGTTGGTTCGTCTGCAATGGGTTTGGCAATGGTTGCCTCTGGTGCTGCGGATGCATTTTACTTTTTTGGCCTGCACGTTTGGGACATGGCAGCCGGCAATATATTGGTAACGGAGGCTGGTGGCACTGTCATTGACCCTGCTGGCGGCGAGGTGGACATTATGTCGCGACGAGTACTTGCAGCAGCTACGGAACCACTTGCACAAGAGTTGTCCTCGAATCTTGTTCAAAACTATCCTTCGCCGCGAGATGATGAGGCCAGAGATACCACAGAGCCGCTAACAAAAGATTTTATGGCACAGACCGATTTTACAACTTCCAGTTCATCATTGGATTCAGATGCTTCAAGGCTAACAGCATATCATAATGCGCAATAACACTAACCAAAGTCAACCAGCTGCACACCAAGAATAAATATTCTGGCACTATAAGAACCTGTTGTTTTCTTTTCATTCAAATTAATTATCGATTGTAGTCGATATGCTCCAATTCGCCGCACCACTGCCTCAATCGCAGCATGCGAGCCTTACACAGCACTAGTTAAACAGCTGATTGCAAGAAACACAAATATTCTTGTGTGTATTGTTCTTCAAACCTAATTTAATTATACATACGCATTTAGTCGATGTTGAGACGTGCGAAACACAAAATGGCTGAGACCTTAGATTTGGGCAAGTGTTTTGAGGTCATCAACAACCTCACTACTGAAGCAGGACGGGTAAGTACCGCAAATATTTCCCCAAGCCGCTAACAAATTATTTAAATTTGTGTTTTTTTTTCACAGCTTATTGCGCGCAACAATGAGACACGCCAAGATTTTGATTGCAAGTCCGGTGATATTGATTTAGTTACGCAAACCGATAAGGATGTGGAGAAGCTAATCATGGACGGCATACGCCAGCATTATCCCGATCACAAGTAGGCGGCAATTTATGCCACATCAGACACTGATTAATATTTATGTTAAAGATTCATTGGCGAGGAGGAGAGCAGCGCTGGCGATGGTGTCAAAAAGCTAACAGATGCGCCCACCTGGATAATCGATCCAGTCGATGGCACCATGAACTTTGTCCATGCCTTTCCACACTCTTGCATTTCGGTGGGCCTCAAGGTGAACAAAGTCACTGAAATTGGCATCATATACAATCCGATGCTGGAGCAACGTTTCACGGCTCGTCGCGGCGAAGGTGCCTACTATAATGGGCGTCGCATACAGGCCAGTGGCCAGAAGGAGCTGAGCAAAGCTCTAGTAACCAGCGAATTTGGCACCACACGCGATGAGGCCAAAATGCTAGTAGTTAATGAGAACTTTGCCAAAATGGCCAAAGAAGTGCATGGGTATGTTCAAGTTAAGTTAAACTAGTTAGCGATCTTGATTGATATCTTTCTTGTGTGTTCAGCTTGCGCGTTCTGGGCTCTGCTGCATTGAACATGGCCATGGTGGCGATGGGCGCTGCCGATGCCAACTATGAGATGGGCATCCATGCCTGGGATGTGTGTGCCGGCGATCTGATTGTGCGTGAGGCTGGCGGCGTTGTCATCGATCCAGCTGGCGGTGAATTTGATATTATGTCACGTCGCGTTCTGGCCGCTGCCACACCAGAGCTGGCCCAGGCTCTAAGCAAAGTGCTTACACAGTTCTATCCTAAGCCCAGGGACGATTAGGGCTGCCATATAACCTATTCCCACTTATGACTAATGACTAACCAAATAAGCATTTGAATATTCGCTAAAGGCATTTCCATTGTATTCCATTGTGAAATAAAACTCTTGTCGTGTATACACACATATTACATATTTAATTGTTATTGTAGAAACTACTGGCATAGTTAGTAGTTTTATTCAGTTTATTCAAAGACGTTTGTTTGTTTGTTTGTTTTTGCATTCAAGTACTTTTTTTTCTTTCTGTAATTTTATTACAATCTGCTGCGCTTGTTATCTACTTTTTTTTATGTTATGCATATTGTTGATTCTTCATGTGTGTATATAATTGTTTATATATTTTTTTGTAGCTGATAGTAAAGCGCATTTGTGTTTTGTGTTTGTTTTTTTATGGCATGTAGACAGCAAAACTTGCGGTTTTTCCTAAGGAAAACAAATGGTAGACAAGCGATATATGTATATGTATGTAGTATAGTATAGTATACAAACTCTTGATTATCTTTCTCACACACATAAGATAGATACTTAAAACTTTCCATGCAATATGATATTGATGTTTGTCTTCTAACGAGCTTTTGCTTATGTTTTCTTATTGCTTGGGCGTTAAAAATGGTCGATACAATTATTTAGTTGTGCTTCTTCTTGTTCTTAGTTAATGGCAAAGCGATTTAGATATATATTATATAAAACATCTATATATATGGATATATGGATATTGGATTGATCTGGTTTTATGAGTAGACTATTGATTTTTAGACACTTATTAGCAACAATCGAGAGAGATATTATTATTATTTGTTTGTAGGAAGTTGACGAAGTTTGTTATCATCATTATAATGCTTGATGTTTTTAGTTCTTGGGATTATTGTAGTATTATACATATAAATACCATTTAAAATTTGACACATCATTGAAAAATGTAATCAAAGCTACAGTAGGTAGAAAATTTTATCTATGGATTATATATACTTGTATATTAATTGCTACATTCACAAAGGGTTCCATTACAATTCTTTAATGTTTTATCTGGTTCTTCACTGGTTCACTCCGAAATGTATTTCTAGGGTCTTGGGTAAAGCAAAAGTACTAAGATATTGCAAATTGTTTTCAATTCATATATAGATTTAGATTTCGATACATATTCTAAGTTCAATATAAGCGAAAGGTACACATGGAGCATAAAACGGTTGCCTACGCCAAGTATTCTAGCCTTTCCCCAGTTAGATCTTGAACGTAGCTACCTCTCAATATATATTTTATTATAATAATAATAATAATAATATGTATTTTGTTTCACACTAATAAAATTTACAAAATCTTCTAGATAAATTCAACAATTAATGAAGAGCTTTTCGAATTGTTTTATTTAGATTTAGATGTTGCAGATATATACTAAATATATATTATGATTTTTAGCATGTATTCGGTTTTCGAAAAACGTAATACACAAAAAATTTAGCACCAATCTATTCAAAAATTCATCAAACTATTTGATTGTTCCAAGTTATACAAATTAAGCACTTAAAATTAGGCGATTTCTATATATATTTAAGCGAATATGAACACGTTTCGAATCAATGACGTCACTGGGCCGTCCTGTTATAAGGAAAATTCCGAAATTACCTTCGAATATTTTGTTTTTTATGCATTCGAGCATCGAGTAGCGTAAACTTAAAGAAATAATAATTGTTAAATGTTAGAAATTAATTGTAATTTATTTACACGCAGATACATATCATATCATATCATATTGTAAAACGAGAGCAAAGATAATGGGGTCTTTTTGCTTGAACTACACTAGATAATTCTAGGGTTTACATCGTATATATAGTATATAGCATATGTATATGTATAAATTTGATATATTTATAAGTAGTTCTTTATTTAATAATAAAAAAAAAATAATAATCATAATAATAAACAGTATATTTTTCGAACTTGAACGCTCGCTCTTCAGTCGAGTTTTTTTTGGAAAAGTTGGGAAAAAAGGTTTTTTGGACTTGGGATAGAGTTTGTTTGTTGATGACATGATGAGTTTGACAATGAAATAAATAAATTTGTATGTTGCGCATGGGATATGTAGGGCTTGATTGAGTTTCAAGCAGTTAAAAGTTGGACAAACAAAAAAAAATTTCCTTTCTCAAAGTCTATAATCATAGGTGTGTGTGTTTTAAAATGTTTGCGAACGTCTTTAACATTGCTAAATATTTAGTTGTATGCATAACTTTAGTTGTAGTTGTAACTAACAGTATCTGGTAAAATGTTTCATTTTCTTTTGTTTTTTTAATGGTTGAGTAGTTGTAGTTGATGTATCTGGTATCTTGATGCTGCTGCCAACACTTCGGTTAAACACTAATTACTTATATAACATATACTACTACAAATTGTAGAATATCAAATTGTTGCTTGATTTATTGGCTGTGTGTTTTTGTTTTTGTTTTTGCTCTACATCTCATCATCCGCCTTGGGTATGTCGAAGATCTCGGCAAAGAGTGGCGGCAGGCGCAGCTTGGTCCAGTTCATTCGCAGCCAGTCTAGATGTGAGAAGTGTTTGGCGCCCAAAGAGCGCAGCTCCGGTATCTTAGCCTCCAGCGCTGGCATCAATTGCAGCGCCTGCGTCGAACCGGCTCGCGATCTTAGGATTTGAACACGCAATGCCTCCGCAACCAGTTCGCGGGCACGGGCAATCACCTTGGGCTCACTGAGACCCAGACGATCGGACGCAAGCAGCACCATGGCCGAGAAGAGGCCAATCTCCGTGTCACTCAAGCCATATGCATTCAGTGTGTTGGCAAAATTCAGCAGGGCATTGACAAAGTCCGACTGCAAGGAGGAAAATTTGAGTCAAGGGTTCATGAGAATGGTTTGAAACTTGACTTACATCATAGAGTATCTCCAGTTGCTGGCGTGTCAGATATGCGCCATCGTCCAGCGTTAGCGTCGTATCATTGATCATGCGTGCCACATGCGTCAGCCACACCTCGAAGAAGCCCAGCTTGATGAGTATCAGTTGGTCGTCCTGCGTGAAATCACAGAAGCCAGGTACGCGTTTCGCGAACTCCACAATCCGTTGGACGCCGGGTGTGACACGTGCCGAGAACTGTTGCCACAGCCAGATCTTTTGAAACTCCAAGCTCTCCGCCACAGTGGTGACAATCTGTCAAAGAATAAGTAAATAATCAGCTAAAGCTCTAGATAGGAGTATCTTTTGTTGCTTACCCCATTTTGTGGCACTGTAACTGGACGTCGCATCAGTTCGCGTGTCAGCTCCTCGGTGTAGGAGCAGTTGAGTCTATGTGCCTGCGAGACACACATGATCACATCGTAGACAGTCAGTTCGTTGGCGGTGCCGGCAAGGCCGCCATCATGATGATCGTGGGCGTGGCACATGGCCACCTGGGTCATTGTCATATCGCTGCTGCTGCCCATGTTAACCAATTGCTGATGATGATTGTTTACAGCGATAGCTGATGATGCATTACTATTGTTGTTGCTGCTGCTACTCAAGTTGTTGTTGTTGCTGTTTGTTGTATTGTTATTGTTGTTGTTGTTGGCACTATTGCAACCGCCCAGCTCCGATGGCGATGAGGCTATCGAACACATTTGTGGCGTTTGTGGTGTACTTGGTGTATTCACACGCACACTGCTCGCATGCGGTGGTTGCTGTTGTTGTTGCTGCTGTTGTTGTATTAGATTTGTATGCAAATTATTGGCACTGGTTTCATCCACATTTAGGGGAGTGCTGCTAGCGGTTACTGTGACAGCGGCTGCTGCTGCTGCTGCTGCGGCGCCGTTCAGCTCACGTGAACGTTTCGGTACGCGACCATAACGAACAGCTAAAAGTAAAGAGAAAATAGAACAGTTGGTTATCAATCAAATCTAAAAGTTTTTTTAATTTGTATGCGGGTTATATTATTGGTAAGTGTGGCTATCATTGATGTCCCGTGAAGCTTTGAATATTATCAAAGTTTTAAAATGTATAAAAAAATATCACATTTTTAAACCATTTTTGTTAAACGTAATCTCTCAGCATAAGTATGCAACATTTGGCATACATGAACATTTACCAGCAGCATCATTGGCCAAAACTATTGCCTTCTTTCAGGCATTGCAGTAAAACATATTTATACTCATCTTCTTAAAATTCGTAAAATTGTTGTAATTTTTACCCTGTTGTTGTTGTTTTTCTGTCTAAAATTCCGTCCGATTTTGTCCGATTTTTTGTGGCAAATATGCCGGTTTAATCAAAGTAAGAGCATCTTTAAGGCTGAAACTTTATGTTGCTTTTTCGTTATTGTTGTAATTTTTTTTTCACCTGGTTGTTGTTGTTTGTCTGTCTAAAATTCCGTCCGATCTGTCTTTGGAAATGTCTGGCAATAGCCGCTGCGATGCAAAAGAGCGGTATATGTACACTGTGTGTATTGCCGATATGGGCTTTATAGAGTGCAGATTTGGGGAAAAGCACCAATTATTAACGTGTACAAGTATTGTAGAATCGCGTACTCGCGTGTGGTACGTACGTGGTTCCACACTCCACAAGGACCTCAATCTGCATACAGTTGAAGAGCAGATTGGAAGGCATACAAGCAGATACAGCGAAAGATTGCTAAGACACCGCAGCCAGCTTGCAAGAAGACTAATCCCTGCCCGACCTTTAAGGCGAGTTAAACGGCAAGCTTTTGCCAAGACGCTTGGGCGTCAATAAGATGACAAGTATTTAAAATCCTCATACTAAGTTATGTGTTGTTAAGGTACTTATCATGAGAGTACAGGTTCTTCCCAATAAATAAATAATAAAAAATAATCACACAAACTATCCCACAAATAACTAAAATATCATTTGTTTTGTTTTATTTTAGGCATAGCAACATGTGTTCTATAAGAACTAACAAAGCAAAACCTATTTATTAGTTTTCCACAAGCAATTTCAATTTAAATCTCACACAACAAATGTCACACTACAACAAAACTGGCACACGCATAAATCTTAAAAAATCACACAACCAAACACACACATAAAACATCGTAACAAATATATAATTTGTAGCATATGGGCAGCACGAACTGAAAATTCTTATGCCATCTCTCAACTAGAAAATTTGTACTCAAATTTTAATTTGGCAGACAGCAAAAAACTAAAACCAAGTAAATTTGCGTTTGCGTTTTTTTTTTTTGTGGTTGCTTGAAATGATGTTCATTAGCTTGACGAGAGGTGTAGGTTTTTTGTTTTGAACGTGAAATTTCTTTTGTGCAACCAAATACATAGCATATTTTATTAATTAAAATCGCATTTGCCTTTTGGCAGACACAAAATGAACGTTGTCTGCTTGCTGCTGCTTATGTTGCTGCTGTTGCTCCAGTTGCTGCTGGCTTTCAACTGGTGGCAGCAACGTCGTCTTCGACTCTACGCTCACTTTATCAGTGGGACATTGACCCACTGTGCTCAATATACTGTCGGCAAACTGATTTTTGAATGTACATATATGTGTGTGTGAGTGCGTCTGTTTGTTAGGTTTTGCTTTGTCTTGTTTTTATTGTATTCGCCGCAGACAATCCAAAAGATACACACACAAACAAAGATACATACTGGCGTATGTGTGTTAGTATGTTTGTAGTTGCACTTATGACGAAAGCGTGCCGTTCGACTTGTGCAAAAGTGTGGTCAAAACGGATAGGCTCTAAAAGTGTGTGTTGACGCAAAAGAAATTGCGCATACGCAGCGTGTGGTATGGCGTTTAAATGCCATGAGCTGTGCGCGTGGGAAGTTGTTAGTTGTAAAATAAACAAGCAGCCGTTTAGTTTGATCGTTAAGTTGGCCAAACACACACACACACACACACATACACACACTGTGACCCACATCTGTGTCGCAGACCTTGCCAGCTGTTGGAGTCACGCAGTTTGCATCAGTCAGACGCCGGCTCATCTCGTTAATTGTCACAGCTCGTAAATTAATAATGACATAATAACACACACACACACACACACTAACATATGCTTGCATCCCAGGTTGCACATTGTTTGTGTGGATGCCACCTTCAACACTGTTAATTGTTTGTGGCGGGCGCGCATTTGGCTTCGCTCTGTTTATTTTTATGATTTTTAAGGTGTCTTCAATTAGCAGCTCATTGCTCGTTGATGCCAGTTGCACGATTTGTTTGCTTATCTCGCGTTGCTTGTCGTTTGCCCCATTGTTATTAATATTTGTTGCTGTTGTTGTGCAGATTTTTGTTGTTTGTTTACCTGTTTTGCTCAAGGGTATACATACATATAGATATACTTTGATGCCGCTTCAAGCCGTCAACAAGTGGAGCAAATCAATAATGTGGAGAGAGAAATGTTTCACAAACACATAATTGATATCATTTTGGACTTTGTACAGACAACAAATAGATAGGCAATAGGAAAAGATAGATTCTTTGTCTCTTTAAACTTTATTTTAACTTAACCAATTCCACATTGAGTCACAAACAAACATATTTATCATAAATACTACACAAAAGTCACATTTAGTCAGGGGAAACATAAATAAATGTTTGTTCTTTTTCCTATTTCTATTTTTTTGCCTATAATCTACCGCATTAGGTATTCAATCGTGCCAGCTTAGGCGAATGCTGTTGCTCCACATTTCAGTCTGTCACCTGCCCACCCACCTAAGCCACCCAACCACCCAACCACTCACCCACTCAGCATTAGTGCACCCACTCTCGACAAACTGTGCGGGTCAACATCATCCATTATACACACACACACACACAGAGAGGCAGGCATGCTGTCGAGTGCTGGCAGCCCGGCAGTCACATAAATAAGACTAAGCCTAAACTTCTTCTTCTTCCTGGTAAAAGCATCTTAAGTGATTTAGTGCAGCCAAATGGCTCCCAAAGCTCACTGGCCAAATGACCCAACAAGGGGGGCAAAGTGTGAGGGGCATTAACTTGTTTGAATTCAGCATCCATCCATCCATCTATATGGCATCCACACTGAGTGGCCAGTTCAGGATTTGGGTCACTGTGAAATGTAAAGCGTCGATGGCGACGGCGGCGGCAATGGCGGCGGCGCTGCAGACGTAAAGTGACCCAAATGCTGCCAGCCCCCCTTGAACATTTTGACCAGGCTATTAGCATGCGAGGCTCGAAGCTCACAAGCTGAAACTGAAGCCAACTGAAGCCATCAACTGCCCAACAACAACAACATAATCATACTGCATACATAGTTGATTTTTGTGTTGTGTTTTTTTCGTTCGTTCGTTTTTGTTGTTGTTTTTTTTTTTTTTTGGTTTTATTGTGCGCATGAATGGGCTTGGGTCGGTGTGTGCCCCCTCCCCCTTCTCCCCTCCCCTTTTGGTTCCGGCCGTGCCCACCGCCAGCTCCCCTACTCGCCGGCATAATTTGGCCCATAGTTTTTTCTGCTGACCTCGTTTGAGGTCGTTCATTCACCTGTCGCAGTTGTTGTTGTTGCTGTCGCCTCGACTGCACTTTATGCACTCTACATTTGCATGCACACATATGTATATGTGTGTGTGTGTGTGTGTGTTTACCCAGTTACGAAATTGTCCAAAATGCTGCGGCTTAGTTGGGTGAAAGTTTTGTTTTTGTTTTTTTGTTTTTCTTGCTGTTGCCAAAAAGAATAAACAACTTTTGTGTGTATGTGTGTGTGTTGTTGTTGTTCATTGCAATTTGGGCTTGCTTAACTATGTCAGATAGTTTGACAGTTCGTTGCAAAAGATTCAGTTTATTGTTTATAAAAAGCCATAATTTGGGAACAAAAAACATTTGATTGTTGCTCTACTTTTAGGAAAATCTATTATGGGTTTTGAAATGAATATTCATAAAGATGAAGTTGATTGTTTGTGGTCTAAACTACATATATGGATATTGGATAATGATAAAGTTTTAAGTTTAAAAGTAAAAACTCTTTCCATTTTCATTCAAAGTTTGACATGCTTCAAGTTATCCAAAGTTTATCTCTTTTTAAGGTTAGAGTCTTAAGATGAAAATTAAACTTAGTTTTTAAAGCAAATACAGCTTAAACTATCAATTGAAAAACGTGTTTTGAACATTGAATTTTATAGCTTTATAAATATTAATCAAATATGATAAACGCTCGCAAGCAAGAACTCTCCAAAATAAGGCTTCAAGTTTGGACATTCAATCTGAAAATTGGGTCAAATATCTAAAAGCTTTAATATCCAAAAGTTCTAGCTTGTTAGCTTTCACTGTAGTCGCACTTATTTTTGCAACGTTTTGTGGCAAAGTTATGTTACTGAAACTTTATTTATGAAAAATGCCCACACTTTCATGCATGTTAGGGTATTTAAACTTCTTGACACGCAAATGCATAAAACATTTGCTTGCATTTGTTTGCCGTTAAGGTGTGTCAATGTGTGTGTTGTGTGTTCGTGTATGTGTGTGTGTCTGAGTTGGTGGTAGTTTTTTGTTTTTCTATTTGGAGCAGCTAAAATTGTTAGTTGCGTGCCACATTTGTTGCAACGATAGAAACCGCACACAAACTAAACACAAAGCACCTCACCCCAACACCTCCCCCCTTACGCCCCCTACAAACTAGTTAGTCAGCATAAAAAAATTGTGTCAAGCAATTTGCGTATATTAACGTCATATTGTTATTATAATAGAATGTTGTTGCAAGCATATATTCATGGCGTCAAAAATGAATTTGATTGTGTTGCAAGCATGTTAATCTTTGCCGGCTGGACAATTGTGCACCTTCTCTGGGAAATCACAGACGAATGCTTGACGATCGAACCATGTGCCAATCTCACAGAAGCCCAGCACCGGACACCCCTCCACACAGGTCCAAAAGAAGCGACAATGCTCGGCATGTGGCAGTATCTGGCCATGGAAAGTGCACTGAACTGCAGGATTCGGACAATCTAGTGGTGGTGGCGGTGGTGTTAGCGGAGTGGTTGGTGAAACGGGATTAATGCATTGGGCATCTGTTCGTGGACACTTGCCAGGCACACAGGCCATCCGCTCGGCATCGAAGATCAAACGCAACGGACAAATTTCGCGTTGAATGGAATCCAGGCCACATCTGTAGTAACTGGTGCAATCATCGCAATCGGGCACTAAATCACCCACCTGATGTCCACTGCAAAAGCAAATGCCATCCGTGTAGCACATCAAGGTGGCACGATTCTGGCCCAGAGCCTCGTAAGCGGCCAGCAGCAGGCAAACTTGTAGCAAAACTTTTTTTGTTTTTTTGAAGGTGCAAAAAGGAAAAAAGGTTTGAAAAGAAGTTTTCTTGATTAGAACCAAGGGAAGTATCCTTACCGAGCTTCATTTCTCAACTGTTTGCTGCTCGACTTCTGTCTTAGCCTTTTTATATGATTTCACTAGCATAGTTTTAATGTAACAATTGATAACTTTTATTGATTTAGCTATTGACCTGTCTCAATTCTTCGCTTGGATAAATACCTTAAGTGATTTACCAATAGATAATGAACATTATTTGCTCAGTTGCATACTTTGTTAAAGAATAAACTAACAATAGGCATTTTTTATACCCTTAACCAATGAAATGGGTAAATAAGGGTATAATGGTTTGTGCAACAGGCAGAGGGAAGCATCTTCGACCCCATAAAGTATATATTCTTGATCAGCATCAGCAGCCAAGTCGATATAGCCATGCCTGTCTGTATGAAAGCGCCGATCTCAGAGACTATAAGAGCTAAAGACTTCAAACTTGAAACTTAAGCTCTCCTATACCCTAAGCAGAACAAGTTTGTTTCGAATTATCGAGAACACTCTTAGTACCGATATACACATGTGATCGATAGCAAAATAAATTGAACGTCAAAATTATGAAAACAAGGTTTGAAAATTTTGGTAAAACCATAAACGTTTGTAATTATTTATAACATTATTTAACCAATATCGGTTAAGAAACACCGGAAATATCGGTTTAAGAGTATGTCTTAGTCGGGATTTTTCGATTATAGATAAGAACTGGAGAATACAAAGACGTAGACATCTCATATAGTTGTTGCGAGATGAAAGATAAGGGATTAAGCATTCGGATTAAACATAAAAAGGATAGAAAACTACATAATAAAGTCAAACTTTCGTGTAAGGAACTTTAATGGAACGAATGAAAGTCAGACTGTAGATTGATATTTACATAGACAAACAACTGTACAAAACAATTTTAAAGCCAAGAAAGAAAGATTAGGGCTTATAAATAAATACTAAGTTGGTATATATAGTCAAGGTATATATAGTCAAGGGGTCAAAAAAACATCGTTTTAGGAAAAAAAAACACCTAAAAAAAGATTCTTAATGAAACTAAATCGCAGATCTGTAAAAAGAAATCCGTCATATGGAAGAACGACTGTAGATTGATTTTTCATAGACAAATAACTTTACAAATCAATTGTAAAGCCAACAAAATGCCAAGAAATTCTTCAAGTTATGCAAACATAATCAGTGTAATCCTTACGTTGTCCCTCTTTTGTCAGGGATTCTTATGGTATCCCCAAAGGAAACCCACTCAAAGTTTATTTTGTGGTCTATAAAGCAACCTTTTTACATCAACTTATTGGCCAATCGACCAAATTGGGGGTCCCACGCAATATTTCGAACAAAAGGCCACAACCCAAAATGCACAAATTTGGCATACAAATAGGCAAAGTCTGGCGACTAATCGCCTTAGGTGACAAGGCATACATACGCCACGTGTTCTCAGAGGGGACGGGGTTTGACTAAATCAGTTAATAAATGCAATTGGGCGGGGCGAGGTTCGGAGTCAAATGCCTGCGAATATGAATAAAAAATAAGGCAAGAAATCAAAATCAGTCAAGGCGTACGATATGTGTACGATATATATATGCAAATTTTGAACTGACCTACTCCCATAACAAATCACACACACATAAACACACGAATTCAAACGCAAAGAGACGACCCACAAAAATAAAAGAGTTATAGACAGAAAGACAGACTGAAAGTCCAAAATCGAATACAAATTGAAAAGGCAAAAAAAAACGTATTCAAGAATTTTTATGCAGATATTTATGTAAAGTGCGTGCGATGGATAAATGATGATGATGATGACATCAAACTGAGGGCGTTGAACGATCTTTGAATGGAACGTTTAGATAGTTTTTGAGTCAAATTGTTAGCAATTAACGTGTTCATTTGTGCTGTGTTTGCCTTTTCGTTTAGACATGTAAAGAGAAGCGTTAAGCCGGCTTAGTGAAAGGCTTTCTTTAATCCACAGATACTCTACCCCACAGATACTCTAAAATGGGTTGAGTGCTTATTTTTTTATTGTCGAAGTGAGGTGTAAATGGCTTTGTGGCACAGATCTCCCTGACCCCACAAACACCAGTGATGACAAAAATAGTTTATAACTAGTAATGTGTATGTGTGTATCTTACAGATACTTGCATGTATCTACAAACTATACATACATATAATTCACTTAAGCGCGTTCAACGAAGCGGGATGAATGACCTCAATTTGAATAGTTGTCCATCCATCTGAACCCGTCACCCGCTCGCACACATTCTCTCTTCCCCCCATCTCTCCCCTCTCTTTTCGTCTTCTTTGTTTGTCTCTTTGCGTTCCATGACTGACTTTTTGGGTGCCATTTAAATCAACGTTTGCCGTCGCCGCCTACTTTGGACACTCGCTTTTTTCTCTTCTCCTCTTCTCGTCTCTGTTTGTTTGTGTTTCTTTTATTGCATTCTTGTAAAATTATTCAAATGCTCTACAATTTTCGGGCCAGTTTATATTCATTCTCTCTGGTTCTTTTCTTCTGTTAAGCGCATGAGAATTGAGGTTATAATCATAACTGTCTCTGTCTCTGTGTGTGCCCCAAAGGAGTGGCCCATAGACAGTCATCACACCCTTCCCCTCTCCTCCTTCTCCCCACCTCCATCATCTCGTCTCCATCAACACTTATTCTGTGTTTTTTTTTTATCTGTTTGACACAAATTTGTTGGGCAAAGCAGCAAAGTTGAACGCTTTGACTGCCTCCGCTGGATTTTTGTTTAGTGACACAGTTTAGTTTACACACACACACACACACACACATGCACACATACAAGCACAGATTATACACATATAGACATGAAGCGTTCTCTTTTTTTCTCTGTATATATTTTGACTACCTAATTAGATAAAAATACAGTTGGCTGGCGCTGTTGCTGCCCCATGCCCCATGCCCATGGGAGGTGTTAAAAGTTGCATTCACTATTTGGCTCCAATGTGGAGGCGGGTGTGTTGCCACAAGCGTGTTCGTTTTCTGTCTCCATGCAACATTAGATTGTCTCTCTCTCACTCCCAGTGTGCCCCACTTAGCGACTGTGCCCGTAGGGAGGGAACGTTGCATAAATGAGGGCAACTTTGTTGCCATTTGATCTGCATGTGATACATAAAGTGCAAATGATAGTGATGAACATTAAAAGAACAAAGTTTCAACCATTAAAAAGTGAATCGCATCTAAAGATAGAGCTTTATTGTTGAGAACTTTTATATAATTGGCTTTGGGGAGTTATGCTATGAGGTTATTAGTTGTGAATAAGCTTGGAAATGTTGAAAGCAGTCAGTCAATTAGTTAGAAAACATTGTTATAAGTCCAAATATAAGAGAACACTTGGCTAAAATTAGTTATTCGAACGTAAAGTGTTTCTCAAAACATAACACAATCCCAAATAAAGCCTATAAACATTTATCTACTGGATTATAATACACAGAAACGCAAACTCATCATGGGGAGTGTTTCCCTATCATCCCAAGTAGATGACAGATAACAGGGAATCCACTTCATTGACCCATCAAAAAAAAAAGTTGCCGCTGAACTTTGCTCGAAGCAAAGAGCTCAGTAAAAAACAAAGCTAAAAGCATTCCGCCGCCGCCTCCGCAGCTCATTAAGCGTTTATTGAACTTGCTTAAATTCAGATGACAAAGAAAAAGAACTAGAATCTTAATTAAATACTTAGATATGAAGCAAATGTAGTGTAAATAATTAGACACAAGCAGCCGCAGCGAGCAAGAAAAAGAAGCTGAAGCAAAACTATTTTATTTTTTGCTAGCGGAAGCAATTCCCACTGTAAACATGTTGAGAGCGGCAGCGAGAGATAAAGAAACGCATGCGGCAAACGGGGCGTATGAGTAATGCCAAAAAGCAAAGAAAAAGTTACGCAAATGCCCGGCCTCGAGGGCCTCAAAACGGTTCTGCTTATCAAAATATTTGAACTAAAATGTGTAGCTAAATTAAAACAAACAAACAAACGAACGAACAAACAGGCAACAGCAGCAGTTTCTAAGACATCACAGACAGAAGCCAAAAAAAGAAGAAGAAGCAGAAAAAGATTAGCTATATAAAAGTTTGCGTTTGCGATGCTCCAATTTGATAAGCGCTATTTTTTTGGGGCCGCATTAGCAATTAGCGAATTAAACGCTATAAATGTTTCCATTCCCCCTCTCCGCTTAACCGCTCCCAGCGCTTTAATGAAATAGGCAAACAATTAAATTAGCCAAGAAGACGAAAATGCGAAATCAGCCATCAACCATCAACCATCGACATACATACATATATATTCACAACGAGAGGGACGCCGAAAAAAACTAGAACGCAGCGCATTTGTGAAATGCCAGAGAATAAGAATGATCAAGACAACATATATATGTATATATGTATCTGTATCTGTATAAGTATGGTTGCGAGATCAATGCTCGAAGGCAGCTGCTGATGCTGCTGCTGTTGCTGTCGAACGTTTGTGATTGGATCGTTAGGGACCCGAAGCGAACGGCGAACAGCCGACTGTGATTGATTGAATTAATAATACAAATTAGCAGCGCCAAGTAGGTAAGATCAATGATCTCGCTAAGCCAAGTAGCTCTCTCTGTATAGCTGTGTGTAGACAGCAATCTTTGTCGCTTTGGGCGTGGGTGTTGTTCAGCAGCAACAGCAGCAACAACAACAATAATCAAAGTGGCATGTGATTAGCTGTTTTGATGGAAACTGCAATAATGAATACAAACATAAAAACGTTTAGCTGCAATCTATGATCTGTAGAATGTGTTCAATATGAACAGAAGATTTAATTACTAATAACTAGAAGATTGCTGATAATGATAGTATTTATGATGATGATGAAAAAATAGTGTTTGAGTTAGGAACACGAGTTCTATATATTAAATATAGAGACGAACCTCAATAGAACGAATCTTAAGGGTCAAAAAAGATTCGTTATAGGCAAAATTCTATATACTGAAAAGTTTTTGGATGAAACCATATCGCAAAGTGATAGAAATGAGTTCGTTATAAAGCATACTTCGTTATATAGAAGATTGACTGTACTTTCCTACATACACGAGTAGGAAACATTTTAGCTATACTTATTTCTTGCCGATATTTTTGATCGCAATTCATATTGCACAATGTAGGGGGTGCTAAATTCCCACATCCATATTTCCTTTCTCACTCTTTCTCTCTCTCTCGTGCACGCTATGCTCTGTTTCAGTCTGTCAACATAATAAGAACGGAGCGATGCAGTTAATGAAAGAGTCAACGAGTCGTTGGCTTCATTATGAGCACGCACGATCAATGACCGACAATGGACAGCACGACGAAGAAGAAGAAGTCGAAGAAGAAGAGTGCAGCTGAGCGTCTGAGTGATTTCTTCCTCTGCAAGGAGCCCCACTACCATCATCATCAACAGCATGAACATCATCATCATAATCATTGTCTCAGGGCAATCACTGGCCAATGGCTACCGCTAACGATTCAAGCTGCAGCAGCAGCAGCAAAAGCGGTGCGTTGAACTATAAACGTCGTCGACGTCGTCGTCGTCGTCAGTGATCTTTGGTGTATCCCCCCCTTCCCAATTTTTGTTGCTGCTGTTGTTGTTGTTATTCACTGGTCGCATTTCATTCTTGACTTGACTTTTTATTGTTGTTGTGCGCTCTCGTTTGTTTCGGCAACGTCATCGTTAACACAACAACATTATGAGCGCGTTCATAATGAGAGAGAGAGAGAGACTCGATTTACAATCTCATAATCAGCTACCGGCTCCGGCAGACGAAAAAAGTAAAGTAAAATGTTTGTTGTTGCTGTTTGCAGTGCAACGATCGCCAGTTTTTGGGCATGCTTTCAAGTTCTTTCTGCTTCTCTCTACCTTTTGCATTAAGCTCTGACTCTCTCGCTCTCGCTCGCTCGCTCGCCTGGTCTTGCTGATCAGCTGAGTGTGTGTCTGGCTCGAGGTCGATCCCTTTATGCTGCGCTCTTCGTCTGCAGTTGATTCTTCTTCGTTTTCTTTCTTTGCATATTTACGGAGCTGCGCTATCAAACTGCAGCGCTGCCAGCGTCGCAGCTCGCATCGTCGCCTGGTGCTTCACCCTTTGCAGTTGCCGTCGCCGTCGTTGCCGTCGTCATCATCGTCATATAAAGTGTCAATGCACTTGTTCTTGTTTCAGTCAGTCTCGCTGTGTGTGATTGTGTGTGGTTAAGTTTTGTGTGTGTGTGTGTTTGTGCATTGTGTGTGCGTGTGCTTTGCTGCGTCTTCACGTGCGTCGCCTTTACCTCCTGCTGTTTTAACTGACCTCCCCTTACCCCTGACTGATGTTGTTCAATCCTTTTTGCTTTCCGCTTTTAAAGCGCTGCGACGACGACGCCGCCTGCGTCGTCTGCTGCGTCGAGTGCTTTGCCATTCTCTCCCCTCTTTGCACTCACACAGACTTCGTTCGTTGGTTCGTACGTTGTGTTCGGTCGGTCGTTGGTCGCTTGCTCTCTGCCTTTGCACTTTGGTGCATCCTTGTCTGGCGTTTGAACTTTTTTTTGTTCTTGTTGCCGTTTGTCGTTTGCTATTGTTGTTGTTGCTATTGCTGTTGCTGTTGCTGCTGCTGCTGCTGTGTGCAATCTTTGTTCTGCAGACGTCTGGCCTGTGCCCTCTCTGTTTCTGTCCCCCTTCTTTCCATTCATGCGTGTGTGTGTGCGAGTTTGTATTGGCATTTGACTCCATTTAAAGTTTGTTTCGCTTTATTTTGCAAATAAAATTAACTCAACTGCCAGCAGCAGTAAAGTGCAAGTGAAAATTGCAGATGCACACACACACACACACACGCTCACAAACAATCTGTGGAGCTCTCTGTGCTTAGTGCTCTCTCTAAGCTGTTGCCAAGTGCTAGTCTTCCCTCTTGCTTTCTCACACTCTTTGTGTTGACTGTGCGTTTGTCCTTCGCCTTTCTTTGTCGCTCTGCGTCTGGCGTTTGCTAATGAGCTGAGGCGTGGTACACACACACACAAACAATGAGTACCAAGCGCAGTTACGCATTAATGTGAAATGGGCACACATTAGCTTAAGGGCTTGGTACTTCAGGGGCGAGAGAAGTGGGTAAAGAGTTGCAGGAATTCGAATTTGTTAAGCTTACACGCACAAACAGTTTGTGTGTGTTTGTATGTATAATAAAGGTGTGCTTTGGGGGTCAGGACCTGACAAAAAAGTACGAATAATTATGTGCACAAAGTTGATACCTTATAGGTAGAAGAAACAAAGGGGTATGAAGGGTATAATGTTGTGTAGTCAAACCCACTCGACTATAACTATCTTTCGCTCTCACAACTGTTTTTCGTTTAACGGTTCTAACTCAACTTTGGGCATTATTAATGCAAAAAAGCTTTTGTTTCAGTTATCTGTTGATCTCTTATATGTTGGGCGTCGCTTGCTTCCTTTGCTTTAGCTCTTGGCATGTCATGTTTCATATTTGTGTTGAATTTTCCTCAACTTAAACATGCGAAAGCAAACTTTCCGCTAGTAAAACTAAAACACACAAAATATACATACACACGCGTATACATACACACACACACAGTGAGAGCATTTAACCTACTTTAAACTTGTCTTCTGCATTTTTGGGCACAGTCATTAGCCGACAGCAGCAGCAGCGGCAGCAACAACAACAGCACTTAACTTATATTCATTTTAATCGCATGTCTCATCAACAGCAGCAACAACAACAACAACCACGAATGGCCATCAACAGCATTTAACAGGCCCATCAACAGAGCAACATTATTGGCCTCTGCATTAACGTCTACCTGCACCACGCCCCTTCAAGTCCATGCCACTTGGCCATTATACTAATTCAGTTCAATCACCATGTGTATATTATATTTTTTCTTAATGCATTTTGCAATAATAATGCTCTCTTTTCTCTCAATACACAAAGAGATGTCCCTGATGCCTTACCCAACCCCTTACCAAGCTCTCCACCGTTTGACCTTACTGTTCCTTTAGGGTGCTGTATCTTTCTCTCGCTCTCGCTCGTTTGGTTCTGTTCTGTTTGTTAGTTTGAATGGATCGTCAAGCGTCTATGACAGCCATATGTAGAATGTTGAAGCTTTCATTTCACACACACAGAGTCGGACACACTCACACACAGTTGAGAGGTCTGTTTCTTTATGATAATTATCATCATCATCATTATTATGAACGTTTGCTCTGGGTTGTTGCGGCTTTTGTGGTTATGCTTGCCTGCACCTTGCCACACATTGGAGGTGTCTCAGTGCTGTTGGTGTTTCTCTCTATTCGATTCGGAGGTCATTCCGTTGCTAACTGCATTTGTATCTGTATCTTTGTGTCTGCAGCATGGCCATAAAAAATCAAACCTTAACTAAAACACTTTGCGGTTCGTTTTCGTGGCACCAAAATGTCAATTATGATCTAAAGTGCGGGCGTTTAAGCCACCTTGTGCATATGGTTAACAAATATTTATCAAATTGCTGCAATTATTGCAATGATTTTCCAAGTCCTTGAAGCTACTAACCTAAAACAACATAGTGCAATTTGTTGATAATGGCATGTGACTAAAATACATAACTAAGGTATTCTCACAGATTTACAACTTTAGATTGCAAGTCCATAAATAATTTATTATCTCTACTCTACTCTACTTGATTTGAAGGCATTTTTACTGCATTGCTAACTGTTAATAATTAACAGACTGTTAACATGTAGAGCATGCCATTAACAGCATGTTAATGTTACGTTTTTGTGCTCTCAATATAATGGATTTCTTAATTTCCGTTTATCTTTGTGTCTGGCATCAAAGTAATTTCTGTCAATTAATTGCTCAACACTAAACACCACACCCTTTTCCAACACACACACACACACACTGAGAGAGAGTGAATAGCAGACAATCAATACAATTATATGAGTCCATGGCACATCTAAAAGATACACACATACACACACGCCCCAAATGGATTGTTGACACATCAAATCTAAATTGTCCATCCCATATAAGTTCATTAATGTCATGATACACACAGCACACACTTCAACATTTCTTTCTTCTTTTCAACATGTGAACCAAAGCGCAAAAAGCAATAGGAATACAACAAAAAATCGCCGATTAAAGCGAAACGAAAAAAAAAAAACATTCCAACCATCGAGAGCCAAACAGAAATAACTAAAATAATATAATAATGAATAAATAACAACACACACACACATATGCATATGTGTATGTGTATAATGGCCACTCGCTTAAAGCGCGCAAAATGAAATAAAAGCAACAACAAATATGAGTAAACAACAACAAATATGTGGGTCAATTTTGTAATAAAGTAGAAACGACAGCAAACGATGAAGAAGCAGAAGAATACAACGTAGACGACGACGACGTCGTCGACGAAGAAGCAGAAGCAGCCATAGAATTACGGCATAGAGACCGAACAACCCTCACCAGAAATGAACTGGAACTAGAACTAGAACAGCTGATTGATTGATTGACAGACGAATGATTTCGATCATTTCAATAAGAACAACGAATTCCTCTCTAACATTGCGTGCTCGCTCTCTCTCGCTCGCTTGAGTAATTATGCGCTTGCCCGCTTAACTGTTAATAGGCCGGAGACTTAACGGCGTTTGTAGATTGGAGACTTTGCAGATCGCACTGTGTAGACTACTTAATACTCTGGAGGAGGCCACTGACTGTTTTGGTCAATGAGCTTTGAGCTCAAATACAAACATCTAACTCTAGAACATACTTACTCATGTATCTCATAGATATATGTGTGTACGTTTGTATGTATGTGCGCATTAACTACAGCTCAGACTTTGTGCTAGTTTTGTTTTTGTTGCTGTTGCTGTTTTAGTCGGCAGATGATTTCATGCCTTTTGTGAGATTTAATTGTTATTCATTTGGTTTTTTTTTGCGGCGCGCGTTCGTTCGTTCGTTCGTCATTTCGTTTCGGTTATTGTTTGTTGTTGCTGTTGTTGTTGTTGCTTTAGTTTCATTTTGGCTTTGGCCAAACCTTGAACCGCAGCGCATTCAGTTTATTGGCCGCGTTTTTACAACGAATACCGTTTGTCGAGCTAAGCGTTTGGCTCGACTGACTGCCAACAATGATGATGATGATTATGATGATGATGATGATTGTTGCTGTGGCTTATAGATTAAGAGTTCACCTTTAACAAATGTATCTTTTTCTTGCCGCACGTGTCTCTCTCTCTTGATTATCCTTGACAATCTAAGCTCCAAAAATTCACTTGCTTTTTTCTTTCTTTGTTTGTTAATGTTGTTGTTGCATATATAATTTTATTTATTTATGTTTGCAATTCGTTTTGGCTCGTTGTCTCTCTCTGTGTGTGTGTTTTGTTCGGCCGTACAAGGACGAATTTAGATGTTAATGAACTCGGCAAACAAACATTTTTTTTCGTCGGCAAGTGCTTCGCTATCTGTATCTGTATCTTTATGTGTTTGTGTTAGTGTGTTTTCTGTGCAATTTTTGTTGCCAATTTGTCAACTATTTAATGTGAATATTCATGCGATGGTTGTTGAACGATCTAACATTCATACGACTTCGACTATACAACATGCAACATGCTACATAATGGAAACTAATTTATTCATAGGCATTCTGGCAGTTGAGGCTGTGATTTTCTTATAGATAACATACCCTATACCACAAATTTGGGTTACATGTGAAGACTTTTATGGTTAATGAAAAAAGTGTTGATTGGAAATTATGATGCATTGAGTTTGTAAACATATAGAGTATGTAGAGAGGGATTTGGTTATGTTAGGAGGACTACAACCATAACGGGAATGATATATCTAATTGATTCGTACAAGTTTTCTTAATGGAAAGCTTTGGGAGCTTTAGTATGATGTACTTTGATATGAAATATGTGGCTTATAACCTTATGTTAACGATTTTCCATATAAAAAGCTGTTATATATCAACTTTATCTGTTATTTTCATAAGTCTGTAATATAGTTCCATTCAAAGACTATTCTGTATTACAAACTTTTCCAATTTTTTTTAACCTCTTTCGACTCGTTATATGAAAGTTCGACTGTATATAAAATATTTACTAAACCTTTGCACTATAAAATCTTTTTTAAAATATCTAGAAATATATATTGTCTAATTCTTTCATACCAAAAACCCAAAAAATCATCTCACCATCACTTAAACATCTTTGTATAGAGTATTTTCATAGTCATGTCATGCAATAAACTAACAATTTTTTGATTTGTTACGCGCACTCAAAAATATCTTTAGTCAGGGATTACGAAATCTAAACTAATGTGGCAAGAACAACAACAAGAAAAAATCAAAAACAGCAGCTGCAACTAGTTGACTGTGGCATCATCATTATCATCATCCTTTCCAAACTATGAGCTTCTCTCTGTCTATTAAGCTGCTCCAAGTAGTGGCTGTTGCCACTGTTGCACCTGTTGTTGTTGACCAAAGTTGTTAGCAATTTTCATAGCTGGACATTTGAGAATGGGGCAACGCGAGGAGTCAGTAATCTTTATGTTTCCGGCTCTGATTAGTGCTGCAACAACAACAACCACAAGAAGAAAATGAAGATGCGCCCTAAACCGGAATGCAAATGCTAACTGGGCACAAATATCAATTGGCCAAAGCAGCAGCAGCAGCAGCAACAAGCGCTGCAGCAGCAGCAGCAAAATCAAAGCAACAACAATAATTGCAACCAGTTTCGCAATAGTCGCAACAAAATGTTGAACTAAACCAGTTTTTTGTGTTGTTGTTGTTGCATTTACTTTACTTTACATTTGTTTTTTTTTTTTCCCTTTTTTTTTTTGATTTTGGTACGGAAAATGTAGGAAGTAAAATGCAGCAACAACAGCAACAATGAGACGAGACAGGAAGTTTGCATGTGATGTGAATGAACCTGCAAATATGTGTGTTCGTATGTGTATGTGTGTGTGTGATTTTTGATGATTATATTATAATATTAAGCATACGCAGCGTAGGCCTGAATTATTTATACCGTAAGCGGAGCAGAGCAACAACTCTCTCTCTCTCTCTTTCTCTCGCTCTCTCGTTTGCGTTGCATAAAGGAAATGCGTGTATATGTGTAAAAGAAATGTGAATTCAATTTACCATTCAATTGGGAGCAGCTCAGCCAAAATGCGTGCCCCTCTTTTTTCCGGCGACCCCGCTCTCTCTTCTATCTCTCGCTCGTTCTCTCTCTTTCTCACTCGCTGCGTCCTGGCTGGAGTATCCAAAAATAGGCGCTGCCTTTTCGTTTCGTTTCTTTCTATCTTTTCTTCTTTCTTTCGTTTTGAGCCTCGTTCGCTGGCCTTTTTGCTGCTGCTGCTTCTTGTTGTTGTTGTTGTCTCGTGTTGATTTCAGAAACTTCACTTAAAGGCTGCTTTAATTTCACTGCTCTGCTTTTCCCTTTTTTTGTTTTTTTCTTTTTTGTTGTACTTTACGTTTTTGTGACGTTTATTTCTTTTCACTGTCACTTCGCAGCTGGAATTGGGGAACAACTCTCTTCGGCCCAGAACGCACACACTTACACACACGCACACACATACACACTCAGATGCGGATAGAGAGATGTAGATGGAGAGAGAGTAAGAGAAAGAGGCAGAGGCAGCCTCAACGGGCCGCAACTTCAACTTGATTTTGAAATTCAAATCACAAATGCCCGATAGCAATTTATGCAACACACACTGGACGCATCAATTGTTGCAAGTATGTATGTATGTTTAGGTGTGTATATCTATATATATTCTTAACGCACTTTTCATTCGATTTTAGTTTGCTTTTGCTTTGATGTTTTTTTTTTTTGTTCTGTTTAAGTTGATAAATACACAAAAATTAAACACGAAATCGGGTCTGCGAGTTGCGTTTGGTTATTGTTGTTGTTGTTATTATTAATATTGTTGCTGTTGCTTTTACTGTGTTCGTTCAGTTGAGGAGCGTTCGCGTGCCGCGCGCTTCAAGCAACGAGAGACAACTGTAAACGAGCTAGCGAACGATGGCGAAGCAACGCGAACGAACAGCGGCCGCCCTCTGCTTCAATGCAGTCGACGTCGGCGTCGACGCAAAGCTTTTACACCAGCAGCAGCAGCAGCAGCATGAGCAGCGGTCGCAGCCGCAGCAGCACCACAAGAATATGGGAAGCAAAACAAAGAAGTGCAAAGAGCAGAGCAGAGATAGAGAGAGTCTGACAGCCAACATGGCAGAGAGAAAGAGCGAGAGAGTGGGTGAGGTGGCGTAAGCGAGAGCAATGGATGGCGTTCAAAAGAGAGAGAGAGAGCGAGCTTTTCATGCAGAACTTTCAAATGCAGCAGGAAGCGTTGCAGTCAGCATTCGAAGTTGCAGTCGACGTTGCAGCTGACGTTGACAGCGGCAGCAAACCAATTGAAATTGAGTAACGAGATTTTGTTGCTCCGTCTTTCTGTGTGTGTGTGTGTGTATGTGTTGCATCTGTGAGATTGCAACAAAAAGCTGCCCAACCGGTGTTAGATGCATTTGCATTTTAAAGCTGCTGCTGCTGCTGCCTGCTGCACATTTGGCAACGTGGCTGGCGGCACGTTTTACAATTTGCAACAGCAACAGCAAAAAAAAAAAATGAAACATTGCGGCTCAAACATGGCGACTGCTGGCAGTTACATAAGCCTTGATTTAGATGACGGCTTAGATGTGTGTACGTGTAGAGTCAAACGTATGTGTGTGTGTGTGTGTGCCTATTGGCAATAAGGAAGTTACTTTTCATGTCAGCTTTTTGTGTATGTTGTTGCATGCTGCTGCTGCTTTCGATCAAGTTGCAACTTGCTTGCCAGCCCGATTGCCTGCCTAGAAGGAAACAGGATAAGTCGCTTGACACTTTTCCGCTTGCGATTGCCAATTTTTGATACCAAACCCCTTTCCCCAAAAAAAAAGTAGCTCTAAATTATTTCCGTCAAGCGTTTAAACTGCAACAAAATAAATGTATTCAGAAAAGAGATAGAAAAAGTGACAGAAATGTTGGCCTAAGTGCATCTAGAGAAAGAAAGAAAGAAAATGATTATATAATAAACATTTCTAAAGGAGTCGAAAGCGGAACATTTGGGACATTTTCTTTCCAGCTAGGTCTTCTCTAATAAAAACCACGCCCAATGACAACTAGATTTGAGTTTTTTTGCTTCTCATTCCCCTAATCCAAGATGGAAATGATGTCAGGGTGCCACGCCCACATGTTCTATAAACTAATTGCTGGTTAAAGTAGTTGCTAAATGCAAATGCAATCCCCATCCTCCCCCAACGAACCGTTAGGGAGCGAATCCCAACTACCTTAAAGGAGTGCAACTATTTGTGGGCAAAAAACTAATTTATAGCACGCAACATGCAACTAAGTGCATACTAAAAGTGTGTATTAAAAGGGTGTAGTGGGGAGGGGTGAGATGTGGCACGTTGTTGTTGCATCTGTAAAGTTGCCGCACACGCGTCTCAAGTGCTGATTTCCCTTATTGCTTGCTTGCCCCATGTGCCCCTGCCCCCTTTTTGGCATGTCAGGCACGTTTTAACACGCTGCCAGCTTTGATTTAATTTAGTAGCAAACGTTGCAAGCAACAAGACGAGCTGCAAGCAGCAGCAGCAACGGCAGGAAAACAGTCATCGATCACGAACACAAGAAGAGAGCCCATAAAATATAATGATGCACATAATGATGATCATGATGATGATGATAATGATCATCATGATGTTATGTACTTATGAAGTTATGCTTATGACAGACAGATCAAGCAATTTAAGCAACATGCAACATCAACTGCAACTGCAACATATTGTGTACTTCACTTGATTAAGCAGTTAAATCAAACGTTAAGCGGATGGTCATTGAGTGTTTGTTGCATGAACATGTGTGTGTGTGTGTAGTGTGAGTGTGAGTATTGTGGCACAACAACCGGAGGTGTTTTCAACGAGTCGCTGTCAAAAGTAGCCGCCACGGTGGCCACACTTGAGAGAGCACACCGATCAGTACAAAGCAAAGTAAAAGGTCAACGCATTCTCCCAAAGGGAAATGCCACACAACAACAATAACAGCAACAACAAGCAACAGCAACAACAAGCAACATCACTTAACGAAGCGGCGTGTTAATTGAAGACAAGCAGGCAAAACTGGCCAAAGCTGAGGTTGAGGTTGTTAGCCAGCTTTACAGACTGTCGAGTTGTTGTTGCTGTTGCTGTTGTTGTTGTTGCAACTGAAGCTTCTCTTTTAGCTTTGCTTATTGCCGCCATTTGTTGTTGGGTGTTGTTTCGCATTTCTGGTACAGAAATCAAACGCTTCACTGATTCGTGCGTTGGCAGCAACTGCTGCTTGCCACAAATGCAACAATTGTTGCCGCAATCTCTGTGTGTGTGTGTGTCTGTCTGCATTTTGAAGTTGCTTCCTCATTTTTGTTGCATGTGCAATCGCATAACTTGCCACTGCCTGCCTCTTTCTCATCTACTCTGATCTCCTTTGATTTCAGTTCGTTGCAATTGCTTGCTTGTAAATTTGTTGCAATTAAATGTGCAACCCAAAGTGCAACTCAAGTGGCATTGCTGCTTGCTCTTAAGCTTTTAGCTGTTACATTTTAGCTTGGATAAGTTAATTCATTGTTTGGCCGCATGTTGAACTAGATACTTTGATGATAAATTGGTTTAATTTGAAACATCTGGAGTTGATGCATTAATCAGCTTGACTAAATTAGTATGTGTCTCATTGGTGTTGCTTTGTAGCCTTCGGAATAGGCTGAATCGTCTAAAGAACTAGATCTTTCAATTCATTCGTTCGTTTGAGTTAGTTCGTTCAGTAAAGTAGTTTAAATAATTATAATGATTACTTACCTTGTTCATTAGTAATTCGATAATTTAGTTTTCGTTGTCAAAAGAATTGATTCATGACGATTATTATGTGAATTTTTACTTTTGCTAAAAGATTACAGCTCCAAAACTAGCAAGTAATCAAGAATTTACTTAAGGATTATTCAAAAACTTAACAAAAATAATCGAAAAGTAATCAGAACAGTTAAAAGCTTATTCAATCTTTTAATTCTTCACTTTTAGGTTATCAATTGTGTTAAAACAAATAAAGTTTTGTATAGATTTCTTAGTTAAAATCGTTAAGCCCATAGAAAAAGGTTTTCAACTGAAACAAATCTGTTAAACAGATGATCAAAGCATTAATATTAAGTATGTTTTATATAGGAAACTTAAGTCATTTGCCATCGATAAAAGGCTTAACACAATATATCCACATTAATCATAATTAATTATAAAAACTTTTGTATATTTCCCATCCATTCATCTTTGCTAATGCCTCTCTTTTTTTGTCAGCTATTAGTTGTCAACAGAATCATTTACTGATAGCTTATGAACACCAGCAACATCTTCAGCGGCAGCTGCAATATCATGATTTGGTCAATTTGTTGTTGCTGTTGCATAATGTGGCAATCACTTTGGCGGCTGCATTATGAAAATGCGAAATGTTTTTCCGAGTGGCGCTTTTGCCCAAAACACACACACATATACACACAGCCACATTTAGCAAGATGCCAGCTGGTAAACGACGCGTGAAGTGACAGCAGCTGCAACAGCAACATCAACAACAACATCACCAACTGTTGCAATTGGCAGCTTTATCAAAGCAGTGCGCTGACTGATAAAGTCAAAGCGACTCAGAATCGCGGAAGCGTCAAGAAAAATGCGTGCAACGCTCGTCATCGTCATCGTCACGTTGCTTGTTGGCCGTTGAACCCCGTCGCGACGGCGGGTGCAATTGTCAATGTACTCCCAATGTGTGTTGTTGTCGTTGTCAACTATTAAGTATACGAGCGTGTGTGTGTTAGTGTGTATTTATATGGCGTATGGCAACGCATCATAATCATTTATTTTTGCACTAGACGCGACAACAATGACTGCAACAACAACAGCAACGGCAACAACAACACTTAACTCTCCAGTGCCTTGGCTAATTTTTCATTCTTCTTCTACTTCTTCTGGTTTATTTTTCAGCCGTGATTTGTTTTTAGTCTCTGCTTCACATTTACTTATTTGTTTTTGTGCATATTTATATACGATTTTATGATATTTACTAAGAAATTTGTATGCAGAACGCGTGATGCGCTTTAACAATTTGCACAAGGGGGGAGAAAAGGTGCAGAAAGGGTGGGAATGGGGGGGGTGCTTGAGGTGAGTTTATTGGTAAGTGTATGTGTGTGATTGACATTTAGAAGTCAATGCTCGAATGCTTTTGCTTTTGGATTGTTGCAGCAACTGTTGCTGTTGTTGTTGTTGTCATTGTCTTCTCCAACAAAACCTTCATCCCTACCCCCTTAACCCGTTGTGGGCGACATTTTCCCGTGGTAATTTGTTGATGGCGCTGTCATTAATTTTCTGTGTGCTTCGTATGAGACAGATAATTGGAAAATGCATCGATGACATTTCTATATAGATCTATATATATATATATATATATATGTGTGTGTGTATGTATAGTGCATATGTGTTTGGTTTGCAATCGATAAGCGTTTTGTGGTTTGGGTTTGGGTTACGTTTCAATTGCAAATCTATAGTGTGTGGGATTTGCTTAAAATAGTTGAATGTTATGCAATGCGAATTGGCAGCTGCATATTTTACCCTAATTGACTTTAGGCAGTTAAATGTGTGTGCAAATACAACAACAACAACAAAAACAATATGGCCTGATTATGTGATATGTGGCTATGCTTATACATACATATATACAATATTGACATTATTATACCCTTAAATGAGTCCAAAAAAACGGTTTATTGGTTTTTCTGCAAATGTGTGGAACAGACGGAAGGAATCATTTCTATTTCCATAAAGTATTTAGTGTCTGTTAATGACAAGGCGAGTCGATGACATAGCCTTGTCCGTCTGATTAAAAATTGAGTTAAAATCGCGTCTCTGCACTTAAATGCTGTTTTGTTTTTGAGCTAAATCCAAGACTTTTAAGGTATGCCATTTGAAAATTGCATTTATATAAAGAATCAATCGAAAGTTTCGTCCAATTCTCATTTTGGTAACTTTTTTGTAACCCATTTTTGGGATAAAAACCACCTTAAAGTGTTTTTTCTTGGTTTAAATTTAGGTATTCTTAAAGAGATCATACCAAAGATGCAATACAAAATCGGGTAACACTTGCTGGATCTATGGCAATCGGAAGTTTTCTTCAACGTTTTTTGTCGCATTTTTTGGGGCGAAAATAGAGTAAAAATTTCCTTTCTAGATTTAATTGCAGTTTGATTTTAATGCTCGTGACAAAACTTTTAAGTTGTTACATTTCAAAATCAATTGAATTTTGACAAAGTTATAAGAATTGAAAGTTTTGTCCAATTCCCAAATCAATTTTTTTACACATTTTGGGAATAGGTTTAGCGTCGGGTTCTCTCATAGAATCTGCTTATAATTTGTCAAAATTCTAACATGCCTAATCAAGTCTTTTTTGAAAATGTTTTCTTAACCGACATTGGCTTAAAATGCATTTTTAACATTTAAACTTAGTATTTATCTTAAAACCTTTGTTAAATTTGATATAAAAGCTTCAATTATATGTTTTAAGAAAGGCAACAGAAACTAAATGATAATCAATTAGAGATCATTCACCAATTCATTATCGCGTTCACTTAAGTCTTCCATCCTCTCATTGCCACTTTTCTTAATCACTTTACTAACACAGATGAACTGAACTCTATATAGAACACATTAAAGTCTTAAAAGTTCTATTACCTGGGCTGTCAACGCAATTGGAAAAACGCAATTATCAGGTGTCAAGGTTGCTCATTAATCAAACAATGGCAATTTTTTGTGTGTCATATGCTGTCAAGCGTTAAGGGTGCGATGTGATTTTTATTTCAGCTATTTAAGCAAAGAGCATACAACAAATTACGCATACGCCACATGTGTGTGTGAGTGTGTGTGTGTGGAAAGTTACCCCAAAGCAACAAATGCAAATGCAAATGACCTGCCTTGAATGTTTTTTTCGTTATGACTCGTTGACTCATTTTTGAACACAAACGAAATTTGCAATTGATGCAGAAATGTGCAAATTTTACAGCAGCAACAGCAGCAGCGATAACAAGAATTTGTTAATGTTGTTTTTATATACTTATATATATATTTTTTTGGCAAGAACAAATACGATTATTCATCTGGCAGCAACTGTTGCTCAAAAAAGTTTGCAACATAATGTGCATTGAACTTGTGGAAGCAGTTCACAATTCTTATTATTATTATTTTATATACTTTTTTGCCTCAAAGCGTCGTCAAAAATTCTGCTCATTTGTTTGTTTGGGCAGTTTTCTTGTGAATTTGTTTTTGCGCAGCGACAAAGTGTTAATTCAACAACAAATAGACAATGACAAACAAGAAGAAGCAACAACAACAACAACAAGTGCAACAACAAGCAAGTTAATTGCAATGTTGCTGCTGCCGGGGGGCAAAGCGCGCATGCGTAACTGCAGCAGCAACAGCAGCAACAACAATTACAAAGTGACATGCACATAAATTACCATCAGCAATTAACAGCTAGAATGTTGCAACAAAACAGGTGAACGGGGCGTGGCATACATTAATCACAACAAGCTGCAACAGGTGATGTTGCTGCTGTTGCTGCTGCTGCCACAATTTATTACTTGATTGTTTACACATCATTTATTTGGTCAATTTGTTTATGGCTGTTTACTTAACTTTTTCACATTTGTTAGCAATTGTCGCACAATATGCTAAATGTTTATAAATAGCCCCGAAAAACATTTTAAATACATAATTAAAAATCATTTAAATGATCTTTCAGCAGCAACAAATTTTTCGTTATACGTTAATTTCATTGTCTGTTCGTCGGTCATAAAAAGTTGCGTGCATTGGACTTTGTTGCGGGCAATCGCAGCTGAAAAGAGATGCAAGAATTACAACAGCAACAACAACAGCAAACAGCAGCAGCGGAAGTGACTGCGTGACTGAAAGTGAAAGGTGCTTGAAGAAGAAGAGAAAGAGGAGGAAGCAGAAGCATGTAAAGGAAGTGGGAAACGCAATCGTTTTTATTGGAGTCTCATTCGTGTGATTTCAATTTTTTGGGGCTGGGTGCAATGAACATTGCAAACAGCTGTAAAAAAAAAGGTCAAGACGAAGTGAAATGAACTGAACCGAACTGAACTGAGCGATGCTAACGAGTAAAGGGTATGTTTAGGGTGAAGTTCGGTTATCTTGAATATTTTTAAAAGATTACAAAATGAGTTCAAATGAGTTTGAGTTTGGGAAGAAATGATATCAGACTAAGCAAAAAAATCATTCTGAATCTGTAGATAGACTATAGGTTAGATGGACCGCTAAGGATCCTAAGTGGGGGCTGGTGGTAGCAGATGGTTGGGCCTATCTTGGTATGTGTTTTCTGCGACGTATGAAGGAGGGAACTATAAAACAGTTTTTGCAATCTTCAAAAAACTTGTTTTTCAAATTAAAAATCCTCCAACTTCAAGCAACTCTTTGCATTTTTTGTGCTATTTTCGAACATATTGCACAGCTTTAGCTTAATTCAACATAAATTCTTAACAATATAAGCTCAAACTCAATTCAAATCAAATCAAACAGACCGAAATGAAGTTTTCATTGTTGGCATCTTTACAATGTTTCTGACAGTTTCAATTGCCAAATTATGAAGTTCAAACAATGGATTTGCAAACAAGCCAGAATGAAAAAAACAATGGCAAATAGGTGTTACTATTGTTGTTGTTTGCTCTGTTTGCGCTTGCTTGTTGTCAAAGAAAAAAAGGCGACTGCACAACAACAATGGCCACAGCAGCAACAGTGAAGCGACAGCAGCAGCAGCAGCAACAACACAATTCACATTCGTATAGAACTTGGCTTTAAATGTGATTGTGAATGTGGATGTGGATGGTGGCATGTCAGCTGACCCAGTTTAGGCCACAATTACAATTCCGTCTCTCATTTTTGTTTTGTCGGTTATTTTGTTTCGTGTCTGTTTTGCTGTCATTTGCTGGCTGCGCAGACGCAATAGCAACAGCAACAGCAACAGCAACAGTAACGGCAACAGCAACAGCTTGATTTTGACTGCCCAAAATGGCATCCAATCCAGCAAACAACTACAACATTGTATATAGCTGACATTTGATAGTTTGCTTTCAAATTAAGTACAATTGGAGTCTTGAAGTCGGAGTCAGAGCTGATTGTTGCTTGTTGCTGTTGTTGTTGCCGCTGGCGACAACTCTGTGCTCATTCCCAAGACAAACGAGAGAACTTTTGCTGTTGCTGTTGCTGCTGATCCAAAATGTCGCGAGTTTGGCGTTTTAATTGCATTTTGATTGACAGATCACCAAACACGCATACGCCACGTGTGACAACACAGCACACAGCAAGAAATGTCCCCAACAGCAACAGCAACTTTTGCAATTAGCCCAAAAATTTGATTAACACAAAATTCCATTTGCTGCATGCTGCAAAACTTTCTGGAATTTTAGTCCGTGTGTGAATAAGAGAGGGAGATGGAAAGACAGAGAGTTTTGTTGGCATGTGCTTGATGTTTGACCCAATTTTTCCACAGCAGCTGCAGTGCAAATGTTTAAGTTTCAATGATACCCACTGCAAAGCATTTGCAAACTTTTTACTAAAAAGTTGGCTTAAACAAAACAGTTTTGGCCTGATTAAATGAAAAAGGCTTCCTAAGAAGAAGTTGGGAAAAGTAAACTAAAGAATAAGAAAAAACCAAAAGCTTTAAGCAGTTTTTTATAAAGTTAAAAGCACATTAAAGCTTAAAGCCTTGAATAGTGTGTTAAGGAACTAGCTTGAAGAGTTTATTTAAGTGGAATCGAGAGAAAAACTTAAAGCTTTCACTTAAGGAAAGTTAAAGTCTAAACTTCAGTTGATTAAACCCAGAAAGTTTTATTCGTAGGGCTTCAAGAACTTAAAAGCTTTTAGGTTTCATCTCCAACAATCCAAAAAAACTCACATCCTGAACCTAAGCTCCTAATTTAGTGTCGTTGAACCATAAATGTTGCTACTGCTCCAGCAATACTACATCCGCAATGCAACGGAACAGTTTTTTGCACTTTTTTTTTTTTTGGCTTGGTATTGTTGGTGTCTGGTAAGAAAAGTCAGGCACGCCCACTCACGGCATAATTGCATTTATTTGCCTTTTCGCATGACGTGAGTTGACCCAAAAAAATACTACCAAAACGAGAGAAAAAGAGAGAGAAGAGAGAGAGAGAGAAAATGTTTTTCCAAGTTTTCTACAACTGCTGCTGCTGCTGCTAAATAATTTAAGGCAAAGTTGAGAGCAAGGGTTTTTTCTTGGCTAGATCGAAATGAAAATTGCAAAACTTAATTGGAAATTCTCTCACGGCGTGCGATTGGCAAAATGGCATTTGGCCATAAAACACGAATAAGCTGGGCCAAAAGTCTAATTAAACAGCAGCCCCAAATCAAAAGCTAACCAAAAACGCCCAACGACAGCAGCAATCACAAGTTGCCACAAAAGCAATTTGGGTGAATTATTGAAACTTTCCATATGCAATGCCAAAGCAAAGACGAATAAAAAAACGGTTAAAAGGATGAGGAAACTTGAGCGAACGAGCTTGGCTTGAGAAAAATCATTAAAGCCAAAAAGCAAACATGAAAAATGCATATCTGTGTGGGCTGAAAACAGAGAGAGAGGTAGAGGATTGCGTGGGCAACAAGGGGGGAAAGACAAAAAGCGAAGAAAAACGGTGTTTGAAAATGAATGAAGGAAGTGTTTGCTTAAGCTGACAACAAATGTTGCAGGGCGACTTTTTGCAATGTTGCAAGCAATGTCTGTCACACACCCACTGAGCATGCAACGACAGCAACACCTCCCCACCCACCATCTTTACGTTTTAGGCAATTAATTGTGCAACATCAAATAAATTGCATTCAAAGGCAACAGCAACAAATGGCAATTGCTGTTCTTGTTGTTGTTGTTGTCCGACAAGCTTCATAAAAACTAATTTGCTTTTTAAGGCTCCTTTTTGTGATTGCCGGATTTGAGAGCTTTCGTCTTAACCAGGAAGTACTCCCACTTAAGTCACAACAAACATATGTACGTGCAACGTGCAACGTGTGCTGACAAGAGTCAAAATTTGTTGCTGGCGGCACATTGTTTGTGTGTGTGTGTGTTGCTTGTTAACGTACTGCTGTGGCAGCAACGAAAGATAATCAAGTTAGATGAATGTGCCTCTCAAATGAAGATTTGTGTATTGGCAAAAACGTAATAAGAAAGACAAGCCCACAGAAAGTTTGCGGCATAAAGAGTAGGATAATGCATAAGAACCGTTTGAGGATTATAAGAAGGGTTGGGACTTTAGTTTATGTTGAGTAGTTATTGGATTTTGGAAAGATATTTAGAGATGGAAATGAGTGGCAGCTTTGATATAAGTCAGTTCTGGAGAATTTCAGAGCTTTGATGTAGTTATGGAAGTGAAATATTTGAAGAAATTCAAGAAAATTATATTGGAAAAGATCTAATTTATGATCTCTTGTTTGTAAGCTAAATTTCAATATGAATCTATGAATTGAAAATCTACTTATAAGGAAATGTTGTTGAGTTTTTGTTAATAGTTCGGAATCATCTTAGGCGGAAGGCCCTAGTTTAAGCGTCATCAAGATTCAAATGCAATCTGTTTCCCACTAATAAATCGTTATTGAGATCATATAAAGCTAAATCTCACAGCAGAATGAATATTTTAGCAAACTTTAGCATAAATCTGAGTTGAGTATTGACATGTTATGTCAAGGAAAGTTAGGATTTGTCCTAATTGAATTGATTTATGACAGCTTTATTGCTGTTTAAGCTTATCTAAGCACACTTATCGAATCTTTTAAGCAATTAAGTAATGATAAAAAGTTAAGCTAAGCTTAGCTGATTAAAAGACATCTATCGAACGTTGCATTATCGAGCTCCTCAAATCTGTGGCTGTCAATTTGCGTTGGCAGCAAACTCGACACTCAAACAGACATAATCTTCAATCGGCCAAACAAACTGTACACAGTTAAGTTGTTGGCTAATAAAGCAATCAATGCAACAACGACAACAACCTAAACTTGCAGCTGGGTGCAGCAGCGGCAGCGGCAACAGCCACAGCCATTCTCTTTAGGAGCTGCAGTTACAGAGATTTTTTCAAGTTTCGAGTATATACTTAAGCGTAAAATTTGTTGCAAGTTTGTACTTACAGTCACGGCTCATGCCAGCCGAGAGGCATTTCTTGAAGCGACAATATTGACAGCGATTACGATTTAGACGGATTACCAGACACTTGCCGTCCCTCAAGCAACGGTATTCAATTTGCTTTTGTATGCTGCGACGAAAGAAGCCCTGCAACATGAATTGAAGATGTTTAAGTTATGATGTTGGACTTTGGTAGAGGATCAACTCACCTTGCAACCCTCGCAGGAGGTTACACCATAATGATAGCCCGATGCTTTGTCGCCACAAACTTTACAGGGCACAAACGATTTGGAGGAGACACCGTTGCTGTTGTTGTTGTTATTGTTGGAGTTGCTGTTGTTGCTGCCGTTGCTGGAGTCAACAATGCCGAATTGCTGTTGCTGCGCGTGCTGCTGGTGTTGCTGCTGCTGTTGCAACTGTTGTTGCTGTGAGTGCTGATGTTGCTGTTGTGACTGCTGCTGCTGCTGTTGCTGCTGCGAGTGTTGCTCTGCAATAACAAGGTGCAATTGTTGTTATTATTATTATAGTTATTTTTTTTGGAAAGTTGTTGCTTATGCAACATGCTGCAACCTCATATTGCTCATACGCCGTGGCAATTTGCTAAATGAGCTTTGCCGTTGCCTATCGCTTGCTCCACATCTGCCGCATGTGGCGCTTGTGAATGTCACCTCATTTGTCAGTGACAACCATTGACAGCTCCGCTGTCAATATCATGCCCCCCCTCCCCGCGCCACCCTCTTTGCAGCAAGATGGCAAATAAAATCAATTGGCAGCTCTAATGGAACAACGCTTTCGACTCGATTGAAGGTTTAAAGCGATAAGGGAAGTAAATGTGAAAGCATTGCACCAATAGAAATGGAATGGTTAATAAAAGTTGGAAGAGTTTATTTGCTAACGGTTTTTAAAGTAGATAGAATAATATAATAGCTTCCTTTTAGTAAATATTATCGTTTATTACTATTAAATTCGATTTTTAGTGGTTTTTCATTACCATAAACGAAATAACATCTCTCAAATTCAATTTCAATGCAAGATTTCTCATCTATATTCCATTTTCAAAGCTTCTATATAAGTAAAAAAAAATACAACCCATCTTTAAACGTTTCCTTGTGTAGATTTTCCCTTTTTCAACATTTTCAATATCCAGTTTTCCCACTTTTCTCTCTACCTCATTCAGTTTTTTGCCCTTAACTCGTTTAGCCAAAAATACAAATCCTTGAAAATACATCATGAAAATGCCCAAAAAGAAAAACGCATTTTGTGAACGCAATTGCCACAGCAACAACAACAGCAACATCTGCACAACAAAGCCAATGCAATCAAATTCAAATGCCAGCAGCAGCAGCAGAAGCTCAAAAGTGCATTCAACTTCAACAAAACTAACAAAAAAAAGAAAAACCTACAACGATGATGGCTGCTTCAATGTGTGTGCGATAAGCAAAAATGCCAAAAAATCACGTATACGCCAACGTCACAAGCCACCTACACAAAAGCAACAGCAGCAGCAGCAGCAACTAGCAGGCTGTCAAGAAGAAGGAGAAGAGAAAGAAGACGAAGAAGCAGTTGCAGGAAAAACTAGCAACAAACTGCTTACTTACTTGCAACAAAAGGCATAAAGGCAGCCGCACAATTTTCACTGCAAGCGCCGAAAATTTGCAATGCAAATTGCTGGAAAAAATGAAGGCAGACAGAGAAAGAGGCAGCAACAGCAACAACAACAACAACAACAACTGAAAGAAAATTGTTTGCTTCTTGGCATTTCATTTCAATTTGCCTTTTTCTAATGCAAAAACGCAACAACAACAACAACAACAAAAAGGCAAATGAACTAAGCGCGGAGTTTGAACTACGAGTTGTTGCAGCAATCGACGTTGCCACACCTCGAAATGCGAAGCGAAATGAAATGAAATTAATGTGCAACTTGCACGCGCCAACAAATGCAACGCACCACAAAACGACGAGTAGTTTCTTGTGGCAAGGTGTGTGTAGGGGGGCAGTTGTGGCTGCTACCCAGTGTTACGCGCTTGTGCAATTGCAAATTGAATTTTGCAGCCAAAAGCGGCAAAGCCAATGGAGTAGGTGGTGCTGCTGTTAGGTGGGGCAAGGCAATGTTGCAAGCAGGCAGGCCGGCAGCAGGCACAATCGTCGTCGACGTCTGGAAAATGTCAACAGCTTTGGGTGCGCAAAAGGAAATTCAAGTGGCAGTCATACACTGAGAGAAAAATCTTCAAAGCTTACGTAAGAAATATTTGAAAATTATTTTTAATTAGATTTTCCTATAGAAAACTCTCTCTTCTCTCTTCTCTTTGTGTTAGGGAGGCTTTAGAGTTTTTTTACAGTGTAGTTAATGCCCCTGCCACATCTGTTGCTGCTGCGTTTAGCTGCCTTACTTCATTTTCGCGCCGCCTTCAAATGCAAATCACTTGGCCGCCTTTGTGAGTTGACAATTTAGACGCCATTGTTTGCTGTTGCGGTGGCTTGGTTGCATGTGGCAAGAGGGGGGGGGGGAGGGGGGCTGCAGCTTAGCATTTCCGCGTTGTCAGACAGTGGCTGGCGATAGACAAACAACAAGCGACCAGTTCATAATTTTGTTGCAAGTTGTTTTCAATTTGATTTCTTTTTTGTTGTTGTTGTTGCTGATAATAAAAATCGCGCACTGTACAGGAAAAGCAAAACTGATTGAATGCCTGGCAAATGATGGATTGTGGCAATTGCAACATCACCATCATCTGTCTCTCTCTGTCTCTCTGTCTCTGATTTGTTAATACCCTTCCAGACCCAGGCCGCTTAGCCTGCAAATTAAATTGGTTGCTGCCACTTCAGCACGGCCTGCACACTAATTGCCGTAATTAAATGCGGCTAATAAATCCTTGCCACTAAAGCTGTGCAACAGCAGCCAATTAGAAAGCTTTGCCAACATTATTGCCATAAGTTTTTCTCTTGGAATTTTCGCTTGTTATGCAGAAAGCACATTTAGCGAAGCCCTCTGGTGGCAAGTGGCAAAACTTTGTTTTATAAGATTTTAACCATCTTCGAGGAAAGAAATCTTTCATCTTTAAATAATAATTTCTTTGATGTTTGAGGATGCAACTATAAAAATATTTGTTTTTATTATATATCCAATAAAATATTTTTGTAAATCGCTTTATTAAATGGCTTGAGTTAAGCGAGTTTTAAATGTAGTTTCAAGTTATTTATGAAAATGAAAATGTTTTTCATGGCTTTCAATTGCCAAGAAAAGCCAATTTCCTTGCCACAGCATACAACAACGACGACGACGAGAAGAGGGAATTACATTCATTTTCACATTTTCCATGGCTGCGCCTTAATAGTTTCCGCAGAAAACGGCAAACAGAGAAAAGTGTGTGTGTGTGGGGAGATGGAGAAGAAAGAAAGGCATTCGTTGTTGTTGTTGCTGTTTATGTGTTGTGCAATGCAAATGTAAGATTAGATAAATCGTTTCACAACACACACAAACATACATACATAAGGCGGAAGTGTTACGTGACTCGTTGTGGCACAGTTGTTGTGACATACCTGCGTGTCCTTTGCTCAAATGCGCAACAACTGTAGATGCTGCCGATGAACTGCTGACCGCTGACGCTGTGGCTGCAACTGAGGATGTTGTATGTTGATGTTGCTGCTGTTGTAGCTGAAGCTGATTGACGGCTCCGGCATTGAGTAGCGTCGTTCGATTGAAATGCTCAACGCTGGATGCCGAGGACGATGATGATGATGAGGATGAGACAGTTGCCGAACTGGAACTGGATGAGCAGCCACCGCTGCTCCTTCCGCTGTCCGGTGAGGAATGGGCGCCGGCTGAGCTGGAACTATTGCTGGCGGGACCAAACTGATGCACACTGCTGATGGTGTACAAAGCACCTCCACCATTGCTCAATGTGGTGCAGCTTAAATGTGCTGCTGCTGCCGCGGCTGCTGCTGCTGCTGCTGTTGGTGTTGCTGCTGTGGGTGTTGCTGCTGCTGGGGCAACTGCTGTTGCTGCTGTCGCTGTATAATAACTATCACACTGCAGCAATTGCAATGGATCTGCTTCAATGGCACTAAGGCAATGTTGCAACTCCTGTGCTGCACCAACTGTTGTTGCCAGCTGCTGTTGCTGTTGCACTAGATGTTGCTGCTGCTCGTGTTCGTCGTCCTCTGGCTCCGAGTCTAGGCTGCCAGCTTCACTGTAAGCACCTTGCGTTGACGAATCCTCTGGCGTGTCAAAGAAATGCAAATTGAAATCTGAATTTGCATCGAAGCTCACTTCCGGCAATGCTTCAGCCTCCTCCTCCTCTTCTTCTTCTTCCTCCTCTTCCTCTTCTTCTTCTTCTTCTTCTTCCTCGTCTTCCTCCTCCTCCTCCTCCGCCTCTTCAACGTCGTTGTCGTTTTGTTGCTGCTGCTGTTGCTGCTGTTGCTTTAGCTCCTTCTCAGCAATACTGTTGTCGTCGTCCTGCAATTGTTGCTGTTGTTGTTGTGGGCGTATCGGTTGCCCCAGGTTCTTAGCCACCGTATCGATCAGCAGATGGGAGCGAATTTGTTCGTGTGCCTCCAGCTCTATTTGGTATACATCCATTTTGCTGGCGTCGCTGCATTCGCATTGGCATTGGCATTGGCATCCATTATCATCATCATCAACATTATAACGCAAATTGAATTCAACACTGGCAACACTCGCTGAAGCGTTCTCAGCATTTTTCTAAAGCTTTCCCAATTGCCCAATAATATTTTCAGTTCGTTTTTTAGCACTTTAATAAAGTTGTTAAGCACTTAAGCAGAAAGTTTCTTTCATAGAACCATTAAGTAGGAAACTTTATTTCTACTAGAAAAAACCTCTTACTAACTAGAATTTCATGCTGTTCGGTTGTATTATATATTTTTCAAATGATTCTTCACTTAAAAAACATTAAACACAACACTAACAGATCCTAATCCCAACCAATCTCAAATTTCTTTCAAGTAATTCGAAGTTCAAGACTTTCTGCGGCTCTTAACCTTCAGAAATGTCTTGATATCTTAGCAAATTCCTTGAAAATCTTCAACTTATTTATAGAGAACCACTGAAAATTCGCTTAGGTCTAAACTATTTTCACACTTCACTTAAATTGTTAAACAATTTTCTTTGGCAATATGCATAATTTGCAATTCACTTCCGTGTTTTATTCTCAACTCGTCCCGTACGGCACTGGAAATGTTCCAAGATTCCCACAAATTGATAAGCAGGACACTTTTAATCACTAGCTAGAGGAGGGGGAGGAAACGCGGTTAAGAACAACAACGACGAAGACGACATAACAGCGTTTAGAGAAAATGTCGAATTGGAAAATGGTGAAAATGTGTGCGATCGCGCGTACAAAACTCTCGTCTCGACGAGATCCAAGCGCCAACTTCGCAGCGCTCCAAATGCACAACAGAAATTTCAAACCAAACTGCAGAACTGCAGAAACCTACGACAACTACAACTACAACTACAACTGCAAAGACAACAACAGCGCGACGGAGCGCAAGAAAAGAACAAGAATAAGAAGAAGGCGCGTGCAGCTCTGTGTGTGTGTGTGTGTGTATATGTGTGAAAAGAGCAGGAAAATATCATATGAGTGTGTGTGTGTGCATGGAGTAGGAAAAACTCTTGTAGCGCCGAGGCTGACTCAGAACAGAGCAGAAGAACACGAAGAAGAAATGTGAGGAGGTGGTGGTGGAGGGGGTGCTGTTGCTGTTGTTGCTGCTTCTATCTTTCTAATCTGCAAACAGCAACAACAGCAACAACAACACTCTCGCTGCTTGTTGTTGTTGTTGTTGTTGTTGCACTTTTCTATTTGCTGCGACGACTCAGTTCCTGGTTGCTATTTTCAATTTCTATTGCCCGTGGGCAGCTCAACTGCTGCTGCTGCTGCTAATGCAGTTGCGTCGCAGTCGACGTCGACGTCAACTTCTCAAGTGCACACACTCCACTCAAGATCAATTTCACACACACAACGAACGGCAACGGGCCTAGAGAGAGAACCGTTACAAAACGTTTTGCACTATGAGAGACGGAGAGAACGACTGCGAAAATATGTAAGCAGGAGAGCAGCAGCAAAGTCAAAGAACCTTTTGCGTCTCTTGAGCGAAAGATAGAGAGTATGAGAACGAATGTGAGTGCAGTTCTACAATGCGGAAGTTAAAATGTTGTAGTTGCACTCGATGTTGTTGCTCGTATTGCTGCTGCAAGTTGTTGTTGCTAGGCAGTAGAAAGTGCCAAACTAGTTTGTGGCCAAAGATTTTGAAAGAAGAATTCATTACGCCCGCTACATAACGGAAAGAACATATTATAAAGCAGTGTAACTAAGCAAAAAACAAATTAAAGAAGTCAAAAAAAATATTTCTCTACTTCCTGCTCCTTATTTAAATAATCCTTCACAGAAAAAGACGTACAAAAATCCAAAAAACCCAATTGGTATATGGATAAGAGTTTTTCCCCATTTCGCAATGGTTGCTGGCGCAAACGCCTCACACATTTTCCATGACGAATGCCTGGCACAAAAGAGAAGCAACGAAAGTCAATGATCAGCGTGTGGCGTCGACGTCGAAGTCGGCAGCGACTGCGTCTAGTTTGCTATTTTTCCAACGGCAGCGAAAGCAACAGAAACTGTAAATAACAAGAAAAACAGCAACAACGACGCCAGCGAGGATCGAAAGCGAAAAGTCAGCGACGCGGCGAAGTAGCGAAGGCGAGGCGAATCGGTTCGTGGAGCCGAGCGAGCAAAAAACGAACCAACGGACGTTCGCCCGCCCGCCCCCAACAACCGTAACATGTTCGATTGCAATTGCCTGATAAAACCTGATCTTCGCAAAGCAACCGCACACAAATGCGACGACGACGACGACGCCATAAGACACGCGACGTCGACGCCAACGAACCAGGAAGAGAAAAGTATAAAATGCCGCTGCTGTTGTTGTTGTTGTTGCAGGCGTTGATTGTGTAATCGCTGAGAGTGTGTGCGTTTCTGCACGAGAGAGAGAGAGAGAGAGCGCGTGACGCTGTGAGTGTGTGCTTTGAGTGAGAGTTATTTGCTGGTAGGCCGCCCCTTCACCACGTGGCTGGCGGTTGTGCCCATTGCCTATGCCAATATGACCATGCCCACTCTGTTTTTTTTGCATTGCATTGCATTGGCGTGTGCGCCCATTGCATTTCACTTATCAACGACGTCGGCGTCGACGACGATGGCTGCTGCCTGCTGCTGCTTTAACTCATTTTTTGTTGTTGCGTTTTTATTTGCTAGTCTCTAAGTTCAATGACTTGAGCAACGTCATGGGCAGCAGCAACAACAACAAAAAGAACAGCAACAATAAAGTGGCGCAAATGCGTTTAGTTTTATTTATTTGCTCATTATTATGCCCCTGCTGCTAGATTCTTGAATTCTTGTTTACTTTTCACATTTTTTTCATAGCTTCTGTATTTTTCTTTCTCTTTTTTTTGCTTCTGCTCTTGCTCTTGTGGCTAGTTGGCGTTTAGTAGTCATAGTTTTTGTTGTTCTTGTTTTAGCTTGGGGCTTGACTGATAGTGTCAAAGCTGTAAACAAGTTATAAAGTAGGCGTTAGAAATTATCACTTCGCTCAAGAGCTAATGTGAAGATTTAGTGTGGGGGACTCTAAGTGAATTATCATTAAATAGCTTGAGGGTGGATACGAATCAAATGTTGCTTTAATGGGAATCAAATATTAAAGCTTTTAAGTACCTTAAGAGCTTGACAATAAATAATTAGTCACTTTCCTAATCAGTTTGTTGTCTATGAATATATTAATTTCTGCAAATTTTGTGTAGCATACTTTAGGGAGAGCCCTTTGGAGTGCTAAAGGCATTTTGAAAAGGTAAACTTCAATGGTTTACCCAAGTATAAATCAATCTTATCTTGTGGCTTAGGAGCTTTAAAAACCCTATATAAAAGATATATATTGTTCTGACAACACTTGTGTTTTCTTTAGCACATTGAATTGAGGCAACGATAAGATCTTTAAATATAGACATTACCCATTTTAACTTGGCCAACAGCACATACAACAGGCCATTTAAAGTGCTGTGCCTTATGCACGAAAGCGAGCCCCAGAGTATAACAATGACAAAGAGCTACAGAGGCAAAAGCAGCCGCCCGCAGTTTGTGCCAGAAAATTCCCATGTCATCATGGATTCGGAATAGCACACACAGAAAATCCATATAAATGTCACACACGATGCCGCACACAACGTGCAACGGCAAAAGTAGCAGCAACAGCAGCTGCCACAGGGGCCTACAGCACAGATTGTTTGCCTGTGGCAACATTCCTGGCCAACACTTCTAAGCATGTATTAGTGTATGTGTGTGTTAACAAAAGCGAGCAACTGCTGCAGCGGCTGTTTCCCTGTCGATGGGCCAAGGAAACGAAAACCAAAACCAAAGCCCAAAACCATGGCACAAACGACATTTTGGGTCGCACAACCTCAATGGATGCTGTTTAGATTGGAGAGGTGGAGTGTGGCGGGTAAAGGCGGGTGTGGCAGCTAGAGGCATGTGCAATGTTTGGCTGAATGTCAGCAACCTCAATAAAATGTTGCGATTTTATGCGTTGTTGTCATTGTGGTTGTTGTTGCTTTTGTTGCCGTCGTTTCTTTCCTGGGTCATGATCTGTTTCGTGAGCAAAACTGGGCAGCTATAAATAACATAGAGAGGCACAGAAAGGCAACACAATATAAAAAGAAACAGGAAAAACAATATCTAAGCAAAGTGTTACAAACGTTTGCGATGCCCTGCTTTTGATAGTGGCAATGGGGTATATTGGAAGAGGGATTTTTTTGATTTTTTTTTTTTGTGTAATATGAAGGGCTTTAAGCCAGTTTTTTTTAATGAAAAGACTTTAAATAGTATTACTTTAATCAAGTGAAACTCTACTTAACTTAAGTAAAACATCACTTGAACTAAGATTAAGATGCCCGACTCCAACAACTTAACTTCTAGCTAGAAATAAGCATTAAGTTTAAATGTTCCCAGTACAAATTACTCTCATATAACCCCAAAAATACCTCTTAAATCATTTAAAATTCATTCAAGTATTCAATTTTACATCGCACTTACCCAACAAGATGTCACTGGAAGCCGAATGCGAGCTCAACGATGAGGTGTGACCGTCCGATGGACTCTGGGGTGGCTCTCTCAGGGGGCTGCTGGGCGTTGTGGGTGGCGTATTGATGCAACGTTGACTAACCAAAATTGTTGTTGTCGTAGCCGCTGTTCCTGTTGTTGTTGTTGTTTCACAAACTGTTTCGCTGCTACTGCATATAAAGCTACTGAGAACGGGAAGCCTGAAAGCACAAAACAAAAACGAAAACGAAAAAACAAATTTTTTTTTAAATGCAAATATTTAAATTGTCCTTACGCTGTCAATGTCAGACTCAATTGAATGACAATGCAGTCTTAGTGCGTCATTAGAGTGAACGTAGCCTTGCTAAATTATTAAAATGCTTATCGTTTATCGTTTGCCAATTGTCTTGAATGAGAGTGCGCCCTCCCTGCCAGCCCCTCGCCGACCATTTGTCATAGACTCATAGTTGAATTCATTTCGCTGGGGCAAAGCCACGTAATTGATTGGAAAAATGGCCATTCACATTGAGTGCAGTGGAGCACAAGAGCACTAACCAAACGCCCCCCTTTCCCCACCCCGCACCATCTAGCCACAGCAAGCAAGCAACCCTTCTTTCTATAGAGCTTTATAGACTTCTCGTTGCTCGTTATTGCACGTAATTGGCCATTTTCCTTAGAAGTCCGGCACAGAATTTATTGAATATCAGCCAATGTGGGCTGCCTCTGTGTGTGTGTGTGTGTTTTGAGTCGAAAAGTGAGCGCAAACCGTTAAGAACCACTTTGATCGATAGTCTGAGCAGAGAGCTCAGGCAATGAATACGTGGTTCAGGTCAGCATTTAAGGGTCGTTATTTGTATTGAGAGGATTAACTTTCTTTTTATACCACTTGCTAGTTCCAGAGCATCTTCTCGCTTAAAGTTTGCTTCACTTTTCAAAGTCATACTTAATGCATTGTCGCATTACTCATACGCACTGTGGCCGCTGCAAGTCGTAAGTCAGTTGGCAAAAAGCTTCTAGTAAATTGCTTACTTTTATCCATACGCAATGCAGCTTTACCCATTTTCCCTTTTCTCATTCGCGGTTACCCTAGGCAACCGCAGCTCCAGTTGCTTTGTGGCATCCTTTGCATCTGACAGCGGCCATAGATGCAACAAACGTTGAAAAAATAACAGTTACCGAAGGTTTGACTACTATGATACTCTGTAATAACTTTTCTTTGCTGATATTAGAAACTTAAATATATGTAATGCCCTTCGGTTCATCATCTACCGTTAACATCGGAATGTCCAAACATTCTTGACTTAGTTAATACCAATTCGTTGCCATATTGGCCAACTTTTCCCAAAATTTCTCTCACACATACTTCCCTTACCAAAACTTTCGATTCGAGAGCATTCTTCTGATGAAAAAAAATCAATATGAGTTTTGCATGCCCCATCTCAGAGGACGTGGCGCAACTCCATCAGATTTTGCCATGTGCCTGTGTGTGTGTGCTGAGCTTTATTGCATTTCGCTTTGTGGCCCTTTGCATCAGGCATTTTAAAATTTCTCTGCCCAACAGAGATGCCCTTTCCCTTGAAGCTCTTGTGCTTGTCTAGCTTGTAGTTTGCTTTTACAATATTTCCACGTTGTTATGCACTTCAAAACACACAAGTGTACCAGAAGCAGTAGCAGTGGCCGTAGTGGCAGTGGCAGCATCCCCAACAAGCACTCAAAGCACCGAGATTCTCGTTGTTGTTGCTGTTGTTGTTGTGGTTGCTGTTGTCACAATATTTTCGCTTTTCGATGCGATGCTCGAAAGCACAAGTGAAATATTTGCTCATGTGGCGTTTTTTTTTTTTTAGTTTAGTTTGCTGCCAAGAAGCCGCTTTGTCATATGCCTATCTCGATATATGTATGTGTGTGTTTGTGTGTGCTCTTCTCTCTGTGCTTTTCTGATGAAATGTGCAAAATTGAACTTTTGATTTATGCATGGGTATTGGAAATGCCATCAGAGCTGTAGAATCGAGAATCGACAGAGCTGGTTGAGATTCTCATCATTTGTTATGCGTCGTCCTCGACGTCTCCTGCTGCTCCACTTGGTCCCCACGTCATTTTCACATTTGCACTCATCAACACCTTACTACACCCCCCCCCCCCCTGACAGCTCGCAGCAGCGTCATGAGTGGGCGTGTGGGCGGAGTGGGCGTGGCATGCCGGCAAACAAAAGCATGCGGCAACAACAATAGCAAACGAAGCGCAAAACTTACTGCGGCTTTTGTTAGTCTAACTATGTTGACTGACGAACGGACGGACGGACGGACGGACTGACTGAATGCCGGGGGCAGGAAGTAGGTTAGTGGCTCACTCGTCAGCCAAATGAATGATGAGGAGGAGAAGCAGCAGCAGCAGCTGCAACACACGACTCCTGGATGCTACAAACAAAAACTGTGTGCTCTATTATTTTTTTTTTCATTTTTTCATTGCTGTATAAATTATGCGACACAAAAGGCTCGAGATTCGCAGAACTCGTGGCTGGGCAATTGTTTGGGTTAATTAAAAGCGGCGAGAGCATAAAAACTATGCCGCTCAGGTGTGGCTATAAGAAATGGGGCAACTACAATATACATATATATATACTATATATATTACCTGGTTTTTTGGTCGTGCTGCTCCTCGTTATGATTCAAACACTTTGAGTTTGAATACTCCATGGATTGCCGGCCCTCAAGGGGGCTGGCCGTTGTTGAGTGCAATCACTAAAATACATTTAAACAGCTGCTGATTGTGCCGTTTTTTAAAGAGTTCCAACTTAAATAATAACAACAACAACGACGACAGCGCAGATCAATTGAGGACGAAAGTTTTACGGGCTGCGCCTAAAAGATGCCATTAAATATTTGTTTCTCGTTTGCACTTTCACTGCGGCGATTTTAATCTGCTTGCGGCGTCTGCTTTAACGTATTATTTATATTTTAAAGTTTTCTTTTAGTGTTAAATATTGTTCAATTCTTGAGAGTTTTCTTTTTAGGCTTATTTCACTGCACTCGTTGTCCATTTGTGTGGATTGGCATTGCGGAAATGCTGTCGCTGTTTGTTGGTTGCACTCATAACTGGCGCATATAAAACTGTAAATCGGCTTTTGGACACACTGCAACGTTACCCGCTACTGCTACTGCTGTTTGGAGACCGAGCGACCAGCCTCTGGGCCGAAAAGCACGACGACAGCGACACCAGCGCGGCGACGATGACGACGACAGCAACAAAATGCAGCAAAAAGTTTTTAAAGCTGCAATCGCACAAACACACACACACACACACACATACGCTCACGCTTGAATACCGATGCACAGGCACAGGATGTGCCGTTGAACGAAGAGCGAGCTAACAAAACAATCACATGGTGCCAAGCTCGCCGCAACAACAGCACGAACAACAACAACAACAACAGCAACAGTCGCCGCAGCGTCAGCTTCTTATATATAACGGTGCCGCAAAAACATAAACAGAGAGCCCAGCCTCAAGCCGACAAAATGCGACGAGAGAGCGGCGAACTAACTTGACAGCAACGAACTGTAAATAGTGCAGCGAAATGGGCAAAGCACAAAACGACCCTTTTTTTCCATGCAAAATATAAAATTTAATTAGCAATTTCAGCATGGTTATTAAAAACAATCAATTTATACGGCGCATTTTTATGTACACTTACACATATGGACATATTATTATTTTATTTCTTGCTCTCTCTCTCACACAGCTGCGCGGACACACCGGCGCTCTCTCACTGCACTGCACTGGCGCTGCTGCTGTTCTGCCCACGCGCTGCAGAATGGCGTGCACATAATGGAAATCAGGTCAGGGCCGTTTCGCTCACGCTGACTACCCACCACAGTCTCGATGAAAGCTCTCGTTTATTTTGCTTTTTAGCGGTAAAAAGCTACCAAAAAGCTTCACTAAGAGACGAACATGTTCTTCGATTTTGTTTAAAAGGTACACAAAATTTCGTTTTAATCATTAGTAACAAATATGTATGTATGTATATGTTGTATAAATACGTACTTTAAAAGCTTAACTGTTAATGTGTATGTATAAATTTCAACTTAAAACAAATACATAATCGAGCACCGTCTAAACATTATTAAAATCCATAAGAACAATACATGAACAGGACGAAACACAAATACTAAGAAAGAGAACACAAGAAATAAACTTAAAAGCTTTACCTGTAAAAATTTGAATTGATTGTAGTTAGCTTTAAAAACGGTAGTTTGAAGGCACTTGCGGTGTCGGTTAGATTCAGTTAAGTTTCGGTCATATTAACACAAAAGTAGTATAATTATAATTAGTTGGCAAACACATCAAACGAGCAAATACTTTAGCTCCTATTCTCCTCTTTTCTCTTGTTTTAGCTAAACACTTTGTAAACAGGCACATTTTGGCTTTCGTAAATTCGTTGCCTTGGCGAAAAACAACAACTATTTTTACTTATTTTTGTGGACAGTGCTTCGATTAGCGTTTCATCTTCTCTAGAATGGGCACAACCATATCGAATTTGGGCCGCTTGCCCGGATCCTCATTCATGCAGATCGATATGAGTTTGGCCATATGCGATGAGGTTCCTGGCGGTATTTTAACACGCAATCCCTCCAGGGCAATCTTCATGCCGCACTCCATGGGCGACCATTCGGCGAAGGGCACTTCGCGTGTTGTCAGCTCCCAGATAATCACTGCAAAGCTCCACATATCGGATGCCTCCCAATTGCGATCTGATGGCTTGCGCTGCAGTGCCTCTGGTGACATCCAGGCGGGCTGATAGATGCGTCCCTTCTCCTGGAACGAAAACTTGGCATCGCCCATATTGATTCTCGCCGTCAGATCATCATCGATCATCACATGATGGCTGTTCAGATGATATGTGGGTATAATCCGCTCCAGCGAGTGCAGATACGCCATGCCACGTGCAATGCCTAGAGCAAAGTGAACTGCTTGACTAGTATCCACAACGACACCCGAGGCGCCATGCAGCAAATTGAACAGTGATGAGCGTGGCATGAACTACAAAGGTAAAGTAGTATTAAAAAGTTTTTTAACAAGTAGTCCAAGATTCACTTACCTGACTAATGACCACTAGATTGGGTGGGGAGTTGCAGGCACCGATAATGGGCAAAATGTTGGGATGCGAGAATATGCGCAACTTGGGAAACTCCTCATTAAAGTCACGCGACATACGCGATGTGCACTGACGCACCGCTAGAATCTTGGCTATAACATCGTTCTTTTGCCAGCGTCCGCGCCACGTCTCACCCGAGGGCGTCACCGAAATCTTTGTGTGCAAGTCCAGATCACCCATGCTGATGCCCTTGAAGCGTGACAAGGTGGCGTCTCTCGAGCGTGTTTTCATGCCCAGCCAGCTCTGCTCTTTGAAACTTATAACCTTCATCTCTTGTCCACTCTTCTCGGCCAGATCCTGTATGCGTTTGCCCAGGCTAGGCTTGGCCTTATCCACTGGCGTATGGCCATCCTTGTTGGCAATGCTTACCAAAGCGCCAGCGCTTAGCAGATCCTCACAGATCATATCGTAACCCCAGAAGCAGGCATAGTGCAACGGCGTATTTCCATGCTCATTTACAGCATTCACGTCCGAACGTTCGCGCAGCAGCTATATAAATCAATTCAAATGAGTTTTATGAGTCAAGTTCATAGACTGTTTACTCACCATTTGCACTACATCGCGATGTCCGTGGGCTGCAGCCAGATGCAATGGAATATCATCGCCCATGTTGGTGGCATTAACGCGAGCACCGCGTTGCAGCAGCGTCTCCACCAGCTTGGCATGCCCCTCCTTGGCGACCCAATGCAGCGGACTAAAGCCATGATCGTCACTGCAAAAACATAAAAAAAGAGAGAGCGAAATAGAGAGAACGCCCATGTTTATATTAATGTATGGGTGCAGGTTGTTTACACAACACAAGAATAAATCATGACGTCACTTTATCAAGACTCGACATTTCAATTGGTTATTGGCAATGTGCTTCTCGAAATAGCAAATAGTTTATAGCTGTGCTTATTCATTTATAAGCCAGATGCTCGTACTTATTGTTAGTAATGGAGTTTTAAACAATTTATGTTGAATTTACCCCAAATTCATGTCATGCTCGGTCTCATCCAGCCAGAGGCGCACTTGAATTGAGTTGCCCTCGCGGCACCAGTGGAAAATATCTTCCATATTTGAACTTTACGTGTTTATTCTGTTATTTAACGATGTTTAGAGCTTGTATGGCACTTTATTTACATTAAAATAACGTTTAAAACCCGTAAAATTGCAGCAGTTGTTGCTCTTGCTCGTTTGTTATGCTGCTTGCTGGTCACACTGATTCACACAGCAACAAACACTTTAACATTATGCTGTTATTTTATTAACAGATAAATCGAAATCGAAATCGATAATTTTGTTGATGTGACCGTCTTAACAGCTGTTGTGTTCGCGTCAATTGTGAATGATTAAAACGTGCATTTCTTAAACCGCATTTGTTATTATTTAGATAAAGCATAAAGTATTATTGTTAAAAACGAAAAACCTCATAGCTACATAATGAAACTAAGTACATACAACTTTCTTACATCCATGGCCATTAAGGGTGTTAAGGTTGGCTATCCACTGAAGCTGACGGTAAGTACACCACATGCTGTTATTGATTGTTTCACTAACTTCTAAACACCTGCAGATTAACAAAAAGGACGTAGTGGAGAGTGAATTTAATCCCGTATTTATAGAAAGAATGCTGCCCAAGTTGGACTGGTCAGCAGTCTATGGCGCAGCCCAAGTGGTAAGTGAAGGAGCATTAAATACTATAACAGAACTTTACTCTAAAAGTTTGTGTTTCTTGCAGGTGGAACTTGCCGATGATATACCCGCAACGCAGCCCGACAACATTTCCGATAATGAGGCACTGTTGCAAAAGCTTCACCATTTGCTATTTGAGATTGATGTGCTCGAAGGCCAGCTGGAGTGCCCCGAAACGGGACGAGTCTTTCCCATTACTGATGGAATACCCAACATGCTGCTAAACGAAGACGAAGTTTAAGCATTTTTGAATAAGTTAGAATGTTAGTTTTAAATATCGGTTGACATATATATATATATATTTCAAGCTGCAATGTTTGTCCATAAAAAATGATGTTAATACAATTAGAGATTGGATGGAATAGTGGTGTATATGTGTGTAGTGACTTAAACATTTAGGAGATTAGAGTTAGGGAACACATTTAGATCAAATTGTTTGACGACATAGAAAAGTTAAGTCTGGATTCGTGGAGGGTGCGTTGTTTTATGAATCATATTTGGCACTGGAAAGGTTATTGCTGCTCCTTAACTCCTAGTTGCATTTAATGTTGGCTCCTTTGCCTTGTGCATAAATGCTGCCCTTGGCCAACTCCTTCTTGGCGCCTTTGCATAGTTCCACTTTGCGTCCCGTTGGCTTATAGCTACGCTCTCCACTCAACAGACTGGCATCGGCACCTTGGCTGGTCAGCTTTTGAGTAAGCGTCGTATTTGGACCATTCCAGGTGACATAGTCAGCACTGTTGATAGCAAGATTGTTAGAATATTATTGGCGAAAAGGCTTTTAGCCGACTTACAGCAAGAGATTCTCATCGGCACCCTTGGGCAACTGTGTATTGGGTCCCATTGTGGCCATTCTCTCGATAAGTGATTGAAATTCAGCGGATTCCAAATTGTGCGAATTGTCCAATAGAGACGAATGCTGACGTTGTCTGTTACAAAATAAAAAACCGTTAAAAAAGACATATCATTGATAATGGTAAATATGATATACAGTTACATTTGCATGCCTAAAAAAAAAAAAACTATTAAACAGAAAATAGCTGAAATCGTGCAGTAAATGTATTTTGAATATCATGCGCAACTGTACAAAATTAACGACTGTAACGGTTTTAACGAGCATACTTCAGTGAATCGGTTTTGGTGCGCGCGCGACTTTCGATTGCCTTTGTTATGGAGCTGGCCGAGACGGATGCTATTGATGAGGACGTCATTGATGTGGTATAGGAGGAATAGCTGCTATTCGAGCCATGCAAATAGCCGCTAATGCTGTAGTTCTTGTTGAAATAGTTGTTGTTGTTGTTGTTGAGGGAACGAGCCAATACGCTTTTGGTGGTCAAGCGTTCGTATGGTGACTGTGTAACAGGTGAGGCATATGAGTGCGATGATGCACTTGAAATGGGTGATGGCAATGTGGTTTTGGATTGCTTTGACTCCGCTACCGTTGACATCTTCTCCTCGTTGTTGTTGTTGTTGTTCTCCTGGGTGGGCGTATTGCTGAGGATGATCTGTGTGGTTGCCGTTGTTGGTGTGGTGACATTGATGGATGGCAAATGGCGATGTTGCTTATGTGGTTTGCTAAATGATTTGATGATTTCATTGTGATGATGATGATGATAATGATGAATGGCAGCAGCGAGCAAGCAAAGGTGTGGTTAGTTGTTGTTGTTGTTTAAGGCAGCAACGAAAGATTTACAGAGAAAATAGGATAAACGATTAACAAAACGTATAAAAGCAGCAGCAGCAAAGGCAGTCAGGGGTGCAGCAGCTGACAACTAAGGGGCGTTTGGGGGTACTTAACCATAACCAGAAGCCTCTAAGTGCCTTACCTGGTTGGTACAGGAGCATCCAGTTGATCCTTGATCACATCCCGCGAGCTATCCAAAGTGCTTCCATTCGTTTGTTTTTGATTACGTAGCTCATCTTCGTCCTGAACGATTTGAAGGATTTGTGTAGCACGATCCTCGGCATAGTTCACCGACTCCAGCGCCATCAGGATAATGCGTTCAGCCACCTTTGGATACTTCTCCTTGAGCAGTGTCTCCACTGTAAAAAGCAAAGGGAAAGGCATTAATAAGTATTGTTAACAGTTTAAGAGAATTATTTACTCACTGTCTGTCTTCTCCACAGCTGTATACTCCTTGGGACGCAGTGGTATGTGTTTCACGGCCTGATCATTGCCTGGCTGCTGATCTCCGCCCAGCTGTGGAGGACGATTGTTGGGTCTGTGCGGCTGTTGCATATCCCGTTTGACGTAGCCCAACGTAATAAGTTTCTCCGAAGCAAACTGCACATTGTTATCCGCATTGGCCAGAATGTCAAGGAGTAACATTTCATCAGCCTTGGGGAAAATGTTTTTCATGTATCTGTGGGTTAAGATTTGTGGATTATAAGGTGTTCTCTTAATACAAAGAGAAAGTGATTTATCTGAAGAGAAAGCTAGCTTGAAAAACTACAACGAGACAAGTTTGAGATGAAAAACTTTATGATAATGATATACTTGGACGTTAATAATGTGAGGATATAACCCATGGTGATTAATCTATCTATTTTCCTTCTACATATCCATTAGTTGATTACTTTGCATCTCTTATCTTTTAATCTGACACTACAATAAATGAAATTAATCAACGCGTGGCGCACCTCAACTTCATTTTGGGCGATGAATGGGGTTTGGGTGAACTACGCCACTGTGGTGAACCATGCAGCGCTGGCGGCACAGCACTACCCATCACCACCGATCCCATTCCCACTCCAGCAGCAGCAACTGTCGCTGTTGTATGATTGTGTCCATGGGCAGCTGTCAAGGGTGGACTGGCACTTTGCATGCTTATGAGACTACCGAAGCGGCCGCCTGGCACAGGACTGGCCGAGTTGTGTGAGTTGACTGTCACCCGGCTAGCGGCCATGTCCAGACGGCGCGCCGGTGGTGTCATATAGAAAGCAGAATTGCTATGGAACAAGTGACGCTGTGCGGGTGGTGTCACAAACGGACCCGGCATCGTCACCGGATGTTTCTCCACCTGCAAGGCGCTGATGACGACGGCCTCGCGATTATAATAGCTGCTCGGCAGCATTAGTAAGCATTAGTGTAAGTGTGGCAAAAGAGTGTGAATGTGTGTGTTAATGTTAGTGTAGAGTAAGTGCATCAAGCGGCAGCGTGTAAGAAAGATAGAGATACACATACATATATATATACACAAAGATTAGCATAGGATAATAAGCTGAGCTGTCTCAAGAGTGCGTTTGTCTCACCGTTTCAATAGCAAACGTATATGATTCTCATCGGCAGTGGGAAACATGTTCTGGATCTTGGTAACCACCGCTTGGGTCTCACTCTGATGACTGAACGATGTCTCCTGTATTGTGGAGCGACGCGATAAATTTGAAGCCAGTCGAGCGCGATGAAAGGGCAAAGGCGATGACATTTCCTATGGGAGAGAATTAACAATAAACGTCATAACGAAAGGTTAAATACTCTCTAACAACAACTACTGAAAGTGTATTAGTTTTAGTTAATCCTACCAGTTGGCCGCGTGAGGAGGCGGAGAGCAGCGGACTTGTTGATAGATTGTGCAATGCGGGCTGCTGATGGCGTTCACGTTCCTGGAATGCACGCACCGCTGTTAAATTATTGCTCGGATGCACGACGTGATAGGGTGAACTGTGGTGCGAGTTCGGTGCAATGTGCTACAAATGGAGTGTGAGAACATTGAGTGCTAAGCGACATGGAAGGAATCGCAAAATGATTCTTAAGTGCCTCCATCTTACCTGCATGGCAATCGATTCTGTGGAGCAGCGTTCATTTTGTAACTGTTTGTAGTTGCGTCCTGCGCCACGCGGATCCTCCAGCTGCATGGCCTTGGTCAGATAGTTTATATAATAGCTGCAATTGACACACAATACATGAGAATAGAATATTCATTGAGAACCCCCCTCGCCTAGTTGCAACATAAAAGTGCAAATCAGAGGCTATAAAATCGAGTGTCCCCCCTCTCCTTTACGGAATTGGGGTTGATTCTTGAGCTGTCCGTTTGTTTGGTGGTGAATTTCACGCCAAGTTACAACCACACACACGCACACACATTGATGGCACATTTGGGAAATTTGCGGCTCATTGTGTGTCTATGTGTTTGTGTGTGTGTGTGTGGCATACAAACAGGTAAAGGGTAAGAGTGCTTGGAAATGGTAAGACTGAGGCTCCTAAACAGCGACACGTGCCAAGTAGCTGCCAAAAGGCAGACATCATCACATTTGACAGCTAATCCTGGCAGTGATTTCAGCCTCTACACCGCCGCCCAACTGGGCTGGAGAACAGCTAAGACTCTTGGCAAGTGGCCACTTGAATTTAACGTATGACAGTCGCTGCTTAATTGCACACAGCAAACTTCTGAGTGGCAGGCAGACAAGTAGCAGCTTGGAGCCATGCCTAGCCAAAGTAGCTGCATTTTTGCGGAAGTGACACAATTTATGCCGCTAAAATGGGGCCAATTGGCATGTCGGGCATCTTTGTGTACGCCTCAAGTGTTGTTTCATGAATAACAATCAACGTTACTTAAAGTTTTGCATGCCTGAAGAGAATTCTCAGAAGAAACAAGGAGATTTTACTTTATGGCTCAAATATTTTATTGTTACCAAGGACTCTACTTAATGTACAAAAATGTCAAACAAGCTAAAAGTCCTTCAACCAAAAATATTCACCTTGAGCTATGCGTATTTAATTATTATCGCTTAAGTCCTACCTGAAAGCATGTATTTTTTATGTTCCTACGTTATCAAGGCCTAATTTATGCATCAAGTAAATAGCCGTGCTATTTAAAGCGTACAGCGAACCACACTTGACATTTAACGCACCGCCCAAAACAATCAATTCCCCTACGTATGCCCACAGTTGCGGCTGGTTGCCATAGCATTCTCTTAGTACATGTCGCCGCCTAAAAGCATGCAATGAAAAATTCTAACTGTACAAAGTAAACAGTAAAACAGGCAGTCAGTCTACTACTCCCATCCCTGCCTCAACCCGTTCCTAACCCCTTACAAGTCATGCAACATTTCAACGCTTTGTTTTGTATTTTATTTGTTTTTCAATTGCATGCATAAATATTTATGATGGTTTCATTTTTTTTTTGTAGTGTACTTACCAGTTGCCCGTTGTTTGATCATATTTGCAGTCCCAGCCAGGCGGCATCTTTTGATAGCCCCCATTGGGGGCAGCATCACTCATATTGGATGCTATGTGAATATCGTTTTATATATATATAGAGGCGTCTATTTTTTGTTGTTGAATATTTATGGGTATTTAAAGAGGAATTCGCAGCTTGTTTGCCAACTGTCTGCAACCCCGAAAAACTTTTGCCAGGATTTGCCCTTGCCACTCAAGCTTTGTAGTTGTTGTTCGTTTGGTTTCAGTTGCCGTTGCTATTGCTTTTGCTGGGGGTTGTTAACCACCACCAGGAAAACACGCTCGCTCACACACACACCTACACACAGTCACAACAAGCACAGTTATTTTTGTTTACAAGGCGCAGCCGGGAAAAAAAACAAAACACACACACACACATATAGAGTGAGAGAGCGAGAGAGAGCGAATGGCGTGCCGTTAGTGTCCTTGTTGTTGTCCTCGCGACTGGAGCTGCCTGAAAGACAACCGCGCGTATCAAGCTTTAAACGTCTACTGACTTGGCCAGCACACAAACAACATAGTCATGGCTAAGTCGCTGCTTTGGAGATGCTGCGTGCGAGCGAGCTTTTATCAACATTTTTTGGCGCTCAGCTCCATTTGCAGTGTTGTCAAACGAAAGACAGATTATGAAAGCTTTGCTTTTGATTTTAAATCAGGAAACGTTGAATATAGTCATATTAGACACATAACATAAAATTATATGAATATAAAAGTTTAGCAAAATGTCAGAAATACGCGTAACTCGTATAACGGCAAACTACTTGGAAGAGGCCCTGGAAGATGAAGCTGCTCAGAAGCCGAAGGGACCCACCAAGGCGGAGAAAAACGCAGCCAGAAAGGAAGCCAAGCGTCTGGAAAAAATTGAGGAACAAAAGCTAGTACTGCGCGTAAGTAACAACAAATCATAAAAGAAGTTCGGAAGTTATTATATTCTGTTCACAGCATGGCCTCGAAGTGGAATTGGAGCTGGGCAAGCGCATGGAACTGCGCGGCAAGGAGGAGTGGGATGCTATGGCATCGGAGATCAAAATTGTTGAACTACGCAATGAGATTATAACGTGGGGTGAACGCTCCGAGCGCATCATACAGAACAAGAATGATCGTATCCAGATGCTGTTGGATGACATCGCACAGACCCATGAGCAGCATTCGCGTAGCTATGGCAAGACTGTCGAATTGATTGATCACATTGGGGCATGTTATCAGGCGATGCTAGATGGTAATAAGCACATGTATGAGCAGCAGGCAGAGGATATACTCAAGGAGTTCTATGATGAGGTGCATCTGCGCACCGAGGAGGTGGACTCAATGCGACAGAACAGTGAAAACATAATACACGCCTCCAATCTCAATACACGAAATCAACTCAAAGAGGACTATCAGATCTATCTGGAGCAACGCGACGATAATGTGAATCGGGAGATCGAGCGACGTTTTGAAATACGCGATAAGGTTGTCAATAAAATGACTGAGATGCAACATCAGCTGAATGAGTTTGTGGATTCGTTGCATAGCACTGAACTGGATGCACACAAGTACGAAAGGATTCGTTCCCTAACTGAACGTCAGAAGGCCTTCTTCGAGGAGGACAAGAAACTGGACGCTGAGGAGTCGAAGATGATCGCCCAGCTTAATGAAATCCAAGCTGAAACCCTGCATGTCGAAGCGGAAAACAATTCAGTGCTTAATGATCTTCGCCTGGAGTTTGAATACTTTACGAATGTGCGCAAGAAGATCGAAGAAAGAATGCACTCGGATCGCACAACCACACACGAGAAACTTCGCATCCTGAGCACCGAGTGCTATCAGTTAACTAAGGTATGATAGAAACTTCATTCATGCTGTCACTAATCCCTGGCATCCTTAGAAATTCGAGAAGATTGTCAAGAGTGGTGAACTGCTTCTTGCCTTATCCATCACATGTCGTAAGCTTCAAACAGAGTCCGAGAAGATCATTGTGGGCGGTGAAGTCGTCGATCCTGTCGATGTGGGTGAAGTTGATGATAACTTTACACTTGAGACGCTTGACATTAAGAAGCATGTTGATCTCAGCGAGGAGGATCTAGTCAACCTAAACAAAGGTCTGAAGAACTTCTGGCGCCAGCAGGCCATGGCCCAGGCCCAAAACCTATTGCTGCTGGAGGAGAAGCGTCGCCTGACCGAAGAGAATCAACGTCACATTGATTTCATTAAATCTATGAGCAAAACAGATAATGCCGAAGAGTTGCGTTCCGCAATGATTGTAAAGCCCGTTATTGAGAAGGTTCCACTACTCTTTGATACCAAGTGTCGCTTCGCCAAGCTACGCACCACCAAGGAGTCCATTTACGCGGACAAGGATGCCAAGAAGCATGCAGTGAATACCATTCAAGCTTTGACTTTTGGTAATCTGTAAGATAACTTAATTGTTTTATGAGTTGTTTGAGCTTAAAGCTATTTATTTGCTGACAATATCATATTAAATATCAAGAGTCTAGTATGTAAATCTATATATATAAAATAGTTTGTCCTAACTGACTGACTGACTGATTGTTGAGAGGCTCACAGCCTAAACGATAAGAGCTAGAAGGCTGAAATTTTCACATAATATTTCATGCAGCTTGAAAGTGAGCACTAAGAAAGGATTTTTAATTTGGATTAAATTTTGAACAACTCAATTAATTGCATTAATCACTTTACCTCATTCCACCACTCTGGCGCCTCGTTGTCGCACAAGCTGTGAGTTTCAACGCCGCCGAGGTTTCAAACAAAAAAATTAAAAAAATGACCCATTCCACTTTTTGCCGTCTGTAGATGTGTCTCTCTCCGTTATTCTCTTTTCTTCTTTGTGCCTTTGACAATTGTTTTTCGAATTAAGTAGCATTTGTTGTTGTTGTTGTTAGTAAGTGTTGTTGTTGCTTCTTTTTGTTGGTATCATTGATTTAAAACAAATCAATTGAAACATAATTTGTTTTTGTACACCAGAATATGTTACGCGATTGGTTTTACCTACATACTTGCTAATTATCAAACAAAACTTAACACACAAATAGCTATTGCCATTGTTGTTTTGATATTATTTTCAAACTGACATTTGTAACTTTAGTTGGTGTTGCAAATGCACATATGTACATACATACACATGTATTTACGTGCATTTTTCATTATTTAGTACCTACCTATATGTATTAACAAAAATGCAAGTGCATATATTGGTTAATGCACGCATACATTGTTGTATCTGTAGCAAGCTAATCTTCTATATATATAAAATAGTTTGTCCTAACTGACTGACTGATTGTTGAGAGGCCCACAGCCTAAACGATAAGATCTAGAAGGCTGAAATTTTCACCGAATATTCCATTCAGATTGAAAGTGAGCACTAAGAAAGGATTTTTAATTTGGATCACTCCTTCGAGTACCTCCTGAACACCTAAGTCCTTTTTTTCTCAACTTTTGTACTAGAGCTATGCTTTTAAATTAATTAATTATTACGAAACTTGGTCAGGACAAGCTGTGAGTTTCAACGTTTTGTTTTTTTGTTATTTCTTATTTGTTTTTTATAACTAGCCATTTGCGCGAAAATAATTAATCTTGAACAAATTTGTATAGTGGTTGATTTGCTTACTTGCTGCTTATGTAACTCAGACGTAACGTCGAACCACACAAACATTGTTGATATACATTTTCGACCAATTAAGCAAAGCACATATGTAAGTTTGTATGTATTTGTAACGTATGGGGGTTTGGCATAGCGACATAAGATCGACGACATAAGATCGCCGTTTTCAAAACGACATAAGTTCGCGCGATCTTATGTCGTTTTGAAACGACATAAGTTCGCCGGAAAAAAACGACATAAGATCGCCGACGGCGAACTTATGTCGCTTTGAAACGACATAAGTTCGCGCGATCTTATGTCGTTTTGAAACGACATAAGTTCGCCGAGAAGAAAACGCCGTAAAAGCAGTGGCTCACGCCACTGCTAAGGCACTGTTTGCTATGTTCCGGAGCAGATCACACTATCTCGCCGTTTTCAACACGTCATAATATCGCGCGAACTTATGTCGTTTCAAAACGACATAAGTTCGCCGAGAAAAAAACGACATAAGATCGCCGACGGCGAACTTATGTCGCTTTGAAACGACATAAGTTCGCGCGGTCTTATGTCGTTTTGAAACGACATAAGTTCGCCGAGAAAAACGACATAAGACCGCCGAAAAATTGTACTGGCGAACTTATGTCGTCGATCTTATGTCGTTACCATGGGGTTTTGGGTATAAAAAGGCGGTCAGAAGGGGTAGGCGCGACATTCAAATTTGTGATGCATATCTGTGGCGGATGGTACCTTCTATCTCCTAATCAAGTTTGGAGAGTCTAGCGCAAAAACTGAGAAAGATATTTTGGTGGGCGGTATAAGTGGGCGTGGCATCCAATATTGCACATTTGTTACGGATGTCACTAAAAATGTTTCCAAGTTTGGTGACTCTAGCGCAAAATCTGGGAAAGATATAGAAATTTCAGATTTTACGAGTTGGGTGGAAAAGGTGGGCGTGGCGTATAAAACTTTGATGTAGATCGGTTACGGATGTCGCTAACAATGTTCATACCAAATTTGAAGAGCCTAGGTCGAAAACTGAGAGAGATATAGCGGTGGGCGGTATAAGTTGGCGTGGCATCCAAAATTTGTATGCACACCAGTTACGGATGTCACTACCAATATTCATACCGAATTTGGTGAATCTAGCTTAAAAACTGGGTTCGGTTTTAGGGCGGTGGGGCATGTCCCGTTGTTTGGGAGCGTGGAATCCAAAGTTTTCATGCATATTGTTAAATTCAATTTTGGTGCCTATAGCTTGAAAACTGTAGAAGATACAGGCATTTTTGTTTATAATTGGAGCGGGACTGGGGGCGGAATAGGTGGCCGTGGCATCCGTGGCTGGGGGCGGAAGAGGTGGGCGTGGCATCCAAACTTTCGATGCAGTTTTTGAGGAATGTCATCGGCTATCTTGCCCACAAATTTGGTGACTCTAGCTGCTAAAATGTGAGATATATATATATGTGTTTCATCGATTTGCACTTTGAGGTTTCGATTTGTTATCGATTTCCCAGGCCCCTGAGGTCGTAGAGCCAAATTTAACACTTTTTCTGACAAAGGTATGTACCAAAATATTTGCAAAGTTGCAAAGCTCTAGCTTCAAGCGTGTTGAAAAAGTTGCGTTCAAACGGACGGACGGGCGGACGGACGGACAGACACCTTGACGGGCATTGCATAAACCCAATATAATATGATACCTTTGGTATCAAAGTATAAAGACGCGTCTGATTCTCAACCTCAATGGTGGCGTGAAAAAGAGAATATTTAATACTTTGCTAATATGTTGTTAAACATTAACTAATTTATTTATTTTATATGTATTGCTAAAATTTTGTAAAAACTATCGGCGTAGCGAAGCAAGCGGGTCACTTACTAGTCATATGTATAAAACTTTTTTAACTTAGGCACTGTCTATAAGTCCTTTGGTCAGAATACAAAAGCGAAAGCTAATCAATGGCAAGAAAATTCAAGCTTCTCTTTTTTACTTAAAGCTTAACGGTTTGATCTTTAGCTTCTCGGCTAAAGCTTCACAAGTTTTCAGCTGATTCTCCAAATACTGAATACCACCAGCTGCATCCACAGATTTCATTGTGTTAGTCTCCTTGTCACCAGCCAGCAGCACGGGCTTGTTAGGATCGGTCTGGCGAGAGATAAAAGAGCTTAGAGAAAGTTGAAGGTTATATGAATTATACTTACGGGCTTTGTTCCACGCAGACGTGAATTGAAATCGGACATGCGCTCCTCAAATTGTGGCGCAAAGCAATTGGGATCGACAGCAATGAAGACTTGTCCCAGATCGGCTGCAGAATCAGCACCAGCATGCGTCCACTTGCGCACCTGGGTGGAGTAATTGGCGCCAGCCATCACACCGGACAGAATATCAACCATGGCGCCGAGACCATAACCCTTATAGCCGGAGGTCAGTTCCGTGCCACCCAGAGGCAACAGGCAGCCAGTGGCAAAGGCCAGTTTGGCATCATTGGTCACATTGCCCTCCGGATCCTGGGCCCAGCCATCGGGCAGAGCAGCACCTTTACGGTTCTGGATCTCGATTTTGCCCACAGCTACCGCTGTTGTGGCCATATCAAGCAGGAAGTGATCCGAGCCACCGGCAGGTGCACCTAGCGAAAGTGGATTTGTGCCCAGTGCCGCCTCCTTGGCGTTCGTCGGTGCCATCAACGGTGATGTATTCGTCATGGACATGCCAACCAGTCCCTGATCCATAGCCCTAATGGCATACCAGCCAGCCATGCCATAATGATTGGAGCCCTTGGCACACACCCAGCCAACGCCCACATTCTTGGCCTTCTTTATAGCCAGATCCATGCAATAGTTGCCCACAACAGCACCCAATCCATTGCGTCCATCCACCCACGCCGTGGCAGGAGTTTCCTTCAACACTTTAGGTTCAGCCGCACCATCCGTGGAATTAATGGACAGATCATTGATGTACATCTCGAGACGATTCATGCCATGACTAAAATGACCACGATAATCGGCAGCAACCAGCAGATCGGCCTGAGCACGGGCATGCTCCTCGGGCACATTGACAGCCTTAAAGCAATCGATCATAAAGCGGCGCGACTCATCGACAGCAACAAGCTTCTGAGGGGAGACCGACGACGACGACATGTTTCGCGATAAGATGGCAAATTCTATAAAATAACCAGAAATAGAAATATAAATGCTCTATAAAGACGTGTTGCTTTCAGCTACGCGGCAAATATGCGACTGCTCTTATTGTTTTTTTGCCTGGAGCTGCCCTTAGCGACAAAGGCTGACTGCCGTATAATTAATCTAGCAATATCTCACACATATACATAGATCTCTTGGGAATTCAGTTAGAAACAGATAGAGGGGAGAGTTTATAATTCATATTGTTTGTTTTTTTTTTGGCAAGCCCGAAAAGTTCTCATATTATACTCGTATGTTCCAGAGAAAAGAGACAAAGGCGGGAGAGAGAGAGAGAGAGAGAGAGAGAGAGAGCAGACATTCGTTAAGTATGCCTCGAATTATATTGTATGCCAATGGTTTAGTCAATGATATGGAAACGTACTCTCAAGCTAGCAACAATCTCCGTATGCTCTTCTCATGACATACGGCACGTGTAGACAGAAATTTTGATATATGTAGCATATTGAAATGGATGTTCTATCTAAAGCTAAAAAAAACTAGCCATAAATATCCAACTATCTAAGTACAAAATTAGCTAAATCAATTAAATTTTATTACAGCAACCTTTTTCCAAGGGTACTAATAATATACCTTTAAAACCGATTACTATTACTAACTGTCAATAATTGTTTTCTATACAGTTTAAACTGGTTTTCCAAGCAATCTGTTAAGTGGCTGACTTATCATTATCCCCCCATTATTTGCTTACACAGCGTATTTACACTTCGGTGTGACAAAAAGTCATAAATCTATTTATTTGTCCAACTATAAACTCAAAAGGGGCTCGCGGCAAACATTGGGTAAATATTTGTATACGTAATTTAATAATTCGTGCGACTGTACACATATTTATTTGAGTGCCTGTAGCTGTTGCCATAGCTGGCTACCAGTTTGTTGTTCGTGTGGGACGCAAGAGTAATGTCTTCAATGTTTTGTTGTTAATGACCTTGAACTTCAATTGATCCATTTGAATAGAGGCAATAGACAAGTATTTAATGAATTCATTATGAGAAGATCTATATGGCATGCATTAATGTCGTGTTTCTTGATTAATTACGTACATGTTTGTCAAGCGGTATTTACTTTTGTATCGTAATGCTTTCAAGTGCTGTTAAAAGCTTTTTACAACACACCCACTTCATAGCGTTTGAATCCACGGACCTTAGACAACGAAAGCGAAACTTGATAGATGACCTATTCACTCAAGTGTTTTGGGCTTAGATAACTAATGTTCTATACATATGTATACTGCTGATAGCCTCATAAACCTAATCTTATCACCGACACGGTTCATTTCGTTGAGTGTTTTGCAACACCGATCCGCAAATATTTTTCAAACTTATCAATTTTGCACATAGATGCATGTTTGTATATATAATTGATATTATTGTACGCTATTTGTCAGCGCCTGTTTCGTTTTGTATACAAAATTAATTAGACATTCATTGAAGCTAAACGGGTTTTGGGACAACACTTGTTAAGCACCGTGAAAAGGTGTTGGAGTGTTTAATGCGCATTCAATTAGGCAATCAAATTGTCATTAGTAACGGTCATTTGAATTAGAATAATGAATTGGAACTAAATAAATGACTAATCGACACAAAAAATAAATAAAACATATTAATTGGTTCAACAAAGAGTCGGTTCTTGTTTAATTGTTGAAAAAGTTTGATTGAAAAACAAAGTCATCGGAAAAACATCGTTTAATCAAAAGATGTCGCCTGTATTTTTATCAGTCAATCAAATATCTTGTTGCGGTGTGTGTGAAAGACATTTGTTTTAACTAAATACATATATATCTTTACTTGCTTCTGACTTATAAACAAAATATGTTTTGTTAATATTGTGTGGGCGGCATGCGTACATTTTGCAATACGTAAGATTCGCTACTTTATGGCAAAAAAAAACAGCTGACAGCATTCAAAATAGGAAACAGGGTTGTCAGCCAAATGTCGAATTCGTGAGGAGTAGGAAACTATAGATAGGCATATAAATCAGAGCGCATAGATAATAAACAATTGCACGCGTAATTAGCATAATAAAGCATCAACTTACCGATCATATTTGCATTTATTTTTGGTGTTGCTGTTGTTTTTGTTGGTGCTGCTGTTGCAGCTGCGCATAAACGCCTACATAAGTGTTGTTGTAATTGTTGGCGCCTTTGAAGTGTTTGAATAAACCGCCAATTGGCGTTGACGTAGGCGTTGGCAGCGATCGCACGACGCGAGCAACACAATGTCAACGGAGTCATTGCAGCAAATATGGCAAAAAGTTCTAAAGTGCTACAACAAATACTATTCACAATAACAAAAAAACACAAACAAACAAAACCCAAAAATAGAGAAACTAGTTGACGCTACGTAAGAAGAACGCACACTCGTAAGACAACAACAACAACTTAAAAGCAACTACTACTACGTAACAGCAAGCACGGCATAAGGGGGAGAGCGAAGAATCAATCCAAAACAGCTGTCGTCAGCGTCGCAGTCAGCGTAGCCGTCGTCGTCGCTGCTGCTTTTGCTCTCAAGTTTTTTGCCTTTTGCCTTGCACTTTTTAGTTAACGCTTCAGCAGCGTGTGATTCAGAACGTTTTAACTGTTGTAAAGCGCGTTCCGAGCTGTGATTTATTATTTTCGCCTTTGTTTGGGAGATTTAGCGTGTGTTGATTAATTGCCCAACAAAAGAGAAATACGAATGTTTATAACGGGCCGGCAAGCACAACAACTAACTACACAAATACTACGTAAAGTATATATGTATATAATAATTAGCACAATACGCAACTAGATGTTTGTAGTTTATTTCTGCACGCAAACAACTATTTATGTAATTTGCAACACTAACAACAACAACAGCACAGTGTTAATTTACAACGGCCAATAACAACAACAAATCACAAACAAAGTGCGTTAAGAATTTATTTAGCTTTTTAGGCTGTCGTGTGCTCGTTGTGTGCCGTCGTCGAAGCGCCAAGCTGAACTGCCATGAACCGAGTTGGAGACGTTGCAGTCGACGTCGTAGTCGTCGTCATATACTATGCTATCGCTTTTCCACAAGGTGCTCCAAGCGACTACGACGACGTCGACGACGCCGCGACGTTTCGACTCGATTGATGAAAAGTGAAATTTCAATTATAAACAATTGCTCGCGCCATGCGTAGAAATGCACGAAAGAACGAGAAAGATAGCGAGAGTGATAGAAAGAAGACGCATAATAAAATAAATAGATATGGCCTTGACAAATTCTAAGTGATACTGGCGCAATGCTTAAATGGCCAATATATACATATGTATTATTTACTGTATTAAAGATGTCTAGTTTTATGTGCATTTTATGTTCAGCATGTAAACGTTTAGCCAGCTAATTATATTAGTTGTTTATATTGAGCCGTGTAGTGTTGTATAGCGTTGCCCTTAGCCAAGACACACACCAGGCAGTCACTGTTTAAGGCGCGAAATGAAAGAAACTTAAAAAAAAGCTTATGCGTCATTGTTGTTGTGGTTTGTTGTTTTTGTTGCTTTTGCTACCAAAGCATTCTCTTTAACTAACCGCTTAATATGGTAATTTGTATGCTATGTGTGTGTTTGTGTTTTAATATTTGATTTCACCTTCTATATGCACAAATAATTATAATTTAAGTCACATTTATATTTAAGTATGCAAACAATAACAACAACAGCACAAAAATGTCATTTGAGTGTGATTTTTAATTGCTGCTCGCTTGACTGCCCCTATTTAGCACATGCCACTGATTACCGCTGACGAGTGTCGCCTACACACACATACATACATATATGCGTATGCGTTAAGTCAGGTGCCTCTATCAATATGGTTATCGGCTCAAGCAGCTTTGGTTTTATGGTCGCCCAGCCATAGGGCATAGATTTCGAAATCTGAGATCTCGTTACAAGCGCTTGACGCGAGAATTGTTGATTTTTGGGTACAATCGACGTTCCAAATGATGCCAAACAACAAAATTTAAACAAAAATCAACAAACGATAACAAACAAACAGTGAGATATAAACACAAACAAATATATATAAGCAGTATAATCATATGTCATCATCATCAACAGCATGATGGCATATTAGAGAACAACAACAACACTGCTGAGTCAGAGTTGTCATCCAAAAGCCACAATTGGGGCCGACTTGGGTCTGGGCTTTTTTTGGGCTTTTGAGTGCTCGCTCCGTTGGCACGCTCAACGCATTCCATTCGAGTGCAGAACGCCGGTCGCGACAGTCGTCGAACAGTTGTCAAAACAACGGCGTGCGCTAATTGATAAAACAGAGAAAACCAAATAAATTGATGTATATATAAACAAGACTAAACAAGATACTAACGGTGGGAGTGTGCGTATGTGTGTGTGTGTTTTTGAGGCAATTATAAACTAATCGAAAAACGAGAGACGCAGCAAACTTTATTTTTTTTTTTTTGCTAATTGCTTTGTTATACTTTCTGGTTCTGGTGCTTCTTCAACAAAAGCCAAAAATACTAAATCAAAAAAAGTTTTCATTTTGGCCTCGTGAAAGTTTCCGCACTGCGTGCAACGGGTAAGTAGCAAAAAAACGGAATACAGTATTACGTTTTTTTGGCATTGAATGATATTTTCAACCAAAAATATAATCACACTTAATTGCAGTTAACAACAGCAACAACAACAATGGCCAACACGAACGTTAAAATTGTCGAGACGAAACTCGATCTGTTCCAAGCACCACAGAGCTATGCCCTGGCCCATTCCGTGGAGTCAACCTTCAGCGCAATCCGCGGCACACTTGCCTGGCAGTTTGCCTTAATCTTTGGCGACATCGATGATCTGCGTCGTCGGCGTGTGTCCAGCGGCAATTGCCTGGTGCTGGAGCACAATGAACGTTTCGTTTACCATCTGGTCACCAAGACGAATCTCTATGCGACGCCAACATATGATGATGTGCAGGCGGCATTGATATGCATGCGAGAGCATATGGTAAGAGAGAGAGACTCTCTCTTTAAATGAGAGCATTTCGATTAACAGTTAATTGGTTTTCTTGTTGTTGTTGTTGCAGCGCAATCATGAAATCACCAAAGTTGCCATGCCCCGTATATGTTGTGGCAACGATGGCCTCGATTGGAAGCAAGTGAAGCGCATCATGCAACAAATCTTTGCGCACAGCGAATACCCCATCGAAATACTTATCTGCGAGCATGACGACATATCCAGCGAGGTGACTAATACTATCTACAAACCAAGTATCTAGCAGCTTATTGTTAATCCCCGTTTTTGCAGCTGGCTGCGCCCAAGTGTCAAATTACGGAGGCGAAGGGCAATCTGTTTAGCGCACCGGAAAACTTTGCGCTTGTGCATTCGGTTAGTGCGGATTTTGCCATGTGTGCTGGCATTAATTTGCAGTTTCGCTGCAAGTTTGGCCATGTAGATGATCTGAAGAAGCAGCAGAAGCACACTGGCAATGTGGCTGTATTGGAGCAGGGTGGTCGTTACATCTACAATCTGGTGACCAAGGAGAGGGCACACGAAAAGTGCACATATACGGCTCTCTACTACGCTCTGCTGGCCATGCGGGAGCATATGGTAAGCTCGTCCATAGTCTACCATAGAACTCCTTAACAAACTCTCTACACTTTTAGCGTGAGCACAGTGTCACCAAATTGGCGATTCCACGTCTGGGCTGTGGCATTGATCGTTTGGATTGGTTACGCGTCCGCAGTTTATTGGAGCTGGTCTTTGTCAGCGATAACGTAGACATCATTGCCTTCTTCTACGAACCACCCAGCATGGAGCGGGATACGATTAAGGTCATGTGCCCCACCTGTCATCACATGAAGCTGATGCATTTGCCGCGCAGTGTTAGCTCATCGAGACACTCGCTGCACAGAGAGAAGACGCCATTTTGAAGTGGAGCTTAATCGAATTATTGTATATAAACACATATTTATGCTTATTTAAAACACTCGAAAATGGGGGGTTGCACCAAAATGCACCGTTACTTATATAGGTCTATAAGCGGTTGGTTAGTTAAGAGCACAAAAGACATAAATGTATTTATTTTTTTATAATATAAAAAACCATTGTTCAACAAATAAAAGACATTAAAATGTTCGAAAAAGGTTTTAAAGGATTAGTAAGTAGAAAAGCATGCTTTTTAATTATATAGAGTATATCTATGTCTGTCTTTCTTTGTAAATGATTTCTCCGTAGAACTGTTTTTAGTCATTCCAAATATAATACTCAAACAATAATGTACTCTCCAGGAATTTTAGATTTGCGTTTCGCTTTCCGACGTGCTTTTGTTAATGGCATGACTGGATATCAGCTTAAGGAAGTCAATGGCGATCTCTTCTCGGCACCGAAGACCCATTCGCTGGCCCATTGCGTGGGCGCCGATCTAGTCATGGGCGCTGGCATAGCCGTTAAATTCAAGGAGGTCTATGGCAAGGTGGATGAGCTGTTGGCGCAAAAGGCAAAAAGCGGTGGATTGGCTGTGCTGAAGGATGAGGAACGTTACATATACTATCTGGTAACCAAATCGCAGAGCTGGGCCAAGCCCACATACGAATCGTTGCAGTCATCGCTGGAGAAGATGCGTGATCACATGGTAAACGCCAATTGGATAAAAGTTCTTATGTGTTTCTATAGTGTTTTTTTTTACTGCAGGTCAAGTACGAAGTGAAACAGCTAGCTATACCACGTATAGGCTGTGGCATCGATGGTTTGGAGTGGGATAAAGTAAGCGCCGTGCTGGAGGAAGTCTTTGGTCGTGAGGACCTCGAGATTACCGTTTACAACTATGTGCCACCACTATAACCATAAACTACATAAAGAACTGATGAATGCTATTTTATGTTCGCTTTATTTTTATTTTGTTTCCATTGAGCCTGGCGGAACATAATTAAATACAAGTATCTCGAAAGCACAGGCTCCAAAAATCTCAATAAGTATGTCTTTTACTTTTGCCCAGTTGAGGCCATCCAAACCGCAACCGATGCGAGGCATTGCCAATTTCTGCACATTATGCTGGAGCTTAACAAATAGGGAAATTCTTAATACTTAGAATAGGATAATAAGGCGTTATGCTTACCATATGTTCCTTCATGGCGCTCAAGGAGCTGTGAAGTAGCTGATAAGTGGGTTTGCCCCAGCTGCTTTGCTTTGTTATTAGATAGTATATGAAGCGTTGTTGATGCTTCAATAGGGCAACGCCACCAGGTCGCACATTTTGTTTGTGCAAGTCTTCTAGCTGACCAAATTGATTACTGTAAAATGCATAAATCCGTTAGCTGGAAAGTGAAAATAAGCATAAGAAAAATACTCACCGAAACTTGACGGCAATTCCTTTGCCCATACGCAAATCAGCGGCAACACAATGACACATTGAATACTCAATGCCGGCAGAAAATAAGTCTCCATTTATTTCAAAAATTTTTAAGTTTGTCATTTTTACACTTTATATTTTTATGTAGCAAATAAAATTCTTGAACTCTCTTTCCAATATTGCCGCGCGCAACCACAAAAATACGTAGACACGCGAATGTCAAACTAGACACAACAGCTGATTGCTTCGATGCTGTGAAATGAGTAAGTGAGACCAAAGGCGCCAAATATTTCTTTTAAAAAACAGTGACTGTGAATATATTTTATAAGTTGAACGTCAGATTTACATGCGTATTTAAGATCAGTTTCAATACATTTATTTCAAAGAATATGTAAACAAAAGATAAACAACGCATGCCACTAACATAAACACATAGCGCGCATTTAAACTCTGTCACTGTTTAACAGACAGAACGTGATACCGAAAAATACCCGCGACTGATAACAAAATTGATAGTTTAGTGTTAGATTATGTTATTATGCTCTTCTGCTGCTTTCAATGAGTTTTATTTTCAATTTTATTGCTGCTTTTGTTCGCAAAATGCTGGAGCTGCTACAAATCGGAGGCAAGTTAACGCACACATTAAGCATTTACGTAAAAACAAACACAGGACGCACACTCTCCGTAAATTTGGAGCCGCAATGGGATATTAAAAACGTAAAAGAGATTGTTGCGCCGCAACTTGGTCTTCAGCCAGATGAGGTAAAGATTATATTTGCCGGCAAAGAGCTAAGCGATGCAACCACCATTGAGGTAAGAACAACAACACTTCATTGATCAAGCAGCATATATTAACAATTTGTCTTAGTAGCAATGCGATCTGGGGCAGCAAAGTGTGCTGCATGCCATCCGCTTGCGCCCAGCTGGTCGTGAACGCAAGCCAAGCACATTGCCAGAAGAAGAGTCACCGCCAGAGGAGCCCTCGAAACCATTAAATGAAACGCTGCTTGATTTGCAGCTGGAAAGCGAGGAGCGTCTAAACATCACCGCAGAGGGTGAGCTGCTACAGGTGGAATAGAAAGTTACATAACATTGCTTACCTTTCCATCAACTCTGCAGAGCGAGTACGCGCCAAAGCGCATTTCTTTGTCCATTGCGGCCAGTGTCAAAAGCTGTGCAAGGGCAAGCTCCGGGTCAGGTGTACGCTCTGCAAGGGTGGCGCCTTTACAGTGCATCGCGATCCCGAGTGCTGGGACGATGTTCTCAAATCGCGACGCATACGCGGCCATTGCGAGAGTCTCGAAATAGCCTGTGTGGACAATGAGGCCGGTGATCCACCCTTTGCCGAATTCTATTTCAAATGTGCCGAGCATGTCTCAGGCGGTGAAAAGGATTTCGCAGCGCCATTGAATTTAATCAAGAATAATATTAAAGATGTGCCCTGTTTGGCCTGCACGGATGTCAGGTAAGTGTCTGCCATTAATGAACACCACGAGATTAATCTATATTGAGATTATTTTGCAGTGAAACAGTTTTGGTCTTTCCGTGCGCCTCACAGCACGTCACGTGCATCGATTGTTTTCGCGACTATTGTCGCTCTCGACTCAGCGAGCGTCAGTTTATGCCACATCCTGACTATGGCTACACGTTACCCTGTCCGGCTGGCTGTGAGCATTCCTTCATTGAGGAGATTCATCACTTTAAGCTGCTCTCTCGCGATGAATATGATCGTTATCAGCGCTTTGCCACCGAGGAGTATGTGCTGCAAGCTGGCGGTGTTCTCTGTCCACAGCCTGGTTGCGGCATGGGTTTGCTCATCGAGCCGGATTGCCGCAAGGTAACTTGCCAGAATGGTTGCGGCTATGTATTCTGTCGCAGCTGCCTGCAGGGCTATCACATTGGTGAATGTTTGCCTGAAGGCGGCACGGGCAACGCACACAATTCCTGTGAATACACCGTGGATCCCAACGTAAGTGTTATTAACCCAACAATGATGCGTCTTTATATAAACATCATATTTCATTTGTAATAGCGCGCCGCGGAGGCTCGCTGGGAGGAGGCCAGCAATGTAACAATCAAAGTCAGCACCAAACCTTGCCCCAAATGTCGCACACCAACAGAGCGGGATGGTAAGTAGTTTATGCTTGTGCCATCTCTTATCTAACAGCATAACGTATACGCATCACTTTCACTTCTTGTTAGGTGGCTGTATGCACATGGTCTGCACACGCGCCGGTTGCGGATTCGAATGGTGTTGGGTTTGCCAAACGGAATGGACGCGTGATTGCATGGGCGCACATTGGTTTGGCTAACAGCTTGAGTAGCTTATCATTTCATGTATTTCAATGTTGGTTTGTTGTTTAATGTGTAAGTGAAAGACTGTCCAAAGAAACTCTATATTATTTATGTGCAGCCTAAACTGTGAATGCTGAGAAATTGTCTGCAAAGTTGTCTTGAATAAATATGTAAGCTTATAATAATCATTATGGTTTGCTTTTTTCCAGATCTGACACCCTGTATGCCGTCTACGGAATCAATAACAAAAACACCCTTGCATTGGTACGCGTCTAACTGGGTATTCCATCACCCGTTCGTTCCTCTCCATCCTACCCCACTGTGTTATGGGATTGCGTGCGCACGCTTTGTTTACGTTTTTTTCTTTTCTTTCCGTTTTACTTTGCTCTTCTGCCGACCGCACCGTTGTCACCCACAATTGTTTTGGAGGCTTTTTGGTTGACTGCAAAAACCGCAAAACACACAACACGTGCATCTTGTGAGAGAGCGAATGTGAGAGAGAGAGAAAGAGAGAGCGGCAGTAAGCTCTCTTAAGCTCTCTCCCAGATTCAATCAATAATAATAGCGCGTATTAACTGTACATACGTATGTGTGTGTGTTTATCTTTCCGGTTTCGATATTGTTATCATGGGGTTTTCCAATATGCAAGCAGCTGCTGTGGGAAATTCTAGTCATGTCCTGGTTAAAGATGTTCCCTAATAGGCAGTTTATTTAATGGTATCTGTTATCGTGGCACATCGATAAAGCAGGCGCATACATACCCATTGATAACATGACCAGCACTGAACCAGGGAAACCCCCCAGAGGCAATTGCTATGCTGCGCACACGCTCTCTCTTTCGCTCTCTACCGCCCCTGCTCCTTGTGCGCGCATTTGTTGTTATGGCTCGCTCTGTTTTTGTTCGGTTTCTGTTTTGTGCTCTAATTCGTAAGCAAAGTAAGTGAATTTTACAAAGTTTCATTTGGCTGCGAGAGAGAACTTCGCCCCATTGCAATTGCCAAAAGTGCGGCGCTCTCTCACTCACTCTCTTCGCCTTCGCCCTTGCGAACCCAAGCGAAAGCTCGCTCAGACGCCCCGTGAGCAGCGAGCGTGTGTGGGCAGGTTGCCCATCAAATCGGGTCACATAGTTTGCGCTGGGTTCCCAGTGCAGCACAGCCGTGGTGCCGTTGCCTTTTTTTGCTTTCGGTTCTGCTTTTTGTCGCTGCTATTTCGCCGCCGTCTTTTGCCAGCTTTTCTTCTTTTTATTTTTCGGGGGTATCGACGACGACGACGTCGACAACAACGCCGCTGAGGCTGCCTGTGTATAAATGGAAGCGCGCCAGCCGTATCGCATTTCAGTCTACGTTGGACTTTGGCGCGCGACGCACACGCAGCGTATACGTAACGCAGTTACATACTACACATCCCAAGGGTTAAACAGTCGCCACCGCTAACGCCAACGCCACTTGGCAATGTGTTTGAGAGTGCCCGAATGTGTGTTTTTGTGTATGTTTGAGTGCGTCTACGAGTTTTGATCGTTTGTCGCTCTTCGATTTTTCAGCGCGAGAGTATAAGATTAGCTGTACGTGTGTGTGTGTGCTGTTGTGCTTGTGGTATTCACAATATTGAATTCGTGTGCAGAATTTTTAAATGTAACGGTATTTTGAATTTTAAAAATAATCACAATCTTTGAATGATTGAATAAAACAAAATGTAAACAAACAATGCAAAAAGTGTTGTGTGTTATACTGTAGTAAAGGAATTATTGGTAAGTTAATAAATAGTATATACTTATTGGAAAAATCCTGCAGTTCTTGCCTCATTATATTGCCACCCACACTCCAAGCCTTACGCTCTTTCATGCACTTGCCCCAATTATTGGAAAGCATCGACAACAACAACAACACGCAGCACGCAAACAAACAATTAAAATTGCATTTACAACAACAAAAACAACACACACACACACACAGAAGAAAAGGAAGCAGCAGCAGAATCTGCAACATACATTCGGGCGCACTGTCAATATTTGCAAGCTCAAGAGCGTTTACATTTTCGTGACGTACAAGGAACGACGTCAACGGTAATGATTACCCACACACATGTACATAGTACCTAGCTTGTACTTGTATGTATGTGTCTGGGCAACGGAACTGTTAACAAAAAAAAAAAAAAAAGTTAGTAGTAGAGAGCATGGCAAAGGAAAGAATTAATGAAGCTGTGCTCAGAAGCTGTAAGTCTCGACTCGAGTCGGCGTGGCTGCCGCTGCTGCTGCTGACTGTGTGTTTTTATTGATTTATATGCGCTGGATGAAACTGGGCGGCTGTTGCTGTCCCAAAACAGTACACACACCCACACACACACAGGCAGCATCTCTCATGCCACACAAACTTCCGTTTCCTGCGGTTCACTTGCAACGCATGAGCATAAAAGAAATGGCGAGAGAGTGAGAGAGGTAGAGGCAGTAGTAGCCATGCCTTGGCTCGATTGCAGTTGTGCTCAACACACACACACACACACACATTTGAGGCTCATTTCATTTACACTTTTTGCGCCTTGCACACGCACTCAACATAACCCCTTCCTCTCTCAGTCTCTTTCTTTGTCAAGCTTTCGCTCTCTGCCGGTTGAATCCTCTCTGGCTGCTGCTGCTGCTCTCTGCTCTTTGCGCGTGTTTACATTTACATTGATTATGTTATACAGCTGCTAATAGAGTTGCCATTCCGCCCAACCCTCTCAACCATTCTCTCGCACTCTCTCAAACTTTTTTGTGCTCGTTGATTTGCTAATTTGGTGCTGCGGCAAACAGCAGGACATCATGCAAAAGGAACGTCAACGTCAGCGGCAAACAATATTATTGCCCAATCAATAAAAATGGGACGCTCCCCAATTTATCAATTGCCTTCAAAACTTGTGTTGGCCTTTGGTGAGGCTCCCACTTGTTTTTGCAAAGTCAAAACATATAATCAGCCATTTTTATTAATCAATAAACGGGACACATACATACCATACATGCAGACGCACACTTGTCAGGCGTTAGCTAACTCCCACACAGACACATACACACACACGCCTGCTATTGTTCTCCTGGCACTTGCAACCGCTTCATATTAAATTTTGCTGCTCCCACTTGGGCTGTGTGTGTGTGTGTGTGTGCACTTTTGTGGCTCATTAACGGTTAGCATGCGGCCAAAATGCTTGTGGTCATAATGCATTCATCTCTGGTGCGTGTGTGTGTGTGTGTATTATGTTGAGTGGCTTGTTGTTGTTGTTGTTGCACAAACATCATATTGCGCAGCTGCTCATCATGCGGCTAAACAAGGCATCCAACATCAATCAAGCCTCAGCAAACCGCACCACATTCGCCTAATGTACACCACAATTATGCGCATTAATCGAAGAGAACATTCGGTCAGTTTGCCATTGAATGTGAAACCAAATTCACTTTATTGTAATTAGCCATAAGTACTGCCTGCTGTTATAACATCTTTCATCAATTTAGACCATATTTTAATCAGCTTAATGCAAGCAAAGAACAATTTACACTTTTCATTGCCTACTTTGAGGCGCGCACCAAATTATATCTTTCCAAATGACATTTGGGCAATTAAATTATAATTCTTAGCAGCTTCTTCTGGCAATTATATATCTTGTTAACTGCTGTTCGAATGTCCTGTGGCTTTATTGACCACAAGTAATAATATTGCTGTGGCCAACTGTTTAATATTCTGTCATAAAGTCCAGTAAACTCAAACAACATTTCCACATTTTATATTAAGGGTCGCTTTCTGTGTACTTACAGGCTTAAGTCAGGCAATAACTGCAGGTGCATGTGCAAGAGGATTTGAGGAAAAGCCGTTGAAATAAAGAGAAAATCAATAATACATACATACACATATGTACGTGCAATATCCTTGCCATTGACCAAAAAAAAACAGGAAGGCGAAGGCATCGCAATATGGCCGCCACAACAACAACAACAACAACAATAGCACACAGGACGGGGCAGTCAACTTGGCAATTGTTATTGTTATTATTGCTGCACGAAAGTTGCCATTAAATTGCACCAGTCGCTTTTAACGCTTTCTATTGGCCATGTCGGACAGATACACGGCCGCCAGCTATTACGAGCAACTGCATCCGGCTCAGGCCCAAGCCCAAGCCGCCATGTCACACTATGCATCAGCGCCCGGCTATCGAGCCAGTGGATCCGCCTATGCCGGCACCTATAATCCCTATGGCTATGGCTATGCAGCCGCAGCAGCAGCCGGCGCCTATATGCCCAACTATTACCGCTATGCGCCATATGCATCGCCTCACTACAGTCAGCCGCATCATCATCAGCAGCAGGGTGGCATGTTTACGCCAGCCGGACAACAGCTGATACCCTCCAGTGTGCTACACTATCCACCACGCTCACATCCACATCCACAGCAGCAACAGGCACCGCATCCGCATCCACATTCGCATCTGGCCTATCAGCAGCAGCAGCAATCAGGCAACAGCTATGAGCAGCCAGCGCCTGCGCTATACAGTGCTTCCTCCTATGGCCAGTCTCGCGGCTTCTCCGCCTATCAGTCCACGCCCACACATTATGCGCCACCAGGACGCTCAACAACGCCGGCACCCAATCGCACAGTGCTGCCACCAAACTATCTCGAGCCATTGCGCAACTATACGGAACAACATCAACTATCACTGCTTACGCCCAAGTTGGAGGAGCCTTTGAACGAGCCGATCAAGCAGGAGCAGGATGCGGAGGCAGCCTCACCAACTGCACAACGTTTGACCACCTCACCGCCGATGATAAGTGCCACGGGCACAGACAGTGGCATCAGCAATTGCAGCACTCGTGCCAGAAGCGACAGCAGTCAGAGTACACCAGTTTATAGCGGCGAATATCCTGTGAACATGTCTGTGGAATCAGCGTCATGTGTCTCCTATCACTGTCCCTCAGAAGGCAGGGATTACGAGGAAGACCAACAACAACAGCAACAGCAGCAGCAACAGCAACAGCAGCAGCAACAACAGCAGCAGCAGCAACAACAACAGGAAGTGGAGGAGAAAAAGACATCGCTCGATATTCCCGGTAAGTTGTCAGCATTTGCATTACGCTCTATTTAATTTACAATTATGCAGTGCGAGCAGGGGGACGGGGTAAATGTTTGTAAATTTATGCAAACATATGTCAGACCAGATTATGTAACACAATGTATAAATGCCACACCATGGCAACAGCAATAGCACAAAGTGTCGTTAAAGTGCTTTAAAATAAGTATAAGACAGCCAAAGCATGCATAACAGAGTATAAGAGTCTTACTGTTAGCGCTAACAGCAAAAGATCAAAACCTAACAGCGCCTGTTAAATAACAGATTGAGACTCAAACTAGACTGTGACGAGGATCAAATTAAAGTCTTTGAAGACAAATCACATCAATGGATTAAATATTTATGATGTAATCTGACTTTCATCAAATTTTGTTGATTTCTGTACACAAACTTCATTAAACATTCCACAGTGTCAGAGTTGCTGTAAGGCAACTCATAGCCTTACTTGATTTTGTATGCAAATGAATGCAAAGACTGTCCATTTGAGTCGCCATCAACGCCGCCAACAACAGCTTCGTCAGTGCCGTTGACAAGCGACCTGTCTGTCTGTCTGTCTGTCGGTCCGTTTGCCATGTCTGCCATCGTTCGTCAAAAGGCAAACGGCCAGTTTCGCCGCAGTCGCCGCTTTAAGGGAGTCAACATTTTCGCAAACACTCAACCAATCAGCGTTGGTTAACTGCTGGAATGCTTCCGCTTCCTGTCGGCCCGACTTAGCAACTGTGACGCGCCTACGTCATGTTGCTTTAAAGGACTTGAAAATTAGCTGTCTATTTAGGCACGCAAAGGGGGAGCGTAAAGGGGTTGGATGGATGGAGCTCGAGTTATGCCTCTTGATGAGTTGCCTTTTGATTTGACTTTTTGGCAGCAATGTGTGTATGTGTGTGTGTGTGCCAATCAATAAGTTACCTTTTCATATACACTGAATGAACTTTCCCAACACAGCACAGCGTAAAGGTGTAAAGTAAGTGTGTGTAAAGCACATATCTGACAGCTTTACTAAAAAATATTTTGTAATGTAAACGAGAGAGACTTGTGGGCAATGTCGTCCTTATCAATGGGCCCACAACCTACACACACACACTCGCGCACACTTTGAGCCGTTGTAAGGGTGTCTGCGTGAAATGTCATCACACAGCGAAGCATGTAAATGAACTTTACAACGCACTGTGGTGGGTTATTGTAGCTGCTGTTTGGCCAACACATACAGTCAAGAGACACCCCTGAAGCAAGCCCATATTGCAATATTTAATGTGGTTGTTGCTGTTGGTGTAGGCGACGTATTCAACATTGCCGCAAAAAATCAATGTTCGTTATGTCGAATAATCTGAGATAGAGCAAGGATCTCAGGGCTTAACTAAGCTTAAAGATGTTACCAATAATTAAAGAATACCTTTGGGATTTCCACGCAGTCGATTTCATAGAAATCGCTTTATTATTGGTTTTAATAATTAATGCTCTATTATTTTTCAACTGACATTTGCACAGTCAGCTGCCGGGCCTTTCAAATTGATTGTAATTGATTTATTTGACGCGAATAGCGTTACAATAACAATAACTCAAGTCAAATATCGCATACGCGGTAGTAGGCAGGCCACAACAAAAATACGTAAACATTTGCAGGCTTAGTCGCATGCGCTGAAAAGCATGCTATAGTTTTTTCCATTCCTTCCCTTTTGCTACTGTTTACTGCTCAGATTCTTTTCATTTGTGCTCGCTACTCACGCAAACGGGTCTGTGTGTGTGTTGGTGAGTGTGTGTGTTGGTGTTAGTGTGAAACGTTCAACAAGTGCATGTTGGTGTGCTGCTGCTCTCTTCGACCAGCTTACGCTCCCGCTCTTAGCTACCCCAAAGGCAAAAATACAATATCAGATATTTGATAAGCGTTGTGCAAAAAAGAAAAAGCAAAAAGAAATACAGCAACAACAAACATTCGCGTCTCTCTCGCGTTGGTCAACCTGTTCCTGAAACCTCGTCGTGTCTTTTTTTTTTAACCCTTGATGGCCAGCCAGCACGCATGACAAAATAATTACAGACGCCTAGCCTGACAATATATATCCATATATACATACGTATTACTTTAGCCGACAAAAATTGTACATGTAACAACAACAGCGTTAAGAATCTTTATTGATTTTCTTTTAACACACGTTGCCTTGCCTGGGCGCCTTTTTCTTCCTTTTTTTGCTCGCTAATTTTCCAGATGACATAAGCGCGACAGCAGCGACGCCAACGTCAACGTCGACGCCACCAACACCAACGCCTCTTGTCAACGATACTGATAAGACAGCGGCAACAACAACGGCAACGGCAACGGCAGGGGGAAGCGACGAGCAGCCGGATGTTGTGAGGCGGACGGAAATCAATTTGGCGAAGCCCAACAAGGAGGAGACAACGACGACGACGACAACGCCACAGGATATTGACGAGCAGCAGACGGAGCAGCAGCAGCAGCAGCCAGTAACTAATCAAATGAACGAAGATGAGCTGCATCCAGAACATGGGGTAAGTTTTGCTGCTAGCCCAAAAATTAATTAAAACTGCAGGGTTCGACTAATTAAGAGGCAGACAGGTGACAACGAGAGCCACCCCAGCTGCAGCTGCCACAAAACAAATTAGGCCAAAGGACCAAACAAAAAAGGAACACAAACGACTGGCCGATAATGACAGACGTGCAAAAGATGCCGCAACGACAACAATAACAGCAGCATTCGAAAAAAGAGAAGAGCAAAAGCAAAAATGCGTTTAGCTCCATCGACCGGCATTCTAGGCAGCCGCAAGAGAGCAAGAGCCGAGAGTGCGCACTCTCCTCTCTCGCTCTCTCGTTTGGTGTCTCTGTCGTGCCGGAAGCCTTTTTACAGGGTGTCACTGCAAACGGGGCGCCTATTGATTTTTGTGGGCTGCGCGCTGAACTTCAATGCTGGCCTGCCTCTTCGGGTGGGGAGTTGGGAGCTTTGGCAGCTCGGGAGCACCTTATAGGGTTGCTTGGTCGCTTGGCAACACTGAGCCAGCGAGCTTGCCTCTGGTTGGGGCAAGTTTCAAGTGCCCGCCACTTGAGCGTAGCAACTTTTTTTTTCTTTCCTTGCATGTAGCAGCCCCCGTTGTGTGTTGCAACTGAAAACTAAATCGATTTTCTTGTTTTTTTTGCCTTTGCTTGCAACAGCAGCAGCAGCAACAGCCACCTGCAACTACAGCGCACAACTGGAGTCCAGCGCCGCGTCGACCCCGCACTCCGCCCGCGCCACAAAACTCGCCTGTGGGCTATGGCCTGGCTGCGTCAGCAGCGCCACCCACTGTGCCACCTGCGCTGGCGCCACTGCTGCAGCAGCAACAACAGCAGCTACAACAACAGCAGCACCAGCAGCACTCCATAGGCCACAAACGAACTGCAAATGCCAAAAATCGCAGCAGGAATGGCAGCCAAAATCGCAACAACAATAGTATAAACAACAACAACAGTTGCAACAACATCATCAACAGCAGCAACAACAATCGCATTATCGAATGCGATCTCATACCGAGCAAGAAATCAAAACGTTCCGGCAACAAAAAGCAAACCGAATCCGAACAACACGAAGCAACCGAATCCACGGTGCGGGAACAAATAAGGGTAAGTCAAGATGCAGATACACAGATACAGATACCAAAAAAAATAGCTCAGTGTTAACTGAAATTTCATTTCTCATAAAAAAAATGTTACTCCTTCCACAACTGATTTTAAACTGAAGCAATTTCCTTCAGTTTATCTTGGTTTCGACGTTTCCTAGCAATGGATGCGGGGCTTCAAGATTAAGATAAAGAGAAACAAGATTTTATCCTTAGAGGTAGAAAACGCAAAAACCCAATAAGGAATTTTTTAATTAGCAGCACATTTAAATTGGATTTGAGGAGATTCAAATTATAATTTGTGGAATTTTTAATCAGATTTTGATGAAAATCTTTTATTTGTTTTGGAATATTTAAGAAGGTTTGACTTAAATGGGAAGTTGCCTGCATGAAGCCCTTACTTTGCTGCGACTTGAAGACTTAAGCCATTTTTAATCTCTTCTTTGCAGGACATTAAACCCCTGCCCGGTTTTCAGCAGGCTTTTGGCTCCACCGAAATTGGACGCTTTTCGGAGCGTTTCCTGCAAACGACGGAAAGTCTGGTTGACCGGCTGGCTGAGGAGTATACAAGCAGCAATGCTGCTACAAATGCCTACTATGACGCCACAAATGGTGGCATGCACAACTACTGGTCGTACGAGGAGCCACAAAGCTATCCCAGCTATCAACAGCAACACCATCATCACCAACAGCTGCAGCAGCAGCAGCAGTTGGCAAGAAGTCGAATGCGTGGACAAGTGTATCCTTACCCCGACTATGGGGCGTATGAGCGTTATGGCTATGCTGCGTACGGTGCAAGTCGCTCGCGTTATGCTGAAATACGCTGCAATGGCTATTAGACATGTTATTCACACATACATACATAGTGTAGTTGTTTAAAAGTGCGTATGTAAGCTATAATAATCAGTGTCCTTTGTCGTTTGTCATTTGAAATTCTCTCTGTGTGTGCCTTTTTCGGTCAAAATACGGCAATGCTCACCAGATGCTATATAGATATATCGAGCATTGCTGGCAATGATTGCGTTCAAAATTAAATAAACTTAAAGAAAATCCCTAAGAAAACAAAAGCAGGCCAAAATGTAAAATAATCGTAAAGTTAAGTAGTTGAATGTTTTAAATCAAAACGTTTTAATACACAAAAAAGGTGAATACTTTTTGTCCCACTGTACATACTCGTAGATCAATGCATTTCGCAAATGTTGGAACCAAACAGTCAATAGAGTCTTATTTCGTCGATTCACTTATAAAACTAGTCTTAAGTAGACATTTTTCGCTCTCTCTCTCTCTACCCCTTCACACCGTTTTAATGTAACCTAAGCCCAAAAAGTCATAGCTATAATTAAATAAAATAGTAAATAAATGATGTGCCATTGAAAATAACTTTAATTCAAGAACACTTTTTACGAGTTTTACGTTTAGTTATTAATATATATACACAGTCAGTACACATATACAAACAATACTAAAGTAATTTCAATTGATTCTAATACCAAATAGTTAAAGCAAAGCACTAAACTTTAAGTCTATAGATACACACTAACCAAAAAAACCACCGCACTTTATTTTGTACTTGTAGTCCAGTTTATGAAATTCCTTCTATTTTTTTTAGATTTCTTTTAAGTGCCTTAATTTAGTTTCAGTTATTCTGATAATTGTGCGTGGCAAAACATACACAACAACAAATTAAATATACATAAATACTATATTTACGAACATTTTATCATTTATATTAAGTGTAACAACCAGTTCAGGTTTCAAATGGGCCCAAAAAAACGAAAAACGAAAGCAAAAAAATCCAAACACATCGAGTAACATTCAAAAATGTTTTTTTAGTCAAATCATAGCGAAAAAACCATTGCAAAATAATTAGTTGTTAACTATATACTCACCAACAAAAACAAAAAAATACATTGTAGTGTTGAAATTTTATGATAAAGAAAAAAACCTTTTCAAAGTAACAAAAAAAAAATGAAGAAATTCAAAAAATATACATAAATGTATTGTAGCTATAAATATTAAGTCCATGTGTAAATAAAACCAAAACAAATTTGAACGTTTAAAATTTTATGAAGCAACAAATAAAAATAATTAGCAAACATATTGTTGAAACAAATAAGCTTGGCCTTTTCATTATTAACTGCTTACATTTTTTGTGTTTAAATAAAAGCCGGAAAATGGTGTTTATATGTTGGGAGCTTTTTTTTGATGTTTTATTATTTTTTTGTTTAACTGTTTTATTCATTTAATTAATTAATTTATAAATATTATTACATAACCTATAAGTGTTTTGTTGTTGTTGTTGTTTTTTATTGTTTTAAATTAATTACAAAAATAGTTCAGTTGTAAAAACAGCAGAAATCGTGTGATAATCATACAAATATTAGTTTTTAGTTAAGAAACAGAAAAGAAAAAAATTATACGGCAGGACTACGATGAAATAAACATAACTTAGTTACAAAAAGGGGGTTCACTTTGAAAGGACTTAAAAACTAAAGCAAATAAAGTGACTTAATTGATTAGAAACACAAAATAGAAGAAACATAAAAAAATAGCATTAAACTGGGTGTAGATAGTGTGTGTGTCCGTGTGTGTGTGTGTGTGTATTGGGAGACTGACAGTTGGCTACAAGTTTGTATTAGTTATTTGTTTATGACGTATATAAATAGTTTGTTCTGTTTGATTTTATTATTGTTTTTTGCGTGTATTAATAATAATAAACAATTACACAATTATTGATTTTCGATCATTATCAGTTATCAAGAGTTAGGCTTTTTCCTTTTTGTTTTTATAAATAATTAGTGTGTATTATAAGTATTTTGTTTGTTTGTTTTGTCGCGTTATATATATATATAATAGAATCATTATCAATCGTGTGTGTTTTGTTGCTTGAATTTTATAATTATTATTATTATTTCACTTTTCACTTGTTTTTTGCGATTTAAGCAAATGTTGAAGTAGAAGAAGAAGACGCTGCTGCTGCGGCTGCTGCTGTGTCTGTGTCTTTGTGTATATGTGTGTTCGTAGGCGTATGTGTGTGCGAGCGTTGAACAGTTTGAGCTTGCAATCATGATGATGATGCCGCCGAGGAGTTCTTTGTGGAACCGCCACCAGAATTGTTGCCAGAGTTGCGCTGCTTCTCAATATAAACGTTCAGGAGACGCACCTTGCTGGGATTCATGACCGACAGCTTGGGCTTGACCTTGTCCTCGCCGAGCACAAAGTACAGCTTGACAATGCAAAAGACGGCCGCCTTGCGCACCATCGATTGCTGATCATCGGCGGAGCGTGCCAGATTAGGGAACACAACGTCCAGATGGGCATCCGTGATGTCGGCGCCATGATGTTCAGTCACCTCCAGCAGTATTTTGATCGCACACAGATTGGCCGGAAAGGCGCCCGTTGCAATGACCGGATTGACAATATTGATGGTCAGATCCAGGGGTAGAGCGGGTGCAATGCGCGGAATCATTGTATCAATTTCGCGCAGCGCCTCTTTGCTGTGCTGATAGCAGTTCATGATCTTCAGCAGTATTAGCTCCAAAAAGTTAAGCCAATTGTGACGCATCTTGTCGCTGCGCACGATCTTGCTGAGCACATGCAGGCCAGAGATGAGCACATCCGTATGCTCCGCCTCGAGCATGTGTAGCAGCATGCGCATTATCGATTTGAAATGCTTGTTGGGCAGATCACAGTTGCCGCCACGGATGCAGATGCCCAGATTGGCCAGAGCCGTTTGCAGCTGCTCCACCGGCTGATCCTTGTTCAGGGTGAGAGCGATACGCATCACTTCACTCTCATGCAGATTGCCCGGCAGTATCAATTCACCATTCTCGGCAACGATAAGAGAGATTTTCGCTGTTGGCTGCGATGGAGCAACTGCATCCATACGCATTGTTGCCGATTCCGGTGTATTGGATTGCGTGGTATTGGCCGACGATTGTGTTTTCGAATTGGAAGACAGCGAGTCCTGCTGCGCTGTCAACTCCCGCTGATGCATTGAATGCTGCTGCTGCTGCTGCTCCAGCGAATGATGCAAATGATGTCCATTGTAGCCATTGGGCGCCAACGAATGATACTGGCCACCGGCGAAACAGTGCCGTATCTCCTCCGAGGTCTTTTGTATATTGTGCTGCACCTCCAGTTCAGAGCAGCCATAGAGCAGCTCCTGCTCCACTGACGATTGACGCGATCGGGGACTAGAATTCATATTGATGCTCATGTTCAGCGAGGCAAACGGACCCACGCTGGGACTCTGCAACGGCTTCGGGCTGCTGCTGCTCAACGGCGAGCTGCTTGGCGAATTGGCACCACTGCTCTGCCGCCGCATATGCGACTGAATGCACAAGCGTGCCGTATCCTGATAGCCCTTGGGCAGCGATGCCAGCAGCTTTGTCATTTGCGGCGTATTCAAATGATACAAAGCCACAAGGCAATGACGCGCCTGTGAGCGCAGCTCTATGGACTTCTGATCGCCGGATAGTTGAGCTAGCTTTAAGATGGTGCGCTCACAGCTGGCGCTCTGATCGCTGGGAAAATCGCTGCTCTTGCCGTACGTATTGGCCAGATCCGTGAGGAAACGCAGAATGGCAATGCGTGTCTTTGTGGTCGGTGTTTGTGTATTGTCCGAAATGATGCGGAAGAGCTCCTTCATCTGCAGCTGTGTGGGAAAGTATTCGTGTACGACACGCAGCGTCTTCCAGATCTTGCTGTGCATCGAGTTGAGCAGATCGGTGCCCAGTTTGTTGAACAAACGCGTCAACAGTATGAACAACCAATCATGCAGTTCCGGAGCATGAACCAGTATTAGCTCGGTAACCGTATCTAAAAACAAAGAGTAGACTTTAGTGTGTGTGTCCAGAAACATTTTGCGGAACATGTCCAGGACACATTGGAGCTGCTGTTGCGTCAACTCTTTGCCATCGGCCAGATATTGGGTGAGACTGATTAGGCCATCTTTGCGCTCGGACCAATGCGTCGATGCACAGTATTGGATAATTGTCTCAATGTCATCAAAGGGCGCCCGTTGAGTGTTCCAGTCGAGGCGATTGCGTGAACCGCTCAGCGAGTAATTGGAATTGGAGTTGTTGCCACGCGTATAGCTGGAGTCAAAGGAACGCTCCGAGCACACTGAGCTCGCCTCCGAGTCAATGTCATCGGACTCATCGCGACCGAGCAGCTTGCGGCCCATGCGTATGCCACCCGTTCGCATGAAATCACCAGACACATAGTCTGGCGACTCCACTTCCGTGCCCAGAGTGTGTTCCGCCTCGCGGGATTGTGCCAACATTCGGGATGCAGCTGTGGTGCGCACTGGATTATTGCGTTCCGGTGTTCGGCGCGGCGTCGAGCCCGTTGTATAGATGCTGCGCTTCATTAGACTACTGCCAACACTACCCAAGCGATTCGGACTTGTTTCCCTGGAGCTGGCCGTGCTGCGCGGTATGCCAGATGCCTTCTTGGGTATGGCACCGGTGGCGCCTGCTCGATAATAGTTGCCTATACCGTAATGATCCCTCAACTTTGTGCTGGGCGAGGTGGAACGCGAGCCGGGCTGTGATTGTGAGACGCCAGCACGTGAGCGTCCAATCCTTGGTGTGGGCGTTACGGCGCCCGGTGAAATTGTGTGATGTGCTCCATGGGCCCCACCGCCGGCTATATGACTGCTATTACTATTGGAATTGAGACGAGGTCGCGGCAAGGAACCACTGCCAGCTCCAGCTCCAACTCCAACGGAATTGGTCAGCGCCACCGGCTTCTTTTGACGTGTGTACATTGTGTATTGAGCCCGTGCCTTGGCGCGCTGTGCCGCTGCCGTATCTACGGCGGATATGGAACGCATGCTGGGCGTTGGCTTCTGCAATGTGGTCGGAGTGCGTCCAATTCGTGAAGGTGCCACTGTGCGTCTCGTTTCCAGCGCCGGTTGGCTGCCATTCGATGTGCCACCGCCACGTTCCCGTTCCAATGCACGCTGTGCAGCAATATCCAGGTTGCCATAGATTTGATCTGCAAGATCGGGAAAGTGCCGCCGGTATGCCCAGTAGGCTAAACGGGATTGACGACGCGCCTCACTGTCCGCATCGCCCAGGGATTTCTTGAGTGTGTCGCGAAAGATAATCGCATGCCGTTCCAACGCCTTCGCTGGCCACTCCTCAAAGAGCAGCACCATCAGTTCACAGAGCGAGGCGCGTATATCCTTGGACTTGGACTGCTGCAGCATATCCGTATAGATCTTGAGCAGCTTGGGCGCATGCGTGTATTTAATAATATACTTGAGCGCCAACGTCGAAGCGGATGCAATCACCTTGGCCGAGTTCTGGATAAGCATGATCAGCTGCTCCAGAATACTAAAGCAGAAGGCATCCAGTTTATTGCGCAACGTCTTGGACATGTACGCAATGGAGATGCACGCCTCGCGTATCACCTGCGAGCGCAGCTCCTCCTTTAGTATGTCTAGAAAGCCAATCGATAGCTCCTTCAGCTGCACGGCCATAAATTGTGGCTGCGCCTGATAATTGAGCAGGAGAAGAGCTCGAACTTTCTTTAAGGCATCGACACGCTTCTCCCAGTCCGCATTCTTATCGCTTATGATTATAACTATTTGCTTGTATGTGTCATCCATGTCCTTGGTATTAAATATAGTCAATTGCGGCACCTGCTCAAAGCTGGCCTCAAAGATGTCCATTGTGACTGCGCCCGCATCGCCGACAACATCATTTGGATTGGGCTTCTGACGCAGCGTGGACGTCGCCGAGTGCAGTTGACGTTTAACAATTTTTGTGGGTCGCTCTCGCTGTCCAATGTTGTCCGCCTCATCCAAACTGTTGCCATTTTTGAGCGCCGATGGCAAGAGCAATCCCTCCAGCTTGACCTGATCAAACTTTTGCTCGAGCAGCGCCAGTTTGGAGGCGGGCATATCATCAATTTTTCTTAGATCCGGCCTCAGGCGATCACCCACATGTTTGTAGATCTCCACGAGCGTCTGGATGGCCGCCTCGCGCACATTGACCGTTGGATCACCGAGCAGATTGCACACTGGCGTTATATACACACGTACGCTCAGCTGCTGCGTTCCATATTCGTGCAGTGCATTTGTGATCGTCTGCAGAAACTCCTCACGCACTTTGGCATTCTTGTGCTTGAAGCAACTTGTCGCCAATTTGTCGATTAACCCTTGAGCCGATTGCACTTTGTGCTCCATAAGATCCCGGAGTAGCAGCTGCGCTTTCTCACGTACCGTATCTCGGCTATCGCCCAGCCGATCGATCACATGAGGCAACACTGTCGCTGTGTATGCATTGAAGTCGCTGCCCAGACGCTTGATTAGCTCGGAGAAGGCTTCGAGTGACTTTTGTGCGATCTTGAAGTGACTGCCTGTTAGCCAGGGCATCAGATTGTCAATGAGGAAGCCCATGTCTGTGCACACAATTGAGTTTGTGTCGTCGCTGAGGAATGTCACCAGATCTTCGGCCAGTTGCACCTTGACGCGCATATCCGCTTTGGGCATCTGCTGTATGAAGCCATCCAAATCAGTTGGTTTTCGATACGCCATATTTGTGACTTTTTATCTCACTCTCTCTTTCTCTCTTGTTGTTTGTTGTGGGGGTTTTGCAGCTGCAATAAAAGTGAATGGATACAAATTGATTTTTAGCAGGTCTCTTGGCAAATTAAATTAAATATTTATGGCAGCCACAATGCAGGTCAATAAAAATGGCTCAGTGCATTTTGTGCACTGAGATTAAATGCATAAATCAACAGATTGGTTAGCAAAGATATTTACTTTGAAAACAAAAGATGCAAAATTTTGATTTACAAATCGTTGAAATATTGCTCAATAAAAACATTAATGGAAATTTCGAAAGGGAAAAGTGTAACTATTGTAATAGATACTTTTACATACATGTAAAACATCTGATAAAAATCGATCAAATAAATTTTAAATATTGCGCTCCATTCAAATTGTTAAGTGCGCGCGCGCACTCTGCAATCGGTTTGAATAAGAAGAAGCACCACCCACAATGAGAAGAAGAAGCTAAAGCAACAGTCGCACAAACGTGTATGTAATGGGCAACAATTTCTGTGTTTATGCATGTGTCTCTCAATCTACGTGTGTGTGTATCGGAGTGCGTGAGCGTGTATGTGTGTGCTTGTGTTTATGTGTGTATGTATGTGAAAATGAAGTCAGTGTTTGAGCTGCAAAAAAAAAGTAGGTGAATGGCTATGCGGGTGGGGATGGGCATGGACAGATGGCAGTGCTGGAATGACAGACGTGGGGTACGGGGCGTTGTTACGTCGTCGCTGTGCACAAATATGAATCATCTCTCACCGCGCTGAGCGTGACGGCGTCCAGGAATGGTGTTCAATGGGTGGGTTGGGCTGCTCGTTTGAATAGCTTATAGCAAAAACTAAAGCGTCAGCACAGGCAACGTGCCAAGGAGTAGGTTTAGTGCCACTGGTGCTTGACTGCTACCTTCACTGTCACTCTGGCTCTGGTTACGTTTTCGGCTAAATGGGCAGCGACATAAACGGGTAAACGACAGCGTCGCTGTCGACGTCAAGCCGCTGCCAAAGAGCGAAACAAAACATCACATATATATTTATGGAAATGGCTGAATGAGATAATATGACAACAGCGAGGTGTAGCAGAGGCAGTGTGTCTACAATTACTAAGCAACAACAGCGACTTGTTTGCTCATTTAACACACACATAGAGCTAGAGCGCTAGAGAGCGAGAGGGCAAAAGCCAGAGAGCGCATTTAAGCGAGCGAGCGAACAAGCAACAAATTAGCATTGCATACGCAATTTTCTATTTATAATAAAACATAACAAAAACAACAACAACAACACCAGTAGTAGCAGCAAGTTAGAAAACTGTTATAAAGCTCTGGGCATAGCTTTCGTAACTAGCAACGTTTAACTCTTTTTGGGACAAGCAGAACGATAAGATAGGGCCACTTGATTAAAGACCTTCGATGCGGCAATAGTTTTAAAAACAAGCAGCAGCTGTTTTAGTTTTTTTCTATGCTATTGGACAAACGTGATTTGTAGTTTGTTGAGTTTGTTGGCCGTGGTTGCGGCTGCGGCTGCGGGCAAAATAGTCAAATTTAAATGTCACATGAAAAGCCAAATAACGGAAGCGGAGGCGAATGCGAATGCGTGTCTTGGCCAAATAGTTGCATGATCTTTTTTTAACATGCTCTCACAGATACGCACGTACACACGCACACAAATGTACACATGTACATATCCAAATAAATACTCACTTTATTTGCAAATCCGGCTGCGGCTGCTGCTTCTGGTGCTGCTGTTGCGGCTGCTTCTTCTTCTTCTGCCTCTCTTTCGTTTTACGCTCAATATTTTGTTTTGGGTTGGGTCTGACGCCAGCAAAACAACAACTGCTGCTGCTGCTTGGCCCCCGTGGCCAATATTAAGAATTGATTTTCCAGTTAGAAATTTAACAAACAATTTGCAATGCACACAAATACGCGTATTAAATAAATTCTATGTCGTTTCAAGCACAGCCAATTGAACAATTGCCAGACAAGAGATCACAGTTTGCTCTATTGTTGCCTCCTCTCTCCACTTCTCACCCACTTTTATTTATTTGTATTTTTGTTGTTGTTGTTGTTGGTGGTGGTGTTTTTGTTGTTGCGCACAGTTTCACTTTGGCAAATTAAATGTCATTTGTTGTTGCTATATCACGGCTTCCTCTCTCTTTCACACACTATGTCTTTTTTATCTCTATCTCTACCGTTATTGGTGACTGCTGAAGGTGGACGTCGCGGTCGCAGCGCCGTCGGCTGCCGCGGGTTCAACACAAATTCCAACGTCTTCAAAGTCTCGTCTGCTGCTGCTGCTGCTGGCTGATTTTGTGAACTTTTTCAGTGACGCGCTGTTTGCTGTATGGTTCTCTCAAGCTCTCCCTCTCTCATTGCTCATGGGTCAGATTTGCACTATGAATTTGGCCGCGTAGCGGTTGTTCTTATCGAGAAACATAACATTTTGTTGCACATTCGCAATAGTTCTTCATGTTGCGCCCGTTTATTTAATTGTTTTTGCACTTTTTACTTAAGTTTAATACCGATTTTGTTGCGCGTTGCGAAAAATTGCCTCTTCTTGCTCATCGGTTGTTGGCATACATCGATGCTAGTAGTATCGATACTCATAGCAGGGTTGCATGTGCTATCGCCTGCACGATGAATATCATAAGAGTATTGGCAGTGCTGCCATATGCTTGTTACAGCAGTCTGGCAATATTTTATTACATGTGGCGCCTATTTTTGTAAAGTGCAAATGACCTTGATTTTCATAAATCGTAATGTGATAAAGTAAATATTTCCGGGGAACACAAGTGGCTGGCATAACGCTCCTTATCAGCTGTAATTAGTGTGAATCAAATGAAAAGACCGCTGTCTAGATATAAAGTGTCAACAAAAAGAACGACAACGCACATGTGTATATTTTTTTCATGAATTATTTATTTACTTTTACGAAAAGTGCTTACGTAAACATTTTTGTGTGAGAATCGCATAACGTGTTGTTTGTTTTTGTACTTTGGTAAACTATTCTCGAAATTGAATACGATAAATTTGCTAATGCGTCAACACTTTTGCTCCATTGAAATCACAAAGTTGTAATCAATTGAATTATGCTAGTTTATTATAAACTTATCTCTCTATTTCTCTTTCAGTCTCGGTTTTATTCTGATGCACGGCCTGTGCGCGACCCGATGGATCCTCTGGACAGCCCCAATCGAGGCGTGGCACCCACCTGACCACAGTCTTTGCCGCCGAGTCACCAGGAAACTGTTGCTCAAAGATGCAGCGATAGTAGAATGCCTCCTTCGTTGTGGGCGTATTGAATGGGAATCTCTCGGCTGCCAGTGCGAACTCGGCATCAGTCACATGGCTGGTGGCCACACTGCGAATACTGTCAATCCAATCATAGCCGACGCCATCAGAGAACTGTTCCTTCTGGCGCCACAGCACCTCATCGGGCAGATAATTGTCGGCAAAGGCGGCGCGCAGCACAAACTTTTCCATGCGGTTCTTTGGCTCGTCATTGAATGTGTTGAGTGGACCGGGGATCTTGTCCTGCGGGCGTATGTTCATCACATAGTTGACAAACGCCGTGTCCAGGAATGGAACACGCAACTCCACACCCTTGGCCATGGCCACCTTGTTGGCACGCAGGCAATCGGATAAATGCAACTGCTGGACACGCTTCACCAGCTCCTCATGGAACTGCTCATAGTTGGGCGCTCTGTGGAAGTACAAGTAGCCGCCAAAGATCTCATCTGCACCCTCGCCAGACAGTATCATCTTGATGCCTGTGCTCTTGATAAAGCGAGCTAGGATCAACATGGGCAGGCTGCATCGCACAGTGGTCACATCGTACGTCTCCAAATGGTACACAATATCACGGATGCCGTCCAGCGCATCGTCAATCTCGAAGATCACCTCAGTGTGCTCACTATCTATATACTTGGCCACCTGGCGAGCCGCCTCGAAATCTGGTGCATTGCGTAGACCCACGGAGAAGGTCTTCAATTTGTAGTTTGGGTTAGATTCCCGCATTATCTTTGTGGCAATTGAAGCAATCAAACTGGAATCCACACCACCAGAGAGTAGGGCACCAAAGTGCACATCGCAGTGTAGATGTGTGCGCACAGCTGACTCCAAGCTGGCGCGCAGCAGCGACAAATCACAGGGCAAACTGGGCAACTTGTTCATCCATGGCTGCTCAAAGTGACGCCAGCGACGCATTGCGCCGACGCGTCCAAAGCGCGCCTCTCCCGGCGTAAATGTCTCCACACGCTCACAGACGCCCACCAGGCACTTCATTTCGGAGGCAATCCAAATATTGCCTGAAGCATCTTCGCCCAGGTACATGGGTATGATGCCATAGGGATCACGTGCCAGGAGCACCTCCTTTGTGCGCTTATCGTACAAGGCAAAGGCAAACATGCCCGTTATATGCTGCAGCAGCTCCACTCCAAAGTCTTTATACAGTTCCAGTATAACGTGGCAATCGCTTTTGGGTTCATAGCTGCTGACGCGACGCTTTGCAATTTGAGTCGAAAGTTCCAGATAGTTGTAGATCTCGCCGTTAGCAACCAAAACCAAGTTCTCATCCTCAGACACAAATGGCTGGTCGCCCATTTCCACGCCCACAATGCGTAGGCGTTCGTGTATCATGGCAACGCCATGGTCTGCAATAACCACAACGCCCGTAGAGTCGGGTCCGCGATGCCGCTGCCTGCCACTCTGGCGATATGCCAGCTCGCGTAGCGTATGTTTGCAGCCGTGAATGCATTGTGCTGCGATGGGCTTGCCATCGCTTGAGAATATTGCAAATATACCGCACATTATTAGCGATTTCTTTTTCACACTCGTGGTCCGTCACGTTAGCAAGTTCAATGACAACTGTAAACGCTATAGCGGTGCCGGCCGCTTTTTATAGACAATGGCGCTCGCTGAATTCGATACGCGCAGTGCTGACAAATCAGCCTTTTTTCAAGCAGAGTTATAACTCTTTAAAATGCTTAAGCAAGGCGTTTAGCAGCTTAAATCAACTATATTATCATTATTAATAAAGCGATTTAAGGTTTCGGTTAATATATAAGCGCTTTTCTTGCAAACATAACACAGAAATTGTTAAATCTAGCAGCTCTTGTTTTGTTCCCGCTCTCAAAGAAGCTAAAAATATTTCCACTGTTGCGCGCTGTGCAATCGAATCGTCGTGTTACGTCAGGCACTTTCGAGCACGTTTCTTTGCGTTTGTTTTCATCTCGTCTTCGCCGCTAACGGGGTTTCTTCTTGATGCTGTCTGGCCGCTTGCGAATTTATTCTTGTTGTTGTTTTTGTCCACCAAACTTGATTTTTGATATGTAGCACATTTAGTACAAAAGCATTTAAAAAAGCTTTCGCTCTTTATGTTGTGTACGTTTCGCTCTCTCGCTCAACTTCTCTTTCTTTTGGCATTGCTGACCCGATTTATGAAACAGCTGGCGCTTATGTTTTACACACGTGATGATGGCGGAATATTTAGATTGCAATCTGGTTATTGTAGTTGGTTTCTTAATCAATTGAACATTAGGTGAACAAGTTCAAGGTTGATCTGTTTTCCGCGTTCGTCAAGTCATTTAAATCAATTGCCGATAAATTTGTGAATAGATTGACTTGAAATGAATGTAAAATAGCAATAAAAAATCTAGATATAACTAAAAAAAATATTTAAAAACTATAATTTGTATTCTGTGTTTGTTTAGCACTTTCCATAGGCCTTCTCGTGTGCCGCCTGAGCTCTTCCCGATGGATCCTCCGGACAGCCCCAGTCCAAACGTGGCGCCCACTTCTCCACTGTGTTGGCCATTGCCTCGCCTGGAAACTGCTCCTCAAAGATGCAGCGATAGTAGTATGCTTCCTTTGTTTTGGGTGGATTGATGGGAAAGCGTTGAACCGCCTCCAGCATCTGGGCATCACTGACATGACGCTCAGCAAATTCGGGCAGTGCATCAATCAAGGCATATCCAACACCATCCGAGAACTGTTCCTTTTGGCGCCAGAGCACTGCATCAGGCAGATAATCTGCTGTGGAAGCTTCACGCAGCACAAACTTCTCCATGCGCCACTTTCTCTCGCCAGAGAACTCATTCAATGCACCTGGGATCTTGTCCTGCGGTCGTATATTCATGACGTAGTCAACGAAAGTGGTGTCCAGAAAGGGTACACGCAGCTCTAGACCCTTAGACATGGTTACCTTGTTGGCACGCAGAATATCAGAGACATGAAGCTGCTCGCAGCGTGTTATCATCTCCTGGTGGAACTCCTGGTAGTTGGGATCATTGTGGAAGTACAAATATCCACCAAAGATCTCATCTGCACCCTCGCCAGAGAGTATCATCTTAATCCCAGTGCTCTTCACATGCCTTGCCAAATAAAACATGGGCAAACTGCAACGCACTGTGGCCACATCATAGGACTCCAGATGATGGATCAAATCACGCACTCCATCCAGACAATCATCCACATCAAACGTGATCTCTGTGTGATCGCTACCAATGTGTTTGGCCACCATTCGAGCGTGCTCAAAGTCCGGAGACCCCAACATGCCCACAGAGAAGGTACGTAGCTTGTAGCTGGGATCGCGTTCCCTCATAATCCTGGCTGCTATGGCAGCTATCAGGCTGGAGTCCACACCACCCGAGAGCAATGCTCCAAAGGGCACATCACACTGCAAATGAGAACGCACAGCTAGCTCCAATTGCATTCGTAGATCCTTAAGATTCACTTCAGCCGTAGGGATAAGCTGCCTCCAGCTGGGATTATAGAAGCGCACTGTTTGCAGGTGCTTTACTGTACCCGTGGCCACATGACCAGGTGGAAATATCTGCACTTGCTCACAGATGCCCACCAAACACTTCATTTCCGAGGCAAACCACAAGTTGCCCGCCACATCCTTGCCCATATACAATGGTATTATGCCAAAGGGATCACGTGCCACAAGCAGCTGCCGGCGTCGACGATCATACAACACAAAGCTAAACATGCCCGTGATGTACTCCAATACCTTTACTCCATGCTCCTCGTACAGCTCAATAATCACATTACAATCACTCTTGGGCTGATAGCCAGGCAAACGTTGGGCAATCCTCTTGGCCAAGTCCACATAGTTGTAGATCTCCGCATTGGCAATGAGTGAAATGTTGCCATCTTGCGACTGCAACGGCTGATGTCCCGTTTCCACACCTATCACAGCCAGACGTTCATGCACCAAGGCTACACCCTGTTCCGGGATGACCAGGATACCCATATCATCTGGACCACGATGACGCTGCTTGCCACTCTGACGATAGGCCAACTCCCTCAAGCTATGCTCACTGCCTTGAAAGGATTGGGTTTCAATTGGTTGGCCATCGGGTGAGAAAATGGCTAAAATGCCGCACATTTTGAAAGGATTTGTAAAGTACTCCCAATTCCGGATTCTAAGAATTCATTTCAATTCAACTTTTTACTTTTCACTTGTTTTAGAGACAACTGTTTGCATTGTCACAAATAATCCAGCTTTTATAGTAATTTGGCCAATTAAATTATGCACAAATTTGGCTTATTTAATCAGCTGGATGAATTAAAACAATCGTTAACAATAAAAAGCGTGCTAGAATCACTTTTTCCATAAAACTTAATTTAGGAAGTACACGCAGAGAAAAAAAAACAGGAGATAAAAAAAATAAGAGTGTAAAATTGAAAGTAGAAATTTTTTAAACGGTTTTTATTTTCTCTAGAAAGTTAAGGATAGTTTTATACTATGGAAAAGTTAATAGACATATGTATATAAAAACGCAACTTAATGATGTGATTGAGTTTTTTTGCATGTCGTAGAAACGACCTTAATCAATCTGATATTGTAAATAATTTCAATTTAATTAGTATTGCCATTAGTTAACACGTTTTTACCTTAGTTGTCATAGGAATTTGGGATTTTTTGTCAGTGCATCTGGGTTAGATCATTGATGAAACAGATATTATATAATTATATAATCAAGTTTTTTTTTTGTCCAAAAAGTGAAAGGTGATAATTATAGAGTGAATTTTCCTACATTAGCTTATAGTATAGATTTTTTAGGCTTTAATATAAACCATGCACGCTTAAAAGTTCAACATGCAAATCTATTTAATAAGTTTGCCAACGTTGAGTATGTTAATCTATTAATAAATGCGAATAAATTGACATCAAGTGTAGTATATATAATTATTATTACTTGGCAAGAGATCAACTACAATGTTAATGGGTTTTTTCATTACATTTATTATACAGCTGACAACAGCGCTTGTTGCATTTTTTAAATACTATACTTGATTAAGTGATTAAATATTCTATCAATGACGTATTCACTTACATAGTTTTATTATAAAGGGGAATTTTTTTTTTTGTTTTTTTTTATTACGTAAAAACTACTGAATGGATTTAAATGAAACTTCACCACAATATAGTTATACATCAGAATAACACAAAAAAGCAAGCGAAGCTTTGCAGTCAAACAAATGTTAAAGGGTTAAAAAAAAGCGTGATGGTATATGTTTATATTATATTTTGTAATAGCGCTGTTTAGCCTTAACTTTGAGTAATTAAAATGCTTTGCTTACGCGCTGTTAGTTAACAGAGAATGTTCTGCCGCGGCTGCTGCTTACAGGTGGTTTTCATTGCGTTTACGTTCGCAGCTTGACAAGATAAAGAAACTGTTTGTGTGTGTGTTTGTTTATGCAGACATTTTAATTGTGCGTCTAGCACGTCGTCAAATAAAAGATAAAAGCAACAACAACAAATGATGTCAGCATCTAAACAATTAGCTGGCTGGACATAATAATAATTTGGTAAACAATGTTAATGCCCGCATGCCGCTCCTGGACAATTGCTTGTTGCTTCAAATAATGCCGCCTGTTGTCTTCGTCGTCTTTGTCGTCGTCGTCGTTGTCGTTGACGTCGCCGACGTCGTTGTTGGTTGGTTGGCTGTCGGTGTGCGAGACGCCGAACGGTCATTCAGTAGCCGTTAGAACGCGTCGCAGTGCGGCAGGAAGTTGCGTATACGTCGCGTTGCCTGAACTTAAAAAAAATATCTAACAAAGCCCAAGCGAACGGCGCGCGCGCCTTTTTGTGAAGTCTGCCTCACGTCTGGCTGCTCGCAAGGTGTTAATTAGTTCAAAAATATTTAATTAATTGCAAAGAATTTAAAAAAAATTAATTTTCCCTAATGCAGCAGGATTTCTTGCAAAACGAATAAAAAAAATTCAAAAAATGCTGTGGCGTTGTCTTGTGCTCTTAATTATGCGCGTAAATCGTGTGTAAAATGTTTAATAATATTAAATGTTGAGTGAAATGTGGCCAAAGTGAATTTTTGAAAAATTGAATTACATCAATATTTGGCTATGAAATTCTTATAAAGTGCTAAAGTGTTTTATTAATAGATAGAACAGCCTGAAAATTTGAACTTAAAGAAGGTATTATGATTTATCTATTTAAAGCGTAGCTTTCTATTCTAAGAAATCATCCAACTTTTTTCTCTGTGTTTTGTGTTGCCAAACAGCAAAGTTTGATTAACCTAAAAACCATAAAAAAAAAATGTAAACACAGATAGGAATTTTTTTTTTTGCTTTTTTGTATGTGCAAAAACTGTTTCGATAAAAAGAAAATATCAAATCAAATTCAAATAAAGCAAACTTTTTGGCTCGAAACACATCGAATCAAGCATGACCTATTACTGTCACGTCCGGTGCGTTTACAGCCCCCAGGAAGTACAAACAACCTTTCGGGTCACGTTTGACATTTGGCCCAATAACCAAAAGATTCACCCTGTCCCCCATTGCCTCCTAGTACTTGCTATATCTTGTTGCTTGTCCTAGAACAGCCGTACCGACCACACATTACAAACTCTTAGCAATTAATTAAAAAGTTTGAAACGCGCGCGCAGCCCAAATCAAATCAGCAATTTTCGCAGGTATTTTGGCGTCAAATTGCCTGCCAACACCCCCCAGCCCCAACTACTAGTTTTTTTTTTTTGGGCTAGAAGGGGATTGTGAGATTTAGGTTTAGGGTTATTTAGTGGTAAACATTGACGGATCGATGGTTCTGAGGGAAGGCTCTCGAATGAAAATCAATGCGCATTACTGCAGCCTCGCTGCGCCCCAAAACCCATGAACCCATCCATCTATCTCTGTCCTGTTCACTCTCGCATACTCTTCGCCAGTAACAAAAATAAATTCAATTTTAAAATACAATACGCCGCGGGGTGCTGGCGTTGCGGATACGGATGCGGATGCTGGTGGATGCTGTTACGTCTGGACTGGACTCAGCTCGTGTCCAGCCAGCTAACGCATATCCAAATTTAGGTCTATAAACACCACCCTGCTCTCAACTAAAATATTTTTGGCATGCATCTAATTTTAGCGAATTTTTGGGGAATGAATTAATAATCTACACATTTTCTATTTATTAGTTAAATTACCAACATTGCTCTGTGCTTTTATTTATATTAAAAATATCTTTTAGTTATTTAGAATTTAGTTATAAAGCTACCCTCGTCTAGTTGAGTTTTCTTCAAGTTTGCTAATGATTTTCTTTGCTTGTGACGTGCCAGCAACAATTTTTTGCTATTTCGGCAGTTTTTTTTTTGGAAAAAAGTTTGCACAAAGGGGACAACAACTGCAGACAAATAGAAGCCAAAGTCGGGCCGGACACGCCTTTTGGCTAATTGTGTATGGCAAGGATGTGTATGTGTGTTTGTTTGTATGTCATAATCAAATGAATGCCCAGCAATAATTCAACACGCAAGCCTCATGTCCTGTTGCGACTAATGGCTATGACTAGTAATCGCGCCAGGACAACACAACGAGAAAGGAGGACAGAAAAACTGCGACTACTGCAGTTGTTAATTAGCCATTTGGCGCATTAACTAGAACACCTTAGCCAGCTTAGCTGCCACAAAGGCAACTAGTTAGTTAGGGTGTTGAGGAGTTGGGGTGCATAATGAGTTCGAGTTGATTAAATGCCGGTCACATTCATGATTCATTCAGCAAACATTTCTTAAGTCACATTCAAACACGTCTGTCTAACATGCGAAATGGGTTTGTTTAAACTAACGGTTGACAGTTGCTTAAATATTAGCCGCAGACTAAGCTAAACGTAAAGATTTGAGCATAGTTAAGTTAAGAAAGTTTATCACGTGTGCTGAAAACTAATATTCCATCTTTATGTTTCTTTTTTTTAAGCTCCTTTAAACGATTTCATAAGATTTCTCATAAATTTAAGACTTAAGCTCAAGTATTTCTCATAAATTTCTAAAGGACTTTCACTTTATTAAAAATTTGATGTAGTGTTTTATAGGATTTTTAATGCTGGATGCTCAGTTAACCTAATCCGAACCATTTTTAAAAGCAGTTCGTTGATGTCGCCTTTGCTTTTGCGGTAAATGTAGTTAGCTGACACATGACAAACTATGTGACACTATTCATAGGCCATAGGCAAATTATCCATCACTTGTGACAGGGTCACAATCACATTTTTGCCAGCAGCAGCCGCAGCAGCAGCCTTGACATTGAGCATAAAGAGAAGGCGAGACATGAATACACCAAGAGGGAGGGTGAAAGGAGAGATTTTAAGTATGCGACAGAGGTGTAGAACAAGCTGCTGTTATTCCCATGATTGAATCAATAAGACGCATACCGAAGGCCAATACAGAGACACAGAGAGAAAGACCAAAATGGACTTGGCTGCAGGCCAATGCTTAGGTTGAATTGGGGTTGCTTAGGCAACGCAAACAGCACGAAAAACCTGTTGAGTTTAATGCCTGCCCACAAATAATCATCACAAATTGCATTGTGCCAAGTGCTTAAAGACAAATACTTACAACGTTGCCACATTCAAGATTTTTAATGAATTTATTTACGCTTCAATCACACGCAATTTACTTCAATTCAAGAGCAATTCATTAAAAATATATTTTTATTCGTTTTTATTTTTTTTCGTCAATTGGAACACAAAGGGCATTGAAATAAGAATCATAAAGATGCTGTGAGTATGTATACGTATCATGTGGCACATACCTATGTATATGCCACGTGTGTCGCTAAGCAGCTCTCCCATGACACAGATGCCTTGTAAATGATATGATAATAAGAAGCAAAGAACAAATTGGTGGCGTGTTTATTACTTTAACTGCCATGTTGCTGCCACACATTTGTTGTAAATTTCATTGAGAGTGAGAGAGAGAGTGGGAGAGTGTGAGACAGAGAGGCGTTACAGCTGTAGCAAAAACTAACCATTGCATTGGCCAACTAACTACTACAATTATGGCCAAAGTCAAGTGCGCTCGCTCCCCAGGCCTTAATAAACGTGACATTCTCTCAACCAGTTTTTGCCAGTTAAAGCTTATGGCCACAACAGTTGTTGTTTGGTTTTTATTCCTGTTTTTGCTGCTTTTCTTTAGTGTATGTGTTTTTGTAGCCTAGTTTTAGGCGCACTAAACTTGTAGCCGTGTGTTTTTTGACTTCAATTGCAATACTCTTTATGAGTGCAAAGGACCTTTGGTTAATCCAAAACTTTATGAACCTTTATTAAGTTCTCAAGATCAAAAAGAAAACTTGAAGTCAATGCAGTTTCTAGCACTTTTATTATCTCAATCCAGAAATATTGCGCTATAAACTTTTAAACTAGTTAGATTAAAGTAAACATCAACACGAGATCTAAGATCAAGCTAGTTTAATCAACATAGTTAAAAAGATTAAAATGCTTTACAAACTGCAGATAACACTTAACCTCCAGATAACGTTTAACCCCTAGATATCAGCAAATTTTGTTTTCACTGCATTGAAACAAATATCTAGATAGTTTTATTTACAGTTTTCTCCAAGATATCTCAATTTGTATAAAGTTCTTAAAGTTATTCAAGTTAAACTTTTTCGTTGGTAAACAAAACAATTAAACGCAACGAAATAAATGTTTGTGTTAGAGTATACATGTTGCTGGCACGTGAATGTTTTCTTGTTGTTTATTTATGTCTGTCAAATTGCTGTCAAGGCTGCAACACAAACAGTAGCAACAACAACAACAACAAGGTAAAACTGCAACCGAAACACAAAACAAACAACTAAAAACCCAGAGAAAACTCGCACTAAATACCATTGTGGCCAAAAAGTTTTTCGCTGGTTTTAATGCTAGGATTTGCCTTTGTGGCAGCCACGTTTATGTGCGGTGCGGCATCAAATGCAATGCACAATGCTCTAAACCAAATTATCTGACTTTAATAAAAATTCCAAAATAGAAAAATCACTTAAGCTTTTGTTGGCGCCAACACAAAATAAAACCAGAAATAAACAAATGCAAAATATAATTATACATACAACTGTGCCAAAAACCTGTGCCAAAATTGGCAAGAATTATATGCAGTAATCCCTTAATTAACGTCTTCACGATAGACAACTTTGTAAACAAAATCTTAAAATATCACTCATACGTCCAGACTAGTAAAAACCTTTTTTTTAATCCACATATTGATTTTTTAGTTTAATTTATTTATTCTTTATTTTATTCTACAATTTTCACGATTCGACTTACGTCGTAGAACGAATCTTAACGTATTTCGAGGGATCACTGTACACATATATTAGCTATGATTGATTGAGCGTTTAAATTACCAAATTGCAGTTTATATTATTGCTTTTAACTGTCTGTTTAAAGGCGAAAGTAATAAAAAAAAAACAATTTGCAAATGATTCACACACAACTTGAAGATTTAATTTCTATATAAACATAGTTTTGTTTGTTGTTAAGCAAAACTTTTTAACGATAAAAACAACATATACATATTTACACTATTTTTGCTTAATTTTATTTTGTTTATTTTGGCTTTTAAATAGCAACAGCAACAACAACAAATTTCATTCATATGCGCGACATTAAAATTTTTATTTTCAATTTGTGTAAAAGAAAATTTTGTCGCCCAGACAAGAAAACGTTAAACTAAAAGCGGTTACCAGTAGAGGAGGGGCGGAGGGGACCATATAGTCAATGGAGCGTTTGCCAAAGAATTTGTTGTCTATTTGCTAGCTGATAAAAAAAAATTCACTTGATACACTTTGTCTGTTTAGTTGCCGCAGCGCCAAGCTTCTCCCGACGCGTCGTTAGAGCCACAGACAATGGCGTCATATAAAACTAACAGACAAATGTGCAACTGTAAATGCTATTGTATGTGTGTGTGATAAAGGGGGATTGCATGCTTGTTTGGGGCTGGCATTAAGCACGCAACGGAAGTGATTTATATGGAAGAGAAAACAATAATGTTATAAAAATACTAACAGGTTAAAAATAAAGTTCGCTTTTACTCCTGCTTAACTTTATCAAAGCCATTATGAAAAAATTTTTGAAAATTGCTCGCACTTCATAAGTTTGGCTTGCTGCATTTCGAGTCTTGTTACACACACACACAGACAGACACTTACACTTTCATACCGCATAGTGCAAAGTGCATGTGTAAACACTGACAGAAGTCAGAACTGTCAACTAAAGTCAAGTAAAAGTGCTCCAAAGTACTCATAGTTTGGTTTTTTGTTGTTGTTGCTGCTGGTCGCTTTTACTTGTGCCCAATGATTCCCCCCCCCATACCCCTGTGTGTCGCATGTTTGCTCCGCATTTTGCTCGTTTTGCCAGCTTGTTTGTTTGTTTGCCTCTCCACCCCTTCCACGTACCACGGCTTTTGATAAAACACCGATAAAAGTCGCATTAAAATATCTTTGAAGCAGAAAACCAGCAACAACAACAAAAAAAGAAACCAAAACGCTTTACCTTTTAGGCGGCCAAAGCAAACATCAAGCTAAGGCCTCATAATTGGAAAAATTAATTATACACACAGAGCGCCCCATCTTAATTTATTAATTTGCCACGTATTTACATGCCAAGAATGAACAAACCAACAACAACAAAAACCTGATAAGCTAAAACGAAAAATAAATAACAACAAAGCGTTGAGGCAAACGTGTAGTTTGTCATTATGCCTAGATTAAAAGTTAAAGTAAAAATTATAATAAAAAAAGAAACTTAACTTAAAAATCAATTAAGCTGTGATTTATTGTGAGTATCTGGTTGAAATTGCTTGAAGGGAAATGTTAAAAGATCGTTAAGGAAGGTTCGTTAAGTTTCCTTTTAACATTAGTTTTACGTAATGTTAAATTTACAGCGCGTAATAAACAGGAAGCGAAATCAATAACAGACTGATAAATGTTATTTATGGCTAAATGCATATTAAAAAGCAATAAACTGGTTAATAAATATTAAAGTCAAGTGAATTTCTTCTTAAACTGAAAACAACCTTAAATTAACTTTAAACAATTGAAATCTATTGTGAACTTCAACCTTTTCTTAAAGCCCTCGTAGCTTTCATTAATTGCATTGCCAGCAATGCGAACTCATCGAGAGGGGGTGAGAGTATTTGCTCATGTTAATCCAAAAAAACAAACATAACCCCATTTAATTCCCTTTATTTAATCATAATTTAATGCGCTTCAACGTCACTCAAAGTCAACACAGCTTGACATCACAATTATTTTCCATAGTGGACCCCCCTTTCACAGCCCGCATTAAATTTGCCAATACCAGCCCCCCTTAATACAGTACCCCAACGGGAAAGACCCAAACGCTTTGTTTTTTCATTAATGCTAAAAATTTTTATCAGTCTGTTTACTATACTTGTTTTTAATTCATAGTTTCTAGTTTGTAAAAAAACGAGAAATTGGCATTAAACTTGAACAAAAAAGTGCATGTTGTGTATTTTGTCATGGTTTTTGGTTTGTGTTTTTGTTTTTGTGGTATTGTTGCCTAATATGCCACAGGCTCTTCTTCTTTATTGTCTGTCATTATTCAAGTTGGCTTTGACAGTTTTTAGAGCCTTAATTTAAAGAGAAACAAAAATGTTTTTCCGCTTTGATTATAAATCGTTTATGCAGTTTATTTGCTAAACGCTTAAGGGTGGTAAATAAAATTAATGTTTATATAAACTCAATTAATGAACTCATAAAACAGAAAATGCAATTTTCGTAACACCATAACAATGGCTTAAACATTAAAACTAAAATAAACTAAAATTCCAATTAAAATTAAGAAAAACCTTTTACGAGTTAAATAAATTCGACACTACCGCATCCATTTACCTTTTTGTAATGCAGTTATAATTATGGTGGCGCAACAGCACTAGCTTAAAAATTGTAAGCTTGCCACATAATGCAAACGAGCAAATCACATGATTAGGCGTCATTTGGTTTAGGATCGCATTAAAATAAATTGCAGCATGCAACATGGTTCAGTTTACGCTTCGCTTAGTTTCGACAACAATAACGGTTTATTTATGGAAGCGACCACATCGACATCGAATTTGATTTTTGCACGTGGCAAACAAATTCAATTAAAATGGCATCGCTAGCTGCCAACAGCAGCCTTATTCAATAAAATTGTAATTGCATTAAAGAATAATATTAATATGCGTGCGAGTGTGTTGGTGTGCGTGTGTGTGCATAGGACGGTATAACAATTTTTCAATAATTAACATTAATTAAAAGTGAGAAGCTGCCATAAATCAAAATTTCAATAAATAAAATGCGCCTCCTGAAAGTATGCTGCAACTTTTTTTGTTCAATGTATACATTTATATTGCGCATACGCAGCGCTGTTTTCAACAAGTTCAAAGGATGCATTGACATATTAAAGATATATGTATTTTTAAACAATTAAAAAATATGAACAGCAAAAAAAAAATTGTGTCATATCTATATATTCCCAGCACGTCGACACGTGTTGAACAAAAAAACCGGGAAAATATTATAAAAATGCGGGGCAAAAAAATGTAATAAAAAATATGCGTAGCTCAGTATATATCCTGCGTGAGCTTTAAGCATTTTTTTAAAAGGCATTTCTGTCACTTTATCCACTTTAATTAAACTCAATATTCGCACTATATTCGTTGAATAAATTAAAAGGCCGCAAGCCCCAACGTTCACAATCTTAACAAACATAACAAGAGCTAATTACCTTGCGAGACAATCTGGCCAGTCTCAGGCTCAGACAGTAATTTATATTTAAGAAGCGCATAATTACACAGCTTTAACAACAACAACAGCAACAACGACTCAGTCCATCTACTTAACCCGTAAATGAGCTCCAGTTGCTGTGCACAGTAATTATTTGATATGTGCATCGTGTTTGCCAACGTCTACAAAGGGCAAGGCAGGCTGGCTTGAACTACAAGTGCAAGTGCAACTGCAGCCAACTCAAGTTGCACGATTGCGTTGGCCTCTTTGCGTTTGGTTGTCTCGCGATGGCCACATAAATCACAGGCTTAATGCGAAAGTGTGTGCAAACAGAAACACAACGGCAACAACGGTGCATGTTGCACGTTTCTGTAACCAATTTTTGCGTGTGTCTGTCTATCTGTCTGGCTAGTCAACTATTGTGCATGTTGGCCATGTCCTTGTGTTCCTTTGTCTGTTGCAGCTACTGGCGGCCGCTCCATCGTTGACATGAATCAAAAACTTAATTATTTTCAGCCGCACGATGGCAAAAATGTTTTGTACAAACAAACAAGTCAACAACCCAACAACAGCAACAACAACTTCGACAACAAGAACAGCGATAAAAGAGGGCTACATAAATCGTCAGCGCGGACATTTTGACGCAGCTCGCAAAATTTTACAACTCTTCTGCAACGTTACGAAAACAGCAACAATGCAATCGCAAGCATATTTACAGTCAATTTGTTAGGCACCCCAACACCCCGCCCGTCCACCCCTCGCACAGGCATTACAAACGGATTTGTAGCATGTGTAAAGCGGAAAAGAAGGGTATTCCGCTACACTACGTGATCCAAGTGCCATAAATTTGTGTGAATATGTTCTTTTTTTTTGGTTTGTTTGTAGGACAAAAGACATAAACGCAACACGCATTTCAAATGTATTTGCTGTGTTTTTTTAAGGGACAAGGGTTGCCAAAAGAGTTTCAGCTTTCATTTCTTGCTGCTTTAAGAGCTTTGTGAGTATCAAATGTTTGTTGAAACAATTCGTTTTTTGCTTAAGAAGCTCTTAAGCTTCAAAGAGAGCGTAAGCTTAAGCTTCCTCTCTCTCTCTACGCTTTTGTTTGATGTAAAAATATGTTTGCTTATTAGTAATATCGCGTTCTAACTCAAAGTCGGATCGTTTTTCGTTTCTGTGTCTTAAGTTTCGGTAATTTTTGAGCTTACAACAAAAGTGTTTACAACAAAAATACATATAACGTAGACGTTACTAAGTGCAACATAAACAAAAATCCGATTCGAATCGAAAGCGTGAATCATTTCAGACTGTAAACTTTGCTAGCGTTCACTGATAAGAACTCATTTATTTATAAACTTTTCGTGCGTATACCCAATAAATCAATTTGAATAATCAACAATTTATTTTCGCAAGCATTTTAATTAAATCTTTTACTCTTACAAATGAATCCCATGAGATTGTGTGTTAAGTGCTTGGGTTTAGTTATGGAACGACCCTCGTGTATCATATTTTATGCTACATACACATTCCAGCCATAACTCTCGACACATTCATTGCTGCATACCACGAGCCGGATAAATGCCAGCAAGAAGCAAAAGAAGGGGGTAGAAACAGGGTGCCTTCAGTCCAGGCACTTAGGCAACGGCACTCATAAACTTGTTACAATGTCAACCTGCGAAATCGTAGGACAAACCCTCCTCCCTCGCTCGTTTGCAACACGATGTTACCCATACGCAACAGGATGCAGCTGGAATGATTGGCGTGCCATAAAAATTTCCTTACGGCTCTTTAAGCTTGTCTTTTTTTTCTGCAGCCCTGAAAAATTGCTTTAAAGAATGCCAAGCAACAGCTCAGCAGTCTGCAATGCGATTACGCGTAAGTGCATCCTGTTAAAGCGCCTTAAATTGAGTTTTATGACTTAATAATGCGGCGAGAGGCACAGACTGTGTGTGGCACAGAACGAGAGGACAAAGTTTTTCACTCGCATTCGTACAGCGCCTCGCAATTACCAGGCAAATGTCGCAGCTAAAAGCAGACCAATGCAAAATGCAGCTGGCAATTATTGATGTCAGGCTGCAACACTCAGTTGTTGCCGCAGTGGCAGCCACAAACAGCATCGGCAAGTGGCCACCAAGTTGCACGCACTGATTGAATTTGACTTGATGTTCATGTCGCTTCGCCGCCTGCTTTCCACTTGACAGAGTATACACTTTGCCGTTAGCAGTATCCTCAATGCCATGTGCTCCTTCTTCCCCATTTTGTGGGTGTTGTTGTGGGTAGAAAAATGAAGAACACTCAACATTTGTAGTGTGCAGACATTTGTTTGGCTTAAGTAAATGCTGTATAAACTTGTTACAAATCATGCAACGCATAACTTTACTTTCACTTAAGCTTCTTTGAAGATAAAGGTGTTAAGGTGAATAAAAGTGAGTGTGTTTCTGTGTGTGTGCTTTCTTTTGATTGTGTTCTCAGAAAAGTAGTGACAGAAAAATAATAATTAAATTAAATGTTAAATGTTGTTATCACATATTTTTCATTGCATGTTTTCAAACTTATGTCTGCAGCTGAACAATAAAAGCAAATGATTGTTGTTATGCATTTTCTTTCAATAACAACAATATTTTGTATTTTAATTAGCTTTATTGTTTTCTTATCTAACAGAAAATGTTCGTTTTGAGTCCTATGGATATAAAAAAGATGCAATCGGATAATTTTTCCAACTTAATAGTTGATTTTTTTCAAAAAAATTTTGTGGTGAAAATCGAGTAAAAAACGCGTTTCTAGATTTAAATGCAGTTCTATTTAAGATCTCAAACCATGACTTTTAAGGTATTCCATTTGAAAATCGGATAAAATTTCACAAAGTTATGGCAATCGGAAGTTTTGTCCATCTTCAAAGTCAATTTTTTTGGCTGACATTTTTGGAAAAAAAAATTTTAAGATTTGAATGCAGATTTATGAAGGAGCTTAAGCCAAGAATTTAAAAGTATTCCATTTGAAATTCTGTCAAAGTTTAATGAAGTTCTGCCAATCAATACTTTTGTCCAACTTTCCACATTTTGGGATAAAAATCGATTGAAAAGATACTATATTTAAATGAAATATTATTCTAGGATTCAAACCATGACATTTGAAAATCTGTTAAGGTTTGACGAAGTTTGGCCAATTGGAAGTTTTTCCAACTCCCAAATCGATTGACTATCACAACTTTTCTCTTAGTCGTATCATTAACTACAGCCCGCTAGGAACAATACATTTATTAATCCCTCTAATAAGTGTATTGGATATTCGTATTGAAACCATAAACAAGTTGATTCACTTAAGATTTCTTGCACACGCTTTTGCACTTGTCGACTCTGATGTACGAGTAATGCTTTTATACGGACGTTGTTATTATTGTTGCCAGGAGTACTGTTGCTTGTTGCTGTTGTTGTTGCTGTTCTTGTTGTACTTCTTGTTGCTGGCGACATGTAGTGGCAGCAACATTCGCCTCGCTTCCACTTGAAAACTGTCAACTGCAACTATTTATTAAATTATATACTGCCATTGTTAAATGTGAATGACTTGGCTAAGTGATGAGGGAGACGACAATACAAAAAAAGAAAGAGAGAGTGAGAGTAGCAGAGACAGCCCAAGTAGTACATAAACCATGCCCTCTTCCATTGTTCAGTTGACAGATTTGTATTTATTTATGTATTTTTTTGTTTGGGGGAGGTTGCAATGAATTGAAGCAAAAGGCGGCGAATTGACAGCTTTAGTTTAAGCATTATTTAATATATGCGATTTTGTGTGCTTATTTGCCTTACAGCTCAGCAAATCTGTACAGTAGAACCTGTCCACATCATGTAATAGACAAGATCCTTGGCCTCGGCACAACGCACGGCTCTCTCCGTGTGGCATTAGGCAAATTGACAACAGCTTAAAACGATTTCCAGCATCAGCAGCATCACCTTAAAGCCTCCGCAAATATTGTCAAACTCAACGCAGGATTCTCAATTGCTGCTCCAGCTGCCTGCTGTTGGCACAAAAAAAAAATATATATATATATACACGCGCCCCACACACTTGATGTGAAGCATAGACCCATAAAAACAGGTGCCAGGGCAGTGAAGCAGCCAACATTACAATACCATGAATGCCGAACGGGAGGAGGAACGTATTTGCCTCAGGTGAGTGTGTTTATGGGCTTTTTTTTGCGTCTGTCTGCTCTCAACGCTATTTAAATTGTGGCTGCTGCGGCCGCTTTTGTTATAATTTAACAATTTACACTAGATTTTGATTAAATTCAAGCTCCGAGGTCGTTTATTCAAGTGGATTCATTGATTGAGGCATCAAACTAGTATCAAAAAGTTAAGATTTTCGACAACGCAATCTATTCATCAACCAACAACTTGTTAAGCACTTTCGCTTTATTTATGCCATTGCCATTATCATCATCATTTGAGATCAACAAACTGCACTTGATGCCATTTGATGTTGTCGCTTAGGGCTCGATATTAAATATGATATGGGGTGAAAGGACGCGCAATGTGTTATGTTCTTCGTCTATTTACATTAATCAATTAGAGGCCGGCCGACAAGCAACAAGCCCAAAATGGAAGCAAAAATATTGTCGCAATGGCATATTCGCCCCAAACAAAAGTGGCGTCAACGGCAACGCCAACAATAACAACGACAACAACAACAAACAAAAAGCGCCGGCCAGGCAGCTATTCACTGTCAATCTCATATTTCAATTATGTTTTATAAATGACAGCAGACAGACTGGCGTTGCTCTTTCCATATTTGTTATTCTATTCGTTATTGTCGTTGTTTTTTTTTTAACTATTTAAAGTCGTTGAAAAATGTTTGAAATGCTACAATTTCAGGCAATTATGCGTCTTTTTTGGATTCAGTTGTGTTCAATTTGTTATCGTTTGGCCAAATTGGCTATTGCCAATTAAATCGCAACTCGTAAAACAAACCAATTTATTGCTTGCGTGTTGAAGTTGCGTATACGTTATGTGTGTGTCTCTGCTAGTTCGATGTTGACTCGTGGGTTGATCGAATTATGAAATTTTAATTACATAATAACGCACTGACAATCAAACTTGGCTACCTTTTTGCCAGCTGAATGCACACACAACACCCAACAAGCCAGCCCCAAATTGACATAGAGCAGACACAGGAAATATGTAGGTGGGAGTACTATGGGGTCGCCAAGGTGCATGTGCAATAACAATTTAATGTTTAAAACAGGAACAATGTTTTCTAGTTGAAAATCTTTAAAAATTGCTCTTCGTCAAGTGTTTGACAGACTTTGCAGGACACATTTTTCTAGTCTAGATTATACCCACATAACAGCTTCTCGATTTCCGCGCCTTCAAGGAGCAGCTGTGAACGCGCTAAAAGCGGACGACAACAAGCTCAAAATGTCTAAATAATTTTATGCTAATTTCTTTTGCGATGCAAATTTCTATGAAGTAAACAACAAACAGAGCGTACAAAACAAACCAGTCAAGCAAATACAACAGGATTAAGTAATGTTTAATATGAAATAATGAAATACCCTTAAAAAAAACCTTACTTTGGAAAACTGAATGAAAGAAAGCTAGAAAGAATATGTTTAAACAACCTTCAAACCCTTTTTACAGGGTATGCATATATATTAATACCTCATCAAGGACTCGCATGCGTCTAAAACTAAAAAAGGGACTGCGTCACGTTTCTGTTTCTGAGTTTTTGACGCAAGGAGAAACTTAAGCTAAGGCGCATAGAAATATAGTACAGGGGGGCGACATTAACTTAAATCAAATGATATCGCTAACTTTTAATGGCAGAAGACAAAACTTTGCGACAAATTGTTATTCAACAGCTGCATTCCAAGTAAGGGCTTGCAACAATGCAAACTTAAACTAATTGCTGTCAGAAACCAAATGGAGCCTTTTACAGTTATTGCTCAAAAGTAAGATTTGTGGTCTTTGGTATCAATTTATCAATTTTAATGGCTTTCGAATGGCTGACCAAAAGTCGGCTGTGTGCGCCTTATAAAGTGGCCACTTATACGGCTTATTGCCTTTTTTCCACCACATTTTGACCAAGAATTTTCGATTGGACTTTGTAGACCCAAAAAGCTGAGCCACTTCAGTTTTGAACTCAAATCAGCAAAAAGCCGCCGCACAAATAAATTGCTTTGATTTGAAAGTAGTCCTTGGATATATGGTAGGAGAAAAGGACATCAAAGCGCTTGATGGCGGCTTGTGGGCAAGTTAAGCGCATTTTCCTGCATAATAATGCGTAACGCACAAAAAACAAAACACAACAAAAAGTAACAAACAATGTTTGGTATTTTATAATCACACTGCTTTGGGTTCAACTCTTTTAAGTTAAATGTTCCTTAAAACCAATTCGCTTTTATAACTTTAGTCTTGGTGACGCCAAAAAGTATGCTATGTAAATACAGTAGCGAATTATGGCAGAAAGGCTTAACTGGAACACCAAAACAATTGTCCCTTTCTGTCTGCGCTAAGTAATTTTTCTATTTTCTGCTTTGTTGCGCCCTTTCAAATGCACACACCCATGTTGGCCAACATACAACATTAACCCAAATCCACACACATACACACACACACTTAAACTTGAGACTTGGCCACTTGACAGAAGGTATTACTTCCACTTCTATGTCTCCATTTCCTCCTCTTTCTTGGCGACTTCTGACGCTTGTTACTTTCAGCATTTTATTGTCTCTGTGGCCGACTTTTAGCTAAATGAATCAACCATATCCTATGTACAACTAAAAATGTCCTTGTTGGCGAAAAAACGAAAAATTTCGTTTTGCTACCTGCTGCGTTTCCATTGCCTGCGAGTGACTCGAACGCATTTAGGCTTTTGCGAACGGAAATTAATTACATTGACGCATCAGACTTCTTCTACATAAAATGATTTAATTGATTACTACTTAGGAAATGGCCAAGGCATTAATGCTCTAAAACATAATCAATAATGCTTAATGTGGGTAGCCTTCGATGGCATAAATATTAATACAAGGATCCGCATTAATCAAATATTTTGCGTTAAGTAGCAATAAAGTCTTGAGATTATGTTTATTAGAAAGATTTTTCATCTTGTTGTTGGGTTTGTGTTTGATTGGCTTGAAGTTTGATGGTTCGCGTTAAGGAAAGACGGAGGGAAATTATGTTCTATTATTTTGGCTTTGGGGAAACGTCTTTAAGAAAAGACAAAGGAGAATTCATGTTGATAGAAGTTTTCATAGAAATGGAGTTTTGTTTATGAACTTTGAAAAAGAAAGGTATTCCCAATCTAACCAGAAGACACGAAATAAGTTGAAGTGTCAAAAATATGATAGTTAATAGTTCATAGAACCCAGTTAATAATGTCATTACTCCTAAAAACCTCTTAAGATATGTCAAATATTCTTGCTTGTTATTCAACGACTTTTCTTTATCAGCATTTGCTCGGTTACTGTGCCATCCTTCAGCTAATTATCTTTAAATATTTGCCACACACACAACTATCACCCGCTTTCCCCCCGTGTATAATGTACGTTGTCAACACATTTCTCAAAATGTCGCCACGCCCACAACCGCAAGAGCTTAAACGGTTAATAAATAAAATAAGCAGCTTGCCAGACATTGTTGCTTGCCATCTATCGATAAGGTCTTGGCCTTGTAATTGTTCTAGTTGCGGTTAGCTCTTGTTTTTGTTGTTATTATTGTCTTCTTGCAGGGCATAATGCACAATTGGGTAAGGAGAGAGTGAGAGAGAGATGGGGGTGAAGGTTGCGTCTGGGGGCTAAGCATAAATATGTCAAGTGTTAATTGCTGCCACTTAACACACAGAGCACAGAAACTCAAACACAACAACAACATGGTAACACATACATAAGCATTATACACACACAGATGAGAGAGGCGTGTAAATATGACTTTAATCTACTTACGAGAGTAGCTTAGCTCTCGTTTCTTGTCTCTCTCTCTCTCTCTCTGTCTAGCATAAGAGTTCATAAGCCACAGCTGGAAATGAAAAAAACAAACACAAACTCACACACACATACTTGTAACACACCCAATAATATGCTTTAACAAGTTTCTTATGGCCATAAATTCTACAAGCCAAACAAAAGCTCATATAAAAAGGGCTGACTTCAAACCCCACAAGAAGCCTCCTCTCCCCCCCCCCTTCTGCCTGTTTGGCGACTTTTGCAACTAACCCCAACACAGCGGCTGCCTACATAAATAAAAGCGAACGTTTGCAGACATGCCTTGACATTTCATATCATATCACAAGCACACACTAACTAACTAACACACACACACACACACACATACGCACAATGGCAGCGGACAGGAAATTTTACAGGAACAAGAATAACCTACGCAAAAGCAACACAAAACTGCACCCAGGCAACAACAAGTACAATAACAATGCCAACAATGTGCTCGCTCTCTCTCGCTCTCCCTTTCTCACACTCTCTATGAATAACGGCTCTTATCGGCCATATTTATCGACAAGCCAGACCATTTCCTATTTTGAAACGTCTTTACTACTAACTTGGCTCGTGTCTCGCTGTTTGGTCAACTTCTTTCTCGTTTCCTTTTGTATTGTGTGCCATAACAGGTAGTTAATATTTATGTTTATGATAAGTATCTGATGGTAGTTGAAATGGATGCTGATACGCAGGCGGACAAGCGGACAAGCGATACTAACGGTCATTGCTAAAAGGCATTTTACATTTTTTACACATTTATGCATTCGTTTTAAGATATGGTCCACGTTTTGCTGAACGTTTGCCCAATTTATTTATTTATGTGCATTGCTTAAAGATGTTTCTTTACGGTTTTTTAATTTTTTGAACATAGACAACTAGTAAACAACTTAAAGGAAAGAGATATAAGCTATGTAGCATATATAGCTTTAAAACTTTTATACCCTTTACCCATAAAATGCGTAAATAAGGGTGTAATGGTTTTGTGCAAATGTATGTAACAGACAGAAGAAAGCATATCCGAAGTATATATATTCTTGATCAGCATCATCAGCCGTAACGATACAGTCTGGATCTCAGAGACTATAAAAACTAGAGACTTCAAATTTTAAACTTAAGCTCTCCTATACCATAAGCAGAACAAGTATGCTTCCAATCATCAATAACTGGTTTTCGATATACACATGTGATCGATAACAAAAAATCTTGAACATCAAAATTATGAAAATGAGGTTTGAAACTATGGATAATAAATGAACATCTGGACAAATTTGATCAAAATCTCCGGTGTTTCTGGAGATATCGCAGGTTGAAGTTTGGACATTTTTGTCAGAGGGTAAATACACACAAATGGCTGTAAGCATTACATATGGGGCTAAGGATAATTCCTCCTTTATTTCAGTTTTGATACTTGCTTATAACGTATTCCCTTTTCAAATTCAATAATTATCGATTGTTGTTAATCATTTGCATATTGATTGCTAACCGCTAAGCACTTTAATTACCATATCAGCACAAAATATTGTCTAGTAGTTAACAGCCAACTGATTTGTGGCTCTCTTCCAAACTAAAAACGTTCATATTTCGTTATTCCATATGAGTACACTCAAATATAGGCAGTCTATGGCCGCTATTGACGCTCAGTTGCCAAACGCCAGTTCGATGTGAAAGACGCGAAAAAAAAGTTCAATAGATGAATCCGATATAGAAAAGCTAAAAAGCAGGCCGCGGGCGGCAATTGCAAAAAAAGTATTTAAATTAAAACTAAACAAAAGTGGAATTCAATATTGCTAACTTCAATATTTGCGGGCCAAATAATGTTGTAAAATATTCGCGTTTCAATCAACGAGTGAAACTAGATTTAGTTTTGTTTTTTAGGCTAACAACGAACGACGAACATTATCGATTTTGTATTTTGAATATTGTGTTTTAGTGTGTGCCATTATCATCACATTTATATAAGTGATAATTATATTAGGCGCTTTATCTCATCGCCCTCACTCGCATGCACTGCGGCTGGGCTTCATAAGCGATAAACACAAAAACGCGCTTGTGTCTGTGTTTTATTTTCCTTTGTTTATCTTTGGGATTACTCATCATCATCCGCATAGAATCGAACGAAGCGACGCAAAACAACATCAACATAAACTCCCAACAACTGGTTTAGTGCAAATTATACCAAAAAGTGCAACTTTCAAAACTCAACGAAAACTAAACAAGAAAAAAAAAACCAAAGTGCTAATCACATGTGTAATGAAATAAAGAAACAAACTGAACTGAACTGAACTGATGTGTGGCATGTGGTGATATTGTTGCTGCCAGCTGTGAGGGAGGATTAAAGCCAACAACAGGTGTGTAAATGACAAATTTGTAAGCCAAATTTCAAAGAAATATGAAATTGTTGTGAGAAACTGAGAATACGCTCAATTAACTATGAATCGATTGAGACTTTATAGAGGTGTTAAATGCGACAGCTTGCCAAGTGGAAAAATATGACTTGAATTCAATTTCAAACCCTTTTGCTTGAGAACCGCAGCTGTTGCTTGTGAATAAATTTAGTTTGATATTTGCCTTTCGCACAAAATGCAAATGAAATGATTTCTGCATTCATTAGAATAATGTATAGCCTAAGGATTTGTTTTTCTGTATGTTTAGGACAAACTATATATATAGACATATATCTAAAATGATGCAATCATCAACATATATTGACTTTATCTAGCTATCGCACAAATTGAACACACTAATCAAGCAGCAATTGCGAATTGTTCGTGTTAGCCAAAACTGATAGCCGATAACAACTATTTAATGTGCTCAACTGTGGCAGAAGGAAGTGCAGTCGAGCAATGTGACAGATATGTTAATACTACATATATATACATGTGGTTGCGTCTGTGTTAGTGCTGCCCAAAAGCGTGCTATACAAGCTGAAAATAGAATCGCATTCAGCTTATATATGTATAATTATTTGTGTATATAGATAACGTGAAGCAGAAGTTGATAAAGTTGTTACCAACTTTCCAACTACATAAAACCATATGAGAACTTAACCGCAAAAGGTGAGAAACTTTTGGCTCAAACGAAAGTAATTTGGAGAACCCAAAAAAGGCCAGGCAGTTGCACAAACAAACCAACAAACAGTCATAAAAGCGAATGAGTATAAAATAAAATGTTATTTAAATGTTGATGCCACAAACATCTGAAGAAGACATCACAGGGAAAGCATAAAAAACCAAACAACTTGGGGAGAAGAGGCAGCGGCATTGAGCAGTTGACAGTTTATTGAATTATACGCTAACGTCTACCAAATTTAATTTTCGGGCTCTTCAAATAATAAGGAACACAAATACATTTGCATGTATGTGTGTCTGTGTGTTTGTGAACGTGTCTCTTGGCTGCTGCGATTTATTGGAATTTTGTTCTTTTGGGTCTACAATATTTGTGACAGCCCCAAAGTATGCTACGATTTCTATACATGGCGCATATGAATGAGCGTGAGCCTGTCTATAATGTGTGTGCGAGCGAGTGTGCGTGTGTGCGTGTGTGTGTGCAGCCGTGTGTGTCTAAATGCTAATTTGAATAATGACAACGACATCAACGCGCCATTTTCTAGTTGGTGACTGTCATTCTCATCGTTGTCGCCATTTTGCGTTTCCGCTGCGCCATCGTGAATTTAACTTCCATAAGCTGCTGCAGTATTGCGAAGTAAATATCTAGGTATATTACACCTAATGCAAACGAGTATATAATGTAGGCAACTTAGACGTTAGACGGCGCGTGCCGTTGGCATCATGAAAACCAAATTATTTAAGAGGTCCTTGAACACATACGCAACGGAAATGTTAAAGTTTTAATGATCTATTTGCAAATGCATGAAGAAGAACGAAGGCCATTAAAGTATTTGCGGCTGTAATTCGATTGATTTCGATTTAAAACAACAAGCTTTGCATTTTATATGTTCTTAAAAAGTAATTTTAAAAACAGTTTTTAATGCGCTTAACATTCGCTTCATGTATCCATTTTAAATGTTATGCGTTCATTTGTCTCTTATGACATTTTAAAGCCTTTTTTCGCCAGCGAAGCACACAAAAAGAGATTCAAAGCCAAACTACATAGTAATATTAATCATTTCCTATGCTTCTGTTGTGGACATATTCCATTTGACACATCCGTTTTGGTTCCCCTCTGTGTGTTCCGTTTTTTTCCACCCTCCCGGATTGGGCTGACAAACTTGGCAAATGGCTTCACGCCTCGTCGCAAATGTTGAAAACGCTTAGAAACCATTTACATTTTGTGTCTTCTGCCTGATTGTGAGTTGCAGCAGGCGTTCGGCAAATGTTTGTTTTCATTAGAAGTGGCGCCACCTATACAAAGGCCTAGCTATAGCTATAGAAAGAGACAGAGACAAACAACTTCAAAGCGTAAATTGAAAGTTAAAGCTTGAGTTGTCAAGCATTGATAATGATGATGTTGATGATGATGATAATGTTCATCTTACCACGCCTACTTGTTTATCAGCTTAATAAATAAAGTCTTACCATTTTGTTGACAACTTGCAGAGCCAACGACAACGAGGAGGAAGAAGAGGAGGAGGAACGGGAACGCAATATGGATGACGATGATGACAAGTTAGTTTCGGATGAGGTGCATCTGCGGCAGCTTAGTGCGACGCCATGTTCGGCGCTGCAGCAGCGTCGTCAATGCAACAATGCCACACATTCCGCACCGCCAGAGCTGCAAGCACAGTCAATGGAGAAGCCGCAGGAGGTGGAGGTGGAGGTAGTGGAGCTGAGACACAAGGGTCCTCTTACCTTGGAACAAATTGACGATCTAAAGCTGGAAAGCGATGGGGACGATGAGGAGGTCGACGACGAGGAGGATGAGGGGGACGAGGGGGAGGAGCATGAATACGGCGATGATGTTGACAGTGGCCCCGGTCTGAGCAATCCCGCAGCGCAGACCACAAATGATGGGCAGATTAAAGCCACAACAACTACATTCGAGGTAAGTTGAATTGTAGCTCAGCACTTAGGGCTAATTAAAAGCTAAACTAAAATACAAAAAAAAAAGCAGCAGGAAGCAAACGCAACAACAACAACGACAACAACAACAACAACGCCAACGTTAGCTTTGACCACGCCGGATATGTCTAAAATACCAAGACTGCCCGGTGATGGCGCCCAAATGGATGACAGCGGCGATCTGCCCCACTCGCTGCGCGCCTCCACCGCATCAATTTTGTCCAATTTGCGCAAGAAACAGCAGGCAATGCTTGGCGTAGGAGTTGGCATTGCTTCGGAGAGACCAAACACTGCTGGAGCAGGTGGTGGTGGTGGTCGACTTGGCGGTGGTGGTGGTGGCTTGGCCAAGCAAACACCAAGACGCGTGCAATCTGTGCGCATCGTTGAGGCAAAATCTGGCTATGGACCAAAACGACGCACCGAAAGTTGCAGCATATTTGGCAATAGTAATTTTGGTAAGTGCGGCAAGAACCTTATTTAAGTTTAAGTACACTGATAGAAAAAATCAAGTATTTCGTACTCAAAACCCAACAATCCGAACTTGATTTCTCACTAAGTACGGAATTACTTAAGTAGAGAATGTCGTACTTGATTCAAGTACAATTTTTAAGTTCGGCTCTTCTTGATTTTAGTACTCCTCGAACTTGAATTAAGTTTCACCGTACTAGATTTAAGTCCATTTTGAACACGATTTAAGTTTTCGTGCACTAAAAATGTGAGTTGATTATTTTCTAAAAATAAGTATTTTTTGTTCTCCATTCTAGAATTTGTGTACTTAAACTAACTATGATAATACTTATTTCAAGTATTGCAGTATTTTTCTTAAAGCTTGATTGATGAACTTCTTAGGTTTTTTAAAGCTTCCAATCACTCATCTGCCTTAAATAGAGATGTCGGGGGAAGAAATTAAGAAAATGCCATTAGATATTTTTTCACACTTACCATGACGAAGCTTCGAACCTGAGACCTCTTGTTAATGCGGCGAATGTCTTATCTGTTGGCCAGATCCGTAAACAATCCTATTGCGTATGGATAGTTTAAGCTAACATCGCTGCACTGAATGTATAAAGGCATCGTCTCTCTTTTGGAGATACCGTTTTTTTTGTATTGCGCGGAACGATATTGTATACATTCATTTTTTTGTATATACAAATAAGTATTTTTAATGTTTGGTTTTTTTTGTAAATCTCTGTTTAAACAGCAACCACGAAATATAAAACAAATTTTTTTTAATAAAAAGAAATTATAAAATGCCGTGGGTGGATTCGAACCTGCAACTCTACTTGAATCGCATTTTCGTACTGATTTCGTATTTCTGAAATATACTTGATTCGTTCCTTTACTTATTTTAAGAATCTTGTACTTGATTTAAGTTTTTAATACTATTTCTATTTTGTACTTGATCAAGAATAAAATTCGAGAATCCAAAATACTTGATTCTTTCTTCACTTTTTTTCCTTTTTCTTCGTGTAGAAAAGTAAACAGTTTGTTTGTTGAATGTCAAAACTTTATTCACTTTCAATATTCGTAATAATGTTGTATCAAAAGTATTCGAAAGTATGGCTTATATTGCCCTTACTGGCACTTGGCCATGATTTTGAGTTTGAGGGTAGTCGCTCCAAGCGCCTGGCCACACCCAGTTATAGTCTATCCATATATGAGACGAAGTCCAAGTATGTGGTATCAATAAGATCGCGTTCGCCACGCAAATACTTTGGTGATAATCATTTCTGTGGCGGCACCATAATATCATCCAAGCATGTCCTAACTGCCGCAACTTGTGTCATGGAGTAGGTATTTATGATAAGTATTTATGATTCCCTTAAAACATTTGATGCAGTCATCGCAAGATCATCCATCGAAGTCGTTTGCTTTTGGTTGTGGCCGGAACCCCGAATCGTTTGAAAGGTATCGAAAACCAAACCGTACATATGCCCGTTGCTGATGTCCTTGTGCCACAGAACTATACCATATATAATACGAATAATCTGGCAATATTAAAGCTAATCTCCGCCTTTCCATCGGACAATCTGCATGTTGGCATCATCGATTTGCCCAGTCAGCCACCCATTGTGGGTTTGTATTATCAGGTGCTGGGCTGGGGGCGTGTCTATCAAGTTAGTTGAACTAGTTAAAGCAATGTACTTGCATTTAATCTGCCTTAAATACTTAGGGTGGTGCTCTGGCTTCTCGAATCTTGTATATTGAAATCGAATTGTTGGATGTTGAATTGTGCAAATCGCTGATTAAAACCTTTTTGCCGGAAATGTTGTGTGCCGGCAATTTGAACAATACCATGGATGAGGATCCTTGTCGCGGTGATTCGGGCGATCCTATGATTATTAATACAACCATATATGGTGTTGCCTCCTATGGTCTTGGTTGTGGCAATGATGACCTACCATCCGTCTATACGGATGTCTTTTATCACAGTAATTGGATCAGGAGCATTATTAATGATAGTCGTAAAGGCTGTTGCATGAATTTGGTTTTGATGTTGTTAAGTTTAAGGGCTTTTCTGTAATATAATAAACTTTTACCACATTTGTTTATACATTCATTTCATATAGATTACGAACTAGAATCGGGTAATTCCATTGCTAGCATAGCTGGACCCCAAAGACCCTTAACAAATGAAACCTATTCGGCCTTTAAGAGCGGCAATGTCGTCAAGGGCATACTTTGTCCCTCCTTAACGAACTCCTTCAAGCAGAGCTCACTGGAGAGAAGCTATCTCACCTACACACACAGACAGCGTCAGAAATCGTTGATTATTGTGAATGTTGTCGACTTTGTGCTGAAAATTGTTATGGCCATAATATGGATGCTGCAACCGAAAGAGGAACGTTCAGCTGCGGTAAATTTAACTCGAAAGAAAACTTTTAGATTTTTCAAATGTTTGGTTTTCGTTTAGGGCTCAACGTCGGCGAGCACTGCAACAGCTATTACCTGGTCCGTTTGCTGTGGCATTGCCAACTTGGCCATATGCTTTTTGGGCTATTGGCGTTGTTTTGCCAACAACTATTTGCACTGGGCAGCTGTCTGCACTTGGGTGCTCTTCAACATTCAAGGTAGGTGAAGGGTCAAGGGTGAGGGTTAGGGTTATAAATCACCAAAGATGCGACATATGCAAGAACCATTAAATTTTGCTAATCCCATTTTTTTTGGGTATGTCATAAATGTTTTATGGCCGTGCCACGAACAGGATTCATCAGCGAAGGCGTTGGCTTCGAGAATCGCGAGTACCTGGTCTGGTACATATTGTTTGTCATATTTGTGCCCTATGCCATGCTGCCGCTGCCACTCAAATGGTGCGTTGTGGGCGGCACAATCACAGCCAGCTGCCACCTGGCCGTTATTACCATCAACAAGCTGCAGAACAAGGAGGTAAGCCATTAAACTTAAGGTTCACTCTCTCTATATATATGATGGTTGTTTCTTGGTTCTAGACGCCATTCGATTTCAACTGCGTGCTGTTTCAAATCATTGCCAATTTCATTCTGTATACGGCCATTAATGTGGCCGGCATGTATACCAAATACCTAACAGATCGTGGCCAGCGTTTGGCCTTCATTGAAACCCACAAGGCCATGGAGCACAAAAAGGAGTCCGAAAAGGAATTGCAACGCACACAAAAGTTGCTCGATTCAAGTGAGTGAGAATTCATTAAAAAAGTTCTATAGCTTAAAGATTACCAAGAAACAAAAATTACATCAAAGCATATTTTCATAGAATTTTTTAGTCAGGTAAAAGTCTAAAATATGCTGCAGTTTCCTGGTATATTCCAGTTAAATACCATGCTATAAAGTTGTTAAATTCTCGTTGCAGTTTTGCCCAACATTGTGAATAATCAAATACGCAGCGAAATGTACAAGGGCACAGATCCAACGGTGGAGACACAGTTCAACAAATTATACGTGTATCCAATGGACAATGTGAGCATCCTGTTTGCCGACATCAAGGTAAACTAATTACAAAGTCCAAATTATTCATGTGTATGCGAAACTGATTGAAATTCATTGCCAAACTGCTTGCAGGGTTTTACGGAATTGGCCAGCAAAACGTCAGCACAACAATTAGTGAAAATTTTAAATGACCTTTTCGCACGTTTCGATCGTATTGCAGAGGTAAGTGTCTGTCTGTTGCACCAATGTTTTAAATTTCACATTGCTTTGTCTCTTTCTCTTACGCTCTTTGTGTCTTTTTTGTGGTCAACAGGACAATCATTGCTTGCGTGTAAAGTTGCTTGGTGATTGCTACTACTGTGTGTCACAGTTCGAAAGTGACAATTGGAAGACACGACCGGACCATGCTGTGTGCAGCGTCGAAACAGGACTGCACATGATAAAGGCCATCAAGGATGTGCGCTTGCATACGCATGTAAGTCAAAGGCAAAATAATTACAATGGGCTTTGCATTAAAAAACAGCGGGATATTTAAGTGGCTGCCCTTTTAGTCCTTTTTGTAGCCTGAACATTTATTAAGTGCATGTGATATTAAGGCGGCTTTTAATGCAAATAAACTGCACATTTCCGTTGCATACCTAGTGTTCATATTCAACAGCCCCGACACCTGTTTTTTTTTTTTTTTTTTTTTTTTTGATAAATATTTTTTAAGTGAAGAACCTGTACTATCATGATAAGTACCTTAACAACACATAGGTGGCAATGTAACATAAAAACCAAACCCCATAACTTAGTATGAGGATTTTAAATACATTTCATCTTATTGACGCCCAAGCGTCTTGGCAAAACCTTGCCGTTTAAGTCGCCTTAAAGATCGGGGCCAGGGAGTACTCTTCTGGCAAGCAGGCTGCGGTGTCTTAGCAACCATTCCAATCTGCTCTTCAACTGTATGCAGATTGAGGTCCTTTTGGAGTGTGGAACCACGTACGTACCAGGGACAGTTGGTTATTTTTCTAAGTACGCGATTCTGCAAAACTTGTACACGTTTATAATTTGACTTGCTTGCTATTCCCCAAATCTGCACTCCATAGAGCCATATCGGCAATACACAGTGTACATATACCGCTCTGTTGCATCGCAGCGGCATATTTGCCCATAATTTCCAAAGGCAAAATCGGACGGAAACAACAACAACGGACAGACAAACACAACAACAGGTAAAATTACAACAATTACGAAAAAGCAACATAAAGTTTCAGCCTAAAAGATGCTTTACTTTGATTAAACCGGCATATTTGCCACAAAAAATCGGACAAAATCGGACGGAATTTAAACGGACATACAACAAACACATAGGAAGGAGAAAGAAGAAGAAATTACAAATTTACAACAACCACATAAGAAGGAGAAAGAAGAAGAGCAGGTAATTCGCAAATGCGACTAAAAAGGCAATGCATACTTTTAGGCTGGAGACACAAAGGTTGGTGCTATGCAAAAAATATTTCACATGCCCGACACCTGTTAGCTAATAACAGTCGACTGTTATAAGCGCCGTTAAAAGCTGTTAAACTTTGCTGCCAGGTCGCATTTGAATTTTTTTTTGCAAATTTAATGCCATCAAATTTTTCAACTGTCAGCTGTTTTGCATTTGTCTCTCTCTTCTGTTGCCATTTGTTTGGCGCTTTTGGCTGGCAAGCCGCTTTATTTTTACGAATATTGCACACTCTGTATGTGTGTGAGTCCGCTTGGACGTGTTGACAATTCATTTGTATGCAAATCTCAGCAGAGCAAAAGGCAAACGACAAACGCCCAGCAGCAGTACAAAATATGTGTTAAATTTTCATGCCCCCCTCGCACACAATGGGCAAAGGGAAAAAATTAATTGATTTTCTTTTTTTTTTCCCTGCATTGCGGGAGAGAAAAACTTCATCATCTTCCTGCAATCCCTTTGGACCCTCAAGCGCAGTTAAATGAAAGCGAAAGGATAATGACAATTGGCTGTCTCACTGACCGACTGACATTGACACTCTGCACACAACTGCAGTAAATCCCTAGTTGCAGCTGCATATCCATGACATGAATTTTTGGTGGTTTTGTGTTAATTTTTGCAGGTTGACCTCAACATGCGCATTGGCATACACAGCGGTTCGGTGATGTGTGGCGTTTTGGGCAACAAGAAATGGCATTTTGATGTCTGGTCTAATGATGTTATCATTGCAAATCACATGGAATCCGGCGGCATACCCGGGTAAGTTCAGTCACGTTCACAATTCCTTTCATTTTTGCCTCTGTTGCATTTTTGCTGCCGTTTAAATTAAGCTTGCTAAGCTGAACAAATCGTATATGTATATGTTTTGTTGACCTACAATGATAAATACAAACAAACAGCTTGTTTCAATTGCATTTTGATTATCTTATGTGACAAAATTCGTAAAACAAATATCAATAATTTGTGTAATTTTGGGCAGCAGTAAATATTTATATGCCAAGATACAATTATTCAAGAAAAATATGTTAAATTTCGTGCACCATCTATTGGACGGCAGAACAATTAAAGCAGTCTTTTGTTTGGCATTGAATTTCTGTCTATCTATAAATTAAGAAAACGTTCTTTTTTGTTGTTGTTGCATCTCCAATTTATTGGCAACAATTCAAGAATGCTGCAGTGGCAGCAATCCGAAACGTGTTGCCAAATAAGTTTTTCGGGTTTTAAATCTTAGTCAGCCACATTTTTAATTGGCCAATTAGGGCATGTCCAATGCTTTCTCTCTCTATGGCTAACAACAATTGTACAGTAATTTTTGCAAGCTTGGCGTGTTTAGACACAAGTAACCAAAAACCAAAAAGTTCCAACTGAAAGTATGGGCAAAAACTAGGCAATAATAACAGCTGGCCAAGAGAACTAGAGCCAAAGAAACAACAGCAACAACAAATCACCGTCCTGTCGACCACAAAACCGAACACAAGAGCCAAAGTTAAGAGTTCCACGGCTCCATGTTTCGAATGCAAAATGCTTTGATGTAATTGTGGCCTAGAAACAGCAGGAGAAATGGCAACATGGAAACATAAAACGCCCAGCAAGGACTAGGAATCTACCCAATTATGAAAGGCACACAAACAAAGGGAGGGTGGCGACAGGTGGGGGGAGGGCAAAAACTTTACGCACAATCGTAGCAAAAACGTGGGCAAATATTTGAATTTAATTTTCACCAAACTACCATTTGTTCTATATATTTCTCTCGTCTTTGCAGACGCGTTCACATCTCGGAAGCGACGCTTAACTGTTTAAACGATGCCTACGAAGTGGAGCCTGGCAATGGTGGCACTCGGGATAATCATCTTAATAAGCTTAACGTAACCACCTATCTCATTAAGCGAACGGAACCGTTACGGTAAGCTATTCCACCATTCCCTTAAGCCGTCAGAAATCAAAGGATATAAATGTTTTGTAGACCCAAGCGACGCTTTGGCACACGAAGCAGTGCTCATCTGAGCAGCACGAGTGCTGCTGCTGCTCCGGCCTCGAATCGAGCAAGTGCAGCATTGCCCAAATCAATCTCAGCCAGCGGCAGCAGCATTGGCAGCAATAATGTGGCACAGGGTGCAGGCGATGGCACTGGCAGCATCGATGGACGCACCAGTTTGGAGTGTGCGGTGGCCATGGCTGTGGCACAGCCCGCTCAGTTGCTGCAACAGCAACAAAAGAAGAACATCTCGCTCAACTCGCTGCCCAATGTGGTCGAAGGTGTTGCCTTGGACAATCGTAGATTGCGTAATGGTTGTGCCGCTGGCGCAGTTGCCAATGCTGGTGGAGCTGGTGCACCAGCAGCTGGACTCTCGACGGTCTCCTCGCCAACGGCAATGATGTCCGCACCGCTGGAACAGCAGTTGAGGCCACGCAATGGGGCAAGCATACAAAATCTGGCCGAGGTAATCAGTGCCAAAGGGCTGATCATTGAGGATGAGAGCACAACAGAGTGGATACCAGAGATACCGTTCAGAAATGTAAGTGAAACGCACGCCAACTAACACTAGATGGCGCTGTTAACTTAACATACTGTTAAACTTGCAGCTCAATAGCCCCGAGGAGCTGCTCAATCGCGTTGATTCCATTCTAGTCGATCCCAAATTGGATCATCGCGTTTCCGTAACCGTACTTGATGAAGAGGTAACTAAAGCATACAATTTCTGTGAACTTTTATTATTGACACATAATCAATACAATGCAAACAGATTGACGAGTTCATTGAACAGAATATACAAATCAATTCGAATAAGGAAATCCGACGCGAGTATTTGAATGCCTGGACATTGAAGTTCATAGACAAAAGTCAAGAGCAAAAGTTCTGTCAGCTGCGCGAGGACATGTTTCGGTATGTATTCAATTGAATTAAAGTTTATTAATTAATGAACTCTTGGCTAATTGATTTCTCTACTTTTATGTTTAGCTCAAACATGTTGTGTGTGTTTGTCATTTGGATATTTATGGTGCTGTGCCAGGTCATCATTATACCACGTTGCACCACGGTCATCATATGCCTGGCTGTTGGCACTGTGGTGCTGACCTTCTGCTGTGTCCTTGTCATGGCTGAGGAGTTTCCAGGTTGGTAGAAGAAAGTTTTTATACCTTTAACCCATAAAATGGGTAAATAAGGGTATAATGATTTTGTGCAAATGTATGTAACAGACAGAAGGAAGCATCTGCGACCCTATAAAGTATATATATTCTTGATCAGCATCAACAGCCGGTCGTTAGTGTTGTTGTCCGTCTGTCTGTCCGTCCGTATGAATGCGCCGATCTCAGAGCTATAAGAGGAGGCTCAAACTTGAAAAAACTTTTTTGGGTCAGTTTGTTTAATTATCGATAACATTTCTAGTTTGAAAGTGTCGTAAAACTTGATTAATTGTAAAAGGTTTGACTTTGATAAATATTAATTTGAGAATTTTAAATCGGTTAAACCGTATGAGTTAAAGTTTGGTCATTTGGGCTGGGGTTTAGGGTATTTCGGGTTTCAAGACTCAACTTTTACTTTTTCATTCTATTCCTTTTAGGTCTTCCCAATTGCTTGAAAATCAACTCGGCTAAGTTGGTTCATCAGCGCCGACGTCGCACACTCTTCATTTGTGGCGTCATCATATCCATGTGCATACTGAGTGCCATTGGCTTGGTGCTCTGCCCCTCCTCCAGCTATAATGGCACCAATGACTTCCTATACACAAACAGCTCGCAATCACGTAATCTTGCCGTGGATCTGGATTCCACCGTTTCCATCTCGCAAACCTTTCAGCATAACTTTACAATCCGTGCGCCAGCTAATAGCAGCGCCTCTGCCATATCACTAGTCTCGCTCGTCAATGAGAGCTTTATCAATGCATCCGATGAGCTCGTGCGTCATACTCTGGCCAATGCTTTGACATTTACGAATCTAAGCAATACGCCTTTGGAAACCTTTGAGCAATCGCATCGACCCTTTGTGCTAACGAGAAGCAATCGCAGCCAACGGGTCATCTCCATTGATGATGGACATGGTTGTGTGCATCGCGAGTATATTGTCTTCACCTGGGTGCTGTGCCTCGTCTCCCTGGCCACGGCTTTGAAGCTTTACTATCTGATTAAGGCGATTATGGCCTTGGGCATGGTTGGATTCTATACGACGTTAATCTTTATACGTTTTAGCACCGATGAGAGTTTCAGTTTGGCCAATTTGAAGGATAATGGAATGCCCCTTGGTGTCCAGATGCTAATACTGCTGATTACCTTTCTCATCATGGTGTGCTATCATGCAAGACTAGTGGAGGTGAGTGTTTGGTAGGGTATTTCCTAGTCGTATCAACTGTTTTTTCTTTCCGCCCAGGTCACCTCACGCCTGGATTTCATTTGGAAGGAGCAAGCGGAACGAGAATTGACCAACATGAAATCGAATCGTGCCCTTAATGACACATTAATTAAGGTAAGCCCCCCCCAAAGTCCTCATGCCACCCATGCCACCCTGCATCCCTGATGTTGTCTCATTAATTAATTTGTTGATTTGAATGCCAGAACATTTTGCCGGACCATGTGGCCGCCTATTATCTATCCGATGAGCATACGGATGAGCTCTATTCGAAGATGCACAATCTGTGTGGCGTTATGTTTGCCTCCATACCCAACTTTCAGGACTTTTACTCGGAGGACATTGACAATGGCAAGGCGTGTATACGCATCCTAAACGAAATAATCTGTAAGTTTATTGATTAAACGGTTGCCCCACACACATATTGGCTAATGATGCATTATTACCTTATCTGCAGGCGACTTTGATGAATTGCTGGAGGAGCCGCGTTTTGCTTCCGTGGAGAAAATCAAAACTTGTGGCACAACGTATATGGCTGCCGCTGGACTCAATCATGAGCATTTGCGTGTGCGTGGCGAGACCTCCGAGGATAGCGTGTGTGATCTGGTGGAGTTTGCCTTTGCCATGAAGAAAAAGCTGGAGGAGATCAATGGGGATGCCTTCAACAATTTCCAGCTGCGCGTTGGCATTTGCAGTGGACCCTTGGTCAGTGGTGTGATTGGCGCCAGAAAGCCAGTCTATGACATCTGGGGTAATACGGTAAATGTGGCATCACGCATGGACTCCACCGGCGAGATCTGGAGAGTGCAAGTGCCCGAAAATACGGCGGAATTGCTCTGCTCTCGCGGCTATACGTGTATGGTAAGTAAGGAGCTGGGTTTTAATGGATGGTAGTATAGGTTTATGTTGTCTAGAAACGCGGTGAAGTCAATGTGAAGGGCAAGGGCATGATGACGACGTTCTTTGTGCATCCTAAAGGCATTTCCGATAGCCAACTGATCTCACCGGTACGCATGCCCGCCGGCATACCACTTGCCCAGACGCCAAATCTCCAGCGACAGACATCGCATCATGGTTCCTTCAGTGCTGTCGTCTTTGGCATGATGCAGGCCACCAAGCGGAGCACAGCCATACCAGGCACACGTGAGTTAACAATCTATTCCCCATGATTACTTCTATCATGAATCTTCCTTGTAGCCACCGGTACACCCTCGCCGCAAATCCGTCGCGGACATCGGGGCAGCACCTTCAGCTCCGTGCGCCTGTCCCAGAAATCAACGACAGTGAATCCTGTGCGCAGGAATACAACAAGAGTACGGGCACGCTCCTATCGCCAGAAGAAGGTAAACACATGCGTATACGTAATACTTATGCTCCATCTAAGCAAGAGTTCTGTCCTGATTCCTTACAGAGTTCTTCCAACAATTCGATTGTCACACAGGCCAGCTCCAACTATATGCCATCGTTTCGGCGCATCGATCAGATTGAGACAACCATATCCAAGAGTCACAACGATGCTTTATAGCCTACAACGCGCACTAATTGGGTCTAAACTATAGTTATATGTATGAGTGTGTTTGTGTGTGTATAGGTATTAGTATTAGTGTGCTTCTTTAAATTTGAAATAGTCTCTTCCAGACATAAGTCAGTTGCCAAACACAAAATTGTCTGTAGAATTTATTTTTGGAACGATTTTATGCAAAAAAACAAAAAAGATTTAAAACTAAATAGTAATGTATATTAATTATTCAATCTAAGTAGATAAAGGCATTTTAAAACGTATTTGAAATGCATTTTTTTAAAATCTCAACACAATTTCTAGTCGTTCATGTATAAATAATGAGATACCAACCCCTAATCTCTATGATCTATTATTATAAATTTGCAATCAAGGGCCTATACAAAAGTTTTGCCAACAATTTGTGTGCTTCTAACGGTAGTTTCCCCTTAAAAGTTAAGCCTTAGCATAATTTCACGTCATTTATCATAACAATCATGCAAATCAACAATGAAAGAAAGCTTTACAAATTGCTGTACAAAGTAACTTCACAGGTTTTACAATAGTTCAATATGTTTTTGTAAATATGTATGTGTAATACATAAATTTAAGATAAATCCCACATGTTAACCATTTGTCTAGTGATTTTATGTGTAAAACGCCAATAAATTTGTAGTTAAGCGATACTAAAATACAAATAAATTGAATATATACGAATGTTAGCGACCCACGATATAACCAAAAAGTTTTATGTATATGTGTGTGTGCACCATATTGTAATTAAATAAAAGTTAAAATAAATAAATGTGATAAATTTAACAAGTCAAAGTCGGGAAATGGAATTTTTGAACACACAAAAAGAATTAATAACGGAAGCCAACTCACAAAAATGACCAAAAACATGGCAAACGCATAAATTGACAAAATAAAATAACTAAAAAAAATACAGAGAGAGAGACGAAGAAAGCCCAAAAATGACGCCAACACTCATCTAAATAAATGCGGCTACAATAACAACAAAACGCTATTTATATCACAGATGCAGACGAATGCACCTTGAACAAGGGCAAAGTGAAAAGAGGAATGGGCAGGTTTAAGTATAGACGGCAGAGAGACAGAGACAGCGGCTATGGGCAAGTGGACAGCTGGAGCCAAAGCACTTGACGAAGACGAAACACAGACGGTCCAACTTCCCACGTTGGTTACGTTTCGTTGAGCGAAATGATGAAAATGCAAATGACATTCGGACTCACGCACACACGGACAAGACGACAAGAGCATGACTATAAACTACCCTGGCGCAGAACAGTTCATTATTATATTCAACTTTATTAACTCTAGGTAGTCGAAAGTGCGGTCATTCGCCAGAGCTAGGGTATGCATGTACAGACACACACACACATAAGATGAGAACGCATACGGAAGAGAAGCAACAAAAACAATGGCAGCAAATGTCGATGCCAAGCAACCACTTGTCCACACTTCCACTTATTGGCGGCGTCGGCATCGCCTAATGAATGTACAACAGTTGTTGATAAGATTCATCGCTGCACTCTTGTTGTTGCTATTGTTGTTTTTGTTGTGATGCGTGTGTGGTTCATAGAGCAGCAGCGGAGAACAAACAATGAATGAATGCGAGTAAATTTTACATTTTACTGCATCGTGTATGTGTGTTTTTAATGTAGTAGTAGTTTGCCGGTGTTTTCGGTCCCTCAACCAAAAAAACGCCCACGTAAAATTGAAATGCACTGCACATAAAATGTAAGGCATTTGAGACTAGTAAAATATTAACAATGACAAACTGCATCAAGCAAATATTATTTCGTATGTGTGTATAAAAATGTGTTAAAATTGCTAAAAACTGTACACTCAAAAGTCTGATGCTTGCTCGTTTAGTAAATAACGACCACCTGTAGCGCACTCGACGCAACAAAAACGCCCGAAACTTTCCCGGAACACACTGCTTCCGCTTGGCGCTAGCGCAACATGTGTGCGCCAGTCCCTGGCCTGTTGTGCCTTTTGTCTTTGTGTGAGAGTGTATGTGTGTGTGTGTGTTTGCCGTCACAACCCCTGTTGCTGAGCTAATTTCGATTTCATTCATAAATTGAGAGCCGACTAAAAGCAGCGTAAAACGACTTACGTTGAATGAATACAGACATCGTTTTCGTAACTTATATACGATTATTCCATTGTACGTATTTTCAGTACAGCGTGTACTCTTTGTTTTGTACTATTTTTATTGTTTTTTATTATGCACAATGCAAATTTTTGATAAATTCAACAACATTGCGCCAATACTCAACTGTCCGATAAATGAGTGTTGCAAAACGTGTTTGCCATTTTGCCTGGGACAAGTATACAGCTCTATAATGAAAAGCTGAATATTATACTTGTATTGTAATACCGTTGTACTACTACCAGGAAAGACAATTATATCAGAATAAGAGTATTGCATTTATTAGCAGTGCATTATAATTTTGTTAGCGGCTAAATAAATATCTATGCACGCATGTGAACAGCATACCATTTCATTTCTCTCTCGCTCTCGATAGCTTTGCTCTCTGCGCTCTCGATATATCGAAATATATTTTCATGTTTCGTTTGCTTGCCGTTCGTCTCTCATTATAGTTTCATTTCTCGTTGCGGACGGTCGTGCGTCGCTAAACGCGTGTGTTATTTTCTTGCATTTAACTTCACGCTCTTCTCAACAAGTTGAAAGCGGATTACAATTTAGCTCAAAGCATTTTAAACGCGTATTCGTTTTTTTGTCGGCTTTTTACAATATTGAATAGAAACGCCCAAGTGATGTGCTTCAATGTAATTAACCAATGCACATAAAGTGCTCTCAACAACAATAAAGTGATGTTAATAGCATTTGTGTACTGAAAAATGAACGTAAAATTCTCCTGCAAAGCGCATACGTTGTAAAGTGTTGCGGTTGCGGTAAAACAACGAAATCGAAATAATTTCATTTACAATTCTTATCTAAATGCAACACTGTGAACCAACACCAACATAATGCTGTTAAAAAAGAAGCGCTATATGTGTGAAGAGCAGGACGACGCTATTGACATCGTTGCTGTTGTCGAGGCAAGCAACAACAGAAACACCAACGCGAACAACAACAGCAGCAGTAGTTATGGATCCAACATGGCTGAAACACGCGAAGTCCGAATTGAAGAGCAATTAAAAGTGAAAATTGGTATGTAAGCCTGTGCAAATCAATGAAAACACCATCGCAAACACTTAACGAGCCCCATCTGTGCCCCAAGTAACAACAATTTACACGCGAACGTTAATTTTTCCATGTGAAAAGTGTATTGGAATGTTAGCGCGTCTCTTCAGAAGGCGCCCAAAAGCAAATGCGAAATAACAATATTAAATCAAAAAACAATCTATATGCATTCAATGTGTGCAGCTTAATAATAGTGTATAAGTGCAATTGAAAGTATATGAAAATTAGCTAAATGCAGTTTAGCATTAACAAAATGCAGCAACTAATTTATATTTTTTTTTGGCTGAAAATGCATTTTGTTTAGTGTGTGAGTGTGAGGCAGCAACGTGCGGTGCTGTTTCTGCGCATTGTACAGCCGCCTCGTGCCATCTCGTTCTGTCAGCACTCGCGTGTGTGTGCGTTTGTGTGAGTGAGTGTGTTTTTTGATGCAGCAAGCAACAAACCAAGATTTAACATTGTGCCCGCCGTTGTTGCTGTTGTTGTTAGTGGAAAAGCTGGCAACACGAAGCTAGTTCCGCTGGCTGACACGGTCTTTGTCGTTGTTGCCTGGGCCTAATGTTACAGCATTGTCCCCCGCCCCCGCTGTTGCGTGCAGTTGCCCCTTTTTGTGAATGAATTTTCGTTTGTGTGTGTGAGTGACGACGCTTCAGCTTGAGCGCATGTGCCAACACAGTCAAAGATTTATACACATACATTCGCACATAGCAGCAATGTGTGGGTTTTTTCATGAATGGAATTCGAATTCGGTGTACTTTTCTCTGGCCTGCCGCCTACCACACTAACACACACACACGCGCATACATGTCAACTCACAAACGCTCATACACAAAGGCAAATTTGTTGTTTTATGAATGATTATCAAGAGCAGCTAAATTGTGCGATGTGCGTTTGCTGATAACCTCGTTTTTTTCACTCATTTATTTGCCGATAACATCAAAAGGCTGAAGCCTCACATCGATTAATGTGTGCGCAAATATCGACTACAAAAAGGTCAACTCATGAATGGGCAGCACTCACCGCACACACCTCAATACCTGATACGCTGTCTCTATCTCACTCTCTTCCTCTGGCATTTTCTATTTCTTTTGCCTTGCTGGGCTGCTCAATAATAACTGTAACCACTCGTGAGTATTTTGCGACATTTGCAAGCTTTTTGTTGCGGTTATTTGGTGTACTTGATTTGGTTTTACATTTCCTGTATTGCCTTTTTTGTCGCCTCTTATGCTCGCTTCATCGTTGCCGTTGCCGTTGTCGTGTGAGAAAACAGAATTATGAAAGCAACAACAACAACAAAAAACCACAGCCAAAAAAAAAAGGGTTGCTGCTGATATGTGTGCGTGTGTTTATGTGTGTGGTGGCCTCATTTGCCTGCTCGCATTTCACACCTGCATGGGGATCATGGATGGGGCTCTCCCTACTCTGCAAATAAACATATCTTGATACACACACATTGTATTATTTTTACCTCTCGCATGGCGCAGCGTTTCGCGTTTTCATTTTCCGCCTAAACAATTTCAATCTTTCTTAAGCAGCTTTTGCTACGCTTCTCCGTCTCTTTCCCTTTGCTCTTCAGAGGGTCATAAATTATATGCAAAGCGGTTGCTGCTGCTGCTGCAGTAACAACAACAACAACAACAGCACACACACATTGTAGCTTTTGATTTCCGTTTCCCATCACATGAATTTCCTTTTTCTTTCGTGTATGCGGTTTCAGTGTTCAGTCGGGTTCTTTGCCTTACGAAACTTTTGCTTTTTTTTATTCTGTTGCTGCTTTTGCTTCTTATTCCTCTCTGCACCCTTTCTGCGCGATCTCTTGGTGTTATTGTTGCTGTTTTTTTTTTATGCTTTGCACGCTTCAATTGTTTTCGCATGCGCATGTGTCTTTGTCGGCCTAAACTTCTTCATCTTGGGGTGTCTTGTCTCCTGTTTTGCCAGTTGCTTCCTTTTATTTTTTTCGTTTTTTGTGTTAAAAACTCAGCTGTCTTTTATCTCGCTTACGGCATTATATTCTACTTCAGCAGCTTTTGTTCTTGTTTCTTGGTGGTGAATTCTGTGACATCCACTTTATAAATATAAATTCCAATCACAAATCGGGGTTTTTACACAAATGTTTATAGAAGATGAGCAAACGTTCTATTGTTCATCATAGTTTCTGGAAAAGCTTGATGAATGCGCATTCTATGTTTATCAAACAACGTGTTGGCTTTTTTTTTCGAAATTCCCCAACAGGAAAACTTTTTGTTGTTATATGAAAATCTACTGCGCATTTATGGCGAATAAGTTTTTTTTTTTTTGCAATCGCAATTTCAACGTTCCTACATTTTTATTATCATTCCATGTCATCCATCTATCCATCCAACCATTCTTCGTTTCTGTCTGTGTGCATACATATTTTATTCGCTTCTTCTTCTCCTTCGGCTTTGTTAAGTTTCATATTTCCAGTTCATTATGCTTTGCATGCTTAATAATAATACTTCCACTTCGTGCTCAGTTTCAATTACACAAAAAGTTTCGCTTTTGTTGTTGTAGCTTTCCATTTTGTTGGCTGTGTTGCGATTTCTACACCCCAGCACTGACCGAAATTGGCGTAATACTTTTCCACTTAATTAAAATGTTTAGCGCATAACCTAAATTTCATTTTCAATACGATTGTTGTTGTTGTTGTTGCTGTGCCCCACCCCATTCCACCTCAATATGCAGATTAAGAAATACATGCACGTTGTATTGTTGTAAAATAAGTAGCTGCAACTACTGGCCTGCAGAGGGCGCTCCAACTCTATTGTGACTCATTATAACTGACTCATGCTGCTGATAGATGCTAGCAAGACAGAGATAGACACATACACATGAGATATGCAATTTATGCTGAAATATTGATGACAATTTACATGACGCGCAGCAGCAAAGCTGACAACTCAGTTTGAGATGTTGTTGTTGTTGGTAGTGGTAAGGGTTGTCATCAGTGTAGTGGGTTAACATGGGGCCACACACGCACTAAATTCTGCTGAACTTGAAAAAACACTAACAACATGTTGCTGTTGTTGTTGTTATATGTACTTTAAACACAGCTAAGCACGCATTTCAGTGTGTATTAATGTGTTTGTGTATATGTGTGTGTGTGTGGACAAGAAATAGTTTTGCCTAAAAAAGGCAATTAATTAAAAGCCGGTTGTTGTCGTTGTTGCTGTTGTTGTTGTTGTGGCCTGGACCAACAACAAACTGGTTACCAACAAACGGCCTGGGACTGTTCTAGTCTCTCTTTCTCTCTTTGTTGACAATTAGTTTGTCTCGTTGTGCTTTGGTCTTTGTCGGTTTGTTAAAAAACATTTTTATAAAATCATTTTTCTAATACACATTTTTCTTTATAAGCGCTGTGTAAACGTGTTAACTTGGCCCACGAACAATTAAAATGGCATCTTTTCCAGCTAAAGACTTTAGCAAAAGCCTAAGACATAGTAAGGTCGAATACTTGAATACACTCCTAAAAAAAAATACTTTCATAAAACTTAGAATAAGTTTTAACTTTTATAGCTCACTTTTGGCTCAAGGCTTTGGCCAGGAAGCTACCAAGTGTGACCAGCTGCACTTGATTTAATGAGAACAACGCTTTTTAAAGCGATCAATGTTGTACTTGTATTTCCAAAGAACAACAATCGTATGTAATTAGCGCTATACTAAAATACTTTATGCTATTCAGGTCGCCTTCAACACTGGCCTCCACTTGAAAGCCTTGCCATGGACATTTGTGGCAATGCTGTTGCGCTTGTTGCAACTGTTTGCTACTGTTGCTGCTGATTAACATCAAAACGTTGACAACGACGTCATCGACTTGATGATGATTAACATTTTTACAACTTACATATCTTGGGTTTTCCCCATACTGTCTTCTTTTAATGACTTCACGCTTGACCTCTTCTTTTGCGTCACTTTGATGTGTCTTTGACTTTGCTTGCAGGTCAGAGAGCTATAAGATGCCTCCTCCCCTCCTCTCCACCCTGAACTGTTCACGCTGTGCTGGCGCTTCTTTTTATATGTTTTATGAAGTTGACTCGTTTGTAATTTGTAATTAAAACTCGACTTTTTCCTCTATTACATTTTGGAGTACATAAATAAATAATGTTTTATGCAATTATTTGAGTGCCTTCTGCAACTCGCTTCGCTTGTTGCACGTCTCGTTCTCTGTGGCGCATACCTAAAAGGTTACCTTTGGGTCGGAAGTGTCAAGGGTTTATCAAACTCTCTCTTTGGAGTTTTAAAGACATGGTTGTTTAAAATGGTTAATGCTATGCAATTAGGGTGTGTGTTTAATGTTTATAGTCGGTTGTTATAATCGTAGAAAACATTTTTATGCCCTTAACCCATGAAATGGGTAAAAAAAATGGGTTTAATGTTTTTGTGCACAAGTATGGAAAAGACAAAAGGAAGCATATCCGACCCTATCCTATAGAGACTTTATACTTGAAAGTTGAGCTCACCTATACCATGAAAAGAACAAGTTGGTTATCGTTAACACTTCTGGTTTTCGATACACAAATGTGATCGATAACAAACAAAATTGGATTTCGAAATTGTGAAAATGAGCTTTAAAATAATGTTTGTTAATGCTTGTTCAAAATCGGTTAAAAATCTAAGAAAAAGATATCGGGTTAAAGGTATGTCCTAGTCGGGAGCTCTTGACTAAAGCTATCTTATTTGTTCAGTGTAAGAAAAGTTTGATCGTAACGTAAATAATTAGTATAAATATGTTTGCCGCTCTATAACACACTTGAATCCCCTTGTAAACCCACACCCAAATGCTGTTATTTTTTAGCTGTGGGTGTTTTTTTTTTTTCTCGAAAATAAAGTGTTTATTTATTATTTTCATTATTGTATAAAGTTGGCTATGCTTGTTAATTTAGAGGTTTGCCAAAGTTAATAGGCGTCGTCAACTATTTTTGGTCACATCCAGAGACCTCGTTTAAACGTTGTTGCCGCTTTTAAGATTCGTGTCGTGTGTCGTTTGTCGTCGTCGTCGTCGTCGTCGTCGTCGTTGTTGAGTTGGTGACAAAGTCAGTGACTTGAGTGATTGCCAGCCATGTTTAATTGAAGGTTAATGGCGCCAAAAATGAGCATCGCAACTGCTTAACATGCCATACATGTGGCAGCTATAGACTCAACTGTCATAATACACATTCATTTATAATTAGTTGGTTGGTGTTGCTGCAACAAAAAAGTGGAAAAAGAAACGTCAACAGCAACCGCAATCGCATCAATTTCAACATGGGGCAATGACAAGGCACAAAAAGGGTTACTCGTTGCCTCAGATTGATTGTATTGAAGACGGCCCAGAGAGATGTTCTTCAATACTTTTGAGTATCTTCAATTGCAACTGCCTCCAAAGATAGCATAAAAGTACAAATGCTGAACGAAAAGTAATCTCATTTATGATAAGTAGCAACAACAGGCACTCTCTAAGTGCATCATAAAAGCAACATCAACCTTACAAATCGAATCGATCCGGTTCGTTCGATCGATGACGCTGATGAAAAGCTATAAACACGCAAGCAGAAGCAGAAGCCAAACAACAGACAAACAGGCAGGCATCAGAATAAAGATGATCATCATCATCATCGTGTGGATGATGAAACGTAATCAGACCGGAAATCGATCGGCACGTACAGTCGAGAGACGCAACAGTTGAGAGAGAGATGAGAAGAGAGAGAGAGAGATAGAATCTGGCAGCTTGGATATTATATGCTGTGTTAAATTGAATTGAGAGTGCATTTAAATGGCATTGCAAGTTGCAGGCTTAACTAACCAGTTGCTTCCTTTTGGGCCACCAATTATGCTGGGATTGCAACCCTTTCTTTTTAACCAAAGGAAGTTGCAAACGGAAAAAGGAAGTTGTTGTTGTTGTTGTTGCTGTTGCAGGGCGTGTTGTTTGCCCAGGGAAATGAGTGCGATTGTATACGAATAGAATTAACAAGAATCAGGCTATATAAACAGGGTTGTGGTTGGTGTTGAACACCTTTTGCATCAAAAATCTGCATAAAGTGCAAGTAATCTGTTCGCCTGCGAAGACAGGAAGCTGACGTTTAGACAAACGGCCAGAGACCCAGACACCACATCGTCATCATCATCACCAAACGTCTGTAAATCTTTCATCCGCTGACGCGACAGCGAGATATATATATGTATGTACATATACATGCAGTATGTATCTGCGAGAGAATTTATCTCTATTTCCGTTTCTTTTTGCATACAAGTTTTGCTGTCTTCTATACCCTTTACAGGGTGTTTTAACTTTGTTATCAAGCTAAAAATTCCCAACTTTCATAAATAGTTCCTTACTTAAAAACGTTTTTTCTAGAGTATTTGAACTTCTTTACAAGCTGTGTCTCCTTTTTGAGTTTTTAGAATTTATTACAACTCTCACAGCAGAAAAAAACCCAACTGCTTGCTGTTTCCTTACTTTTCTGTCGGCTTTTTTTTTCGTCTTTTTTACTTTTCTGCTCTTGAAGTAATCGCCTCATTAATTCACGCGCGTTTCATGCTGCACTGAATCAATTTGCATATTGTGCAAAAAACGAAGAAGGAAAAAAAACCAAGACCCAAGGCAGCACAGAGCATGGAAAAGGAAAAGCGAGAATGAAATCTACTTACAAAGTCTTTAAATTTAATTTTCATTTTGCCATTTTTGGGGGCCTGAAAATTGAAAGCATTTAATGACGAGTCTGTTGAAACGAAACACGTCGACCTGAAAGGCAAAGGCAGGCCAGGCCCCATATATACTATATATAAACCGACTTGCTGCACGAATCGTCGTGTCGTAATTTTGTGTGTGTGCGCGCTTGAATGACATTGACGAGGCGGCGGCACACGCTCCATGGGCAAATGTCAAAGTTGTTGTTGTTGTTGTTGTGGGCGTAAAGGGATTTTGATGGTGCGGCTGGCTTTAGAAGTTACCACATGCTGCACATGTATACGCTTTGCTATAATTAGATATATGTATATGAGGGAAATAAGGAGAATAGAGATATTGCCCTAATCACATGAGCTGATTGAGTTTTGTCTTGAGTCTTGTTACCAATTCAATTTTCAATTACCTTCCCTTCAATACATACATACATATTGCTAATTACACTTGTTTGAAGTGTGTTGTCAAGTGAATTTTTTTATTTATATGTTTAAAGAATCTTCGTTTTGCACAAATTCCAATGCGCGATATCGTCGACGAATAACTCTTCAAAATGCAATGACTTAACTTCCGTTTGTATATATTTTTGTCTCCCTCGCTCTCGCTCGCTCTTTCGTCATGTGTCTCGCAGCTGTATCTGTTGTTTATATGGCGTGCTTGGCATATGTAAACTCTCTGTATTGAAGGACGTTGCAAAAGCTTGCGGAGTGAACATCCGTAGTCTAATAATTTCACAAAGCTATTTAAAAGTGGCTATAGAAATTTTTTGTTTGTTTTGGTATTTGCCAATATTACCCTTATTATTGGGATTATGGCATTAAAGTATTGTTGTAGCTAAATTTAGCAAATGCTGCAATCAATTTAAATGGAATTTGTCGAATGTTGTGGCTTATGCGATTGTCACATGATAACGAACGAAAGCCAAACAACAACAGAATAACGCGCATATATTAATTTAGTATAAATAAAACGTCACCCAAAAAAACAAATTTCAAGCATATGAAATTTTTGGCTCTGCTATGTCTGGAATTCCCTCCACCAACAACAAAGACAGTGGCGCGAACACAAAATAAAAATGTGAAAACGACGCAACAGCAGCGCGCGCGATGCCAATTCATGAATCATGAATGAATGCGAATGAATGAAATTGACTGTCGTGTTGCGCTGCTGCTGCTATGCGGTCAAGAGAGCAGCGGGCCAGAAAGAGACAGAGCGAGTGAAAATAAAAAATACAACAGCACTTTTGATTTTTGTCATTTGATGTGTGTGTGTTTTTCGTGTTTCAATTTTGTTGTTTCTCTTCAAGCGGCTTTCTTTCGTGTGCTTTGTGTGCTGCTTTTGCATATAAAATGTGCCTCTGCTATATTTCTTCTTTTTTTTTTTTGGGTTGCTTGCTTCTTGTCGCTGTGCCGCCTTTACGTTGCTTCCCATTCATAAAAAGAAACGCGAACAACAACAACAGCAGCAAACGAGCGACGTCTTTTGTTATCAATCGTATTTGTTGGTGCTGTTTTTTTTTCTTCTTACGACAACGTAGTGAGAGCAGACGACAGCAGCAACAGTAGCAGAGCGTAAAAGCACCGTTGTTTTGCTACTAATACACAAGCACAACTATAGCTGGCAAATATAACCCAATTGATTGCTACCAAAACAGCAAGAGAGTGAGAAAGAGAGAAAAACAAACACACACATTACTGTAGTTTAGCAAGCTCAACCAGCTGTGTAAATAGGAAGGAGGAGACACCTTCTCACTCTTTCATGTAAAAACCATAAGAGACGCGCACTCAACTCAACATTTTTGCGCATTGCCTTTGCATGCCTACATGAAGCCAGGCACGCACACACACACGAATACTAACATAAATGAATACGCATTATATTTCCGCTCGACCGCGCGGCTGCCTGCTGCTAATTTTTTATTTTTCATTGAGCAAACTTTTGTCCCCCCTTGTGCCCCGCTGGTCATTGCCTGATTAACGTGGCTTATCAAGGCAGTAGAAGCAGCAACAACAACAATGCACTGGGATTATTAAGATTCAACACTACTCGAGACAGGGACAGGCCGTCTAGTCAAGCGCCAGCCATTGTGTTATTATTGTTTTTGCTGCTGCCGTTCTTGCCTTATTGTACCCAGGTGGCTGCGCATCGATAATGCAATTTATCGGCGCGCACATACACACAGGAAGTCACGTTGCTGTCGGTCTGCCCTTTGACGGCATCAAAGTGAGCCGACAAAATGCTGAAATATGAATGTGCTGAATAAATCGTATTTAAACATAAGCCGTTGATTTGGATTGTGCAACTTTTTAATTTTTTAAGCAAGTGTCAAGGTCAATCGATGTGACAATTAACAAATATTCGATACTTTTTTCGCTGCAACTGCATTAGATTTTCAATTGATATTAATATTTTACATTCTCTGTTGTTATTTGCAGGTGAAGCAAAGAATCTGAGCAGTCGGAATGCAGCAAACACGAGCTGCAGCACACAGGGCACTCGAGATGTTTATTGCACCATTGCGTTGGATCAGGAGGAGATATGCCGTACACCCATCAGCGAACGCACTCTATCGCCCTTTTTTGGCGAAGAGTATCAATTTAAGATACCGCGTCGCTTTCGCTACCTGTCCGTCTATGTGTGGGATCGTGATATGAAGCAGGACAAGCCCATAGGCAAGATAGCCATCAAACGTGAGGAATTGCACAAATACAATAACAAGGATCATTGGTTCTCGCTGCGGCCCGTCGATCAAGATTCCGAGGTGCAGGGCATGGTTCACATCGAAGTGGCATTCGAAGAGGTGCCCCAATCGCTGACCGACAGCATTGAGCTGGTGCAGCACACATTGCCACATCATGGCCATCATGCACGCGCCCATCTCAATGACTACAAGGAGAACAACGAACTTAGCAACATTCAACGTGCCGCTGCGGCTGCGGCGGCTGCTGCTGCTAGCGGACACAACTCAGCAGGCATGACGCTCAAGACTCGGGCAGCCGGACTCTTTGGTCATGTACATCACCCCCACCCCCAGCACCAACAACAACAACAGCAGCAACAACAACAAATAGCGACATCATCAACGGATCAGCTGGCCAATTGGAAGAACACACATGCCCGCAATGTTCGTGCGGCGATACGTGTGCCCGCCTGTGTGGATCTGGCCAAGAAGCAGGGCACCTGTGATCCCTTTGTCATTTGCACCGCCTACTACAGCAACAAACAGGTCATTACGAAACGAACCAAGCAGCGCAAGAAGACCGTCGATCCAGAGTTCGATGAGGTCATGTACTTTGATCTGTCCATTGATTCGGATGCTGGCAACACGGGCACCACCAATAGCAACAAGTCCGCTTCCTCACTGGAATCATCGGCGAATAAAGCGTATGCGATTTATCCGCTGGGCGGCGCTGATCTCTGCGAGATTGCTGTCACGCTATGGCATGATGCACATGGTGCGATGGCGGACAAGGTGTTCCTGGGCGAGGTGCGTCTGCCCATGCTGAACAAGCAACAGCAGCAGGCGGTGCAGCCCGCAGCCTGGTATTACCTACAACCACGCACCACATCTCCCAGTTGCCGTTCGATGAATGCCACGCCACGTTCCTGTGCGACGCCACCTGGTACACGGCTGAGTGTTGACTCCACAATTGGCTCGTTGCGTCTGAATCTGAACTACACCGCTGATCATGTATTCCCGCTGGCCACCTACGATGATCTCTTGAATCTGCTTCTGGAATCGGTGGATCAGCGACCCATCACTTTATCCTCGGTGTACATCCTTGGCGAACTGGTGTCGGGCAAAACGGAGGTGGCACAACCTCTGGTGCGACTTTTTACGCACACAGAACGCATTGCGCCGATTATAAAAGCGCTGGCAGATCACGAAATCTCCAATCTGACAGATCCCACGACTATATTCCGAGGCAATACACTCGTCTCCAAGATGATGGACGAGGCAATGCGTCTATCGGGCCTGCACTATCTGCACCAAACACTACGGCCCGTGCTCTCACAAATTGTCTCCGAGAAGAAGCCCTGCGAAATAGATCCCAGCAAGGTGAAGGATCGCTCGGCTGTCGACACAAATCTGCATAATCTCAAAGATTATGTGGAGCGCGTATTCGAGGCTATCACAAAGAGTGCGGAACGTTGTCCCAAGGTCCTCTGTCAGATCTTTCACGATCTGCGCGAGTGTGCCGGCAAGCATTTTCCACAGAATCGTGAGGTTCGCTATTCGGTTGTATCCGGTTTCATATTTCTGCGATTCTTTGCGCCCGCCATACTGGGTCCCAAACTCTTTGATCTGACCACAGAGCGATTGGTAAGCATTCAATATTCTTAAACTCTTAAAATATAAATTTAATCCCACTTTGCTTTGCAGGATGCCCAAACGAATCGTACGCTGACGCTCATCTCGAAAACGATACAATCGCTGGGCAATTTGGTTAGTTCGCGATCCTCGCAACAAACCTGCAAGGAGGAGTACACCGGCGAGCTGTACAAGAAGTTCTGCACGGAGAAGCATGTGGATGCGGTCAAGCACTTCCTCGAGGTCATCTCCACGCCAAATGCCTGTGAGTCGTCCGCGCCCAGCAATCAGCAGCAGGCGTTGCCACAGTTGCCACTAGAACCAGTATTACTAAAAGAGGGGTAAGTTCTACTGTTCTGATGTTAAGATTCTTGTAAAGTAGATTTGGAAAACAATTGATAGAGTGTAGCGATAGCGTAGCTTTAATTATCGATAGTTTTCCATGTCCCAATCTTTTGTATACACTACATTTGGTTGATTACGCTTTATTTTTATTCTAATACCAAACCAACTTTCTTTGTCTTTCTCTTCTTTTATGCGCGTGCTGCTTTATAATAATAAAAATCAAAACCAAAAAACAAAAACCAAAATTCATCTTCATCACAACAAATTCACATCCCATCACACACACACCCACACATATTCAAACACGCACGCACACATTCGCACATACAAAATTATTACTAACGTCTAGCGAGGGGTAAGAGAAACTATTTTGCTTTTAATTTTAGAAATGTCTTTTTGTTGTTGTTATTTTTTAATTTTTGGATTACAAACAATAGTTTGGCATTAACTCTACTGCATAACTGCATTTTTTCTCATTTGTGTTTTTTGTTCTCTTTCTTTCTTTCCTTGCTATTTGTGTGTGTGTATGTGTGTGTCTCTTTCCCACCAACTCCCACTCTGTTTGTCGCACACACACACACGCACACGTGCAGCATGATGACCAAATATCCGACATGCCGAAAACGCTTTGGACGCCAGTTTAAGCAACGTTACTTTCGCCTGACAACGCACTCGCTAAGCTATGCCAAGTCGAAGGGCAAACAACCCAACTGTGATATACCGCTCGAGGAAATCGGAAGCGTCGAGCAATTGAAAGACAAAAGCTTCAAAATGCAGAACTGCTTCAAGGTGAGTTGCATTCAAAGATCGATTGTTCGATTAGCTTATTATTTTTTTTGTGGAACAGCATACCAGGCATACATTTGGCATGCAGACACGCCTCGTTGCAGTTGAAAAAGATGTGGGGGAAATAAACATTCTTAGATACTCTATAGACGGTTCTAGATTTGCTTGCACACAGCTTATAATACCCAACAGCAGCAGCATTAATAATGCAAACACATAATACCGGAAATGCACAAGTTTACAAATGCATTTTTTTTTTTTTATAAATAAATTAGGCGCAGGCAGCCCACACAACTCAACAGTGTGTTCCATTCCACATGCAGAAGAGTTGAGAGAGTGAGAGCGCGCATTGCGTGTGCGTGCATTTATGTGCATGCATGTGTTTGTGAGTTGAGTAGGCTGCTGCAGTTTTGAGCATGGTAATCGAGTATCGATAACTGCACAATTGGCAACGCGGATCTGCTGAACAGCCGTTGAAAGTAAAAAAGAAAAAGAGAATTAGCTGTAACTTTAAATGCTAGAAGTAAGCGTATTTATGTCAGCGACATTAAACTTTCACTTATCATTTGTTTGCTCATCTTGATGCGTTGCGTCTATTCAAATCGCAAAACCTGCAATTAAAAATAATTAGCATTATTATGAAAATGAGCTGGCAGCTACAGTTTCCAACCATTGTTAGTTATTCTTCTGCATTTGTAGTTTTCGCGGCAACAAAAAGGGAAATTTCAAAACTTTTAAAGAAGCAGCAAAAGCTAAAGAATTCGGTTACGTTGGTGGCGCGCCAAAGCGTGCGCGTGGGACTTTTGCGCGCGCGTGTGAATCGTCATTTGCGCTGCGCATCTGTCGCGTTTTCACTATGCTGCCGCACAATTGTTTGACAACAAAATGTTTTAGTTTTGTAGGGCAAAAAGTGAAAAGAACGCAAAATAATTAACATTACATCTCTTGTTTTCTTTGCCCCACACAGATCGTGCACAAAGACCGCCCGCTTATTGTACAAACGACGAACTGCGTTGAGGAGCGCGAATGGTTCGATTTACTACACAAGATCTGTTTTATGAATTCCATCCGCATGCAATACTTTCATCCCTCGGCCTTTATCAGCGGCTACTACAGCTGTTGCGGTCGCTCCGATGAGAATGCGCCCGGTTGCAAGAATGTCTCACCCAAGGAGATGGATTACTTTCAAATGGATTTGGTGACCGCTCTCGATCCGGCGCTCGATTTGCAGCGCATACACACGCTCATCATGTCCAATATGAATCTGCTGGATGCTCTGCTCGATCCGCTCGCCTATCGCCAACACCTGCCCCTGCCCCAACAGCAACAACAACAACAGCAGCAGCAACAAAACAATCCGCTGGTGCCGTTGGCCAGCGCATTGCAGCAACAACAATCGCCGCAGGCTTTTGTCGAGTTCAAGAAAACGATAGAGAAGCTGCGCGAGAAGGCCTATGCCATCGACAAGGATCATCGGGATTACAAGCAGGGCATCACGCGAAAGCTCAAGTACGGCAGTCGGCAGGCACCGATTGGCGATGATAACTATTGGCATATGATGCGTGCCGCCGGCCAATTGAATTTTCAGCATCATCACCAGCAGCAGCAGCAACAACAAACCACAGCAGCAGCAGCAACATCACTTGCAGCAGCAACAGTTGCAGCCAGTGTTGCCACACATGCAACATGTACGCGCCCTGCCAGCAACGACGAACAGCAGCAACAGCAATATGAATGTGAACGCCTACTATATGCACAATCTGCAGCACCAGCAGCATCGATTGCAACTGCAACAGCAGCAGCATCAACTCCATCAACAGCAGCAGCAACAGCAACAACAACAATATCAGCAGCAACTGCGCAATCAGCGCCACAACAACAATAACAACATAAACACAAGCAGCAGTTGTGGCAATGCATCATCGTCCAGCCCATCGTCAACGGCATCGAGTGTTGTGGCAGCTGCCCCACCCAGCAGCAGCAACAGCACAAACGCTGTCTCAGCGACAGCTGCTGCTGCTGTTGCGGCAAAGCCAGCGCCACCGATTTATTAGCGTTCAAGACTATGCGTATTTGCTATACCCAGAGCGATCATATTGACGCGGTGAATGCGCATAACGGTTAACCTACACACTCCCCGCACACACACATACACATACACTCCCCCACAAACATACAAATGTACTTCGAAACACTTCCAAGCAGCAACAACAACAGAAGCGTGTGCTAATTTTTAACTACATTTTTTTTTACAATGTACGATTAATTACACGAGTGTTTAGACCTAAGATTTTTTGAATTAACTATTTTTATACACATTTTTATACTACGGAGGGGGGAGATTAACGAAACCCACGTAACAAACAAAACAAGCGAAATCTAAATGTTTAAGCCTATTTATTATTTTTTATGTATTTATACAACCAACACACACACACACACACAAATATTTTCTACTTTTATTTTGTAAACGCAAACGGAAAAACTGATAACTATTTAAGCCGCTAAACACACAAAAACACAAACAAAACTCGTAAAACTCCAAAATTGCTAAGAATTTTTATAAAATGCTATGCTATAAATCTATTAATATATATACAAAATAGTAAATATGAAACGTTGTATATAGCAAAAACATGTATACTTAAGCCTAAACATACTTTTAATATATATATACATATACTATATATACCAGTTATGCTAGGCGTAGACAAATTGCAACTATCTAAATGTGTAGCTAGATATTTAAGCAAAAAGAAAACACTTGCAAGTTAATAATTCTAGCAAATTGTGAACGCTACTATTATATACAAATATGCTATATACACACATACATGCATACATACATACATCTATATATATTTAGTTATATATATTTAACTGTCATACAGCTAATGTTATACTATATACACATACTTATATGTATTTAAAAAAAAGCTTAAACAAAAAACAAAATAACGAAGCATTGTTAAGAACAAATTTTACTTCCATTTTACATACACACATACATACATATATTTATTGAATGCATTTAATTTCTCATGTTAAATTGAAAACAAAAAAACGTTTATTGTTAATGCAAAATTATGTTTGTTAGCTTATTAACTAACTTCCACCGATTTGTTTCCAAAGCTCTTCCAATATATTGCGTAATAATTATGTTTAATAATACATTCATACATACATTTTTTTTTTTGTCAATTGCCATATTTAGTTTTTTTTTGTTTAAATATTTATTGCATAAATGTCTTCCTCCTTACATAACTTTGCGTTTTGTTTATGCATTCCAATTTCTTTGTGCATTTCTTTGTTCTAATATATCGCATAATGTGTAAATAATTAGTAAAACTTATAACATTACAAAACATACATTTACATATACAATAACAAAACAAAATTAAATATTTCTTTCGATTCATTTATAATTTCGTTATTAAGTGCCTAATTTTAGTATAATTTTATTATTATTGTATACTTGTAGCTTAAGTTGTTGGTACAAAGAATCGAAAAGCATAATTATTTTTTTTTAGCGAGAAAATAAAGCGTATCGCCAATGATTTCCTTTCATTTAAATACTTTTGGTTTTTGTTTTATTTTGACTATGATTTCATTAAAGTACCTCATTCTCGTGCTTTAGGCAAAAATATTTGGCATCCTGTTGTGATATCTTATGCGGACAAAATGAAAAAAATCTTTTTAATGTGTGTGTTAGTTATATTTGCAATACATACATACATTTATTGTACGTTAAAAGCTGTTAAGTATTTATATATATATTCGTATTGTGACAATTAACAGAGAAGCAATTTTTTCCAAAAACTACAAAAAAACAAAAACCTTGCGATATAATATATATTTTCTATTATGTTTGAAATTAAAAATCTCACAATCCCAAGGATACAAAAAAAGACGAATACAAATGAAACCCTAGCTTATAAGCCTGAAAGACAAATACACTGACAAGCGTTGTGGTTTGGTTTCATGAACATGAAACAGACAAAATGAATAACTTCCCTATTTTTTGTAAACAAACCTTTTGAAATTAACTTTTACGTATGAATAAAAATATTTATATAAATGTATGTGCGCAATGTTTCTTTGATACCGATAGTTTGTCATTTGAACTGCGCGCGCACTTGTGCCGCTTTTACAGGCACTTGACAACGCCGTTCGTCGTTTTATAAAAGACGGCTGCGTAAGCTTTGTTCATGGTGTGTCCGCGTTTCGCTGTGACTGACACCACACCGTTATCTCTGGCAAAGTTTACAAATATGCTGTTTTAGCAATAAAATATTATTTACAACGAGTTTACAATTGTTAATAGTGTTCGAAACGAGTGCTAATACATGTGTAACTATAAAGAAACGAAGGCATAGATTACTTTTACATTGCAACGCCCACACTGCTGTTGCTTGTGCGGCAAAAGGAAAAGGAGGAAAAGGCGGGTAGCAGAAGAAGCAATCAAGTGGCAACGAAAGCAACAGCAACAACAACAACATCGACAACAAAGGAGCGCCACAGGCAAAATGCAAAAAGTTAATTAGCGTGAACAAAATCACCGCTCAGTGGGTGGTCAGCCGCAAATTGTGTGTGTGTGTGTGTGCGCGTGTGTCTGTGTGTTCTGGGTCAGGAGGTGGTGGTTTGTTCGTGACTGCATGACATGGAGTTTGCTGATCTGATAAAAACACCCAAATTAGATGGGGTCTTCCTGCATGCCAATGCAGCAACAGCAAATGCAACAGTTGAAGGCACCCTGTGCATAACGGGGCACCACTTGCTGCTCAGCGCACGCCAGGAGAGTACACAGGAGCTATGGGTGCGTTCAGTTGCCCAGTGAAGCGGAAAGTTACCAATTACCAGTATTAATTCAATTATTTGTTCATGCAGCTGCTACACAAGAATATCGATTGCGTGGAGAAGAAACCAAGCATGGGCCAGAACATTGTGATGGGCGGCATAATCACGCTCAAGTGCAAGGATCTGCGCATTATATCACTGGAGATTAAGTATGCCAAAGACTTTTTTAATGTGTCCGCCTCGCTGGAGGCGCTCAGCCAAATACAAAATGCCGAGCTGGACTACCCCTTCTTCTATAGACCCATGTACTCTATACTGGAGGATGGCTATACCATGTTTAGGTGCGTATGCATTTTATGAATTATTGCCTTTTTAACCTATTTAGCTTGCAGGCCGGAGCTTGAGTTTGCGCAGCTTATTAGTGGGCTGAGTATGGGTGGCGCCTCATCGCCAAATGTGGCGAATATCACCATTTGCACGCCCACATCATCGGCTCCGATACCGCATCCGCTGCAGAATGGCTATGCGCTAGATGCGGCGGCTGCATTGAGTGGCAGCGTAAGTGGAAGCAGCGTGTCCGCCTGTGAGTGGCGCATTAGCCACGTCAACAAAGACTTTGGCGTCTGTGCCACATATGGCGCCACACTGATTGTACCTAAAGCAATTAGCGACGAGCAAATAGCACTCTCGGCCGCATTCCGAGATGGTGGACGCTTTCCTGTGCTCAGCTACCGGCATGAAAATGGCGTACGTTTAAATTGCATTATGCACATGAAATTGAATTAATGTTAATGTCATTTTGCTTGCAGGCAACGCTGATGCGTAGTGCACAGCCGCAGTCTATACAGGGCATTAAGCGGTGTCGTGCCGATGAAGCCATCTTGAATCTGGTGCTGGGACGCAGCAAGAAGGGCTTTATTGTGGATACGTGGGGCAAGGGCAAATCGAATACGGAAACGGATTTGCATTACTCGCAGTGGAAGAAGGTTAATCGCGCCATTGGCAATGTCAGTTCACCTGCCTCCATTTTGGATAGTTTTGCCAAACTGATTGAGGCATGCAACGACATTGGCTGCAGCACGGATAAGTGGCTGTCGCGTTTAGAGAACAGCGGCTGGTTAAGCTTGGTGCTGAATTCATTGAATGCCTCTTGTGTGGTTGCACAGTGCCTTGATCAGGAGGGCAGTCCGGTGCTGGTGCATGGCGCCAAGGGTCTGGATTCGACGTTGATAGTTACATCTCTGGTTCAGATCATCCTAAATCCAGACTGCCGCACTGTGCGTGGGTAAGTAATGGGCGTATTCTCTTATCTCTTACTGAATTAAACCCATTGTTATCTCTTTGCGCAGCTTGCAAGCTTTGGTAGAGCGCGAATGGATACAGGCTGGGCATCCGTTTGCTTCGCGACATCGCTATTCCTGTTACACGCCGCATCAGATGAGGAACAAGAACTCTGGCGCCACCTTTGTGCTGTTCCTGGACTGCATCTTCCAGCTGCACACACAGTTTCCATGCAGCTTTGAGTTTAGCACTCAGTTGCTTATACTGCTGTTCGAGCACAGCTACTTTTCCCAATACGGCACCTTTTTGTGCGATTCGGAAAGGGAGCGACATGAGCTACAAGTACACACAAGGACCACAAGCCTGTGGTCGTACCTAAATCGACCTGATGTCTTGCAAACTTTGTTAAATCCGCTGTATGAGCCTAATGCCAATGTTATATGGCCATCGGTGGCACCCATTAGCTTGGAATTATGGAGTGGTGCGTGTTTTTTATCATTGCTTGAAGACATTTTTTTAATTTAGTTTATCCACAGAACTCTATTTACGTTGGGTGATTGATCAACGTAACTTGACAACTTCCATGGCACAAATTCAGGAGCTGGTTACATGCGAAAAGGAGTTAAGAACCCAGGTGAGTGCAATTGCATACCGTCTTTCAATTCTAATAGATTGTGTTTCAGGCTCACAAGCTGCGCAAACAGGCCGCGGAGTTAAGTCAAGAAGTCACAGCGCTTATGAACGAAAAGGGTAATGCATGAGTTGTTGGCCTACCTCAACGAGCAATTTTACTGTGTCTCTCTTAACATACGGATATACAATACAATATATACATATATACAATTATTTTTGATACTTTCTGTAGCCATTTTGAATCAATTATTTAAGCGAATCTTATTTTGTATAAAGAAAAAAGTTCAACAATAACAAATAAGTCTCTAAAAGTTCCATTTATAAGTGTTGCTGAATAGAAATGTTTAAAAAATAACAAACACACACGAACACTTAGAAAGATCTGCTTTTGGATCACAAACAAACTCTCACAATATTTTTGACAAATTGTCCATTTAAATTTTAATCTATAGAAATGAATGTTTTTAATCTGCAGTTCGCTCTCTCTTTTTGTATTTGTAAATCGATCTCTCTTACTCTCAGTGTAATTGAACAAAGCTCTCTCTTATAATTATGCACATGAAATGTTAAAACAAATTAAAGTCAATTTTTGACGCATTTAATCGTATGGAATTTTTAGTGAAATAAGTCTTCAACATTAAATATTTAGTACTTAAACAATTGATGATTCAAGCCGCTAAGCCACAGATCAAATTTAGCATTGTAATATTCAAAGATTTGCCTTTTTCGAAACGTTGGTATTTTGTACATTTTGATTGAATCGCATAAATTTTATTGCTTCGAAAGCGTTTATAAATGAAAAGAAAAAATACAAAAAATCAAAACCAAAAACAAATTAACTAAGCCGTTGCTCCTATATTTATATATATATATATTAATGTACATCAATGTATGTATTAATATGAATGTTTTGTAGCTAGTATGATAAATTATTGTATGTTTGTTTCAAATTGTGATCGTATTTGAAATCATTGAAAACCCTTATGTAATTTATAATCCAAAAATTTATATTTCTATTGTGCGTATTTTGAGTGTAATAATATGCGAATTAAGTGCAATAAATATGTATTATTTTGCAAAATAACAAAACTATTTACAGTTAACCCTTTTATATGTATTTTCCATAACAAATTTGCCATTCACAGTGCAACGCTGACACCTGTTACGCTCAACTAATGTATGCAGGAATAAAACACGCTGCATTTTGCCGTTTTCTATAAAGTAAATTATTTTATTTTTACTATACAAATTTGATTTTTTCTATTGTTTGTGTTTTGTATCGTTTATTTTGTGTTATATGTATAAAAACTCACTTTAAAGGTCGACTTTTCGTTTTTTTCTTTGCACAACATTAACAAAAAAAATATTGATAGATGGTGTTCATTGCGTAAAAAATGCAAAAAATAATGGGAACAAAGGTATTTTTTGAAAAGAAGAAACATATGGAAAACAACCGAGTTCTTCAACAAAGCTGACGGCAATCAATTATACATTTGCTGAATTTACAAAGTATATGTATATGAATGGTGTATGTCCGTTGAACTGTCTTAACCCGAAAACTCATCCTCCAAGAAAAAGAATTGACCAGAGCGCTTTTGTTCCGTATCCTTAACCGAATTGTTCTTATTGATGCGAGGCCTAAAGTTGTTCGGATCACGACGGAAAGTAATGCCGAGCAATTCGAGGAATCGATTCATGCCGTTGAGCAGCGATTGGGGCGAGTATGCAGTGGTCTTTACCGAGGGCTGACCCTCAATGACAATGACACGATCGGCGAGGTAGGTGGCCATTATAAAATCGTGCTCCACCACAAAGCCGGTCTTCTTGGCGTGCAAAATGTAACTGCATAAAACAAAGGGATTTCATAAGTAAGACTCAACCAATAGTAGGTAAACAATCAATACGTACCGCTTAATCACCTTGGCAGCGACCAGACGCTGCTCAGAATCCAAGTAAGCAGAGGGTTCATCAATTAGATAGACATCGGCGGGCTTGCCCAAACACAGCACCAGGGCTACACGCTGCAATTCACCACCGGAAAGGTTCTGCACCTCCTGATCCATGATCTCCTCGATTTTCATGGGTTTCATGACATCAGCCATAAACTGCGGATGCACATAGGCATCACGAATCTTGTCGTGCAACAAATGACGCACATGATTTTGGAATTTGGGTGAAATCTTTTGCGGTTTGTACGATATATTCAACATTGGAAGCTCAACTTCGCCATCGGGCTGCAGATTACCAGCCAACATACGGATGAAGGTAGTCTTGCCGGTACCGTTCTCGCCCAGCAGCACCAGGATCTCCGAGTCACTGAAGTGACCCTGCTGCACAGTCAACTCAAACTTGCCTAGCGTCTTGACCATGGATGGATAAACGTAGTGATTCATACGCTTAATCTCCTCCTCCGTGGCCGACTCGGATACCTTAAACGTGAGCGACTCTGTGCGGAAACGCATGTTCTCCGTGGGCACAAAACCGTCCAGGAATATGTTGATACCTTCACGCACTGAGAAAGGCATAGTAACAACACCATAGCAGCCGGGAACGCCATACAGACAGCAGATGAAATCAGATAAATAATCCAGCACAGATAAATCGTGCTCAACGACAATGATGAATCTATTTGAAGTAAACGCATAAAAAAGTTAGCCGAAAGATATAACACTTATGTAATCACACATACTTGGTCGGATGCAGCAAGGAGCGAACGGTCAAAGCAGCATTAAGACGCTGCTTAACATCCAAATACGAAGACGGCTCGTCAAACATGAAAATGTCAGCATTCTGTATGCAAACCATGGCAATAGCAAAGCGCTGCAGTTCTCCACCAGACAGCTGAGAGATCTCACGATCGCGAATATGAGACAGATCCAACATATCACATATTTTCGTTTGGAGACCACGCTCATCCTTCTTGTCAAGCAAATCACCGACAGTGCCGCGCACAGCTTTTGGAATCTGATCAACGTACTGTGGCTTGACCAGCGCCTTTAGGTTATCTTCCAATATCTTGGTAAAGTAGTTCTGCAGCTCCGAGCCACGGAAGTATGTCAGAATCTCCGTCCAGTCCGGCGGATTGGCATATTTGCCCAAATTGGGTTTCTGCTTGCCAGCCAAAATCTTCAGTGCAGTTGACTTGCCAATACCATTCTGGCCAACCAAGCCGAGTACCTCACCTGGTCGTGGAATGGGCAGGCGATGCAGTTTAAATGAATTCTTGCTATAACGATGCGTTGTGTGCTTCTCCAAATTGCTGGGCAAATTGATGATTGTAATGGCCTCAAAGGGGCATTTCTATAATAGAGTTAACAGCTGTTAGAAGGGTCCAGACGCAAAGCAATAGACGAGCTTACCTTGACACAGATACCGCAACCGATGCAAAGCTCCTCGGACAGAGATGCTATTTTGGAAGTGGGCGTTACTTCAATGCACAGCTTGCCCATGCGCACGACCGGGCAGGACTTCTTGCACTCCTGGCGACAACGTTTCGGTTTGCATTTGTCATCGCTGACAATAGCAATACGCGTTTGCTTGTCAGTCTCCTCGTGTTCCCTTCTGCGAGACATGCTGTGAAATGCAAATTGATTGTTTCATCATTACAAATTTCACAATTAAAACGTATCACACACAGAAAATCGTGCACTGTCAACGTTGCAAATGTCAAAAACGACCGTCAAAACAAAGCTAGTGCAGCGCAAGGGGAAGGGGTGACTGGTGCGGGGGTGCTCTGAGCTGCGTGCAGTGAAAGTATAACCTCAAAACAGAAGCTTTCAGCACGAAATCGAATGTATTCTGATAATTGCAGGATTGTGCACAATGTCTTTAATATATTTTCACACAAATTTACTTGGAATTTACCTGAGAACTTGGCTGAAATTGATTTAAAAGAGGCAGAACGTCAACGCACGCTCTTGCGTTGTCAGCCAACAAGTTTCAAAGGGATTGCACGATACTACTCATTAGTGGTGAACAAAGACAAAAAGAAGCAAAAGCATCGATAGCTACTGCCGATAAATTTTTAAACGAACTGAAAGACGCTTTAATTAAATGAAAGTTGGTTTAAAACATGCTCTTACCTGCGCATAAAAATTAATTTAATTGAATGGCTTTCATTTATGCAGGCGCAAGGTTAAAATTATGAATAATATTTATATATTCATAATCGATACTTTCATGGTTTATGGTACCATCTCTGGAATCGAAAACAATGATGACGTTTACGTTTGACGACCCGACTGTCGTGCATTCGTATAATTTTTACAAATCCGTAGATATTTACACGTTGTAGCTGTATAGCTATTAAAGCTAAAAACAATGGGAGTCGAGGAGCCAATTCCAAATAATGGAACAGAAAATGTGGAGAAAACTGACAGCAGCACTTCCGTGCCGGAACCAGTGAAAATCTTCACCGTTGAAAGTGAGTGTTAGCCCCCCATCGTAGTCGGGGGAGCTTCAGTGACAATTAACCTAAAAATGTGTGCATAAATAAATATTATTAACTTTCACTCAAATTGCAGTTCTGCACATGATCAAGGATGCCCAGCAACAGCACGGACTCCGACATGGTGATTATCAACGTTATCGTGGATACTGCACACGCCGCATTCGTCGTTTGCGCAAGGCCCTCAAGTATCCCCAAGGCGACAAGCGTCACTTTAAGCGCCGCGATATCACGCTTTCCCAGCTTACTGGCAAAAAGGCTGATGAGCGATTCATACACATCCCACTGATCAGTGCCGAGCGCGCTTGGGCATATGCTATGCAGTTGAAACAGGAAGCAAACACGGAGCAGCGAAAGCGATTCCACTTGATCAACAAACTGCGTCGAGCCTGTTTCTATGCTCTGCAGTTGCAGGAGCTGTGCAATGTAAGTTAATGCTCTTCTTGACACAGCATTTTTATTAGTTATCATTTGTATAAAGACGGAAGCTTTTGATGCGCGCACCAAACTGGAGTGTGAGGCATATGTCGCCTGGATGCATGGCACACTGCACTTCGAACTGCAGCTGTGGGACTCGGCCGGTGAGCATTTAAAACGCGCCCAGGTGGTGTACGAGAATTTGGCCAAAGCACTGCCAGATGACGACCAGGAATTGTACCGCGCTAAGGTCAATGAGTTCACACCCAATTTGCGCTACTGCGCCTATAATATTAGTGGCGGCGCCAGTGGTGGCAAAATCGATGAGATCCTCGAACTTCGTGCCCAGGGTGTGCTGGAGAACTTGGATGTGCTGGTGAGCCAAACGAAATCGGAAAGTAGCGAAGGATTGCAGACAATCGATTGGCGTGGTCGCAAGGTCACCGTGCGTCCAGAAAAGGTGCGTTTGTTCTTGCTTAGTGCCCAGGAGCTGGACAAATCACTGGCAAAGACATCCAAACCAGATGCCAAGATTGAGCTGATCGAACGCATTTTGATGGACTGCAAGGACGCAATCCAGGCAGTACGTGACGAGATCAAACAGGATCCCAAGCTACGCTCCCTGACTACAGGTCAAACTGTCTCGGGCGTGCAGTACTTGCTGGCCTATTTGAGCTATATACGCCACAGCCGCACTCTACAGCGCAATTTGTGTTTGGTGGATCAGGTAAGTTTTTAAAATCCAATTGTCGTTGCCTTATCTTTATCCGCATTTATTTCCCTGTGCACAGGCCAAGTTGAACTTTGATGATCCCAATCAGCAGCAGCAAACCCAAGCCCAAACTGACGGCAAGCGTGTGCGTCCACAGGATTTGGCCCGTCTCTACGAGATCATCTTGCAGAATGTCACCGAAATGCAACAGATCAGCGGCATGGAGGAAGATGCTCAGTATCAAAGCGAGGTGTCCAACTTGGCACACACATTCAAGGCGTTCCGCTGTTACTACATTGCCCTCACGCTCATCGATATGAAAAAGTGGAAGGAGGCTGTCGCACTATACGAACGCGCCTCCAACTACGCCAACGATGCGCTCAAGGGCAAACCCTGTGCCGAATTCCAACTGCAGGCGGAGCTTAAGAAGATGCTCTCCTCCATCGATGGCAGCAAGTTCTCGGCCCATGCGTACAGTGTGCTGGAGGATGACAATAGCGAAGATCGCGAAGGCGCCTCGACTAAAGCACAAAAAACCACGAAACCATTGTACGAGCGTCTCTCCCAATACAAGGAGGATCAATCGCTGCACACCAGAGCGCCCAATGTGTTTAAGCTGACGCCCGACATGGAGCCCATACCCTGCAAGCCGCTGTTCTTCGATCTGGCCATGAACTACTTGGAGTTACCATCGCTGGAGGACAAACTGGAATCGCCTGGCAAGAAGGGTGCCTCCATTACAGGCTTTGTCAAGGGCTTCCTTGGCTGGGGTGGCGGTGGCAATAAGTGAGAGGCTCAGCTTCATGATCAAAACTCAAATGCCCTCTCTTATGAAAATTCCATATTGATGTTGCTTTTATACCAAACGTTCAGCTCGAATGAACGTTTCATTTTTGTTTTTGCTTTTAGATACCGGCTTTTCTTTTAGTATAAATACTACTACTAATACCAACCAACCAACCAACAACATTTATCGACAAAATGTTTAAGTTACAATAGTGAGGATATATTGGTAATAAAGGAAGCTTCACAAGTGCAGCAATTGTCTCGAGTATTGCTTACTTTTTGGAACACTTTATGTTAAGCTCTATTTTATTATCTACTTGGTTAGTTTAGTTCTAATGGTTAAATAACTATGAATACTACAAATAGCCATGCTCGTAAAACTCCAGCGCCAATTCCCGAATGCGCTGATGATACTCTGGCGTCAGTTTTTGCGTACAGCTTATCTCTTTGCCATTCAGATTGAGCTCACTTATCACATCCAGATCGGGTATATTGTTGGGATCAAATGTGACTGCTGGCAATATCCACATAGATATGGCCAGTCCATAGTGCACATGACGCACATAATCCTCGCTGATTCGCTGCAAAGAGAATGTTTCACATAGTTCGCCCAATCGTTTGTCCGCCGGTGTATGCCTCAACTGCTGGCCCAGCTCCTTGTGCAACGCCTCTGCGTAGGCTGCCAGCAATGTATCCGTATGGACATCGCGCAACTGCCGGAGCGTGCTGGTGTATACGAAGTGTAGTATATCGAACACGGGCGAAGTGCGTCGCATGGCCTGCAGATCAAAGAAGATGACCTCATCGGGTTGCGATCGAAACATTAGATTATTGAGCCACAAGTCACCATGACAGACGACACTGAATGGTGTTGCTGCCGCCGAAATAATACTCTGATGCAGCTGGCCAAACAACTTCGGCTGAAGCTGCTCAATGAGACGTATGGGTTCCGAGAGATTGCCATCCGCATTGGAGCCATTAAGGCTGTCCAGTGCCTGCTGCACCGAAGTGTCCAGTATGCGTGAGTAAAAGTCTGCCGCTTCCGGGCAGTAAACAATTTCACTCATGTACGCACACTGCTGAGCAAAATGAGCAGATTCCAGGTGTTGGGCAGCCAGTGAAGCGGCATGCAATTGTGCCAGTTTCTAAAAGGGATCAAGAAGTGTATCCAGTGTTGTTTAAGTATTGCAATTACTCGCCTACCTTCATCACCAGCAGGCAATGACGTAGCTCCAGGCACGCCAAACGATTCTTCATGCGGAAACCCAGTGCCTTAAGGTCCTGCAGCACAATAATGGGTTCGCCACTTGGGCTGCCATCATCGTTGTCGGCTAAGTGGCATTGCGGGAACAGCGGTTGGCGACTATAGCGACAGAGCAGCGGCACCACGTGCCGATAAACATTGATCTCATTGGTAAATGCCTCTCCGCAACGGTACAGCTGTCGACGCGAGATGCTCGCTATTTGACGTTTGATAATGACTGAGCAGCTGGCTACAGCAGCAGAAGCAGCTAAAAAAAATACAAAAACAAAGAATATTACAAACAAGGCAATGTAATGAGAGCCAAACGCTGGCGCGCTCTTTGCGCACTGGCTCTCCTGCAGCTGAACAGCTGACTTTTGTTTACGTGCCGTAGTAAAATTTATGAATGAAATTGTTTTGCTCTTTTTGTGTTTGTGTACGTGAGAGAGCCGCTCAGTTGCTTAATGTGTACGTGTGTGTGTGTGTGTGGGCGAGTGTGCGTGTTGACCTTTAGCAAATGTATATTACATATATGTATGTATGTATATCTATGCATTTAGAATTCGTGTAACAAGGTCAGATGACGCCGCCGCTAAATGTGTAGCAACAGCAACAACAACACTAGCAGCAGCATGAGCAAAATAATAATAATCAATAGACAGAAAGCAGCTTGATATAAATTAGTTGCTGTTGCAACCAGCTTTGTGCAGCATCTTTTACCCATTTCACTTTCGCCTGGCGTCGACGCATCATAGATTGTCACACGTTTTACCAAGGACATATAATTGTCACCGCTGCTGCTGCCTGCGCTGCACGTGATTTGTCCAATCCGAAAGTTAAACAAACTTTTGTCACGAAACAGTTTGCGCAAATACTCAATGTCCTCCTCATATTGGTTGGCGCCGGCCGCAACAATGACGCCATTTGATGATCCCGTTGTTGTTGTTGTTGCTGCCGTTGTTGTTGATGTCAGCGTTGTTGTTGCCATTGTTTACCGCCTGTTCACCGCTGATTGGAGTTTGAACCCGAATTGTGTGCCCAATTTATTGGTTTGAGCAACTGCAGCATTTTAAAGACATGGCGCACCAGTGACACAATTTTTAAATTGGGCACAGGTCACTTTAACATACATTAAATATGAATTGTATAATTATTTTTGCCTATGCCATTGATTTTTTTCTTTATGTGCACTTATTGAAATTTTGTTTTAGTTTGATTGTTGTAGTTGCTGCTATGATTGCGAAAAGCTTTGCAGTGTAGCAACAGACAAACCGCTCGCCGCGCTGCACAACCGACAACTGAGCTAGAACGCCAATCCGATTGTCCATTGCACTGAGAATGCACTCACCGAACACACACACACACACACATGCGACGCCCAAAACACAAGTGCAATTCAGATTTGGAGGCGTTGAGCGCAAACTTATTAAAGCTCGCTCGCTCGCTCACACACACAGGCACACTCTCTTTCTATTGTAATTGCATGTGCATTTGAAAGCCGGTAGACTTTGGAGGTCGCTCTCTTATTAGTTGTCACCCCGTTCAAGGTAGGGCCAGTGTGAACTTTCACGCACCTAACGAGAGCATTTGCAAGGCAAAGGCATAGCGGATGTGATGTCGCATTTTACAAAGCCGTTTACATTGGGCGGCAATTTTGTTGTGTGCACTTGAAATTGCATAAGGCGTCCTTGATGCCAGCCACAACGCTGCACTTCGCCCAGCTGAGTGCGTTGAAGCTTTAAGTATGTGCGTGTGTGTTTGTGTGTGTAGGTTGATGTGCTGTATAAATAAAAAAAAAAGTGTTGAAGGTTGGCCAGAAATGTTTATATCTTCACAAAATGAAAGTAAGCTTAATTATCGATCATTTAATCACGATTATGCGGTAAATCCTTAAGAACAATAACGACAAAAAGTTCAGAGATCAAGCTTATTAGCAGAATGCCAAATAATGCAGCCAAAAAATCATATTGTTCTTGCATCGACAAAATGACTATTAATTAAATATCAAATTCGACATGGCCAATAAATAAACACCAATTTGTTTGGACCACTCCCATAAAATCAAATCCAGACAATGTAAATACCACAAAGCAACATCAAGATACACGCACCTGTGCCGCCTACACGCTAAAGTTCAAGGCAACACCCCGAACAGATCCATGATATCTCCTGCCCCCACCACACCACGCTCCAACAGTTGCCACAGCTGTTTAGTTGCTTCCGCATCAGCTGACATAAACGGTTGAATAACCCCAGCATCTACAACCACCGCAACGAATTAGGGTCAAACATGTGCAGCGCCACGTTCGACTCCAACTCAAACCGCAGTCGAGACATCGAGCTTGGTTGAGCATTAAATTTCAGGGTCACTCAACATACTTTCAAAACTCGAAATCGCAATGGATTTGGATACGGATTCTAAGCAAATAACACTTGGTACATACTACAACGAATATAATTGTAAATCTGTGTGTTTTGTTGTTTGTTGTGAGTAATTGACCAAAACAACGCCCGGCACAACTCGCGACCTTTTTTGGCGGGCATTTTGTGGAGCATGAGAAACTTTACACAGGTGCAAAAAATAAATAATAAACTCACGCTTTTAATTGCACAAACGCATAAAAAATAAATAAATAAATGGCCTAGGCCTAGGTCAGCTTCAAAAAACTACTTTACACTCGAATCTTACCATTTGTAATTAATTTCGTTAAATAAATAAATGTGTATTTTCAGCCTCACACTTTGAGCGCTTTTTTGGCGACAACTTTGAGCAGATTTTTCATCTGGCATTTGTCTCTCTCAGTGCGAGAGTGAGTGGAACTCGTTCTTTTGGCATTCAACAAGCGAGCACATAAAAGTACGACACCTCGCAATTCTTAACTCAGTTACAGTTTCAATTCCAACTCTGCCAGCCAGCTGCAGCTTCCAGTTCCCCCTCAACAAATGTGAGCCACTTATAAGTTGTGGGTGTTTTTTTTAACTATTTCTATCGGATTAAAATCCATATCAAGAATCATTGAGTGGGTTTTTATTCAAATGTGACAACCTTGACTTTGGCTTTAGTGCATTTCGAAACTGCATTGTGACTAAGACTGTAAAATATGTGTATCTCAATAAAAGTGGAGCACAGTGACAATTAAAACGAGCTGCTGCAAGCTGTCTCAATGTGTTATCACTAAACAAAACAAATAACGTCAAACGGCAAAAAGTTCATGGATAAAGCACCAACAGCAACAACTACAAAGCCTTATGCTGCAACTTGAGGTTGAGTCGCGGTCTAGCCGCTCCACTTGTTTGGCGCGATAATTGATTTTTCCGTAAATAATTTATGACGCACGTAACTGACAGCTTGCTACTTGCCGCAGATTAAAACCTGCCACTGTCCAGCAGCACCAGCCAAAAACGCACCCATAAATCAGGCGTATCATTTATTAGCTTTCAATTAACCAACAAATTTTTCTCTCTTGCAGCCACAATGTTGTCTTCCCGCCAAGTTTTCGTTCTCCTGAGCAGCTTCTTGTTGGCTCTGAGTGCTGCGCAGGCGCAGTTCTTCTACCATCAAGCGCTGGGTTTGCCCGCCAAGGCGACCTATGAACCAGAATCTCCTTATGTGGGCTTTGCCACAGCAGATGCACATCCATCGGTGGTGCGAAATGCCCAATGGGAGTCGGAGTTGCCAGCCGAACTCTCCAAGAGTGCACGCTTCTACAACGATCCGGTTATAGCAGCCAACTTGGCCAAGTCATCACTGCTGACACGCAAGGAGATGGCCGTTGTGCATCGCGAGGCGGAAAAGATTCCACGTGAAATGGTCTATAAGCTCTTCAAGAACGCTGGCTATCTGAGTCGTAGATAAAGCTTCACATGTGCCTTGTTGTATTCTAGTTTGTAATTTGTTAAATACATATGTTTCCGATATGATGCGATTATTTGTCTTTGGATGTTTTTAGAGAGCTATAAGTATTACACACATTTTGGGGCTTCTACGACGGGTTTACTATGATTATATACAGATTACAAAAAAACGTTGCATATTTAGTGTACATAAAGCTCGGCACCATTGCTGGGTGTTGTGGCAAAGACGACTTCATTGAAATCATTGGGCTGATAGCGCTCCAACAAATGTCCTGGCAATTGGGCATAGTACTCACGCTTGAGCACATTAACATAATCCGCTGCCGTTTTATCCGAATCGCACATGGCCACAATGCAGCCACCCCAGCTATAAAAGACGAAAAACTGTTAACTTTTGTTTCGGCAAAACACTTGAATTTAAAGCTCACCCGGCACCCGTAACACGTGCGCTGATGCCCTGTTTGGTGGATAGGGCCACCAGACGCTCCAAGTCTGGATGTGAGCATTCATAGAGCTCGCGTAGGCTGTGATGCGATTGCTGCATAAGCTTGCCCAGCTGCTCAATATCTTGCTTGCTGGCACGACGCTGCAATTGCTCACAGATCTGACGGAATTTGACCACGCGACCAGATTCTAAACGGGAGATACGTTTATTATTAACTGTTAGGCATAAGAGAGTTCCATGCTTACCCTGGATAACATGCAAGGCACGCTGACGCAGCTTAAACTGCTGCATATGCTGTGTGCTGGGCGTTAGGAAATCCGTTTCCAGCTCCTGCTCCGAGATATTCAACGTCTCGCAAACATCCTCTCGGGTGTAAAGCGGTTGCTTCAGCTGTTTTTCAATCAATTGAACATACGCAGCATTGTCCAACTTGCAGACTTCTTCGAGATCTACGAATCGAGTGAAATCCTGCCAATTGGGCAGGTTTTGTGATTTGGCTAGCCAACGCGTGGCCAGGCGGCATTCCACAACGCGTTCATTGTAGTCGGATGAGGCTGCCTTTCGCTTCTGCACAAGACTATTGGCAACAACAAAGCAGGAGCCCGTGGGCAACGTGACCGGCGTTCCTTTCAGTTTCGGATGGAACTCAATATGCTGAGCGCATCCTTGTTTGGCCAAATAGGCAATCGCCTGATCCATGCCACCGCTGTGGGTGCCAATGTACTGCTCACAGCTTGCCGAAATCGATGCCAATTGCTTGCGATCCAGTTTCATGCCCTGCACTTGAGCCGTGGCCAGCACAGCGGCACTAACAAGCGCACTGGAGCTGGACAAGCCAGCTGCCAGGGGTACATTGCCACTCAGTGCAACACGCATGCCAACCGGACGCCACTTAGGGCCCAACTCCTCCTGCACACCCTTAATGCCACACAAGTAGTAGCTATACCAAGCTGGACCGCCCGTCTTTGGCAATTTGATGCTATCAGTGACAGAGAGAGAGAAAGAGAGGGAAAGAGAGTTTAGTTTGTTATTAGAAATGAGATAGTGATTTAACCTACTCAAGGTCATTTAAATCGCAATCAAAGCTCTGAAATTTATTCTCATCCAGATGTTGTAGCTCCAGCTGAGTCTGCTCCAGATTCGTGCCCACAGCCAATATGATGCTCTGCTCCACGGCCATTGGCAGCACCGAGTAGCCACAGTAGTCCACATGCTCTCCAATAATGTTAACCCTGCAAAGGGAAATAGGGTTAATGAGTTAACTGACATTGTTCTGGCCTCACTTCACTTACCGTCCTGGAACGCGCACATAAAAATCAGGTTCGATGCCAAATTGTTGCTTGTAGAAAGCTCCCAGTTTAATCAGGCGATCATAAATCTTAGCCTGTGGCTGCAACTTTTGCACCGCAACATGCTCATCGCCGAGTGTGGCAGCTGCAACTGTACCGTTTCCACTTGCTGCCATTTTTGATTATATTTAACCTGTAATTTTCAATTGGAAAGAAAATAAATGTATATGTTGTGAAGTGATGCAGCTGTTAAACGTGTCGCAAATATAACTCGTTAAGCTGTAATAACAATAACACAGGCCTTTAAAACCAAATACGTAAACAATAATAGCCACATACCTACAAACTTATGTGTACACACAAATACATACACACACACATATGGAAAAGGTGTGCAAATAATTGTTATCAGCGCGGCTCTCACCTTATCACAATGTCATTGAAGCGATTAAAACAGGCAAGGATTAACTAACATTGCAAATATCTACTTCGGAAGTGTTGCGCTGTTGCAGCTTTTTGTTAAATTGACGCAAATTGCAATTAATTTAATTGAAAGAAATGTTGCAAAGTGCACGAACTTTTCGACTTGCGTATTGCGCCGGCAATGCTGTGAGAGCCACGAAGGCAGAGAGAAAAGCTAACAGCTGACATGTAAACGTTGCCAGGCATAAGATAAATGTATTGCAATGGCGGTTTATTCAAGTGTGTGTTTTCAAAAAAATAAAATACTTTTCGTCTGTTTGAAGTTCGTTGAACCATAAACTTTATGGGGTACGTACCGAACTGTTTAATCACCCTTTTAATTGCTGTAAACACTTATATTGTTATCAAAAACTGGCCACTAGAATTCGGTGTAGTATTGTGCGATGCGAACGCTTCGACTTCCAACGGGTAACTGAGCACCCAAGCCTGTTCAGTTTCCGTTTTTTGTTTAGTCAGATATCATCAAATAATGAACATATTGCGACTTGAGTAGCGTCTAGAGTTTTGTTTACATTAGTATTTTGTTATCAGCCGCAGTCCCATGTAGGTCATGCCCAAACCGGCAACACTGGGTTCATGCAACTAATCGTCACTTTCTTTACTCACAATATACAAATTACCATTTCAGAAACAAGTTTTTAGGTATGCACGTTTACAAACTCATCACTTTTTTAGATATTAGTCTTGATATTAATGGTAGATAGCGTATAAATTATTAAATAACAATAAAAAGCCCATTTGGTTAGAAAATAATGCTGGTTTTAAAAGTAAAGTTATTTTCCTTTTAAGAAGCTCTGCAAACAAAATAAAACCAAATTCAGAAGGTAGCTGTGCAAAAGATATTTGAATGTTTAATGGCCCTTTCGATTTATATTATTTGAAACATCTACATTTCGATTGTTACCAAATATTCGATAGATTTTGTAAATCAACAGCTGCTATGTTAGATCTCGGTTAACAGATGTTAAATTCAATTTTTAATATAACATATTAAATGGTCTTATAATTTTAAGCTTTCAAAGAATCAAAACTATCTCACATTTCTAAACATTAAAGAACTACTTTCTAAACCGATTGTTTTATTTATAAGATCCGATTTAATTAATAAAATTACGTTTACATATGTATTCCCGCACTGAAAATACTTTAACGGCAATTATGTCAGAATTAAAAGCAAGCACTATGTTAATAACATTGATACAAATGTTAAAGTTTTGGGGTGCCCAATCACAACGAAATCGAAACGAAAAGAAAAAAAAAACAGTTTACAAATTTTATTAATAAAATATTAATCTGCAACTTTTGCGCAGACAATCGAACGCTATGTCGAGCTTACAACGTACAATGCTTAAATCCAAGCTCCCGCCCACTATTCCGGGCGGTCGCATTGGCAGAGCGTAAGTTTTTTTTTTGCCAATTAATATAAGGTGGAAGGAGAGTGAAGGACACAGCATCTAATTGATACATATATTGCAGAGATTCGTTTAAAAAGTCGAGAATAAGGGATTACAAGCCATGCATGTGGAACGAGTTTTTTGCGGAGAAAGAAGATGTCGCCGTTGATGGGCAGAGAACATTTCGCGTCTATCGGACCAAAAAACCAGAGAAGCCGGGACCCGTATTGTTGTTATTGCACGGTGGCGGCTACTCGGCCCTTACCTGGGCGCACTTTTGTGTATGTACATACTATACATGTGTCGTGTAGATGTGTGCGATTTTAATTGGTTTCCTTTTATGTTTATGTCGTCTCGACAGTCGGAAGTGACAAGCATGATACACTGCCAGTGCTTGTGTATTGACCTTCGTGGGCACGGCGACAGTAAAGTGGATGATGAGGACGACTTGTCGGAAGACACTCTGTCAAAGTAAGTGCTAGCCTGTTGCATGTTCACGTCATGTTATATGTGTTTAACCTTGAATATATTTATATGTTCTTAGGGACATTGGCGATTTGTTAGTGAAACTTTATCCTGAGGAGGTGCCACAAATCTATGTGGTTGGTCACTCAATGGGCGGTGCTATTGCTGTGCATTTTGCACACATGGCACTTGCACCGAGTCTAATTGGCATTACAGTCATCGATGTCGTCGAGGGCACTGCCATGGAAGCTTTGGCCAGCATGCAAAGCTTTTTGCGCTCGCGTCCCAAGTACTTTCAGAGCATACCGAATGCCATCGAATGGTGCATACGGAGCGGACAGGTGCGCAATGTGGATAGTGCCAAAGTCTCAATGCCTGGCCAAATAGTAAAGTAAGTGACGTCACTTTTGGAAAATGCAAACATATTGTATATAATTGATTTTTCGCACTAGCTGTACAACGAATCAACTTGCAACGAACGATCTTCCACTGCCAGAGGAGGTGTTGGAGGAGGCCCATCACACAAGCATGTTCCCCAATGCGTTTAGCATTTCCGAAGACGAAGAGGTGGGCAATGGAGGCGAAGACGGTGCCGAGGGCACTGACTTCAAGAAACCCATAACGACCAAGGCAGCCGTTGAAGCGGCCAAAAAGTAAGCTATCAGATATTCGATGTGTGCATTAATCTTATGGACTTCAATTTTGCAGCTACACATGGCGAATTGATTTGGCCAAGTCGGAAAAGTATTGGGTCGGCTGGTTTTCGGGCCTGAGCGAGAAGTTCCTTAACTTGCGATTGCCCAAGCAATTGCTGTTGGCCAGCATTGATGGTTTGGATCGTACGCTGACCGTTGGCCAAATGCAGGGGCGCTTTCAAATGCAAGTGTTGGCCCGTTGCGGTCATGCCGTACACGAGGACCGTCCACACGAGGTTGCTGAAGTGATAAGCGGCTATTTGATACGCAATCGTTTTGCTGAGGCCGCTGGCGAGTTTCGCTGCCACATGCCCTCCTGTTAAGCGATGTCCCTGTACAGTTGTAGCACAAACAAGATATATCTATTTTTAAATGGAGCATTACAGATGCATATACACTTAGTATATATACACATACATATACACTAACATAGGGCATAGAAACAAAAGATATATACTTTAGCCGTATTATCGATATACATATATATATACATATACAAATATAATCAAATAATTTATTCGATTACTTAAAACAAATCCATATGTAGTTTTCGCTCGTTTTGCCAAATTTCTATGTCGAACCAGAAAGAGTTAAGTGAATACTCATAATTGCTATGCGTTGTGCTTTTTAAATTGTTGGAATACTGTGCGCGATTTTTGTATGTATTAAATATGTGCCAGATACAAAATTATATGAATATATATATATTATTATTATATTATCAAACGAATAAGTTAAATAAAGTGCTAAAAATTCTTAAACTATCCATATGGAAATTCTTCAGCGCATTAAAGTATGCTATGATTTGTAAGCTTTCATAAAAGATTTGATTGTATGCTCATGCTGGTTTATCAATTCACTCGATTTAACAATATTTCTAAACATTAAACTCAATGTGTTATATCAACTTCATTTTAGTCCACGAAGCGATAGCCACCATCAGCTTTCATTTTCATTTTGGTCTCCAGTGCACGAATGCGATGCAAACGCTCCGAAATTTGATCATGGATCTCGGAACGATATTTCTTACCCTGTCCAAGTGCCTCCATTTCGGCCAGCCAATCAGCTCGTTCATTTATTTGATTCAGCACTATCAAAACAGAAAATTTATAAACGCTTTAAACACTACAGCCTTCCAACTTACATTCATTGATGAGATCATCTTCGGTAACCAAACGATCTTCACGAGATTTGCGTAATGGCTTTATGGCCGGATCCGATAGCTCTATGCCCGCCATGGTAAACTGCAAATTGGCCTTGGCCTTATCACTCTGCATGCGATTGTCCACCTTAGGACGATAAAAGGTCTTCTCATAGGCGCCGCTACCCTCAATCTGGCGCAAGTTCTTGCGCTTGGCATTACGTGCACGCTCCAGAATGGCCAATGTTTCTTTGTCCAGATCGTTGCTAGTGTTGGGACGTGGTGGTTTGGGCAACGGCAGTGGTTCGCCATTGCGCAGACTATTATCGATTTGTTTGCGCATAACCATGGACATTTTCGACTCCTTCATGAGCACTAGAGGGGGATGGGATTAAAATTGAGAGTACACCTGAATCTTGCTTGGACTTACGCTTAAGTAAATCAGCCGTCTCCTTGCTGTACTCCACTTTGGGTGCATGAAAGGCACCGCTGCCGCCTGGCGCAATACGTTCACTGGGCCACATAAGTATGGGTTCATCATTGCCATTACCACCTTGTTGTTGCTGTGGCGGCTGCTGTTGATGCTTCAAGAGGCTCGATGTGAGCCCATCGAGCTGTACATTATTATAGCGATGCCTGTTCATATCGATTGTAAATTGTTTCAATTTTGCCCAAGTATTAACTTTTTTATTGTATGTATGTCTCAACTGATTTTATATAATAACAGGAGACGGGGGGCGCTCAGAGACGCATGGCAACCTGGGTTGTTAGGCAACCGAGTTGTTTTTTCAAGGCACAAAAATGTTCAATTGTTAATTCTCGAAATAATTTATTTAAAATAAATATGTATATATGTATGTATATGTGTATTGGTAGTAGGTACACTCTTGAATGTTCACATTTGATAATTTGTTCTTTTCCTGCCTATCTCTTTCTCTTCTTTCCCTTTGACTAACCATTTGATTTGATTTTTGTAATTTGTTTTATGTAATTAACTTGACTTTTTGCACAATTTGTTAATAGTAGTTGAACTTTTACATATTAAACCATTTTTTTATAGTTGTTTCTTGTGAATTTTGAACTTTCCTATGGCTATTAAATTTGTTTACACTATATATATATAAGAATACATACATTTTGTTGCCCTATTGCGGCTGCACATTTGTTTATTGTGTGTGTGTGTTTGTTATTATTGAAAATAAAAGAAACATAAACAAGCCGCAAAGCTATTAATATACAATTTGGTTGTTTTTTTTTTGCAATTTGCATGCATTTCGTTCAATTTATTATACACACATATTTAAATTAAGCTAACAATTTGTTTATATAGTATTGTTTTATGTGAACTGCAGCGATCCACTCTCATTTAAGTATTAGCTTAAGCTTAGCTAGAAAACAATTGCGTTTGACATTTTTATACATTTATATTGTATAAATGTTTTGATATATGTATATGTATATATATAAAGCAATTCTCAAAACAATTAAAAAAATAACATAACATAATTAATTTGCCATCATTATCATATACAGCACATTATTACAAAACAATTGACTAAAGCCTAAAAGCGAAACAAAATATATATATAATTTTTTGTGTATAAATATGTAGCTATGTGATTTTTCGATTTTTTTGGCTTATATTCTTACTACTTATATACAAAATACAATATTGTGTAGAATTACTATAGCTTTAGATTCCTCAATCAAACATTATTCCAACTCGAACATAAGACAATTAATTTTTTCTTTTCATTAAGTGTTTACAATTACAGTTTTACACCTTTAGTTTTCAGCAATTACGTTCCTTTAAATTTAAAATAAATTATGTGTATATATTTTGATATATATAGTATATTAAATGTGTATAAACATAGTTCATTATGTGACTTTCAGCAAGCAACGGTATCTTTTTTTGATTCGCATTTATATCGTGTGTAGTCGTGTGTTGTCGTGTGCTTCAAACATTTATTGTTTGTTGTGTTTTCTTTTGTAGTTTATTCCAGCTTTTCTAGTTCTTATAGTTGCGAATATAGTAATCTTAGTCAGTCTCATGGTCACGATGCAGAGTTCATAATATAATTTATTAACATGCAATTTGCATATTTCGTCGTCGTCGACATCTGTATTATAATAGAAGAGTGGGGCCCAGCGTCAGCGTTAGAATAGCGTAAAATGTTGATCAAATTTGGCCAAATTTTCCTACAGAGAGAAAGTTGATGTTTGTTTGTTGTTGGTTTGGTTGCTTGTTTCTTATGTTATTGTTGTGGTCTTATTATCTTGATGGAGTTTAACGATTACTTGGAACTACGCTTTGACATATTTCAACTTATACATTAATAACATTGGCAGCAAAAGAGACGTTTCTTGGGTCATTTGCTGAAGCTGCTACCTAGCTGCGCCTTATGGGTTTTGGGGAAGTATTCAGCCAGGCCCTGCCAGTGTTGAACGGCCAGCCGTTACACTATGGTTGCAGCAGCTCCAGACAGACAACCGGGAGACATTTCATTTAACATACACATACACACACATAGGCACAGGCACATGCACACTTATACGCACAATTAGAATAAACTTAACATTTAAACAAACGTTGTTCGAGTCTTACGTAACTAAAAACGATTACAAAAAACACGATTCATAATATCTAGGTTCGATACACACACAAAAACATACACGGACAAGCATACATAACATTTAAACATTGAATTTAAATAAAATAAAAATAAATCAACGGCCAACAGTTTAGTTCATTGCCTGCTCAGTCATTTGGCGGCACAGCGTCTCCAGCTGCTCCAGGCTTTTGAAGTCATTCATTTTATAATCATGCGGCGGCATATTGAAGCTATCCTTAAGCGTTGAGGCCATGCTCAAGTTGATCAGCTGCGGCTGAGACAGACAGTGATCCATGTTGTTGTTGTTATTGTTGCTAATATTATTATTATTGTTGTTGTTGTTGTTAGGCTGTTGGCATATACTATTACTACAGGCGACAATGTCGTCACCACCATCACCAGGACACAAACAGCTGCCATTGCCAACTGCAGCGGCAGCAGCAGCAGCAGCTAACAATTGCAGCTGCTGATGGTTAATCAAATTATTGTTCAATATGTTGTTATTATTATTATTGTTGTTGTTGTTAATTAGTATTTGTGGCGGCGGAGGCGGCGGCAACGGCTGCTGTTGCTGTTGAGAAGATTCATTTTGATTTGCACTACTAACCATCACCACAGCGGCCATCGTCTTCTTTGGTTGCTGCTGCTCCCCACTTGGTGATGATGATGAAGATCCATTTAGTCCAGTCAGACCATTAAGGCTGGGCTTCCGCTGCTGCTGTTGCAGGTTGTCATTGCTACTGTTGGTTAGCACACCCTGACCGGGCTTAAAGATCAGCTGCTGGGGCTGCTGTGGCCCACCGGCGACCACAATTAGATTGTTTAGCGAGCGTCGATGATGTGGTGGCGGCGTCTGTTGTGGCAGCGCTGGAAAGTGTTGTGCATGCTGATGCAACATTTGCTGCATTTGTTGTTGTGCATGCTGTGTATGGTGCTTAAGCGGCGGCTGCTGCTGCTGCTGTTGTTGCTGCTGCTGAGGATTGTTCATGAAGCTCGGATAGGAAGAGCTTTTGTACTGTTGCGTCTGATAGCCGCCATTGTATTCAAACTGCTGTGGAGGAGGCGGCTGCGGCTGCTGTTGTTGTTGTTGCTGCTGCTGCTGGTGATGCTGTAATGGATGCTGGAGGCAGCTCAGCGAAAAGTTAAGCATATCGTTTGAGTTTTTGCGATGATTGATGCGATCGTTGCTGCCGTTTTTCGGATCACATTTACGGGCCTTTCCGTTCCACCTAAACACAATTCGCAAATCGCGAGAAAAAAAGAGAAAGTTGTGTTAATATGTAAATTGAGTTGCTAATCGATTCATGCTTGAGTGTGTATTTACCTGGGCTTATTCATATTGCTTGTTGCGCCACTCGTTGTCTTAACGTGATGCAGCTTTGGCACCATTGACATCTTAAGCTTGGACAACTTGAATTTGAGCTCCTTGAGTTGATTGGCATGATTTACGAATGCCTCGTTGTGTATGGAACGATCCAGTACCCACATGAAGACGCCTAATGTTTCTTCGTCCTGGGCACAGTAGGGATCCTGCTGCAGTGAATTGCTAACCAAATCAATAACCTTTAGGAAGCGCAGTCCAATGTTCTCCTCGCCAGATATCGATTCCAAGGGCTTCATCGGCGTCAACACAATATTTGTGAGCTCTTCAATAGCCGTACTGATCTTCATTTGTCCCGTATGCAACTCCTGTTCCACTTTGCTGAGTATGTGGGCGCGTTCTTTGAGCTTTTCAATGCACAATGCCAACTTGTGGGAGGCGCCTTTGGTAACGCCAACACTCTGTAGAAACTCTTCGGTAATTTGCAACATTTCCTCATACGTCATGTTCTTGAAGAGCTCAATATACTTGTGCAAACGCAGCGACTTTAGCCACAGCCCAATACCAGACATGCCTACGTTGCGTGTTTGGAACTTAATGTAGCTGGGCTTGAAGTCGTCCAGCCGGGTGTCGGAAGTGCTATTTGCTAGGGTATTATTGTTGTTTCGATGATGCTCAATGGACAGCGAAAAGCTTCTCGGCTTGTTGGCAAACTGCGCTAGATTCTCAGTCGAATTGGAGCAGTTGTCGTTCACCGTGATCACAGACGAGTTCGATGAGTTCGACGAGCAGCTAGAGATCGTTTGTGTGGTCAGACTGTTGGAGCGACGCGTTTTGAGCGCTGCAATTTTGCTGTCCAGGCTCCAGCGATTCACATCGCCAAATTGATCGCCCACATAGCCCATCAGAATGGAGGAGTATGCCAGTTGTGGCGGAGGCGGCGGTGGTGGTGGCTGCAGCAATTGCGGCAGAATAGAAGAACTAGGAGTCTGCATGGAGTAGATAAATAATATTTAAAAGCGGTTAAAATAAACTAATATATTTGTCTATGCTTACCTGTTGCTGGTTAAGAGTGCTGCTGCTGGCAATTCCGCTCGTCTCACCATCACAATGGAGGGGTTCGAAGTCGAGGATTTCAGTGCCGTTTTTGCTGAAGGAGGTGTCGTGATCATCGTTGCCACCAATGCCCAACATGGAACCGGCTGCAGCGCCAGCAACGACGCCATTGACCAGCGAGGAGTTGCTGCCCAGGGATAGGCCTAAGCTATTCTGACTAGATGCTAATTCGTTCAATGTAATACCATTTAAATTATCACAGAGTGGATTGATCGAGCCGCAGGAGCCACTAACGCTGCCTCGCCATTCGCCTGGCTGTCTGGGCAACTGTTTGCTGTGGTGTCGGCTGGGCGGCGCAATCGTTTGCCAATCAACGCTGCGCGTCAAATTGCCCAACGATGAGGATGAGGACGATGAGCTGTCGGAAATGGTGCCGGTGCCAGTACTATTGCCAGTTCCAGTGCCCAATTGCAGTTGCAGCTGCTCCGGCTGCACAAAGAAGCTGGCTGTGTTGCCACTGCTGTTGCTGCTACTGCTACTACGCCTATTGGCCTGAATGTAATCCTCAAGATGACGCAGCCAAACGTTAAGGGAGCGTCGATCGTCACTGCTAATGGCGGGATGTATGAACATATACGAGAAGATCTGTTGTACCAGCTCAGTGGGCACCAGCTGTTGCACAGTGTCCTTAACGGCGAGTGGCATAAGCGTCATATAGCTCTGTTTGGCCTCCTCGTTGCCCGGCTTCAGCAGTGGCAGCATATTTAACACCTCATTCAACATATCCTCCTTGCGTGGATGCTGTGTTGTGGTGCTGGTCAATTGAAAATCACTGCCATAACAGGGCATTGAATCCTTGTCCGATGATGAGGAGGACATGCCATCCAGCACCAAATCGCTGCTTGGCTGGCATGTCTTGTATGCAGTTAGTAGGTTTTGCAAGTATGACGGATTATTGGCATTGATGTCAATGACGACGCTGCTTAGATTCGTTTGGCACGTGCCCAGATTCTGTGTCAGAATGTTGTCAATGGAATACTGTAGAAACTTGAGGCTCGGATAGCGCAGACGCTTTAGCAGTGCATACATGACAACAGTGCGCTCACAATCGTTCCATTTCTCAAACAGATTCGTCACTGTCGTCACCTGTTCACAGAATAAAGCATTCGTGGATGACGTCGCTTGTGTTGCCGATTGTTGCACATCTCCATTGGCATTGTTGCACTCAGTTTGAGTGTTGTTAGGATTGGGATTTGGATTGGGGTTTGTTGTGGCGACCGTTATATTGTTAACGGCACTTGTCGTTGCTGTGTTTTGTTGTTCCTGCAGCTGCTGCTGTTGTTGTTGTTGTTGTGTAGTTGTAGTAGTTGCTCCTGATTGCATTTCGTTTAATGCATTTTGGTTATTGCTGCCGCCGCCCGTGGGCAGCGCGTTGTCTGTTCCTGTTGTGTACTTCATATCGTTGTTATTGTTTCTGTTATTGTTGCTGTTCATTAATTGCTGAATAAATAGTAGCTTTTGGAAGTTATTGTGAATGGTTACAATTGTCGGAGCTTTAACGTGGATTTATGTACTTATTTTTTGGTAAAGTTGCCAGGGCTGCAAAGAAAGGGTTAAACGTATATAAGTAGGGATATTTGTGTTTCAATTCAGTTTTGTTCCTATGTAAACAATTTCTTAGGTTTTTAGGCTTTCTGATTTGATAGTTAGATAATTATGGTTTGTGCATTGATTGCAGTGTATTTTAGCCGCGTGATCAGAAAGTATTACGCCACAAACGGAAACAATTTTTTCCCCTGCTATTACTTCTGTTGTTGTTGTTGTCATTGCTGTTCTTGCTCTCGTTTCGGGCGATAATAGATGTCAAGCAATGGCGATGGCGACACCAACGACAACATTCACAAAGTTAATCAAATCAATTTTTTGCTAATTTATTAAATTTACAAATGCTCCGACAATAACAAAAAATTGCAACCCGACAAATACCTACAGCAGCAAAAAAATATATAAAGAAAAAAAATTATATGAATTATGATGAAATGTGAAAAAGAAACAAATTAGCATTAATTGTAGCCCGTTTTCAACGTTCGTCTGTCGATCGCTGGTTGGGAGCCACCTTTTGTGGGGCTCTTATCAGAAAAATAAATAAATAAATAACGAGTTTGGTACATAACACCTTCGCATGAAGCTTTGCGCGGTGGCGATAAATCAATAACAATAATACTACACATTTTCAAATCATTATTTACTTATTAGGTTTAAGCTTGTCTAACCAAAGGAGCTTCATGAAGGAGGAGGGGGACTTGGCCGTGCAGGGGCAACGGAGTGATTCTTAATTAATAAGTGTGGTTAGGTGGTTATTGCGATTTGTGCTTTTCATTTAATTTCGTTACACTTTACTTTTTCTCTTTTGAACGCTGTGCTCATTTCGAACGGGTATCATGACGCTTGTTTCAGTAGTTGTTGATTTTGTTGTTGTTCAGCTGGCGACTTTCTTCGATTTTTTTCTTTTTTGTATTGTTGCTGTCTACTGTTACAATATTAAAGCTTTCTTAGCAGTGCAGCTGTGTCAATTGTACATACAAATGTACATAAATATGGCCATGTGTGTACATGAACAAGCATTAAAACATAACGGACCCAATTACAGTATTTAAGAGCGTTCACATATAATTTACTGTTTTTTCTTGTTTATTTCTTTTAGGGGATTTCACATTCTTATTTAATTGTTGCGAACAATAATAAAAAAAAAACAGTTAATGATATTTAATAAGCCAAAGCTACAAACACAAAAACCTATAAAATTGAGCTTTGCAAATGGCGCTTCAATGTAACGGTTACTAGGCATGTTCAACTAGGCAACTATTACAATGTTTGAGGTTATGTGTCAATATCACAATTGCTGTAAATTTTTGCACACAAACAGACAGACAGGCAACTACTCTTATAACCGGCACAAAATTATCCACTAATATTAGCTGTCAATTCGTCAAAGTTCAATAAACGACACACACACACACACGCATACACAGTCACACACACACACACACATATCGAAAAAACACAAGCAACTAAAACAACAACAAGAACAGCCGTTGTTCGGTACTCACAAATGTGGCTGCTAACTCAGCAACAGCAGCAGTAGTCGCGATCGTATTCTTTTGGCATTTTCTTTTTTTCGCGTTTTTGTTGTTTGTTTTTTTGTATTTTGCATGCACAATATAAATTTGATTATCTGCACTCGAATAAACACAAACAGAAATGAGAATTAAACAGGCACAACCCAACTAACTGCTGCAGTGGGCACGCAATATGGGGGAGCAGCACTGAGGAACTAAAAAGCAGAGCACCAGAGCACTAGCGTCAGCAGCAGCGGCGCTCGAGAGAATGACGATGATTGGCGCTGCTGGCGTCAGCTAATGTATGTGGCTGGCGTTTTTTTTTCTTTCAAAAATGGTGGAGCCTGCGAAATGAGCAAAGAAGAACAAAGCAGCGTGAACGCGCGCGCCTTTTTCTGTCAGATTCAAAGGAGCTGGCAGTGGGGGAGAACTACATACAATGTTAATAAACGCTGACGTATGTAATATACATATGTATACAAATGTGTCTCTCTCTGTAGGACTGTGTGGCGGAATGCAAGCGACAATATGTCGCGCGCTACAAAACGACCTACCGACCCCAAAGCGAAGCGCGCTATATGCACACTTACACACACACACAAAATCGCACATACGGAAGCAGGCAGAATGCACAAGCAAAAATTGCGGCAAATTACATGAGATTACAAAGCAGGCAGGCATTTGCTCTCATCTTCTTCTTCTTCTCCTCAGTTGCCTCTGTCTCTGCTGCTGCTGTTGTTGTTGTTCTTGGGCCTGCTTTCGCCGCCAGAGCGCAGTGCAATTGTTTTCATGTCGCTTCTTTTCAATTGCACTCACTTTCGGTTCCGTTTTGGGCTAATGCTTCTGCCGTTCCCTCTTTCTCCTCCAACCATAAGCGACAAACACGCTTGCTGTTTTGTTTTGCTGCTGCTGCTGCGACGACCAGCTGCCCCCAAATCACGCCCCACCCACCCAGTAGTCACAGTCACAGACAAAACGTTAACAACAACAACACAATACTCATAGACTATACACTGCGCTTGTGCCAAAATCGTTCTATTTTTCAATTACCTTTTGCTTTCTATTCGCTTGCTCGCGCTGCAAACCTTGAAATTATTTTCACACAGTTTTGATCGCTCCGAAATACGAGCATATTTCGTTAATTTGATATGCATATGCTATCGGATCGCGCATCCATTAATTTTGTATAATTTTCACCTTGACTTGGCTTTGTTTTTCAAAGTCTCTCTGTTTTTCAAAGTCTTGCAAAATCATACTACATCGCCTTTTTTAGCTGACTCTGGCATCACCACGACATATTTGCGCGTGCACGCAACACATTTTGGGAGGAAACGAAATAAAACTGCACACAACTGTATCCGCCCGCAAGTATTTGCATTTTAATATTTTGCAAATATATACTTTATGTTTTTGTATTTAATTAATTATTAATTCACGCAAACGCGACGACGTTCTCGCTCGTAGAAAGTGCTGCTGGAGATGGAGATGACAAATAACACTGGCCAGAGATGGACAAATAGAGTTGAGTCAGTTTAATAAAAACTAGTCACATGAACCTAAAAGAACTAGTGGCTGTCAAACTGTAATACTATAGAGCATCGTATTCTTCTAGATATGATGTTGACAACATTGCTGGCTTGCTGGTTAAGTAGGTGTTTGTGAGATAAGCAATTTAAAATCTAATTTTACTTTTATAAACAGTTTTATACTTTAATTAAAAATTTAACATGAAGTTGGTTCCGATTCTCATTGAACGAATAATAATTGCAGTTCCATATATCGATAGTCAGCTCATCGATAGAATTAGCATTGAGGTTGCCAGCCAGTTGTACAACATACGAGCTAGGGACTAAGGAAAATGAAAAAATTATTGTTATTGGAAAATTGAGTGCAACTAAAAGCTGCATTTACAATGCACATTAAACAAAAGAGCTTTCAAGACAGTGCGAATTGTTAATTTGCCGTGCTAACATCAATAAAGCCCATCGAAAACACAATAAATACAACAAAATCAACATCAAACTGTAGCTGCAGCTACGCAGAAGAAAAAACAACAAAAACTCCATAACATATTTGTATACAAAATGTTTGCACAAACGGAATCCCACAAAACCAACTTTTTAGAACATACGAAAGCAGCCCGAGAGGAGCGTGCTCTTGAGAAGCGACGTGAGGAAGCTGCCATTCTGTTGCAAGCGACACTCAAAGGATATGCAGCTCGCACCACCTACCAGAAACGAATCATGTGAGAAAAAACGAACATATGTATATCTTTGTTTTTAACACTAAATATTTGAATGCAATTATAGCAAAGACTTCGATGCCCTTTTCGTGGCAGAGCAAGATGGGAAGGAATCGGAGCTACTGCCAGCTGTCCACGTTTATCCTGTATTGCGTCGCTATCTTACCCAAATCAAATTGGACAAAAAGGATACACGCATGCGAGATCGCCTGGAGCAAATCTGTCGCTATGTCAACCGTGCCATGGAAGTCGAGAATCCCAAGTTATCCTACGCCGCGCTATGTCTTCACAAGGATCGCAGCTTGCCGTGGATTAGTCATATAAAGCAATTGTTGACTAACTGCCTGCTCCTGTTGCCGGATCTCAAGCCAGAGAATCATGCTGATAGTATATCACTAGCGCTCTTTCTGCACACGCTTATTGTGTTCACTGCTCCCAAATCCTGGGCCATATTGCGAAATCCACAGTTTGAGCGACTGCAGCCGGCAATGCTTAAAATCTGTTGCAATATTCAAGGGCACTTGGTCCAAAACGGTTTCTATAAGACCATGCGTGTATGTATTTGATATACAACAAAATCATAATATAAAACTTTCCCATTCACAGCAAATCCTTCTGAAAGGAACAGCTCGAGAGGAATTGTCTGTCAAACCTGTAACGCTTGTGGCTATAATCACGCTTTGCCTGCGCCCTTTAATCGATGGCGATTACAGTCGCAACTTGCTTTCACAATTCCTCAGCGAGATACTCTCAGTGCCGGCGCTCATCTATCATTTGCATCAGAGTGTGCCGCAGTGCATCGAACAGTTCAGCTCGATGTGGCTGTTAAAACGGGCCTTGAGCATATCGGAGGACTATCAGTGGTTTGAAGAATTTGCGGCCAGCATGTCGGGCACAAAAACGCTGGCATATCTGGGCAACATTGTGAACATGTTCAACATAGACAATGTGGCCGAGGCAAAGCTGTTGGCTTATCCGCTGTTAACCGTGAGTAGAAACACGTTTTAAGTGGTCATGTTAATATATTTATACCTTTAATAGGAAACGACTACATCGCTGTTGGAGCTAATACCCAACACGGTTACCACCAAAGGTGTCTTCACACAGTGGCACGAGCTGCTTGGCTGGCACACTCCTTGTGCAGAGCCAGCACAGAATCAACATGTTGCACTGATCAAGAAACAGTTTCATATGTTGTGGGATCATCGCTGCATTAAGCTGCTACTTGGAGATTTGCTGAAAGAAATTAACGAAAACTACGAACGCATTGAATTCCAGTCGCCGCAGCAGCCATCGACAAGCAACTTGCTGCGTCGCGCGTTGGAACGTAGCTCTACACGTGGCAGTGGCTTGTTGGCCAGTGCTGCTAGTAAACAGCCAAAGGTGCAGTGGCGTAAGTTGGACAATAGCGATGTGATCAAGGTCTCGCAAATTTGTGGCATGTACTATGCGGCTCTCAACACATTATCACAAATGAAACTGGACATTCTGACGGGCATTTGCTATAACGATAATGTGCTGTATGATATTTGGCTGCTGTTGACTTCGCTGGGACCCAACTGCGGCATGAAGGAATATCTGGAGTTACTTAGATGCGAGACGATGTCACAGAAGCCACAAACAGCTATGCTTATGCTATTCTGTGACTGCATGACGCACTATGTGACGTAAGTATAAATTGTAATAAACTTAATGAATATCAAACTTAGATTTACTTTGTAACTGCAGCATTTTGGACGAGTACGAAATGTATACGGAACAGAGTCCTTTCCGCCTCAACGATTATGTTATGCTAACCTATTTTCTAAATAATATGCTATACAAGCTTATCAACGATAACATTTTGGGTATGCTATGGTGAAATCTTTGCCCTCAAAGTTACTTGATTATCTTTATTTATTTTTACAGGTGCCAAAAACATTGTGCAGAATCCAGTGTTTATTTCTCTTCATACGCTGCTTCTATGTTTATATCGTCGCGACTGTCGACGTCCATTTACTCCCCCCAATCATTGGCTCATACCGGAGGTAAAGCCATCGACATTCATTAACGATCTGGAGAAGGCCAAGCGCAATGCAATGCTGCTGCTGGCCAAAATGCCACACATAATACCGCATGATGATCGCGTCAAGCTGTTTCGCAAGTTCGTGCAAAACGAAAAGGCTGTGATGGGTCTGACGGAGAGTGCGTGTGCCTCGCCTCGTTCAGCACTGATTGTCATACATCGAGAGCGCATTGTTGAGGATGGCTATCGCCAGTTGGCCGCACAACCAACACATGCCTTGAAAGGTGTGATACGCGTACGTTTTATCAATCAGCAGGGACTGCACGAGGCTGGCATTGATCAGGATGGTGTTTTTAAGGAGTTTTTGGAAGAAACTATCAAAAAGGTGTTTGATCCATCGCTTAATCTGTTCAAAACTACCTCGGATCAGCGGCTGTATCCGTCACCCATTTCGTACGTGCAGGACAATCACTTGCAACTGTTTGAGTTTGTTGGCCGCATGCTTGGCAAAGCGGTTTACGAGGGCATCGTGGTGGATGTGCCATTTGCCTCGTTCTTTCTATCCCAGTTGCTTGGCCAGACACAGCAGGCACTCTACTCCTGCATGGATGAGCTGCCATCACTGGACAACGAACTCTATCGCAGTCTGACCTTTATCAAGCACTACAAACAGGATGTAGCCGACTTGAATTTAACGTTCTCCGTGGATCAGGATGTTATGGGCAAGATAGTAACACACGAACTGCATCCGGGTGGCAAAGCGCGTGTCGTGAACGATCACAACAAGTTGGTCTACATCCATTACATGGCCTACTTCCATATGAACACACAGATACGTGAGCAGACACAGGCGTTCAATCGTGGCTTTCGCAGCATTGTCAATCCTGAGTGGCTATCGCTGTTTTCACCACCGGAGCTACAGCGCCTCATATCGGGCGATACGGTACCATTGGATTTAAGAGATTTGCGTAAGCATACACAGTATTATGGCGGTTTCCATGACTCACATCGGGTCGTCGGCTGGCTCTGGGATATATTAGCCAAGGATTTCACTGAGGATGAGCGCAAACTGTTTCTCAAGGTGAGTAATGCATATTGAATATAAGTTGATCTTGATTCTGATATTTCCTCATTGTAGTTTGTAACTAGCTGCTCGAAGCCTCCACTCCTGGGCTTTGCACATCTGGAGCCACCCTTTTCCATACGCTGTGTGGAGGTGGGCGACGATGAGGACACTGGCGATACCATTGGCAGTGTTATACGCGGTTTCTTCACCATACGCAAAAAGGATCCACTCAATCGGTTGCCCACCTCCTCGACCTGCTTTAATCTGCTTAAGTTGCCCAACTATCAGAAGAAGTCGACGTTAAGGGATAAGCTGCGCTATGCTGTTAGTAGCAATACTGGCTTTGAGCTGTCCTAAAAGTGGAGCAGCTGCAGCTGGTGCTACATATCAATGTGTATTGAGCTTTCGGTGTTGTTATCACTACTTTTATTTCCTCTCCTTATTTCGCTCGGTTTACAAATCTTGCTGAAATGTTGTTATATACATAAACATATATTATAATTATTAATATTATTATCAACACCCTTTACTATTTATATATACGGTTTTTTTTTTATCAACCTTTGTTGTTGAATTTATTGTAATTTGTAAGTTTCTGGCAATTGTATAATGTAATATATATGTGTGTGTTTAGGTATTTTATGGAACACATTTAAAAACAACAATTAATTCTTACAAATATATATATTTATATGTATATCTGTATGTATGTATAATGTATAAACGTATAGCTGTGATAAACAAATTATAATAATAATAAATATATATACATAACACAATACGAAGCTGAACTAAAAAAAAATAATCACTTAGTTAATTTGAAATTATGATAAGATTTAAACACAATTATTATTGTACGTGGCTAAGTTACATGTAAAAAAAAACCAAATGCAACAGCAACAATAAATCTATATGTCTGATTCATGTGCAAAATGAAAATATTCAAGATTTAACTTTATGTTAATAAATAGATATATCTGTATGTCGACTCTGTAAAAGGTAGCCTAAGCGCATTGCCAAAGATAACAAACATACACACAGCAATTAGTGAATGGTTTGCTTCAAAATTTCCCCGGGTTTTTCCGGGAGCTGGCAATGAATGAAAACCAACACGAAAGGGAAGCAGACGCGCGCGCTAATGACACAAATCCGTCTGGACGCTGGCTCTTGTGCCGTAATGCTAATTATGCCTGAGTCATAGATAGATAGGAAGTGCACTTAGGCTTTTGGGATAAGCGGAAATGTTGCGCAGATTTTATGCAAAGCTGGTCAAATTACCGGAAATTCAATACACAACTAATGACTCCGGGCGGATTTGTGGATAGATAAGAAAAGGGGTTTAGATGATTCCTTAACGATCTCACATTCCCTTTATGGCCTTCACTTTTGACATTTTTATGTTGGCAAAGAATAACGTTCGTTTCCTTAGGGATTCTAGTATGCCCCAAAACTGTCGGTCCTTGTGGTTTTTAAGACAATAGTCACAAATTGTTGGCTGTGCTCAGACCCACAAACATACAATAATCATAACAATAATAATATCCAAAATAGTACTTCGTAGTAGACACACAAACAGTCGGCGGTCGGCGGTAAAATTTTTGTGTTCATTTTTTTCTGGGTCATAAAATGCACATCTTGTGTTATGTGGCCCATTGTTCTCAGGAGCATAAGCACCAGCATCCCTGGGACAAAGTGTGATCGTTTTTATGACTTGCCTGTGAGTTTTTGCCGACAGTGACGCCGTCGTCGTCATTTTTGTCATCTCCTACCGTTGTGGTGCCAGGACAAGTGGCAACAACAAGTGGCAGGCAACCGTTGACTGGCAGTCAAGTGGCCGTTTCGGCTGTTGCTTGGCGCCAGTTTGATGTGCCACAACAAATTGTTGCGCCCATTTAGATGCAAGTACCGTTTAACATTTGATTACGGTAACTTATCCAAAGGCGGATCTTTCTGTGTCTCTGTGTTTGGTTCCACTTGCCAACAGTGCACGGTAGCGCTACAATTTGTGGATTTTTATAAACGGCGGCTTGTATGCTGATTTCAGATAAGATGCAACTGTATCCTCTTCATCCAGATGGGAGATGATCAGTTGATATTGAGTATGAGAAAGTTTCAGATGGATAAGGATATGGCAATGTACTAAATGTTTTGAGAAAGAATCATCCTCAGTACACTCTTAAAACAATGATTAGAAAGGGATTTCAAGGCAGAAACACTTTCAAAGGAATAAAGATTGTTTTTTTTTTTTTGGATCTAAAGCCTTTCTCCTAAAGTAATATATTTTAAATTAAAAGAAATACGACTTTCAGCACCTTTTTTAAAAACAAAACGTATAAAACTTTCTATGGAAACTCACAATACTTTTCCTTCTGAAAAATCTCTTAAGCTAATAGGCCATTATTAATTGGGCCAGAACGAAATCATTTCCATTTGAATTCCCAAAAATACCCAAAGTTAAAAGAGATGCCCCCACAATGCAATTAATGCTATCAACATTAATATGGGCGCCCATTATGAAGCCCCCGCAACGAAGAACTCACTCAAAATGGCGCAACCATTGGTTGGAGCGAGACCACAAGACATACAGTTCAATACAGCAACCAATGCCAACACTGCAGATAGCAGAGAGCACAAACTGGAAGAAGTCAAGTGAGCGTTGAGAAACGGGTCGAGCAGCTACCTGAGAGAAAACTGAACCGACCGGATTCTGCTGGAGTCGAATTAGTGTGCTCGCATTTGAGAGCGCAACAGTTTCAATCTGAACTTTGAAGCGAGCAGATCGTTAACGACAGAAAGATTTTTGCTGCGTAAATATCGAGATTTAAAGTGATCAATAAACTATATTCAGTTAATTCTTAAAAAAACTTCAATATGTTGGCATTGCCTAACATCGCCGATCTGCGCATGCAGCAGCAGATCGCCCATGAAATATACCGCCAGCAAATAATGCAACGTCTACCAGGTAAATACCATACATATTTCGTAACTATGCTTTTGCCGACGGCTTAACCAATTTATTTACGTATCTTAAAGATCCACTCTGCGGCTTATTGCCTAACTTTGCATCACATTTTGTGGCACCACCGCCACAGCCAACGTTGCCGGGCGTGGAGGCCAAGTTGGAGAACAATGAACTGTGGCAACAGTTCCATCACATCGGCACCGAAATGATCATCACAAAAAGTGGCAGGTATGTAGCGCTTCTACCATTATCATTTGCTTAGTTTATCTTTACACCAAGCTTATCTTATTGTACACAAATGTATGGCATGCAGATAAGCTATACACAATAATGAGATCACATAACAAGCAACAAGTCATTAAACGCCATTATGCTCATTGCTTCATCTTTTGTAGACGCATGTTTCCCTCGATGCGTGTTTCGTTAAGCGGCTTGGAGGATGAGGCCAACTATTGTGTTCTACTCGAAATGGTGCCCATTAGCGATTGCCGCTACAAGTTCTCCGGCTCCCAATGGGTGCCAGCTGGCGGTGCCGAGCCACAGAGTCCACAGCGCATGTATCTGCATCCGGATAGTCCGGCTACGGGCAAACACTGGCAATCGCAGGCATTACTCTTCAGCAAAGTCAAACTAACGAATAATACGCTGGACAACAATGGACATGTAAGTTTGACCTATAAACAAAAATGATTGTTAGTTGTTTATCCATATCTTATCTACTCACCTCATAGATTGTTTTGGCCAGCATGCACAAGTATCAGCCACGTTTGCATGTCATACGCACCGCTGATCTCACCCAGATACCTTGGGCACCGCAACAGGCTTATGTGTTTCCAGAAACTGAGTTTATTGCCGTAACTGCCTATCAGGTGTGTGTTCTTTTGAAGCTGTGATCCCTAAATTGATCAATTACTAATCTAAAGGTTTTTTTTTGCTTCTTAGAATGATCGCATAACCAAGCTGAAGATCGACAACAATCCCTTTGCCAAGGGCTTTCGTGAGTCGGGCCAATCACGTTGCAAGCGCAAGCTCAACGATTCCCCACCGCCAGCAGGAGTAGGAGGAGTAGCGGAAGCGGCAGCTGCCAGCAATGTGGAGCTTACCTTATCGCCGTCGGCTAAACGCCTGCGTCTCGCCGATGAGCTTGCATTGCGGCAGTCACATTCTGGAATGCTTGCGGCACGGCATTATCTGGAGGCCAATTTCTATTTGTCAGCACCGCCACCGCCACCGCTAGCACCACCGATGCAACACCAGCAGCCGGCCATTGATTATGCCACGCACATTGCCAGCTATCCAAGTTGGGCCTATACGCCGCCATCACCCGATTCGTCATGCGGTTCCTCCACTTCCTCTGCCTCCTCCTCCTTTGCAGAGCAAGACACCGATGCCTTTGTGGATGTGGTGGGCACGGCCACAAGCACAGCTGAGCTCGAGTTGGAATCCAAGTCGATTAGCCACAATAATGCAGCGGCGGCAACGACGGCGGCGGCTGCTGAAGTTGCGCCAAAGCAAACCAAACGCAGCAGCTTCAGCATCTTGGACATATTAGGAGCGAGCGTCTCAGTTTAGTTGTTGCACTTGTTGTTGTGTTTACAGTGCTCCCATTTTAGTTGTTGGCTTCTCAGAGTGCCTTATACATTTAATTAGCGTTTAGTTGCCAGCGCGTCGGTCTGGTTAAGTTGAAATTGTGATATTTTGCAGTTAATTAAGATTTCCAGGTATTTAGCATCAGTATTTATCTTATGTATGTATTTATTATGCAATTTTAATTGTTTAAATGATTTCGTAATGGATTTATTGTCATTGGCATTTTAATGCCAGCAAATAAAGATTTTTGTATAAGAATTTATTGTTGGTTTTATTTTTATTCTTTAATTTATGAATGTTGGGATCATTTTAAACTTAATTGTTCGGGAATTTGAAGCTCTCTATATTTGGGTTTTACTGTATTTTGAAGACAAATTTCTGTCATTCCATAATCATTGCCGACCTTGCATACAAATTATAACTTATTTTTTGTTGTGGTTGTGATTCTTCCATTTTGCTCACATTCTTCTATATTTATGTACATATATTTATGGAATTGCGTCTCATATCTTGCTCGCATGTTGGCCATAAAAACCAGTTCCCACTACGTGAGCTTACCCTCACAGAGAGCCACAGTTCGCTCTCCCGACAACAACATCCAACGACGACGAAGGCAACAACATGAGCAAGCTTATCAGCAGATCAGAGAGAGCCGCATCTTAAATGCTGGCGCCAGCGCCAATGCGCTGATTGAGCGCGACGATCGCCAGGTAATCCTGGGACCAGCCATGCGCCACAGCCACAGCCAAACAAATGTAATTGATGTTTTCACGTTGTAGTTGTTTGCCATTTACATGGACAACAACAAACCGAATTGAACAAGTCGCCCGGATGGGGGGAATGCCTCACACATACATGCACACTTGTGGCGCTTGTTGTTGTTGGGGCCAAACGGAAATGAGGCGGCATCTTTGAATGTTGGCCACCAAGTGCCCAAATTGCAAATCTTCGATGGTGGCATTTCATTTCAAATCGCGTTAACAAACAATTGTTAAGCGGCTGAATCCCCAACTTCATCTGGAAGCCACCGCACACGTAGTAGCTGCAACCTGTTTGGGTTGCTTTTTTTTTTTTGGGACATCTGTTGGCTGCATTGGTTCCATTCATGTTTGCCGCTGGAAGTGTTTATGGGCTCCACATTAGCCACACTGCATATTCATGTTAAACGTCGCCAAAAAGACTAACGACGCCAAAGTGGCCATTGTATTATTGTTGTTGTAGCGAATGCTATTTGCTAAAATTTATTGAATTCTCATTTAGGAGCAGCAGTCTCAGCCAGAGCCAGAGCCTAGGCTCAGGTTCAAAAACGTTCGCATGTCAAAGTCAAATGAGCCCCGCGATCTTTTAGCGTAGATAAGCGAACTTTTTTTCTGTGTATGTTTGTGTGTGTTTTGGTCCCAGGCCCATATGCTCTTGCTCCTGCTTGTATTGTGTTTGTTGTTGTTATTGTTAGTTTAGTTGCTGCTGTGGCTGCGGCGCTCTCTTTCGGTTTGTGTTTAATTTCGTTGGAAATTAATGTTATGGCGGTCAAAATCAAAGTCATGGGACATTTTTGCTGGCGACAATTTTATCAGGCTGCACAATGAAATCATTTGGGAGTAGAGAAGAACTCCAACGGCCGTGAAAAGCACAAAGGAAGCAAAACATTGACCAAACAGAACTTCTCTTCTTTATATTAAGAATGTTAAATACAATGCATGTTTCAAATTCAAAGTTAATGTTTAACTAAAGAGTTTATTTCGTGTTTTGCCAATTCAGACATCAAGTGAATCCCTAAAGCGTTTAAGTCTTCGACGTCCATACCCCATCGTTGGGGTATTGTCCGAGTTAGGAAATTAAGTCAAAAATCAACTTAAAACGCTAATAAACACAACTTACAATCTACTGTGCAATAACCTGATTGCAAATCCTTAGTAAAGTTAAGGAGAGTCCTCGTGAAGGGTGCTAAGGCGGCGATGCCAGTGATTTGGATTTTTGTATTCCACCAGGTTGGTTAAGTCGAAGCCAGCCGGAACAATTACGTATGGTTTAAGTCCGGGTATTGGTTTCATCTCGGGCGCCTTTGGCATGTCCTCAAAGGGCGACACATACGGCTCGTCTTCGGCTATAGTTTGGAAACTAGCCGATAAACCGCTAGTCGACTGTAACAAATAAAGTAGATTATTACAAGCTAGAAAATGAATTGTATGTGCCTTTGCCCTTTACCTTGTACGGGTCTACAAATAGCCCTTGATTAATTTTGCCCTTCTGCTGCTCCTGCAGCGAAAGTTTGGCAAATTGATCAGTGTCATCCTCTTTGAAATAATTATCCAAAGCGGCCGTAAATTCGCGGCTCAACGAACGTTGGCGTGGTTGATTCGATTGCTGTCCCTCAACCCAAATTTCGGTAAAGGCAAACTTCTGCATGGCAGCCGTGTCGGGACTTGTATTTAGTGGACTCTTTGAAGATGTCTGCACATTCATATCGAATAATTCGGCAGCAGGCATCTTCGGAAAGGGTGTCGACTTATGCACCATGTAATGGTCTTTTACATGTGGCTTTGGCAAGGGAGACTGCTTACGGAAATGACAATGGTCCAGATTTAATTTCTGTGTAATGCATAATGAACTTAAGTTGATAATTGTGTTTCTGTGTATGTGTGTGTGTACTTACAATTGTGGCGTCTGCTTCCAAATCATATTGTGGTTCGTCTATTATGGTCAAATCATCAATGTTGGATAGATTTCCCAATGAGTCGTTGTCGCTTTGTTCGAAGGAGTGAAAAGTCTCGTTTTCATCGTCAAATTCTTCCATATTTAATGGCTCTGAATTTTTAAGTAAACTCATTTTGCTATTTTTTTTTTACGAGAAGAGTTTGCCCTGTCGCTAGAGATGGTTGTCAAGTGAAAGAATGATCGCTTGACAATTAACCTTGAACTATCGATTACTAAATGGGGCCTGATCCGCAGCTCAGCATGCAATTCAAATTATGCCTTTTGTCAGCTGACGAAAGCTGCACCTCATCTGCATTACCGATATGCAATTTGCAAGTCGTGCGATATTGCTCCGATATTCATTTGTACCAATTTGATAACTTTGCCTGTTATTTGTGGTTTGTTATCTCAGGTAAAATATCGCGGACAAAAGAGTAATATGCAAATTATATAGAGAGTTTAAATGCTGCTGCATTTTGCACTCAATAGACTTGTAAACAAAGACCTCTCACACAATGTGAACAACAACCGAGCGCAGGACGCACACTTGACAGCGGCCATTGTGATTGTTGTTGGTTGTTTGTGGAAATGTTTCTCATGGATTTGCAGTTTGCATGGGTCAAGGAATAGACAATTCGCATTTCTGCATGTGTGGGTGGATTTTCATTATCCTGTAATTGTTTGTGCCATTGTTCACACGATACGTTTGAAAAATTACACGCTTTGTTAATTGTACCAGCCCCGGTTCCGGGTGAGCACTAAGATCTGGTTCACATATGAGCCCATTTGCATAAGCCACTTGAGGGTTTGGCTGCGCTCCAGTTTAAAACCTCGGCTTAGGACTGCTGCTTCAACAGAAGAAAGGAAGAGATACAAACATGTATGGTATGCAGATTATGAGCAGTTTCATTTTTATGACTTGGCACCGGCGCGACACACGACTGTATGTCCTTTGTCGCATTCTTCGTGCTACCAAATATGTATATTTGCAACAATATAAGTTCAAGTACCCGCGCATTGTACATTTCTTGTCTAGTTCCTAAAAACCTTTCAATAAAACAAAACCCATATACTAACAATGACCAAAGCTGAGCTTAAACTTTTGCCAAGCAGTTTAGATGCGCTTACACTGCTTGCCGTGTGTGTCTGTCATGTGGCGCACTATTTAAAAAATGTCCACCATTTTCAAGTGGTGTCTGCTGCCACGCGTAAAACACTTTTTTTCCACTCATTAGCACTTGTTTTTGTTGGCTGCCACCACCGCCGCTTTAAGCAATTAACTTTCATTTAGGAAATGGTAATGGTTTTGTTGTTTGTTCAGTTCGTTCAATCGTTCGGTTCTGCTCCCCCATTTTGTGTTTACACAACAAAAATTTGTTGCAACACAAAGTGTATCTAATTTCATGGGGCAGCGCAACAAGAGCCGTAAAATGCAACAGCCAAATGCATTAATTACGCGCACATACAAAGCGAACGCAACCTGCGACATCTGCCAAGCGCAGCCGTAGCCATTTAATGAGGCATTCAACAATACACCAACAACAACCTTGCGCCTGTCAACACAGCGCCTTCAAATATCAAGAACTCGACATCTGTCACCCGTTCGATGTGCGCTATAAAACCGCAATACGCTGCTTCTACTACTCCCTGGCGACTACAATTTAGAAATCGATTTGGTGGTAAATTGAAATTGTTGTTGTTAGTTTGTTGTTTGTTGTTTTTTCTTGCGTTCGTCTTACTCAGAGGGTAGAGACTACGTCTGCACACGCCTCCCTTGACGTCGTCGTCGTCGACGTCGACGTCTTCTTGACTTCAGACGTGGGTGGTGACGCATGTCATCGTAAACTTCATCATTGGCTACATTCTAAACTAGCTTACATAACTAAAATTGTCTATGTGGTTGTTGTTTTTGGCTGCTGTTGTTCTGTTCGTCTCAGTCTCTGCCCATTTCATAAACATCTTTAGCCATTATGGGTCTCCGGAGTATTCAGTGTGCCGTGTGCTGCAACGGCAACGGCACCAGCAACTGCAACTGTTTGCATTTTGTAGGGCTGCAACCGAATTTCATGCCTTGTCGAGCTATTTAATTGCAAACAAATTATGTTCTAGTCAGTCGCAGTCGCTGTGTAACTAATGGATGCTGCTGCTGCTGCTGCCTTGTCGGCGTCGTCATCGGCGGCTGTTGATGATGTTGTTGAAATTCTAGCGTTTATCTTGTAAATTGGCTGGGATTAATGTCTAGCGGAAGTTTGTGATTTGTCTGTGTGTGTGTTGCAACTATCTATTTAGATGCTGGACCAATGATAACTGAAACATGTCTGACATCGGGGCAACATGTTCATTTACCTACAGCAAAGTGTGTGGGCGTGAAGGCTTTGAAGTATCCTTAAGATCTGCCAATTAGCCAAAAAACCTTCAATACTTAAGAGAGCACCTAACTGCGCTTGAAAATATAAGAGTGACAGCTTATAAAAAAGAAAGCAGTGCAAAATAAAAGTAGTCTAATCTTTGTTTTATATATTTAATGCCAACTTTAGCTTAACTTAATGTGACTTATAAACTAATCAGGCGATAGGCAACTTACACTTCTACTACATTATAATATCAAAGGCAATAACTATTACAACTACTACCACTACTATTTATATCTTATGCAACTAGCTGCCACCACCCAAAATGGCAGATATGCTAAAACCTTTACGCTTGGTGGGTGCTTCAGGCAGTTGTTGTTGTTGCAACGCTTGATGCCCGAGTGGCGAATGTGTTGGTGTTGTTGTTGTTGTCGTCTCACTGCCAACATCAAGCTCCAGTTCATCAGTTGTCGATTCATCCTCTTGCTGAACGGAAATGTTATGGGGCAAGGCGAGTGCCGGAAGTGCAGGCAATGCCGCTTGCAAAATGGACGTTGGCGGATACAAATGCGATGCTGTCGCACCATTGTACTCGTGTGCTGGACGTCCAAAGTAAGTGCAGGCCAGGTCGACCAGTGAGGGTCGCAGCAGTGTCTGCATGTTCTGTTGAAAATGTTGCATGAACGTGCTGCTGGCGCCAGGGGGCGATCCAATTGAGTTGGCGCCAGGCGCTGGCCCAAGCACAGCCTCATCCAGCGATGACGATAACGAACAGGCGGAACCATTTGATCTCAGGCGCTTAATTTGCGGCCCATCCTGTTCACCGCTGTTGTTGTTGTTGTTCGATGTTGTTGCTGCTGATGCTGCTTCTGCTGTCGTTGTAGATTTGCCTGGCGACATGTCAAGCGAGGCAGAGGACTGCGAATGCGAATGTGAATGCGAATGCGTCTGGGGCTGATCTTGATCTTGGTCATCATCGGTTGGCGATGAAGACATTTTGCGTTTGCAGCGCGATTGTCCCGTTTCGCGGAAGCCCTTCGCAAACGGATTGTTGTCGATTTTCAGTTTTGTGATGCGATCATTCTATGGAATGCATAAAGGATAAAGCCAGAAGGTTGTGTAAATTGCATGAAATATGACATTTGCCAAGATGACGTCCTTGCCAGTAGCCTAAGCGTTAAGTAACAGCGCCACTTGACACCACAAAAAGCGAGAGATAGAGAGAGTCAGAGACACACTTGAGCCTTGGAGTTGTCGTCATGACTTGACAACTTTGTGACAATGATCTTGTGGATGGGATCACGCTAATTAGAAGGCAGACGGACAATGGACAACGGACTCTTAGACTGGCGTCGCTGTCAATGAGCCTCATAGACATAGACATAGACAAAAACACAGCAAGCGGGCGGGATAACAAGGATGTGGCTATCCAACTTCCTAAAATAACAGCAGAGACGACGTCTCAAGACTCAAGTGACTTCGTTTTGTTGTAGACAAGGGGCGTGTTGCATGCTAATTTGAGACGTTGGTCAGGCTACCCACGGCGTGAGCGATCGTTGCCCAAATTAACCAATTAGTGTGCCCTGTTCAATGAATTGGCACAAACAGAATCTGATCTCTCTCACCCTATCCCTCTGCAATTCTTACCTGGTATGCTGTCACTGCCACAAACTCTGTCTCGGCAAAGACAAAAGCCTGCTGCGGCGCCCATGGTATCTGCGCCAGATCAGCGGTGCGTATGACATGCAAACGTGGCTGATACTTGTGCATGCTGGCCAACACAATCTGCAAAGAATCAAAGCCCAAAAGAGGGGGAAAAACATGAATTATTTGCCATTGCTTTAGCCGCCAACCACATCGGCGACTTTTGCTTTGAAGAGACTTACATGACCGCTGTTGTCCAGCGTATTATTCGTCAGCTTCACCTTATTGAACAGTATGGGTTGCGCCTGCCAATGGGCACCCGTTGCTGGACTATCCGGATGCAGATACATGCGCTGTGGACTCTGCGGCTCGGCGCCGCCAGCTGGCACCCATTGCGAGCCGGAGAACTTGTAGCGACAGTCGCCAATGGGCACCATTTCCAGCAGCACACAATAGTTTGTCTCATCCTCCAGGCCTGAAACGCTCAGGCGCATTGAGGGAAACATGCGTCTGTTAAATAAAAAGATTTCGTTTTCAAATTCAAATAAAGTCAACAAGTTTTCTACATAATCGTTGTGGGCGTTACAAATATTTAATTGTGAGTTGGGCCATATATAATTAGCCTAGACAAACGCACCAAAACCAGAGAGAAGAAAACATAAAACAAATAAAGGCAAGGTCTTGTTTCGTTTGCGCTGTGCTAACAAGGATCGAAGAGCGACCCTGTGTGCCACATGAGGCACAGCAGGTGGTCAGCGTTCTTGGCGCCAGCCTCAAAATGTTTGCGCTCCTTCGAGCTGCTTCTGCTTGCTTAGAGTTTGTTATTTCTTATTCTTCATTTATTTATTTTTTTTTTCGGTTTTTGGCAATGATTTTTGTATTTTTAATGTAGTTTTTTTGTTGTTGTTTTTGGTCTGTGTGCGCGATGATTAATTAATTTAACTCGACTGCGTTGCGTTTGACTACATTTAATTTGATTCCTTTTTTCTGGTTTCTTGAATTCCATTAGACCCAAACAACAACAACAACGGCAACAGCGACGCATGGCCAAATATTTCGACATTCGTGCGGTTTAGAATTTCATTTTCAATTTGCCTTCTTTTTTATTTGGGTCTTGTTCTGCGTGCATTTTTTGACAAACGATTTGTTAAGATATCGATCTTTGGCGCGTCTGCGCATAATTAACAAATTGTGAGGATCTGTGCAAAGGAAACAACAAAAAGTATCTCGAGCATTTCACGGCATTTCGTGTATGAGCCCCTTCAAGGCAGGTGTAGTCTTTAAAATGTTTTCTTACTGTTTTGAATATAAAGTTCAGTTTTCTTGGGAATATCTTATACGAGATTGAGCTCCATACAATAATTAATGATGTTTCTATTAGAACTGTGAAGGAAACAAAAATAAACCAATCAGATAAAAAGTATCAATAGAATATCAAGTAAGCTAGAATCCTTCCTAAGAGGAAACCCTTTCAAACCCTTTGCTTTCCTTTAAATCAGATAGTTCCCAGAAGTGTCAGCAACTGACGCTTTTAAATGATTCACCTGTATTACGCTGTGAAAGCGATTCAAAGTTTCATTCTCACTAAAAGCTTCGTGACAAAGTCATTTCAGTGTGGGTAAACTTAGGCCATTATACGCTTTATTCTATCTATCTGTTTAATGGTCTTCAATGCATTTACCACCCATGCGATCTCCGACTGGGGAGCTAAGCAACTAATTAGTTTTTATGAGCGCCACTTGGAGTTGTTTTGGGGACAGCAATGGGCAGTCGATGGTCGAGTCGATTCGGTGGCACTGTGGCGCCTAATCATTAAAAATTCAAATCGTCGTTGTCATAGTCTGGACTGCATTTCACATAAAACATTATTCTTTTGTTGTTGTTGTTTTTGATGGGCATAAAAACTATTTAATACACAGACTTTATGAATAATTCATGCCATATAAACAACAACAAACACACATAACAAACAAGTATGCAACTCCGAAAGCAGAAAGAGTTGATTTTTTGGGGTCCTCCAAAACTTTATGTTAATGCAGTTGCGTCTGTTGCTGCTGCTGCTGCCTCTGTTTCTGCGTATCCGATCTTATCGCCACTTGTGCATCTCTCGCCGAAGTCAAAGTGTGAAATTGCTCGTATCTGTCGACGTCTTGGACAAGCTGTGGTCATTGTCAACGCTTAATGTTCAGATACAGATGCATTAACAGAAATTGAATACGAATGCGTAAAGTCTCTGCGTTTGTGTTTGTGTCTGCAGACAGGCGCCACAATAAAAACGCCGAAAGCAACAAAGATGACGACAAAGTATCCTTGACGCTAAGATTTATGCCACAGCAGCAACATCACCATCGGCAGCGGCATCAGCATCAGCAGCAGGTCGTAGCCAATGTTGCATCTCTGAAAAAAGCCGACCAAAAGGACGTCCCACTGCGTTCTGTGTCCATACTAGGTCTTCAATAAATTACGATGACGCCACTTTACGCACATTTTTGAGCAAGTGCCGGACACTTTTAGGTAGTTTCACTACTCGCTCGCTCGTTTACTCACGTAACAACAGCCTAGATACAAGATTCAATATCTTGAGGCGATTGCGCTGCAAAACCTTTGATATTGATATTTTTTCCGTGTAGATTTTTCCATCGCACGCAATGTGAAAAGTGCCAGTGAACTTGTTCGTTTTACGCCTAGCGCGAGATATTCGATATCTCGTGCCTTGATTGCACTTTGCAATCACTCTAAAGTTGTTGCCTGGAGAGAGCGAGCTAGCTTGTCAGCCAGTACCAGTACCAGTACCTGTTCATGGTGCATTTTTCACATCCTGCATCCTTCCGTTGCTTTTGTTTGCCTGTGAAAACTGTTGTCGCGACGTCGCTGTAAACAATTTTGCAGGCGCCTACATCTAATGAGCATTTAACAGTGCCGCCGACAACGTGATGTTGATGATGAGCATGAAGCTAAGTGCCTGGATGCCGGCGCTGGCCACTTGTCGCTGGCGGCGCTTTAAGTGCCCAACGCCATTTGTGGCATGTCGTTGTTGTTTTTCTTTGCCCAATGTATTTGATTTTTATTTTTTTTGGGTATTACTTTTCACATTCGTGCTAATGCACATTGCTTGCTGCCCGATTCCCGGTTTAATTACATTCGAAATGTTGTTTTGGGCGCGATGATCAAAGGGATCTTAAGGAATCAATCTCATGCAAAACAAACAATGACTAAAAATACATTTTGTACGGGAAGTTGACGGCTACAAAAGCTTTTAATTGTGTTGAAAAGTTCGTCTTCTTACCTGCCGCTTTTTGTAATGATCATTTCGGTGCCAATTTGATGAAATTGCTTCCAGAGCTCATCGTTTTGCAGCGTTAAGTCCACACCAGGCAAGGTGACACGTGGTGGCATTATCACATGACGTGGCATTGGAATGGGCAGCATGGGTGGAAAGGGATCTGTGATGAGATTAGATGGGCAAAAATTGGGATTATTAAAACCGTTTTTATATATTCTATGTAACGCAGTCATTCCCGAATGCGAATGCACGCATTTCCCCTATACCCAAGTTTCTTTTGATCCCTTGAGATTCTTTATATGGAAGTTCGACTGTATTATTCAAAGCTTTATGACGATCATAAGATTGGGAGAGAAAAGATCAAGAAAATAAATCGCGAACATGTTGATTATATCATACATATGTGGTTTGATTAAATCTTATGAAACAGAACTAACTGCATAATTATACAATAAAAAGGCAGGGCTCTTAAGGTCGTTTGCAAAAAACAGAATTATTTAAGAATGCTAAGAATAATTAAAGTATTTCTACAAGTGCAAATTAAAGTCAGCCATATAACTGGATCGGGAACGCCCCTAGACCTTTCTTAATAACAGTAATTTGATTGCAGTTTAAAGATTTAAAAAGATATATAAGCTAAGGTTGCGATTTAAACTAAGATTAAAACAATTACATGTGTAAACCATTATTTAATGACTTTTGTTTAATTGTTATTAAGCGGCGAGCTTTCAATCTGCATTATATCATATACACAGTATTGCTGATGATGCAAATATGGGTTTTGCCTGCTGTGTTATGAGCTGGTTGATCAGCTAAACACCCATTTTGTTATCACTTATAACGCCCACGGGACCCCGCTGTGATCTCTCGCATTAAGCTCTATGCAAAAGCCGACAAACGCTTTCTCACATTACGCAGCTTTATGTGCCGACGATAGGTCGTTAAAAAAATACCGCTAATAGCGCCAATATCGCCCGCTGATAGCTGGCAACGAGAAGCAATAAAGCAACAAATGTTGCAAATATCAAAAGTGGTCGGCATTAAAGCTTAAAAGCTTCTTCGGCATGCATCGTTTAATGCCGACGGTGATTACAAAATGGCGTTAATGCGATGTACAGGTGAGGAGTGGGAGAAGATGGAACATTTACTCACCTGGTATGCGTTGCATTATCTGCTGACGATAGATCTCATGAGCAATATGCTGCTGCATACGCAAATCGACGAGTTCATTCATGGTGATCATGATGATGATGATGATTATTTCACACTTAAACAATTGTTTAACTTTTTTGGCACACAATTCAATCACAGGCAACAATAACAATAGCAACAACAACAACAAAACACACATAAACGAAAGTTGACAGCATTGATGCTTTCAGCTCTTTTTTTGTCTTCGTTTGTGCCGGGCACGAGGTGAATTCGCAATTAGCGTCAATTATGCAAATCACAGCTACTGCCAAAGTGGCGTAGTTATGGCAAATGTCTCATAGGCGTGTGGGTGTTAATTTGATTATGACAACAACAACAGCAACAACAACTATTTGAGAGAATTGGGAATTGATCTTCGTATAGTTTTACCGACGCTCGCGTCTTGCGCTCGCCAAGTTCGCATATCAACTGAGCAAGTTTCAACAAAATGTCGCTGGCAACACCACCACCACCACCGCCGTCGCCGTCGTCGCTCAGCGATAAAACGAGCTTGACGAGTTCGAGCCATTGATCGACATTACCTGCGATGAGTTCTGAGCTGCTGCCTGCTGCTTGCTGCTCAACAAAAAAGATCTCTTTGCTCTGCAGGTTGCCCTTTGCGGCACTCTGATTGGCTGTCCAAACGCGCGCGCACGTGCAGTACGAGTGAGAGCGGTGTGCCGTTAGTTGGCCATAGCTCTATCTCCGTCTGTTACTGAGCAGTTGCTCTCTCTCTTTGTTGGCGCCTCCATTTTGAAATTGACACCAGCTGCAGACACACACAATGTTTGGCTCCGCCCTCAACAGATCGATCGTTTGAGCGCGCTCTCTTGCTCGCTCTCTCATTCTGTCTCCCTTTGTCTTTCTAATTGTGTTTTAATTTTGAAGTGCGAAGTTGCACAGTCAGCAGCCGTTCCAGCTGAAAACAGACAACCACATGCTCTTTAGCTCCTCTCTCTGTGTTTTGTGTGTGTGTGTGTTGGTGTTGTCTTTTAATTATACATCATGATCGAAATTGTATTTTTTTTCATTTGGCATCTTTTTTTTTATACTTTTTTATGCTTTGCCCATTTGTAGCCTCTGCCATCATGGTGGTCCTCTTGTCTTCTTGCTGTTGTTGTTGTTGTTGGCTGCCGTTTTGCTGTTCATTTATTTGATTTTGGTTTTGACGCTGCGTCATTCGGCGGCATTGATATGGCTGCCGCACAAACATAGATACATACTGCTACATGTATCCCCGATATGGGCTCGAAACACGAAAAACTGCAGATGCAGCTGGTTGATTATTACTTCTTCTTCCTCAGCTGGATGTTTTATCTTCTGGCTCGGACCTTTTTAGAGCTTGACAAAACATTTGTTAAACTGCGGAAACGCATGTCGTCTACAAATTTGCTGTCCAGTCGTTTAAACACGACAAATGCGAAAGCAGATGAACAACGAATGCAGCTTGTATGGCTAAAATAGACCAATTGTTCGGGTATTTGTTGATATTTGTTTGTAAAAAAAATTAATGAAGACTACATTGAGAGCAAACCATTTTCATACCCAAACAAACCTTAAATATATTGTTTGATTAAGAAGTAATATCAGTTTGACCTTTGGTACTTTAAAATAATTAAGTTCTTTATGTTTGCTTAAACATAAAACTGTTATACGCTTTATTGAAAAGCAATCTAATGAAACTTGATATCAGATTCAACTTTGACTGCACATTAAGTATACGCAGTGATGTGCAATCGTTTTTTAATAGAAATACTTTCGCTTTCCATAGAACCAAAGAGCCTTGTACTTAGTAAATATTGCAGCTGCAATCTCTGGATAAACACAACCACTTCCGTTAGGCTGGCTCTTGTAATTAAACATTGCCAAGAGCTTTAAATGCTTATCTGCTTTGCTTGTCTCTGGCACTACTGCGAAATTCTTGAGTTTGTCGGGTAAATAGTTTTGCAAGCTAATTTACACAGCACTTTGCTGGCTGACACATTCACTTTGTTTTATGTTGTGGCAGCGCCAGCGGCGATAAGCGTTGAAAATTAATTTACTATTAGCAGTTGGCATTGGCATTTCGCCCAAATTACGTGCCATGTCTGCACCCTCTACCCAAATACACATACATAGATACATGGTTTGAGTTAATTTATGCCTCGCGTTTTCACATTTGGTCGCGCACGCTTCCGGTTCCTCTATCCACATACAATTCATTGGTATGTTTATGTATGTAATGGCATATAATTAGCCAAAAAGGTTTGGGTCTCAATGTCTGTCTAGCTACCTGTCTGTAGGCCACGCCAATAGCTGTGCAATTTGTCAGCACTAAGCTAATTGGTGTTGCTCAAAATGATCTGCCTGCTGTTTGACTAATGCTCTTCGGTTTACTTCCGTTTCTTTCGGGGGTGGTATCACTGGCCCAACAGGTAGCCCGTCCTTTTCCTATCTTTGCCACATTCCAAACAGTTGACTCAGCCAGGAGTACATTAATTGTTGGTCCTACATATTGAAATTATCTTTAAAGACTTGCCTGACATGATATTTGACTTGATAGTTTTTGGGGAAGGAGCAAGCAGGTAAGGAGAAATCTGAAAGCGTTTACTTTTAAGTTTCATATCATGATTAAAAAGTCTTCGCTTTTGTTAATCGGTTTAATATTGGGGAAGTTATGCTACTAAAGCTTTTTTATATGATGATTTGGGAATCTTTAAGACTTCGTTTTACAAAAACATTTTTGACTTGAAAAACATTGCGCATTTTCAGTTCCTTTCACACCCAAATATTTTTTTTGGTTACCTTGCATGACTTTTGCTTTTTGTTCTTGCGAAATTAATCACATAAACAGCATTGAGCACGAGCCTTTTTTTCTCACACGGCTATTCAAATTAAAATTAGCATAAATGCCAGACGAAGTCAATGTAATTTTCCATGGAAAATACTGCAAATGCCATATTCAGTAGTATCTTTCCCTCTTTATTTTTTTTCTATTATTGTACATCCAATACAATACAATCTGGCCTAAGTGAACCGCTGCAAAATGTATTGATTTAAACTTTTAGCTACTTGTACGCATTTGGACTTTTTTTTGTAGATAGTATTTAAACAAGCCCCTAGCGCCTCCATAGACAACTATTAACGGCTCGGCACTTGACGATGTTGCTTCATTGTTACACCAGCAACAACATGGAACGACGAGGACGCTGCTAAAGTTGGCTTAAACTGCTGACTGAGATGGCGACCACATCACTTATTTGTTGACGCTTGACTGTCTGGCTGGCATTTAAGTAAATCTACTTTTGTATGCAAATTAAGTGACTCAATCAACAAGGCAACAAGTCAACAAATAACAACAACAATAACTACAACAGCAATATCTATGAGATCATATGGGAGCGATTGTCTAATACCCTGTACAAAGTGGGAAGGTTATGAACATAAGAAATGTTAGGGACATATAAGCTGTAAAATGACTAAGTTTGAAGTTTTGGTTTAAAGAAAGTTTGCCTTCATTTCTGCTCTACAAATTCATTACTTTAAGTATAGTTAAGGTCTTCCCAAAATTTTAAGCTAATGTTACAAATGAAACACAAGTCTTCATGCCCACTCTTCACACATTTCTTTGTACAGGGTATTGAAGACAAACAAAATTATAACCGCCAGTAGCGATCAGAGGGACAGCTAAAAATAATTTTCAAAAATATCTTAGCAACCAAGGCATCATAATCATGTGGGTCCGCATGTCTAGGCAACTACTACAATGGCCCACAGCAGCCCACTTAGCAGCTTTCAATGGTTCACGTAGGCCCGAAACATACTACAGTTCGAGAGACCCCACAGCATATAAATGTTGTATCTGTGTGTATGTATGTATATAATTGAGAGGTGTTTAATCGTGTGTTTCGCTTAGGTTTTTTCTTCTTTTTTTTCTGCACATTCACGACCTATGGCGAGACGAGACAAGATTTACCTTTCCTTATGTGTATGTGCTCCACTGTCGATCGCTGTTTGCTCTCAAATTATCATAAGCAAATATGGCCCAAACCGAACCTGACTGTTTCGAATTTACGCGCTTCAGACTTCAAGACTTAAGTGCTAAAGTTGCTGGCGACGCGACGCGCTGAGAGGCGCTTCTGTTGTGTAGACACTTGAGTTATTACAATATTATACATATATTCCAAAATATTCAAGTGCTACCTGAAGAGTCTTCTTCGTCGTCGTCGTCGTCGTCGTTCTTCAACATGCCTCTGGGAGCCCTAAAAAAAAAGAATCTGCATATCAGAGAGTCGTACATCTAAAATATGTGTATTTATTTGTTTACCTTCGATGCTCATTGAGCTGGCACTTGGCACTGGTATGAATGCTTATGAATGGCTTAAAATGTGCGTGTTATAACAAGATCATCGATTTTCAAATGTGGTCAACACAAACAGCTTTGCTAAATCAGCGTTGATCGTTCTCCAAATCGTTTTATTAATATATGCATATATATTTGGTTGAAAGTTCAATGGCCACGCGCTGTGACATCAAAGCCAAATCTGTGGATTGCCGACAACAGAGCAAGAACAAAAGGCAACAGCTCAGCTTAAACAATAGAGACTGAATCAAAATCTAAATCCATATCCACAGCCAAATCCAAAGGCCAAGTCTTCAATGGACCAAGTCCAGTAGTCAAGAAATCATTTCGTTTGATAAAAACATCCATTATGCGTAACAATTTGACGGCTTCTTTGGCTACCTTATTTTTTCTCGACAATGTGTCGGCATTTTGGCTTTGATTGAGTAGAGCTGACCGTCCTAGCCGCGGGGTAATTGTTGTCGCGCAATCTTTCTCTCTCTCCTCTCTCTCTTTCTCCAGCTGGTCCAGCATGAGTGCGCAATTACAATGCCTGATAAAAAGTTTTAAAGAGAGAGAGAACCTTCTAAAAAACAAAACATGTTTGACGTCAAATAGGAAATGCCTTAATCTCTTTGCAACACAACGTCACACGACTCTCCATCATGGCCATCTCCTATCACCCTCCGTCCCCTCTCCTTCCTAAGCCCACCATTATCTTGACTAGTGTTGGACATTTGTTTGTGCTGGCCAATGTTATGGTTATACGAGCACTTCGTATCATTTAGAGCTGCCACAACGTCTTCTACACTTATTTGACTAGCTCACTGCTCCATGCTCCATGCCATCTACGACGAAGTGTATCTGAGTTTGTTCTTTTTATTTTTATGTTCTTTATTTCATGTGTACTTATGGCACTAGTCACCCGTTGACACTTGTCTTCGTGCTTGGTGCTTGGTGCTCAGTGCTCGTTTTGGGGCTGTTTGTTGTTGATTGCTTTAATGGCGTCAAGAATTTCGCTTTTATAGAGCACTTGCGCTTCCACGAACCGTATCTGTCCACAAACATTAAGTGGAACCCGATTCTCTGCCAGAATTTTGATTGTCGTATAATGTCTGTGTAAATATATATCTAAATAAGGCGTTTACAAGAAATGGCTTACTTGCATTTTAATAAGAAGTGACAATTGTGGTTGAGTTAAGGTTTTATAGTCAATAACAAATAATTTGGAGATCTTTTGACAGAAGTCAATTACTATTCTGCAGTTTGGCCTTAGCATAACTTTTTTCAATCAAATCTTTATTGTTGGCATAACAAACCTAATAATCTTAAGCTACAAAAATAAGAATCTGGCAACGCAACCGGGTTACTCCTCCTTACACCCAAAAAAAAACTAAGAAGCTACAAAAATCTGCCACCCTTAAGCCCAACCGACACGCACAAACAAAAACCAGTCAGATTCACAGAATGACCAACTACATTATACCCTGTATATGATTAAAGGACAAGCTCTATAGAAAAAATACAGATTCCAAATAAGTTTTACTGCTTTAAGCTTGTCTTATGATCAATAGCCTGACTTTTTTTCTTGAGGCCACATCTCAACTCTTATATCATCATACACCCTTCCCAATGTGAATAGTTTTTATAGGGTACAACAAATATGGCGTAAAGTCAACAGCAACACGGCCATTATTTAAAAGCGAGAACAATTTATGCCACCACTGCAATGCCTCCTTGGTCTCTATCCTAATTCCGTCTCTCAGTTGAGGCGTCAAAAGCTTAAATATTTACAATTAGCCCAAAAAACCAACACAGAGAGAAAACAAACACCATAAACACACCATAATAACAGCTAAATAAGATAGGAGAGGAGCGAAAGCGAAAAGCACGAAAACATATTTGTTAAAAAGCAAATAAATTGCAGAAGATAAAGATCTAATTTTGATTAAAATTTAAGCTTTTTCACAACCTTAGCAGCTACCGGGCAAGAGAAGCTATCTTAAACCTGAACTCAAACGAAGAAATTATAAGATGTCGCATTTGGGAATTTATGTTTGGCTTTTGTTGACAACGCACACACACACACACACACACACACACCGAAAAACAAAAAGTCGACGGTTAAAAACATTTAATAAATTAACCTCTGGGACACACTCTTCGTTATCGCTATCTCTGAAGATGGAGTCGCACAGCATGTTGTTGTTGTTGCTTTTTTTCATAGACTTTTAGTTGGTATATATGGCAAACAATACGGTACTTTTGACACCACAGAGGGCCAGGCCAACACAGCACAGAAGCGACAGAATGTGTAGCTGCTGTTCGAGCAGCAGCCGCAGCAGCTGGCCCTAAGATACAGATACTATAGCCAAGAGATACATTTCAGCAGCTACGGATACGAGTGCCAAGGCAGGCCGGCATGTGGAGGAAACGCATTTGCATATGAATGTGGCAATGATTACAAATTTCGCTCGTAAAAACCTTTTTTTGTTTTTAGTTTTTGGTTTCGGAGGCATAATTAACTATGTATCGATCTATCGCGTTGCGGCAATTAACAGGGCACAAATGTTGTTGTAACTGATTGTGAGATACAATCTTGTATCGCATTTTATAGATACCAAGTCGCTTCACTGTACGCATGCGTGATGTCGAGATACAATATAAACGTATGTCAATGGACTTTGGTGGGAAAGTGTTGAAGCTGTTTGCATTATGCAGATGAAGGCTTTTATTTTATTGAATGAAAACTTGATACAACTGAAACCTTTCACAGCCAATTAATAGCTCGGCTAACAAGATCGATGCTGTTGCCCGATAAGCAAACAGCTAACTGCATATCGTTAATAGATTAGCTAAGCGCAAGATTCCCACCTTCACCACGAAAAACGCCCACTGTTCGAACAGCAAAAAGGATCACACACACACATACGCACACTCACACACATTGGTGTGTGATCCTACCAGCATTGAATTCTCTGTTCCTCTGTTTTTATGTTTATTATGGCGCGTTTCGTTAATTTCTTGGCGCCATCTCATCATCATCATCATCATCGTCTCTGTCTCTGTCTCTCAGGCTTCCTTCGACACACACTCGCCTCCTTTGCTGTGTCATAAAATTAAAACTCTTCACTCCATCATTTTTCGTGTGCGAGTGCAACATTTGACAGGTAAACGTCTGAGAGAAAAAACTATATACACATACATACACTTATATATGTATGTATATATAGCTTACCGACTGACCGCCTGGATTATCGCAGCCGCGCCCTCCAAAGCCTGGCATCTTTGCATACCCAGCCTACAGAATTCTGAATGCTCTTAAGAAAGATTGCCAGGCAAAGTTTGTTGTATAACATCTTTTACCTTAGCCATATTCAAGAGTATTTCGAATTCGTTGCTTCTCAGCATAACATATTTCATAATAAATTTTGGGCACAAAAAAAGGTTTTTACTTTTTTTGTTTTCTCAGCCTTTGTTTTTTGATGTGCAGTTAACCATATTTTTGACAGATTTATTAGGCAATATTAATTTTGTATAAGTGTAGAAGAATGTGGCATGGGAAGCTGCCATTATCACCTTCTCGTGCTTAAAGGTGGAGCACCATAAACGCTGTAGGTCTGCAACAGGACAACCAATAACCAATGTTTGCCAACAGTTTGGAGCGCTGTATCCAGATCTTTCTGCTCCGTTCTGTTTCTGTTTTGATATTGTCTGAGTTTGTTTGCCTTTGTCTGATGACCGACTGGATGTGGATGACTGAGCGGTGGGTCGAACGTGTGAAAATGCATTTGCATATTCAATCAACGACACAATAAATACGAATAATACAGCATACGACGAATTCATATAGAGTCGTTAAACAACATTTACATATGAAAATAACAAAAACATGCTGCGAGCTGGGGAAGACTTTTGCTTCGATTGTGCTTCGGACACAATATCAGGCCGTGACTTTTGCATTCAAATTGAAAGTGTCAACACTTGGTAGCGCTTCTGGAGACGCAACGACCCATAAATGCCAAAAAAAGTTAAAACTCATGCTGGCCGTTAATAGCCACGATGACTGGCCAAATGGATCGCTCAAAATATTTGCGTGGGCAGGTGGAATATTTTGATTTCACTCCTTTGCCATTTTGGCTATCTATTTTCGAACCACATTTGTACGAACAATTAACAGTTTGGCCAATTTGGCAAATCAAATAAACAATATTAAGTTTATTGATTATTGTTGTTTGGTTGCGCTTAAAAATTCCATTATGTGGCAACACATTGCAGCAATCCAAGTAGCTCTAAACGTGGCGCCACACTTTGTCGCACAGTTGACAATAGCACAAGCCCCTCCACGACTTCAGTGGCACTCACTTTTAGTTTCCGCTCAGTGAGAGAGAGATAAGCGCCAATCGTAGCAAGTTGCAGCTGCATGGGGAAAACCTTATCAGGCTGCATGCCCCGTGCTGCGCGAGCACACTCTAATGCAAAACCATAAAAAAACAAATTATGAGCGATACGCTAAATCAACGAAATGCATTCAAGCGTTGCTTTGCACCCCCCACTCCCCCACTCCACCGAAGGCCAAAGCAAAGAGACAAACTGATTCTGTTTGGGAGGTACGTGGCACATTTGACTTAATGAAAATGTTGGCACTACAAGTCAAGTGCTTCGAGGCGCAGCCAAGCATGCACACACACACACACACACATACACATATATACATCGTGAGTTTGCCGCCGCTTGCAGCACGCAAGTGAAAAATGTTGGCGCCAGGCGCCACTAAAACATCTTATGAATGAAGTAGACACATTTTTGTGTTTCTGCCCCCCTCCCATCCCATCTCCGGTGCCCCTCTCTTTGTTTCTGTTTGTTTGGTGTGTGGCATGTAAGCGTTGACCGGGGGAATCGCTTTTGAAGTGGCCAAGTCTCTCGTCTTCCTCTCGCTCTTCCTCTCTATCTTTCTGTGGCAGCTTTAGCAGTCTGTCCGCTGGCATTTTTTAGTAATTTTCTTCGAAAGTTCTGAGTTTTATTAAGTTATTAAAATGAAATTAGAGCCTACTTAACAGAATGCCACAAATTCTTAGCTAATTATTACATTTGTGGCGTTGAGGAAAAACTGTTTGAGGAATAAAGAAAATTATAGAAAAACCTACTAGTTGGTTTGTGAATACTAGAAAGATTTTAAGCAGACTTAAAAAAGACATTGAGGAATTTATCGGAAAAAATAGACTAAGTATATCAAATTCGAATTTCCTAAGTAGATTAGGAGTGTAGAATACTAGATACAAATAAAACAAACAACTTGCGCTTAGATTTTTAGAGACAGAACATTCTACTATTCATTCCCAAAACTTCAAATACTGTTTATAGTCCTTATACCTTCTCATGCTAAAGATTTATGCATTATCAAAATAATTATGAAAATTCTTAGTAAATCTTAATTATGCCTCTTTCGTTCCCTATCTCTGGCTGCTCAAAGGCATACCTTTATCAATCGCACTTGTTAGGGACTTTCCAAATGCAGTTCCATTCCGTTTTGGGCTACCTGTTGATCGGCAGCCGTCTGTGCAGGAGCAGAAGCAAAAGCAGCTCAAGCGCAAGCGTGCGTTCCATATTAAATCCACGCACTAAAAGCATTAATCACCATTTTCACGCGACGCGCCTGTCGCCCTCACTCTCTCTCTCGCTCTATCTATCTTGCAGGACTGAGGGTAGGGGAGGGAAATGTGGTGCCTGTGGCGAGTGCTTCCTGGAAAAGTTGCAGCGCCTGCGCCGAACGCCGCGTGTTGACTAATGACGCGCATTTAGCAGCGATTAATGAATTTTATGAGCCGCCATAATTTTATGGCACATCAACTGGCCGCTGGGCCAGGGAAATTCCAGCGAATTTCCCCGCTGTCAAGCCATTGAACAGAGAATCGAGGAACGTGGAAAAGCTGTCGCCTGTATGCGGTTTTATTATCCCATACCTGATGCATAGTACCTCTGGCACCGGCGTTACACGCACAATGCAAAGGTACTTGAGATTTAATGGCCAAACAGTGCAGAGAGACGGGCGGCTGGCTTGAGCATTGGGCATTCGAAACTATTCCAAATGTATTCAATTGCTAATCAAGTGCTTGCTTCAGCCGGTTGTGCGCCTTTAGGTTTGTATAGGGCGTTTGTATGACAGCTAATGTCTCGCATAATAGAAATCACCTACTTAGGAATCAAGTGCAAATTGTTCAAATGCCTGGCGAGCCCACTTGAGAGCCTGCCGGCTCATCCGTGTATGAATGTGTGTATGTGGCCGGGGCTTGTAATCCTTGTATAATTGAAACAAAACGCAATTTGTTTTTACAGTTTGTCGCAGCCTTTAAGATCCCATTTTCGGGTCTTGTTTTCATTTCAATAACAAGAGATACGAGCAAAGATTTGCTCAAAGGATTTATCTGTCTGAGACTTCACATACATCAACATAAGCGTATGTGTGCAGTCTCTTCTCTTTTTTTTTTGGTTTATTTTTACTACTGCTTAAACAATTTTCGCTTAAATTGTTTGTGGCAAATGGGATTTTGGTTTACCACAAGAGGTTTGCTTGAAGGATAACAATCATTTTGCCATTGTTGACAATTTGTTGTTGAATATTGTTCAACAAAGAGGGACAATTGCACGAATGTTGTCATCTGTTTGTCTATCTGTTTACTTTCGTAATGGAGCTGCCCAAACATCTGCTAAAGATCCCGGTTTTCGAGGCCTGGGAGCCTGAAAGAAATTTGAATGGATTTTTAAGGAAAAATCTTTTCAAAAAAATGATCGTAGGAGTTATTTGCAGATAATTGTCACAAATGAATTTCAGTTATGTTTTTATAAATAGGTATAGGAGTTCTGTGTCAAAGACAGACGGGGGAAGCATTGCCGATACCAAAAAAGACTCAAACTACCGGTTACAATTTGACAAGCCTTTGGCAATCGAATTTTTTGTCCAATCCCGAAGTCGATTTATTGTCACACATTTTTGAGATGAAAACCGAGTTAAATTCGGCATTCTAGATCTAAATGCAGTATTAATTTAGATGTTAAGCCAAGTTTTTTAAGGTATAAGCATTTAAAAACCGGGAAAATTTTGACGAAGTTTCTAGCATCGGAAGATTTGAACAACTCCCAAACTAATTTATAGATTTTTAGATGAAAATCGAGAAAAAAAATCCGCGTTTCTAAATTTAAATGCAGTATTAATCTAGATGTTAGAATTAGATGACAATACATTTGAAAGTCGGGTATATTTTAACGAAGATCTGGAAATCGAAAGTTTTGAGCAACTCCCAAATTGAGTTATAGCTACAAATCTTAGGGTTACATTTTTGAATTTCATTATACGTATTTTAATATTTTTGCATAGTTAAGAAAGATTTTATTGGATCGCAAACGATTTAAAGAAAAAAATCATTCACAATTTGTTGTTTTGAGAGCTTTCCTGTTTTAGATAATTCTTTCACGCCCCACACTACTTTTAATATCTTTCTGTGTATAATGCATATTCACATCTCTCACATCGGCATACCACAAACGATTATCTGCATCGAAGCACACACTCATCAAAATGCCGCATAGTCCTCGTCGTCTTTGGGCACTGGACACAGGCACAGCAGTTGAAGCAGCGCTAAACAATGGCAGCGGTTAAAGTACAAAGCATCGCACTTTATTAACTACTTGAGATTAAGGCTGATAAAGAGATAATCCCCGACGGTCGGCAACTAAACTCAAAGTGCACCGCATACTCCTACAACCCAAAGAGGAAAAGAGAAAGAGTCGAAGATAGAAGAGTAACCCAGTTTCCACTTTCGGTAGCTGTGTCGGTGTAATAAGCATAACAATATCGTTGTCCGCCCAATTGACAAGGCAGGCCAAGTTATCTGGAGCGCTGCCGTGTAAAATGGATCACAGGTACAACACTATATACTCTATATACTGATGCTGGTACTCAGGTGAGATCAATGGCAGCCAACCAGAGACATAGATGAGGCTTATCTTTGCTTTGCCTCGCCTCGCCTCACCTCAGCTCGGAGCACATCAGTTGAGAAGCATCCACACGTCACTGCACTTTCGCCCAGCCTCATCTCAACTCATCTCATCATTCCGTCATCCACTCACTCGTCGCTATCTCTGGCGCAGCTGCCTTTGATCAGTGTAGCGTAATTTTAAGCCAAATTGGTCGACCTTTTTGGCTATGCCGCGAGATGTATTTTGTTGAGAATGTATTCGGTTCATGCTGGGTTCTATTTGTTTGGTGTATGCGTTGTCTCCTGGTGCCAATGTCAGGGGTCCTTTGGCGTTGGGCTGCCGCACTTTTTCAATGCTTTAGTGTGAAGTTGTAACATCTTTTAGCAGGGGTTGTTCCATGTTCCATAGTTATTCTCTTATGTCATTTTCTGCTCTTTTGAGGCGTGGAGCTACTGCTGTGTAATGGGATTTACTTGCGTTCCATTGTTTGGTCTAATAATTTTTCATAATAAGGCATTCTTTAAAAATTTCAAAGGAAAACCTTAAGAATTAAGCTTGGGATCTCAAAGTTCTCGTAGCCAATCTAAAACCAAGATCTGACCATTCAGTTAGTTAACCAGCTCATTGCCAAAGACCAAATGAGGCATGACAACGCTTCAAGTGTTTATGCAAATGCATTTTAACACCTTGTTGCACAAATATTTTCTAACTGCTCACAATAATAATATTGATAATATTTATCAATACATACCACAATGAGAGACGATGTGTAAAGGGTGAAGATGCTGCAACTACTGTAGAAATACATACATACATACAAATATGTAACTGTGCGGCAAACGTGAGGCGTAAATTAATTCTATTGAAGTCGCTTACAGTTCCATGGAACGATTGCAACCGAGAAGCTCTAAGCAAACACCAACCAATGGCCCGTGTAACGCACAGAAAAAAGTGTTGAATCTGTTGCTGCTGCTGGCTGCTGTTGGATTTGAGCTGTGTGTTTACTCGTTGGCAACTTTTGTGATGACCGAGAGTCGTGGATGAGAGTTGTGGATGTTGGTAGTCGGGCCAAGCTCATTATGCGATCGCGTTAAGCTGTGAAATTTATTGTTTGTCTAGCCATAATAGGGGGGCAACAACAGCAACGGCTACAGCAACGGCAGCTAAAGTTATGTGTGCCTCTAATCTTTGACTATTGACAAAAACTCAATACCAGTAGTTGTTGGCAGTTCGCATTGGCATTTATGAATTATGGAAATGGTAACTACGACAGAGCTTACTTGTAGAAGACGCCACTGCAGCAGCATGCTGGTCAGCTACACTTCGGCATCAACTTGGACTCTTCAGGCGAACAAATGTTTTATTAATGAAACGTTGATCATCATCAGCTTTGTTTGTTTGCTTTTTGGTGTGGGCAGCAACAACAGCAACAACAAACACAACAACAAGGTTGGCAAGTCTCTAAGCGAGACAAATTACCACATTTCAACACATACTCAAAATGCTGGAGTTTTGCCCTGCCCTCCTGCCCGCTGCCCCCCTCGCACTGGAAGAACATGGCTTGGGGATATGTCTCAGACGGAGGCCTGAACCAAGTGGCCCTTTAGGCGCCCATTGCAATTGTGTGGCATTAGTTTTACCTCCTCGACTTCATCGTCTTCATCGTCTTACTTGTTATTGTACCATACCAACCTCTCGCTCTCACGTTTGGTGGTCATTAATAAAAATGTTTTTGTTGCTTGCAGTTAACTCCCATAAGCCATAAGAAAAACAAACAAATGGACAGGCGATCCGTTGGATAGTTGACTGGTGGCCCATACATGCATGCAGATATATAAGTATAAGTGTATGTGTATGGACAGGCCCCTACTTTGGGTCAAATAAGCCAAGTCAGCGACGTGAGCATGAATCAACCTGTCAAAAGTCTCGTTAACGCCAACAGCACCGATTTTCGTTGCTTGGCCTTCTTCACTGACAGGGTCATAACGAACTAACCATGAGCTACGAATGGCTTTTAAAAAAAAGAGTATTAAAAGCAAAGCAATTTTTAAGAGTTTTAAGGAAAGTTAAAAAATATCTGAAGATGCAAAACTTTGAAGGAGAACAAACAAAAATCTAAAAGTAATAAGGATAAGGATAATTAGATAAGAATCAAATCCTTTAAAAGTCGGAAAAGCCCATCCAGCCTTCTCTCCTACAGCTTACGAAAAATATACACCAACAAGAAACCCTAAGGGGCTGCCAAAAAAACATATATTCAAAAACCACTGTGCAGCTAAACAAGCAAACAAGAACAACAACAATCAAGAGGGGAGGGGTGAAATTTCATTAAATGCCACATTTGGGCAGCCAAAAAACTGGCGCCAGGGCCAGCATCAACATCAGCAACAACATCAGGCAGCAGTGTGTGTCCACATCCATGTCCATATAATCTCGACAACTGCAACGAGGGCACGAACAAATAAGCAGCAATTTCTTCATGTTGCGAGCAAATTTGGCTGGAATGTGGCATAGGCAGAGAAAGAGGCAGAGGCTGAGGCAGGCCATGGTAGGGCTAAGGCTGGACCAACGTTGCCACAGTGCTGGCAATGAAGTGCGCCGTCGCGCTGCTAAACGATCTTGCCACCGCCCGTCCACACCATGCCACACACACAAACACACGTACAACACGATGCACGCACGAACTACGAACTTGAAGAAAGAGCCAAAGCCAGAGCCAGTTAGCCAGGGTCCGGATCTTGGGTTTTTGGGGGCCCTTCACTTTGACTTTGGCTGCTGCTGGGCAGCAGACTGGCGCTATCGTGCTGTCTGGGTCTTGGCCAAGTTAATGTTGTTGTTGCTGCTGTTCTTGTTGCTGTTGTTGTTGTGCCCACACCGAATTCAGAGGTGCAAATACGTTCGGGCCAGTCTCCAATTTGTGCTGCCAAGTGATCATTCATGCGCCAAAGTTGTTCTCATAGTTTGTGTTGTCTGCTCATGTTATGAATACCCATTAACCTTAAGGTAGGGATCTAGAATCTTAAGAACCTATACGAAAAAGCTTTTGTATGGGAAAGCATTTTTTAGGGCTTTAGAGAATTAGGTTTCTAAATTTGTAATTTAATTAAACTTTTAAGTTTTCATTGCTCAAAATTTGCAGGGTATCTGAACTTCTAACCATTTGTTGTACAGCTTGTTATCTTCTTTTTAGTTGATGATGATTTTACGTTTCTGCCTTTGCCCTCTGGTCGTCGTCTCTGTTGGCTGTCGCCATCGTCGAAAAGGAAATGAAATATTTGTCTGGTCTAAAAGTTATCATTTTATTAAAAAGCAGAGGCAATCAACGCATTCACATATTAAACCCGATTTTCAACTCAACTTGTGGGATCTTGAAACAAATAAAAGAGGAATCACGTTTAGTTTATAGGTCGCACACACACACACACACGCACACACTCGAGGAAAGTGATTCACTTGGGTATTATTGGGTCGGTTGCTGGAGACAGGGGCGTGTTTGGAAGACAGTCGCGCCAGTCGCCGGTCTCGTCAACTGGACCCCAACTGCCTGTACAATTATATAAGGGTATGCATTTTAGTGGGCTTGTCCTAGTTACAATGACATTTAGTGGGCGTGCTTGCCAGCAAGCCAGTATCTGGCTAGTTAGAGGTTTGACTAATGTGCTACATAAACAATACTAGTAGCAGGCGATGCAGATCCTGTTACATAGGCGTTCTGTGTGCCTTGTCGAAGTCAAAGTGCAGTTTCGTGTCAAGCGATTGGTGTAAGATGTGACTACTTAGTGTGTTCCATGTTCCAGGCATAGACACTCTAATCTTCTAACTGTTTGCTTGTCATCGCATTACAGCGTTCATAACTCAATCAGTTGCATATAAAGTCATAAACGACTTTGATAACCCCAATGGCATTTGGTTGGGCCCACGCCTAGTTGAGGTTATTAAACGGCCAATATAAATGTTTAAATTAATTATAGTTTTACTATCGCTAGATGTTTGATTGCACTTTTCAACAGGACCCACCACACTGATCCAAACGGGAATCAAAACCGTCTTTATAAAAAAAAAATACAAAACATTGAAATTCAATTAAATGAGCATCATTAAAATGCCAGCATGATGCTGACTCAAATTCATTTTTAATTGCTTATTTCATAAAAAACAGAGATAGAGACTCAACAGGTTCAATAACTGGAGACAGAGGTGCATATTATCATATTAACGCCGTCTCTAACTCGAAAGTTTCATTTTCCAGCCTCTCTCTAATGGTCATCAAATCGAAGCCCACACTATTTTGTGTCAATGCAATAAACAACAGCATGGCAGTATAGAACGCCCTCTCACTGGGTAAGAAAAAGCATTTTTGATTGATGTCCTTGGCAGTACAAACGCTTGGCTAAACGGCTGCAATAAAAAATTTACCACGTTTGGGGCACAGCGGGCGGTTAGCTGGCGCCAGTGATATATTTCACCCTTTTTCTGATATGACGGCACTGCACTGGGAACTCTTCTTTGGCTGTCTCTCTTCCTCTCTCGCGCGTCTTGTCTTGAGACAGAGACATTTGGTTGCACTCTGAAACGCAGCTAAAGACAAAGCAAACGGAATATAAAAAGGTGGAAATGTTAAAATTTAATTATGGGTTCAGTTTTTGGATGCTGAGCAGAGCGGACTACATACATACATATAGTATACCCATCCTAAATATCACTGCAATAAAACACGTTGTGTGTGTAGAAAAGTCAACAAAAATTTGTTTTTAATTTACAATTTAATATGCGTTATAAAAAATTGGGCTCAATGACGAGACATAAATATTTATGAAGGCTGCTGCGCCAGAAAGGCAGCCCAAAAAGGAAAACGATTTCAGTTATTGTTTGGCTCTGTATTGGAATCTTGAATACGCTACAGGATCACAAAATGTGTTGAATACTTGTGAGAACTGCACTTGCTATAAAACGGCGCTGATAAGTTCTAGATTGCAACTGATTTTGTATTAGATAAGAATGCTGCATGATAATACAATCAGTAAGGGAAATTTCTTGGAATGAAGAATGAAAACTTAGACAAACTGGTGATTGATAGGTACATATGTAACTATGTTGGGTTTATTATGATATATGTGTTATTGAATGAATTTTGAGATTTTTAAAGCAATATTTCATCGAAACTCTGAGATCCAACAAAACTAAAGAAAAAAAATCTCCTAAAAGATAGGTAAGCAGAATGTTAGATAACAAAAAAATCTGTATATACCCATTATAGTTATTATTTCACCAAATAAAGTTATCAATTTGTTGCAAAACTCTCCATATAACCCAAATGCCCAACTTGAATACCACACACTTGAAAAGAATTTGTCAAAGACAACTAGCAAAATTTAACGTTGCAACGTCACGTTTCAAATACTTATGCCACACACACACACATCATCATGTGGCAGCGATCCTAACTCGTCAAATTGCGGAACGCATAAATTGCCAAACTTGGTGGAGTCGCTGCCAAAGTTGTGTGTGGATGTGACTCCATGTTGATTGTTGTTTTGACATTTAGAGGCGTTCGTTGTCACCGAGTCAGAGCGAGTGAGAAGAAGAGAGAAGGCGACTGCGCCTCATTATTTATTATGAATTCTATAAATATTAATGGATTTTTAAATGCAATTATAACAACTAATTAATAATGTGCATTTTAAATGCGTCCCAAGCGACCGAACACCGTATTGTCAGTGTGCCTGTGTCTCCGTCTCCATCGCCATCGCCGTCGCCATCTCGAGACGCATTTGACGTATTGACTGACGTATTTATTGCATGTTTTCTCGCTTCGACTTTGGTAGTTTGTAGGCCGTGCTTTGGAGGTGCGCGAAAAAATTAAACGAGAATGTCTGACAGAATTTATTTTAATTAGTGCATTGAAGCGACGACTGGCATGCCAAATGAGCAATGGACATTGGAGATCGGATTCGAAAGTGGTTCAAGCCATGCAAAACGTTTGGCTAAATGGCCATGGGGCAATCGTTGATCAATGACACCAAATCTAAAGCGAATCTCAACGGCCGCCCTCCCCATGACACAAAGATCACAGGCTCCGAAAGCCGCCAAATGTTGTAGCAGGAAGAGCCAAACAACAAACCATAAAAATATATACAAGTTGGCGATCGCGATCGCGATCTCGTATCGATTACATAGATCGACTTCTGTGCTCAGGTCAATTGCCGCTAGCCCAATGCAAAGAGAAAAGCCGCCATGCAACGTAATCGATATGGCAAAACGCTTGCAATCGATACGAGAAGCACCGAAATGAATGTGTACCTTAAGTAGCAATGTAATGTGTCCAGATGCCGAGCTGCTGATAAGCAGCGCCCTGGTGGCGACGTCTATAGATGATCACAACTGATCAGTAGCTTGAGACTGCGCCGCTCTCCTCGATCTCTCATTGAGACTGGCACTTATGGGCGCCTGGCCATAATGCATCTAACAGTTACTTATTGATTTTGTGATCTTGTGACAGGCGTCCGCTGTGTACAACAGCCCAGGGGTACACATTTTAAAGTGGGGCCTCACAACGTGAGAAATATAAATATACACACAGGTTTCATTCTCTACATATGCAAAGAGCAAAAAAAAAGGTTGCAGCGATCAATCGAAACCATCGATAGAAAACAAACATCTTAACAAATTATTATGCTGTAGAGTCTGGGAAGATCTTTCTCTCATTCTAGCTCACTCGTCGTCGTTAAGTATCTCAACTAGTAGCCGCTAGGCAGCCACGGAAAGTGATCATCTCAACGACAGGCCATCGATCATTCCCAAAAAAATAAAAATAAAAAAATATCCAGCCTGAACCCATGCTGGCTGCTTTGAGTTTTCTTCATCTTCATCTTCAACTGTTGCTGCTGCTGCTGCTTTTTGGCTACAACTTTTGGGCCAAGCGTGGTAGAAAGCGTGTTGGAAAATTAAATCATCGTTGTGGTCGTCTTCGTCGTCGTCTGGACGGTTGCCTTAATGATGCTCAACGCACCTTGAGCTGCAGCTTAGTATTTATCCACAAAAAAAAGATCTCTATCAGCGAGTTAACTCGTTTAGCATTTAGTTGCAGGCGCCTAAAACGCCTGAGACTCAGTCCGACTTATCGCATAGTTTGCATCTTTATGGATTTTACTTTTTTCTGTCGTTTCTCAGGATTGAGGGGCGAGGCAACGCCTTGAGATGTTTGCTTATTAGGCGCAGACAGTGTCGTTTATATCATTTATATTATTTTATGATGCACAACTTCGTTTGTGTAGATTTGTAACTTGTTGTTGGGAGCACAGACTTCAACTTTATGCAGGTGACAATCTAGAGATTTAACCTTTTCTCATGTCTATGGGTTAATTAGGGTTATATGTATATGCATGATTTATTGACTTGTTGTGGCCCCAAGGGAGTTAGCATTGAAACAAACAATGCTTGATGGTCTTTTAATAAACGCATTTAACTCATTATAGTATATATTTTAATTAGCTTTAACAAAGATTTGACATGACCTGTCTACAACCAATATGGATTACTGCCTGCAGCTGCGGAACTTTGTCTTAGTTAACCCAACGGTAGCTGCTGCTGCTGCTGCTGCCTACAAATCTTTCTCTTATCAAAGCCAAACACATGTCGTTGTGTCTTTGGCCCCGGCTACTGTGCTGCTGCTGCTGTGTTGTGTACGTGGCAGATGCACAGTCGGCAGATAAGAGCGTACAAAGGACCTAAACCTGATGGGCTGGCGCCAAGCTCGTCTTGAGTTTGTCCCAGCCACTTGTCGCGTCGCGCGACACAGAACAATAGAATATTATTACTTCAATTGGCGACAACTACGTCCAACTTTTAGCCAGGTACATACAGATGAACATCTTAAGTTGAGAACATGAAACACGCCCGCCTACAGAACACAGTTCACACCGCAAAAACGTGCCCACGATCCTCGCTCTGTCGCAGTGACCTTGATGCTCGCGTTTAGTGACGCAATTACACTTGTCCTTAGCAGGGCCAACGTCTATCTTTGACTAGAATCAGCCATAAAACAGGCTGCAACGCCCCAGCATCATCCAGAGACTACTGTCTGGACCCTTTTTGTTGGCAATATTTCTTTGTCGGTTTTTTTTGCTGTTTTATGCAGGCGTGAAGCGTTACAATTTCATATCTTTTGTTTCTATTGTCAAATAATATTTGGCTGCTCGCAAGATTTTACGATGCACTGGCGCCCGACGTCATGTCACCATATCAACATCTGCACAAGCAGTCTGGACTAAGAACTTTGATGAGAATTGTCTGCTCCTCACCGGAGATATGCTGTCTACGCCGACAAACGTGCTAATGTGTCCAAAATGCCAATTTAATGTGTGTTCTCTGAATTCGACTTTCTAGTTCGTTGCCTGTGAATTCAAGCTCGAAATTATTTGGCGGCGACGAAATGTGATTTGGCTGCAGCGCTTGAAGTGAAGTGCAAATTGTTTTCCATAGACTGTACAAAATGTCTGAAGGCTGCATATTTAAATATTGCTTCAAGATCAATGTCAATGTCAAGAAAGAACAAATAAAAATCATGGAAAATTTGAGAATTTTTTAAAATATGTATGGGTAAATATTTTTGCTTAAATTCCAAGAAAGAAAGTATGTTATCAACTGAATATGTAAATCTTAGATAACAGCCCAATCTTTTTGTTAGTTACTTAAATTAGAACAACAATCAAGATACACATCTGTTATGCTCTTAAGCTTTGTAAATTTACACACTGATCAACTAAAAAGCTCATTGCAAATAAGTTCCACAGAGTTTGTCAAAAATGTATTTATTGTAAGCTTTGTTTTGTTTGCACCGCTTTCATTGCGGTTGAAAGCAAAATCCTTAACTTATCTAAGGTATGTTAAGTACGAATTCCTTAGGTATTAGTCATAGGTAAAAGTGAACAAATTTTCTAACATTCATGCTGACTTCCTGTTGCTATTTGAGGTTTTTCAGGAAAATGCACTTCAACAGCGATTAGCAGCAATTTTCAGCGCTGACAGCGCGATAATCAATAGTTGTGAGGACCTAAGCAAACCCAAAATGTATTAATTTTCATTTGGGCAATGAATAGGAAAAACAGCACATGGCTCGCTATATATGGCTAAAGTATTTTCGAAACTTCGAATACATTGAAACGGGCAATTAACAAAAGCAACAAAATTTATGTTTCACCTGTCTGCATAAAATACATAAATACAAAATGCCAGACAATGCCAACAAGAGCCAAAATGGTGGCTAATTACACGCCACAAAAAAAAAAAAGAAACACACACTCTGCCAATACCCAAAAGACCCAGTACCAGATCCAGTACACAAGTCCCAATACCATATACAGTCGAAGACCCTTCATAGCAAACGGCGGAAGAAGGCAATGAAAATAGCAACGGGCATTTTTCCAGCCGTCTCTCGACTCTCTTCTTGCTGTTGCAGACAGGCGCGCTGTGGAAAATCTCACTTCTGAATTACAAAGCATGCCACATTGAAGTCTGACAACTGACAGTGTGTGTGCGAGAGCGAGCAGGACAGCAGAGACAACGGCAGCGGTAGAGGGAGCGAAAGTCAGTGGCGCAGAAAAACACTGTGGCTGATGAAAATCAACAGCGCTAAGCGTTAACTTCGCCACTCGTTGCCCAGCACGGCCCAAAGACATGTAGCTAGTAGCTACAGAGTTTACTTCATTCTTTTCCCCACACACACACAAAATGGCGCACGATCGTCGCCAGAGCGAGTGCGCCATAGTCGAGAAGCAGTTTTTTTTGTGAGCGTAGGCGGCAGCACAGTTTCAACCAATCAGCGCGCAGCATTGCGAGAACTGGTTTGGCAGGTAGTCACAGCTTGGGCCGCTGGAACTGGAACCGGCTACGACCCACAGGCAGCTAAGCGACAAACTCGATCAACTCAAGATCAGTTCGTTGCAAAACGTCGTGCGAGTCAGAACAAAAGAACGCAAGGTTTAAGACCAGAATAATATACAAGTTATCAAGTGAAGTGCATAGAGAACATTGAGTGTTGGTTTTGTTTGTGACGAATCTTTTGTTGAAAGAAATATTTTATAAATATGTTATCCATGCATGAGTTAATGGATATGAGAATGCAGCAGCAGTTGGCTCATGAGATATACCGTCAACAGATTATGCAACGCATACCAGGTAAGCTTCAAGATAAAAGTTCAGAGATTAAAAGCCGACGGCAAAGCTTAAACTTAAATTGGAAAATTATTTAAATATTTGTGGGTTGGTTTAAAAAAACAGCTTTGGGTTCACTTTTTGTATTACATTCCACATTATTCAAAGCCTCTTTCAATGATACAATATCAGTATATAAAATTTGTTTGCAATTATATCAAATCATTCTAAACGTATAATCTGTATAGTAAATTGTTATGGCTTCTCTTAGCTGGTTTTTTTTTTTGGCCAAACTGGTCGACAGCGAGTTAACGAACTAGCCAAACAACTTTTCAAGCAACATATCGCTAAATAACTGGCTTCCTTTAACCAACAGATCCCTTTCCGGCAATGCTGCCAATGCATATGGCTCAACCACAGCCACAAATTATGATGCCCAGCCGTCCGACGTTGCCGGGCGTGGAGGCTAAGCTGGAGAATAACGAATTGTGGCAACAGTTTCATCAGATTGGCACCGAAATGATCATCACGAAAAGCGGACGGTAAGTTTACCAAGAAATGAAACATACATCCTATGCAAATAGCTAGCTTGAGTTTGAGTTTGAGTTTGTTGAAATAAGTCAAGTGCAGTGTGGTCGGGCAACGGGGCCTATGTAAATATTTGCCATGACCCGACGAACAACGACATCGACAACGGCGTCGGCGGCGGCGGCGTCTCTCGAAAACGTGGCCTAATGTGGCGCCTAGCGATAATTCAAAACGCAGCAGGAGCGCGAGCGAACTCGGCAAACGGACAGCAGTGACAACAACAAGTGCAAGTCGTTGATGCTGCTGCTGATGCGGCTGATGCTGCCTCAGCCGCCGTCCTGGCGCCGGCGCGCTCATAAAAATCTTTCAACGATCGCTTCTCATTGTGCCGGCTTTGACAATGCTATGCAGACCCAAAAGGGCAAAAGCAAAGAGACGCTATCCGCTGTTCTCTCTCCTTCTACCTGCGTTTTCACACTTTTGCCCACAATGGGCCCCTTTGTTGTTGCTGCTGTCGCTGTCCCTTATACTATTCTGATAGCTGAATTCTACATAAATCTGTATCTGAATCTCAATGTGAATGTATGGACTACCGAGCGGCAGCGACAACGTTAAAAAATTAACATAATTATGAGCTTGAGCAGTGTCCACTTTCTCGGCTCATTAGCCATGCCATTGACTGGTTATAGCGCCACATTTGGAAGCCGTTAAGCCCCAACTTGGAGATCTTGTCTAATTGTTTGGCGCCATACGTTGCGCTCCCTGCAATTAATCATTCCGTATAGTAGAACATGCATTGTTTTCAGTCTGTTCTCCTTTTTCTATTTTTGTTTGGGTTTTGTTTTTGTTACGTTTTAAATTGATGCAGCGCGTATCTCTCGGCACCTCCCGCTGTTCATAATTACACACTTGTTAGGCCTGGCCACAAATCAAAATGACCAGGCAACGCCTATTTTGCGCTTAGAATAACACAGGGAGAGAGAGGGATACTTTGATTTATTAATGTGCTTAAATACATACCTATTGTATGAGTTGGTGAAGCTGGTCACTTAATCAACATCTATTCTCTTACAGACGTATGTTTCCCTCGATGCGTGTTTCGTTGAGCGGCTTGGAGGAGGAGACCAACTATTGCGTCCTACTCGAAATGGTTCCAATTGGCGACTGTCGCTACAAGTTCTCCGGCTCGCAATGGGTGCCTGCCGGTGGTGCCGAGCCACAGAGTCCACAACGCATGTATCTGCATCCAGATAGCCCGGCAACTGGTGCACATTGGCAATCCCAGGCGCTGCTCTTCAACAAGGTCAAGCTGACGAACAATACACTGGACAGTAGTGGACATGTAAGTGTTATTTGGTACTTGACACATATGTTGCATATACTTACAAGTTCTCTTCTCCATCAGATTGTGCTGGCCAGCATGCACAAGTATCAGCCACGTCTGCATATCATCCGCAGCAGCGAGCTCACCCAGCTGCCTTGGGCGCCGCAGCAGGCGTTTGTCTTTCCGGAGACGGAGTTTGTCGCCGTGACTGCCTATCAGGTGGGTAACTCTCAAACGATCTCATTGATAGTAGTAACGGAGACAGCCCCCGGGGGGTGAGCACTTGAGCAACAGACAGAGACAGTGAACTGTTGACATTGACACAATTGCTCAAGTGTTTTCCTTGCTTGTTACTTACTGACGCCAGGCATATCAGATTACAGGCATTTGACTAACCATGATCTCTGTTTATTTCGATGCATTTGCAGAACGATCGCATTACCAAACTGAAGATTGACAACAATCCATTTGCCAAGGGCTTCCGTGAGTCTGGACAGTCACGTTGCAAGCGCAAGCTGAACAGCAGCTCCAATTCCAATGCAGATTCGGAGGATGATGGCTCTAGTGTGAGCAGCTGTGATTCACCACAAGCGAAACGTCAGCGTTCGGACTTTGAACAGGAATCGCAGCGCAGCATCTCGCCGGCTTACTACGCAGCAGCAGCAGCTACAACTAATCCCTATCGCTCTGCGCTAAGTTACGCGCCCAATGCAGCTCTCTTACAAGCTGCTTACTTTGCCGCAGTGCCACCAATGGTGCCTGCCTATGTGCCACCTCCAGCAACAGTTGTTTGTCCAGTGCAAACAGAATCCACATCGCCTCCATCTGGCACAGCAACAAGCTCACCGCGCGCCAAAACATCGAAAAAACGCAACAGTTTTAGCATTTCGGCGATTTTAGCCTATTAAGCACAGCGTTTTGTTGTTGTTGTCCACCTTTAAAGCTTCGTTGTGATCACAGTGTGCAGTATATTAGTATTTAAGTTGTAATTTGTTAATTAGTTTTAAGTGCAGCTAACAAATATATAAAGTAATGTTTACAAAAGCCATTGTTCTATTTTACTTTGTTGTCGCCTATCAAAGGGTGCTTATATCGATAAGTTTGGCAAGCTGGACTCAAATGTGTAGCAGGTCGTAACGTGTACTGTCCCCCACCATAACCTTCACAGCTTCCGTTTTTACAGGTTTTGCCAAGTTGGACAAACAACTTTGGCGGGCCTTAAGCAAATTAATGTGCTCCATCAGCACCACTCTAAAGCATCACAGACTGGCAACAGTCGCTCGATCTGGGCCTGAAAACGAACTCCGGTAGTAGTTAAAACAATTCTCGCAGATAAGGCATCCATTATGAGCAGCGATTTGACGGCTTTAAAGGCGTTTGGTCTTTGCCGACCGATGACGCAGAAAAAGCGGCTCTCTCTCTCTCTCTCTCTGTGTCTCTTTGGGCTTGTGAAATTTTCGTTTTTATCGCACCTTTTATAGCCATTTGAGGGGGGATTGAGGATTGTGGAATACGACGAGTGGTGTGGCCATTTCTTGTGCATTATTATCGCGTCAAATGCGACAAATCTGTCTGCGCAGACGGCGGCTGCCTTTTTAGCCTGCATAATTGATACGATAAGCGCAGCGGGCGACATTCACGTCGTGGCCAATGCGTGCGGTCTATATATGTCTAAATGGACATTTATATAAGGCTACCTAAACGGTGGCGCCACAAACCCATTTTCGTGTTTAATAACTTTAATTAAGTTTCGTTTTTGGTACAGCTTACAAGAAATTCTCTTGCTTGATTGCTCCAATAGTTCAAAAAACTGCCGCCGCAATCACTGATTGGCGGGCTATTCAAATATTCAATATCCATACAAAATTGCTTATTTGTTTAATTTTCATTCATAGAAATCTGAAGACAGAGCGAAATAATTCACTGAATACTACATGGAGTTGCGACATTATTGTTTTGTCGAACTGCTTTGACTAATTTTGAGCTTAGTCGCTTTTAAGATTTTGTTTTTGTTGTGTTTTTTGTGGCTCGTCTTCACATAAATTTGACTTTTAAATGTTGAAACAATTAAATTATGGGATTTGCACGTTTTCACCTCTAAAACAAAAAGCACCATAGTCGGCATTTGCGCTTTGGAAGCGTTTTTTAAACGCTGAACCTTAATTTGTTGGATTTATAGAAATATATATATATGCGTACAGATAGTCCGATTGTTGTTTTCTTGTTAAAAACAGTGGCAAAAAGCGTCAAAATTCGTAGATTATGCGATAAAAATGCAAATCGATTCGCTCACGTTTCTAATTTGTGCTTGTTTTAATATACTTAATGAATTTTTATGTGTAGGTAGATAGGATTGAGGGTTTTGCGATCCGGTTTTTGCGGTCAAAGCTGTTGATAATGATAATACGTTTTATAATGATGTTTTATTGTTTTTGTATAGGTGTTGGCGATGTCGTACGTGTTTTGGATTTTATGCGTTTGCCGCGTCTTTTTTTATTTTATATTACTAATTATAATATATGTATATGATTTGGTCGTTAAAGTGTTATCGTCTTTGGTTTTACGACTCAAATAACGAGAAACGAGCGAAATATTTAATTAAATTGAAAAGCGGAGGTAGAACGGGTTATTGATATTTGAATTCTAGCAGAGACCACACTTTGTTTGGTTGCTGTCTTGACTAAGACAGCGATAGTTTAAAGTGTCCAAATATAAGTGCGCTAACAAACTGATAGGTGGCGCCACTGGCGTACGGCAAGTCCAAATTGAACAGCGCAAAAATGAACTAGTCAAGGTTCCACTAGAAACTTCGTTTTTAAATAAAGTACGTTTATTTAAAATGCAGGTAAATATATTTGTATTGCATCAGCGAACTTAAGCTGCCAACTTGGCCAATTCCTCCTGCAATTCAGAGGTATCAATTTGTGCTTTTGGCTGCTCCTTGGTTCCAGACTGAGCAGCAGCCATTAAACGTGGACAGCTCTTCTTGTGCATGAACCAATGAAGACGCTGGCACTCACGATCGCAATACTGCACCGCCTTGCATTTGGAACATTTCTTATCTGGCTTCTCCTGGCCACAGGAACTGCAATAGCTGCTCTCATCCTAAAATATATTTGGATTATAATATAATACGATTGTCAACGTAACTGTCAAGAACTTACCACAAAGCCGCGCATTCCGTTGATGGCATTGCGTAGCAGGACCAACGCTGGTGGGGCATCCTTGGCGCTCAGTTGGCTGATTATTTGCCGGAATACCGTGCACTCGCGGAATGGAAACTCTCGAGCGCATTCACGCACCGTAAATTCGATATAGTCCAGCTGGCCAAGTTTGTTTTCCTTAAGAACACGCTTCACAAACAGCTCAATGAAGTCGCTCTTGTCTTGCGCCTTGTCCTTGTGCTGAGCCTTGAATTGCTCCTCACAGCGCATCAGCTCTCCCACAATCCAGCCCAGATAATGGAACTTAAATGCCAGCAGCTCATTGATATCATGAGTCTTTTGCATCTCCTTCTCGCACATAAGGACCAAAGCCTTGCGCAGATTGGGCAGTATTTTGAGCAAGCCCAGCGATTGGGCATTGAGCGTTACACGTACGGGATGCAGATTGATTTCAGTGACAAAACTGTGGAAGGACTTCAACAGGGCGGGTGGGATGTGAGGCTCCGTCTGCTGGCCATGCAGCTGTGTGTAATACTCCAGGTTGGAACGCGACACGTAGTTGTTGATGGTCTCGACGCAGGCATGATTGCCCACAAAGGCGGCCATTTGGGAGGCAGTGCGCGATACGCTATTGATGCTGTTCGGATTGATGCCAGCATCAAGTAGAAGCCGGCACACGTGCGTATTTCCCGACAGAGCGGCAAAGTGCAGCGGTGTGTAATCAGCACCATGCTGATTAAGATTTATATCTGCACCCTGTGGAGTACACAAATGGGTTTTTATTTTACTAGCTTTTGGAATATATCTTAACTTACCATGTCCAAAAGCAGTTGTACCGCCTCTCTGTTACCCTTGAAGCTTGCATGTGCCAAAATTGACATTCCACTGTCGTCAACAAAGTTGACGCCGCCTTTTAGCTGCCCGAGTAGCTGCTTGAAGACGCTGGTGTCATTCTTGGCTATGCGATCGATTAGCTGCAGCTGTATGTCGTCCAGTTGGGACATTTTCATAGTTTTTGATGTTTGTAGTCAGGAAAATGGGATACGAAAAGTGATTGCCAGTGTATGCACACCTTGAAGCAGACCATTCATCTGCGCGTTTTTAAACACTAGAAAGATAACAAAAATACTAGTCCGCAGCTTGTTATTGATGCTGTAAAAAACAGCTCAAACAAAGTCGGACAAAATGTTAGTCCATGAATATATGCATTTCTTAAACTAGTAGTCAACTTTTTAGTAATAATAATAATTAATAATTTTTTTCGAATGGTTTGCCATACCTCTTCTTCTTCATGAAGCTGCGTACCATTCCTGATGGCAAAAACAGATTTATCGATACGGTCTGCCTGGTCGGTAAATGCCAAATTTAGTACGTTTTGAGCTGCCGTCGAGAGTGGTGGTTGCGTGTGTGTTGCGGCGTGTTTTTTGGTGTGTGTTTTTATATTTTTTAAACATAAGCCTTGTGTAATTGTCAACGATTTTATAAATGCAAATGCAGAGCCGCGACGACTAAACGAATTTAACAAAAGCCAGCATATACGGTACGTGAGTTCTTTGTCACAAGCGCACACAAACACACATACAGTTACACGCGAAAGTGCTGCGAAAAAAAGGTGATAAGCGCGCAATTGGCCCTGCCTGTGTGTGTTTTTGTTGTTGTATTCAAGGAAATTCTTGTTTTGCTGAAATTCCAATGCAGGAACAATTCACAAATCCACCCTGAAAATAAAACACAGACATGGAGAAATAAAATCATAAATCGTGTGCATATAAAAAAACAGATAAGCGCGCAAAATAGCAGTAATGGCAAACAACTGCATCTAAAAGTGCTTAACATAAAGATACCCAGTGATTTAGTTAACTCCTAAATGTGCCTTGAATTCCTATGTTAAATGCCACAGTATGGCCCAATATTGATTAAAGTTTAAAGCTAGCATATGCTTAGAAAACTTTAATAAGTCTCCCCACTCGTTCATATAATCTATTTGTTTGTTTTTTTTTTGGCTACAGCTACCCCTTGTGCCGTTGGCGACAGGGTGTTCAGAAGCAAAGTGACAGCCAGATAAGGCATAGCAGATAAAAACAAAGCCACAATACACATATGTACAACAAATTAAAAACTCGCGCAATGTCGCGGCCGTTTATTTGTTAGTCGTTTTTTTTTTTTGTTTTTGCGCTTTTCTCGCAATTATCTCAAAGCCAGAAGTTGCTGCGGCTGCCGAAAAATTGTTTACATGTGGCTGCGTGGCGAGAAAAATTGCCTTTTTCCTACATTGGCCTTGCGGTGAATTGCATCTTTGTGTTTGTATGTGAGTGTGTGCTGTTGTTGTTTACCAATTTCGATAAGTTACAGTTTCGCATCATTTCCTGCGCAAAAGCAGCTCTCTGAAAGAACAAAAGCACACACACACACTAGAACACGCACGTATGTACGTAAGCATGCATAAGAAGACACATGGCAAACAGCATCTATCCCTGTTTCAACCCCCCGCAATGCAAATGTTGCCGTTGCTGCTGTCTTTGCTGGAGTTCAAAATATTCACGTTTTGAGCGCTTTTATATTTGTGCTCTCTCTTTGTCACACAAGTGAAAGAGAGGGGCCCAAAACGTAGAAAAACTGTTTATATTGTCCACTTTGTGATCTTGAGCAGCTGTTGCCGCCACAATTTATTATCCCTTGAACACCAACAACAGGTGCAGCTCTTAAGCAGCTGCCTTTTTTTAATGCTCAATGCTCAATATCATCCCTACTTCTCCTTCTCTCTTGCAGCATAAAGAAGTGAATTAAAGAGTGAAACACAATCAATATACGTATAATAAATAACAAACAAAAAACCAAAAATAATAAAAAAAGAAAAAAATATTTTTCATAATTCGTATTTATAAAAAATTAATTAAGAAAATGGGCAAACTGCTGAGTCTGTTGTCACGCGACGATTCAAATTGTTGCGCCGCCAAATCCTACGATGTATTTCTTGACTTTGAGAATGCCGCACCCACGGAAACAGAACGGGAGGTGTACGATGAAGTGGAGCGCGTGCTCAAGGAATCGGAAGTCGTTTTAGAGGAGATACAAATCTATAAGGTGAGTTCGTCATTAACCCGTTTCTGGGGTAAAGTACCCAACACAATCTCGAAACCTGTTAGGGTAGTAAATGGTAGCTTGTGTTTTTAAATCATACTAATTGTTCCCATATTTGCTGGAAGAACAGTACAAAATATTTAGTTGCGCTCTTCTGCGCTCTCACGAATAATCAAATGTGCGAAATAAAACTCGGAAGGGGGGAAAAGACAACAAATTGAGCATTTAACCTTTGCCAGTAGCGTCAACAGTTATGTGATCGCTCTCCCGCTCTCATTGCAAACAGCGTTCGCTAAGCTCTCCCGCTCTCGTTTTATCTGAGCAGTGTTGCCTAGTTTATTTACTGGGGTCAAATTTGTTCTACTTTTGTCTGAAAAAAGTAAAGAAAGAATTTTTTTATGGTCAATACAACAAATTAATCGGCAATCACCTGGCAAACTTGTCGATTCTACTTCTTGAAATGTGTTTTCCCCCGCATAATCAAACTTTTTGCTTGTTAAAGATTGGCAGCAGTTTGTTTTTGAGTGGCTGACTCACGTGTGCCTGCATGATCGAACTTCATATCGCCGCAGTGTTGCTTGTGACGTCAGTAACTACACATACATATAAATGTAACACTTGGCACCCGGTTCTTGTGGTTACTCTTCACACATCGTTCTTTTTGGAGTGGATTAGTCAGCGGCGCTTGGCAGTTGAGAAGTCTAGCATTAATGTAATTCTTGTTTTTTGTTGCTGACCTTTGTTAAGTTCGAATTCGAATTCGAGCTCGAATTAGATTTTGGTGTCGTGGTGCGAAATATTAATTGGCTTTTTGGCCAAGCCAAATGAACTGAAATTTGTTGCCCATAGCCGTTAATCAACGCAAATGAACTGGAAAATGTCAACCAAATGAGCTCATTTCCTTTGTTGGCTTGTGTTTTTGTGTGTCTGTGTGTGTGTGACCCAGTGGTAAAAGTGACCAACGCACAACAAAGACGACCTCGTAACCATTTATAGCCTTTCCCCCTTGGGGGACTACCTGAAAATGCGCTTAATTCTTGTTTTTTTTTGTTTGTTTTTTCATGCGCATTTGAGTTTCATTGCAATTTTTAGTGTTTGCTACCGCAGACTGTGGGTGAGTTACTTGGGTGCATTGGAATGGGATGGTGGACTGGTTACCAAGGCACTAAACTGGTTATATATATGCGATGTTTACAAACCCCAACAACTCCCCGCCCGTTCCACTAACTGACACACAAATCTTTGGCCCGGCGCCAAATGCAGCCAAAGAAAACTAAAAGGAAAAACTTCACGTTCTCTGCACTTTTTGCTGCTATAAATAGAGTGAAAACTGTGCGACGAGTTGAACATAAAAAATAAATACAAGAACAGTTGGCTTTCAAGACGGTCGAAGATTAAATACACTAGCTAATTAAAGCTGAAAAAGTTGTTGTTTATGTTAAAAGAGCAATAAAACCAACTTGGCTTGGAGCCTGCTTAAATATGTTGCAAAGCTCATAATAAAAGACTAGTATACTCTTTCTTTATGTTGTGATTGCAATTTTCGTCTTCTAGCTTAGATAAGGGGGAAAGCATTTGAAGTTTGTGTTCGTTTGCTGTAGAAACCAAACCACTTTCCAATTAGTTAGCACACATCATCATTCTATTGTCAACTAACTATAGATATTGTGGGCCAAAATAGGCAAACTAAATCAACAAATGTGCCTATTGTGTGTGTGCAATAAACAACAACAACAAAAGCACCGATGGATGGCAACGAGCCGAGTTGATGTCAATAAAGGTCTAGTACGACAACTAAAAAGGCAAGCTCATTGAAAGCTTACGATAACAACGACAATAATACAACAACAATACGCTCGCACCTCTCACCATAATAATAATAATCATAAAAGTAATATGACATGTTTGTCGAATATGGAACATAGGTGAGGAGAAAAAAAAAGATGATAACAGTAAACACAAACACACACGCACGCACACAAAATGTATGCCAAAAAGCTGTAAAATCCATTGAAACCTGATGAACTATTTACACACACACACACACACATACACCAAATGTGGTTAATTGGGTAATGCAATACACATTGACACACGACAAAGAGAGTACAGAGTACTGTATATTTATGGGTTTGTAGGAAGAGTAATCCAAGACTCTCAACCTTGCCAATTGCACTTGACATACGACGCTGAGTGGTGAATTTTGTAAATAGACTATGTATGTATGTGTGAAATTCCTAATGTGGTTACTGTTGTTGTATAACAATGCGGATAATGTCCATATATGTAAATGAATACTTATATGTTTGTGTGTAATTTGCACATAATGCGAGTTCAATGAGTTCAAATTGAGTCATCAAACATTGAGAAATCACTCAACTTGGAGTGTCGTGTGGCATAATGAAGTTGCTAACAAGAGGGAAACAAAGAGTGTTTCTCTTTCACAGTACTATATACAGCAGCTATGATACTGTGTATAAGCCTCTTACCTCGTCTTTATAAATACAATTAAATCCGTTATTTAAACGTTAAGTGACATCTGACACACATTTAAATCAGCTTATTTGTTTTATTTAATCATAATTGTATTGTAGAATAAATCAGGATTTAAGGGCTTTTTAAAATAAATCACTTTTGATTATGTCGCAATTATCTCATTTTGCATAAAAATTACGTTAATCTTTCCTAACAAACAAACATTAGCATTTTTGTGTGTTTTTTTGTCAGAGTTTCCGACCCATATATCAAATGATGTGCTCCACATTTAAATGGCGAACCAGTCTGTCTCTCTCATATATACATATGAATAAACAAACACTTAAATACATTTAATGCCACTTTTACAATGGAAAGCGACAATCAGTATAATGACAAAATGAGCAGTCATTAGAGAGACTCGTCTGATGTCTGTCCAGTAGTCCCAGTTCCAGTTCCATTTCACATTCCCATACCCGTTCTCGTTCAAAGTTCCTGTTTTCGCTCCCTTCAACACACCCCCTTTTCGGCTTATCCACTTCTACGAAAAATGTTTAATGATGTGCGGCCAATGCGCAAAAAAGCAACAAACATAAGCTTCGCGTCGTCTCCACTTCCGGTTTGGCACAGTCACTGAATCAGTTGGTCAGTCTGTCAATACGTATACGTAATTTGTGTAATGTGCGTGCTGAACGAGAGTGTTTGCATATTATACAAACTCATAAAAAAAAAAAATACATAACCCTTTGTCTAAGGCCAAATCCTCTTCTTAATATGGTCAAGCAATCAAAAGTTGTTGATAATTCGATTTCCGTATTCGCATTTAACAGACAAACAATTGCATTCACAACTAACCTTAACTATTTGCCTAAACGATTTCTATTTCATAGACCAAATTAGTGACAAACTATTAAGTTTTTAAAATTGTTTTCACTTTCTTGTAACATTTCAACGCATAATTTGTTTATTATTATTTTTGGGGCATCAACTACTATATAAGTTTGTGCCTGTATGTATTTAAGTATTTGTTTTTCCGACGTCATCCGCAACACATTAATTGAGCCGACAAAAAAAAAAAAAAAAAAGCAAAAAAAGAAACGTAAGATATATAAGTATAAAAACAGTAAAGTAAACAACAAATTTAAACAATTTACAAGCTCAATGCAAAATTGTTGGTCCATAATTTATTGTTTATTTTTTTGTGCCAATACCCTGGAATGTAGTAAGGCAAATGGGGTGTACACTTTAATAAACATTGAGTTATTCGTGTCTGCAACTGCTTTATGGTATCTATCTAGTCGAAACCTTTCACATGCATCACTTTTAGTTTGTTATTATGTTTTGTTTTTTTTTGCCTGTAATTACATTTTGTGCGCGCTTCAGCCGCCGCCCACTTTAAAGAAGAGCACACTTGACGCACACTCGCAAAAGCTCATGCTGATGCTGATGGCTGATGTTGATGCCTCATTATGTGCTCCTCCTCAGGTGGCAATTGAGGCGCAAAGTTTTTTCCTTTTTTTTCGCATAAATTCATTTGGCCTCTGCCTTTGCAGTGAATTGAAATGGCACTGAATGGTCCATTCAGTTGGTTAACCGAATTTAACTCATTTCAATTGAATAAAACGAAGCTTAATTTGCTGTGGGTTTCACTTGTCATTTGTAGTGTCTATATGCTAAGGTGGATAATCTGCAAAGGGTAACGTTGACTCTGTCTAGCTAAGGATTAGGTGACAAAGGCTCTCTCCTGTTGTAATAGCTTTTGTTAACAGTTTGTTGAGTGTTGTTGGTGTGCCTTGAACTTGGGTTCTAATTGCTTTGCTAACGGCTTTGCAAGTGCCACTAAAAATGCCAATGACCATTTAACTTAAATTGTTCAACCTGTCTGCCACTGTGTGTGTATGTGTGTGTGTGTGTGTTTGTCTAGCACAAGTCTCGCCTGTCTGGGCTTACAAAACTGCTGCCACGTGGTGTGCACAAAATTGCATGTCTCGAATTCTTTCTTTATCTTTCTATATATGTTTTTGCTTTTTTACGGCATTTTTACATACAGTCATGTATGACTTATGTATGAATGTTTGTTTGTGTGTGTTTGCAATTTGCACAAAATAAATATTTCTTGGCCAATTTTTATGCAGTTGTTGCAACAGAAAAAAGCAGGCGGATGAGTGTAAAATTGTGCAGGAATTTTTCTTGCAATTTTTCTTTTCACAGTATTTGTATCTCTTGTGTGAGCGTGTCGTCCAAGTCAATTAAAATGCCGACATTTTCTTGTTTTCTGTTGATTTTTCCCCCGTCGCTGTTAACCCAATTTTCTGCAAGTCAAAGCAAATAAATAAATTCTATGTTCTGTCAATAGACCAATTGCGATTTATTTGGCATAATTGAGAGCAATTACGCGTAGAAACAACTATTTTTTGCCGTATTTAAACTCAATTGCTTTGCTTTCCTACTAAAAGAATATTTTGTGTGTTACCAATGACGTTAATCAACACTGTTCCAGCTGCTGCTAAGCCCACGCACTCGCCTCTTGTGACATTGTTTTTATTTTTGTCGATAAGCAGGCAATCGTCGATAATTAAATGCAATCATTTGGCATATCGTACATTTTATTTTGTCTTGTATGTCATTGGCACTCGCCTTGCCTTGCCTCTCTTTCTCTCTTTGCTCTCCCGCTATCATGGCTTTCTCTCTTTTGTTACACTAGCTGTTGCTCACGCCATTGATAATTGACATGTTTATCTTATCTTTATGAGTATGTTGTTGTTGCTATTGCACTTGGTTGGCTGCTTATTTCGATTATCTTGATAAATTACGACGCTCGTGACATCCAACTGGCAGGGCATTATAACCATTTTTTGTTGTTTTCGTTTGTATGTATGCATGTTGTTATTGCCTTTAATGGCTCAAACAGCCCTTGAAAAAGGCGCCGAGAATTAGGCCAGTGTCGATGGTATTTTTAAATGTGTTAACTGAAAATTTACGCATCATTTGACACTTGAACAGAGAGAGTTGTACTTAAATTAGCAACTGTGTAATGCGCAGTTCATTGGCGTCTAAAAATGAAGCCTGCTTTGTTCTCATGCCCCATGAGCATTAAGTATTTATGTGTATGTATGTAAAGCCAGTTAGTTAGTCAGCCCACAAACAACAACTGACCCATCAGCATCTCATCATCATCATCAACAACATCATCATCAGCTCAGTTTAGCGGGATGAATGGTGCGTGTGATTCACTGAGCAGCTGTTTGAGATACAGACTCTACGGCTATAATCTGTGCCCATAATAAGGTTTCACTTTCAAATGAAATTTTAATCACTTTGTGTTTAAGCGGTAAGCATTACGATTGTAACTATTTTTAAAACCAAACATCATCTATAAAGATTTTGTCATAAATGCATTCTTGTCAATAACAAATTAGCCAATTACCTTGAACAACAACTAATAACAACTAACCACAACAAAGCGACAAATGCCGCTACAAGTCGATTAGTTTGTGTAGAGCCCAAAAGATCACAGTCTACGATCCGTTTAAATATGACTCATATATAAAATAGTTGTTGGTATTGTTGTTGTTGTTATTCTTTTGCTGTCAGCAGTTCTACAACAACACAACAAAGAGAGTTGTTTCGCAATAATCAAACATATGTTCAACTCATACGCGTTGTACTTGTTGTGTGTCGTATTGGATATCAAGGGAACAACGCGCGACGTTCACTTCACTCCACTCCATTGAATAATTAAAGAAGCCCAACTCAGCGGAAGCAACAAAGGGAGCGAGAGCTAGAGAGGGAGAGAAAATAATACAAATTGTTATGAAATATTTATGATTATGTAGTCTGTAGTACGCAGAAAGTGGCGCTTGCCTCATTGTGGAGGTTTCCATTGTGGGAAAACTTGTGGGCTACACTTGTCACCAGTGGCAGTGGCCGTGGCACTGGCGTCCCAGTGTCTGTGGGAGCCATCAGACGACGCTAATGTTGATGAATCTCCCCCTCTCATTTTGAAGGGGATTTTTCAGCTTAATAAATATAAATTATGACATTTTAATAGTCATCGGCGGGGTTTTATGCAGAATCTATATGTATTTTTAGTTGTTTTCTTATTTGGCCTTTTTTTCACTTTTTCGTGGAATTTTATTTTGATTTGTTTGGTTTTGCCTTCGTTGTCGCTTGAGAGAATCGTATGATTTTTTACTTTTTTTTTTTTTGTAAAAGTTGTTTTTATTTCGCTGCTCTCTTTGTGAATTTTATTCATTCATTGCGACGTGACGAGAATTAAAGGTGCAATTTTGTTTACGGCTGATGCAAAACGCAAGAGAAATGAGAAAAAGCAGACAGCTATCTAATATCGATGCAAACATCAATATAGAAATGTGTGTTTGTGTGTTTTGATTAATAGTTCTATGTCTCTGGTCGCTGGTTTTATGCTGTGTGACTGCAACGCCCACATGAAACGCCTACTAATGGAGTTGTTAGTTTGTGGCACATGTTGACTATGCAATACTCTGCGCAACATCTTGGACTAGAGTATACCCCACGAGATAGCCCCTAGTTTACTGGGTATACATTGCAAACATTCTAGCACAAGCGTTCCACAGCATAAAACTGCAAGTTTTGTGGCATGTTTAACTACAAATGCGTTGCATGCACGCTTAGCTAATATGTATGTTAGTATCTATAATGTATGAATACATGTATGTATGTACTAAATATTTGAACATTGCACACCACCCACACTTTCCTGTTGTTTACGCTCGCTTTAATTACATGTAGATTGCAGGCGAGTATTATATCCAAAGCTGTCGATAAGCAGTTGTTAAGCAGTTGAAATTAAGCAAGCAGTTTAATACAGTGATAATGCCCACACTCATTAGCGTTTCAATTATAATTATCGATAACTGTCGTTGTGGTTGGTCAACAACTAAGTGTCATCAACGGCCATCATCAAAGTAACCGCGCACAAGAAAAGATTCGTTTCCGCGTCGAGTGTAATTTAATTTGTAATTAAAACAACAGCAGCAGCGGCGGCAGCAGGAGGCTTTAACTAACAGCATTAACAACGCTTTTACTTCTTCTATGCAGAGTGCAGAGCAATTCGCAAAGTTAATTAACTATGCAGCTCTCACTCGTATCTCTCTTTTCTTTCGTATCCCGCCAACTGATTGATGTGTTGAGGCTTTTTGCTAGAACGCCAAGTAGCATTAAGTTGGGCACATTAAGTGTTAATTAAAAAACTAGAAACAGTTACAAAACGAAAACTGTTTCTACCACACAACATAAAAAGTCATGCAAGTTCAAGTTTGTTGTTGTTGCCGTTGCTGTTGTTGTGGGTGAGAAGTGAGAAGTTTTTCCTGGTAAAATGCATGAAACACAGAGAAAAGCACACAGCACGTGCTTTGTTATTGGAGCATGTAACGTTTTATGCGATGCTGCAGCAAAATAAAAGAGAAAAACAAAAACAGAGGCGATGATTCAACAAAATGTTGAATGAGCCCATGTCGGGGCAAGAAACAGAGTGAGTGAAGTGCGGTAAACTGTTTGCCTGTTTCCTGTGACAAAACAGGCAAGATGGCAGTGAATGAAAAGAATGAAACTCCACCTACGCCTGGGCCTCTTTGTTTCTGACGTGCACACATGTCGCAATGTGAGATAAATGCATCTAAAACGTAAGCAAAAAGAGGGCGGAATCTGCAAGACACATAAAGTGCAGTCAAGTCGCAATCTCGGCCTGTAAATCTGTCTGCCCACACACACACACACACACATACACACACGAACAGCTGCATAAGGAGCTGCAGCTTCCGCTCTATGGCCAGCCCATAAGAGTCCTTAGAGAGTCACTGGCGTAAACTAGACAATACAACAACAAAGTCAAAAAGAGGGAATGCGAACTTTACAAGCTCACTTTTACACTCTGGTTTCTCTCTCACACTCTCCAATCCTCTTTGTTGACTTGTTTGTATGCGTTATAAACATTTTCTGGTGTTTCAAGTGCAGCAACAGCAGCAGCATCTGCTGCTAGCCAAGGACACGGCTAGCCGTCACGGACAGGTGTAAATGATGATGTTGATGTGGAGCACAGTAAAGAAATGCGCCAAGGTAAACTACACAAAAGCAAATGCACATGTGTTGATTTAGATGCAGACAGTTGCATTTTGATTATGCCGAAGCACTCGTCGATGGGCTTGCTACCAACCAACAAGCAAACAAATAAACAAACAAGCAAGCCGAAAGTGTGGGAGTGTGTCTAAGGGGTAGGCTTCTGTTTATGGTTCTTGTTGATATGCACTGCAATTTAATTATAAACACACAACACGTGCTCTCATTACAGCAAAAGGTGTGCAAACCAAAAATAACATAACGCAACTCAAATGAAAGCGCTGGTATTCAGACTTGGAAGTGGTGGCAAGTATGGTAGCGAGTTGCAGCTATTTTTAGTCTCATACATAATTCTCAAATTTATGCTAATGCAATAATAAAGGCCAGACACGCGATGACTATTTTCGTATACGCAACAAACTCTATAATGAAGTTTGTTGCCTAACCAAAATATAAGTAAGCAGGGCGCAACGTAACGAAATGAACTGCTTGCTAATGTCACTTATCGATCTGTTAGTGCTGCACAACGTATGCCAAGTGTTTAAAGGAAAAGGTTTAGTTGCATTTGCACTGCATAAAGTTCATTGACTTAAGTCATATTCAGGATGGCGTTTTTAATTTAATTTGTCCGCTTAATTGCCATTAGTAGCGAAGAGGCCTTGTAAAGAGTGCATGTCGTGTTTTAATATTAGAGAAACTGAAATGCATCAATTGAAATAATCAACGCCATTTGCTGATTGGCCTCCTGTGCGCTGTGGCATAAAAAAATTATGTCTGTCCATTAAAAGGCGGTGGCGAAATAAACTTTGGAAAACATGGAATGACCGTTCGGCTGTTTGTTAGATTTATAAACTTTTTTTTAGAATCTAGATCATAGAGCGTCGATAAAATCATAGCACGCTGGTCAATGCACGACGTCGTCGTCCAGTCGTCCCGTCGTTATGGTTGCATGTGGCGTAGAAATAATAATTATAACAGCAACAAAAGCCACAACGCCTCACAGTTGGCTGATTGTGTGTTGTTGTTGCTTGTCATAAAACAAAAGCCTGAAATGTGGTCAGTAGCAGCAGTAAAATTGAAAGAAAGGAAAAAAAAACACAACAATGAAATGCATAAAATGCGAGGAAAATCGTTTTTTCGCTTATTCGCTTATACGTTTATTCATCTTTTGTTCGCATGCCAAGCTCACATTTTGCCTGTTCGCGTTTTCAGGCAGGCTCAACAAATATTGAATTGAAAGTGGACGAAACCAAACTCAATGTGTTTGCTTTTATCTTTTGCAGGGCGCCAACAAAGAAATCCGCGAAGCCATTGCCGATCCCTCGCCCGAGGTGCAGGGCAAAGCGTGGTCTGCCGTCCTGCCGCTGGTCATCAAACTGAAACGCTGCTACGAGCACTCCCTGGAGCTGGACAAAATAGTGCCCAAGCTATTGGGTCAATTGGTTGGCGGCAAACTCAATCCGACACAGCATCTGGAGACGCAGCAGGCGCTGGTCAAACAGTTGGCCGAGATATTGGAATTTGTGTTGAAATTCGATGAGTACAAGGTGAGTAAACATGCCTCCAACTCCACGCTTATGCGTATGCCGTCTGCCTGCCTGATTTGGTCACAAGTTAGACAGACGCCCACTTGACTTTGGCGCGTGGGTCATTCATCGTTATGTCGTCTTCTTCTCTCTCTCTCTCTCTGTTAAGACCCGGCTAAGCAACATTTGCTGCTGTTTGTTGTTGTCATTTTGATTTTGCCTTATGTGGGTGCAATAACAACAACAAGAAACACTGTGGAAGTCTTTGCCAACTCATTGCGCGCGTGGTTGCATTTTTAATTGACTGCCAGTCTCCGTTCCCGGTCTCCGTTTGCCTCTTCTCCTGCTGTCTATTAGTTGAGAGACGAACGCGTGCTGCAGTCTCATTGATGAACAAAAATCTTTTGACTGCTGTCTGCGTGCGTTCTTGTACAGTGAAGCCTCATTTGTGGCGTGCACGCACTCATTTAAACGGCCCGTGTTGGCCAATTGTCGGCGCTTCAGTGAGCACGCATAGCGGAACGAACCGTATCCCCCCATTTCACTCCCCTCGATGCGTTTATCTCTTTCCAAGCATTGATAATAACTATGAAAATAACTCATGCTGTCGATTTCAAACAATGCATGAATAAAATACGACTATGATATTCTAAAAATGTAAAAAACCAACATGGGTGAAAAAAACCAAAAAAAAAAAAAAAAAAAAAAAAAAAAAAAAAAAAAAAAAAAAAAAAAAAAAAAAAATAAAAAAAAAAAAAAAAAAAAAAAAAAAAAAAAAAAAAAAAAAAAAAAAAAAAAAAAATATAAAAAAAAAAAAAAAAAAAAAAAAAAAAAAAAAAAAAAAAAAAAAAAAAAAAATTTATAAAAAAAAAAAAAAAAAAAAAAAAAAAAAAAAAAAAAAAAAAAAAAAAATAAATTCAATTATTTTGTTGTTCCATTTAACTTTTTGGTCGAACAACATATGCTGCTGACACCAAACACATTTCGATTGTTTGCTGTAGATTATGACAATTGTCCATTGTGGCCCCGTTGTAGGTTCCGGTACCTATAAACACACACACGAATGTATATGTATGTAAATCTGGCAATTTGGTTGAGTGGATCAAGCAAACAAATCGATTAATGTTTTGGCAAATCTGTGCACATATTCCCATGGCTCGTTTCCGTTTCTATAAAAGTTGTATGAAATCGAATCTCGTGTGTTTGCGCGAGGCAGTCAAACGGCACAGCGGCATGCCACAGCAAACAGAAGTCAACGTCATTATTTAATACTCTCTCTCTTTCCTTCTGTCTATCGTGTCTGCAACTTTTATGGGCTAAAGATGCAAGTGATGATGCTGCTACTGTTCATGATGATGCTGCTGTTAGCACGTTCATTGTGTGTGTTCAAGTGTTCAGTTCAAAGACTTGCATAAAGTCTGTGCACTTCATTCTACTTATATACATATGAATAGGGCTCAAACGTGCCTTACCAACTAACAGTCATAATATCAGACACTTCCGTTTTGAGGCAATAACTGCTGTCTGACCCCACATTGTTGTTTTTATAAAAATTTTAAAAAAATATAAGTCCATCTTATTGACGTCCAAGAATCTTGGACGGAACCTTCTTTAAGACGTTAAAGGTGGGGGGTTTTTAAAAGGGGGGGGGGTTTATTGACTAAGTACGCGATTCTGCAATACTTGTACACGTTTATAGTTGGACTTGGCTGCTATTCCCCAAATCTGCACTCCCATTGGTCTATATCGGCATCGCAGCGGCATATTTTGTTTTCCATAAATATGTAACGGGCATATTTGCCATCATTTCCAAAGACAAAATCGGACGGAATTTAGACAGGTAAAAATTACAACAATTTTACTGTTGTTGTTGTAACCTCATTTTATTGATTCGCCTGAAAGTATGCTACAAAATTGCACTTATTTCCATCATGCAAGCAGTTCACTGGAGTTTGTAAAGCAGTTCAAACGGAAACGATATAACTATTTTATTCGGCAATTGATAACTCAATTCACATCGATTTGAATAGTTTTTTTTGGCACTGTGGGATGTATTTATATTGATAGTTTAGGCACATCACTTGTCAGTGTTGTATAGCGGCTGCAATCTTTGTGGATACTTGCGCAAATAGTCGGAATAATGCTGGGCATATTGTGCGTCCAGGTTATTGCGTCGCCAAGGCTGACTTGGCTCATAATATGCATTGTTGTTGTTGTTGTTGGGGTGTGGGTTCAGGGCCAGTGATTGAATGCCGCCAATGCGAACAATTTGCTCCTCGTCGCGTCGCGAATCGGCCGCAGAGAGCAGCTCACGTTGCTCCAGTTCTTGTTGAGATTGCGGCTGTGTTTGTGTTTGCGGGTAATAAAAGTAGCCCGGAACATTGTTGTAATTGTGATTGGCAGCTCTTGTTGTTGGTACATAGTAGTCATCCTTATTGTTGTTGTTGTTGTGTATCCAATTGGTTTGCCTTCTGTCCAACTCTCTGTTGTTGTAATAATTAATGGGCAAATAACTTTGTTCCTGCTGTCGCTGCTGCCGTTGCTGCTGCTGCTGACGTGCCAGCTCCAGGCTATTGGCCTCATCATTGACAACAATGGGAGCGCTGGACCAAACGGACTGCACATCGGCTGCAGGATATTGATAAGTGTAGGTCAGTGGAGCATCTGGATAGCGTCTGGGTTGTAATTGCTGTTGCAGTTGTTGTTGTTGTTGCACCTGCTGTTGATTATTGCCGTAAAACTGACTGCTGTATGCTGATGACGCATATTGGGTCAGTGTTAAGCTGGGCGCTATCGTCAACAACAACAATATTGCTGACTGCAAAATCAACAATTAATCATCAGCGTGTGAATACAATTCTCCACAAATCAATAACGATGCACTCACCCACTCAAAGCATCTAAAGTTGAAGCTGCTGCTCCGGCTGCTGTTGCTGATCCGTTCGGTTTGCCGCATTGTTACTTACTGTTAGAACGATTTATGCTAATAACGTTTTATATATAAAGTTTCGTGAACAAGTCTAAAGCGCTTCCCCGCCAAGGTAAATGATGAGACGACACACACAGACTGTGATAAGTTGGGGCGGTAAATCGGAGGCGGCGACTCTCTGAAGTGTTTCTCACGCACGACACCGCTGCAGCCCTGACAGTTAAATAGACTTTTGTCACAGCTTGGGCCTGGCTTTAGTCGAATTATAAAAATTAACTTGGATTGCGATGTCACGTACCGCAATTAGAGATAAATTAGTGTTAGACGCAATTAAAGTGGGGGATCAAGCAGTGCAAAACTTGTTAGTTAATATAAGAAGCAGTGCACTCCAACTGCTTGCTGAGCACAACTTATAATATGAATCTTTTTTTTTTTTTTTAGATGAAAACACCTGCCATACAGAATGACTTCAGTTACTACAGACGCATTGTCAGCCGACAACGTCTTGATTCCACAGAGAACATGCTGGTTAGCACAGAGCTAGCGAATCGCATGTCGCTTTTCTATGCCCATGCCACGCCCATGCTAAAGGTGCTCAGCGAGGCGACATCCAAATTCGTTAATGATAATGCGGACGATGTGCAAAATACAACAGAAACGCTTGGCACCATGGCCAAAGTGTGCCTACGCATGCTGGAGAATCCGTAAGTTGCCATTCAAATAATATCCAACATTGAATACCAATTAACTTTTCCCTTTGCGCCAACAGAAAACTGCTGCAACAGATCGAACGGGAGGAGACACAAATGCTGGTGCTGCGCGTCATGGTCGGACTGGTCATACTCTATGATCATGTGCACCCGGTAGGAGCATTTGCGCGCGGTGCTCATGTCGATGTGAAGGGCTGTGTACGACTGCTGCAGGCACAGCCAGCGATAAAGGCGGAACCATTGCTGAATGCCCTGCGCTATACGACAAAGCATCTGAACGAGGAGAATACGCCGAAGAACATACGTAATATGTTGGCCGCATAATGGCGGGGGATGGCGGCGGGGATTAAGCCAAATGCAAGCGCCCACAATCGTTTTGTTTATGTGTACAATTTGTAACGTTAACTTTGTTTAATGATTTAAACGGTTTTTTATTTATGTAATTAATAGGCTTCGACTACGATTATAAACTATAAATATATATATATAAAGATGATTATGTTTAAATTGTATGAATGTTGTGCAGTAAGGAGGCAGTCTTTAGTTTTATTTATGCATTTCCCAAAATTTGTCGTATTAATTTGTATTTTTCTTATATATTTATATACATAAATGTATTGTTTAGCGCCTCCTTAAGAATCAAACATGCAAATATATCAACAAAACAACAACAACCAGCAACAAAACAATATTTAGCTCATAATTTAGCACTAATATTAAATAATGATCAAACCTATTAAAAATTTATGAAAAGAAAGAAGAAATGAAATTAAAATAAATTAGCGCAAAGTATAAAAAAAAACAAATGATAGAAATGAATATCCTAAATTTCAAACTACTAACCAGAGAGATTATAACTTAAAAAATACATTTTTACAAAATCAAAATTTAGCATATTTTTTTGTACATGACTATATATACAGATAAACACACAAAATTTTTGAACAAAATACAATACATACCAACTAAAAAAAAAATAAAGCCCGAAAAAAGCAGATGCATTTATATTTCCATTTTGTAAAGAAACAAAGATTTGATAAACGTATTAAAAAACGAAACTTTCTGATGTCTGATTATAAAAAGAAAGCTGCGCAATAGTATTTATTTTTAAGATTTACACATAGAACCTTATACAAATGTATTGAAAAGAGGAAAACAAAAGAAACCAGAAATCAAAAGAAAATAAATTTATAAACACAAACTAAAGATTTATATGTACTATATGCGATTAGGAAAAACCAACGACAACATCAACAGCAAACCACATACAAATAACAAGGAATCAGAATAAAAAGTTATCGCACAATATGAATTATTTAACCAAAATGTGTTTACTTGATAAATAGAAAAACTCGCATCATTTGGATTTTTATGTAATGCTTCTTTATTTAAAATAAGTGGAGCCGGGACATTTTAGATGATCCTCGCCACATCATTGTCATTGATGTTGGTGCTTCTAACCGCAGCATGCCTTTGGGGCGGTCTTAGGCTGCTTGTCGTCATCGAGAGGTGGATCAGCGCTGCGCACAAACCTATGATGATGATCATGCAGTTTGGGTGCTGGGGGACCACCACTCTTGGCTACATCTCCTACTTGAGCTGCAAGTGCAAAAAAGTGAATTTAAAATGTAAGAGCTACAAATAAAATAGTTTTTTTTTAACCTTACCTGCCGCCATGCTGAAAACGACACCCAGGATAAGAACGACAAAAAGGAAAATCTTCATGATTAGGCTTGGCTGTTGAATAACTTGATTCTGATGCCGTTTTTGGAATTAACGTCTCTATTTATACGAAATGTCTTATCGCGCAACGCCATACGTTACTTAACAACTTATGGGCTATACAAAATTACTAGATTTTTTCATTAGCTAAACAGCTGAAAATTAATGGAGCTTCAAATTAAAGTTTTGCTTCAAGATTTTTGTACCGAGGCATTATAGCCTATAGCCTTGTTAAAATGACTAATAGGTTCTTAAGAGTAACAATCAACATATTAGCCGTACTTAAAATCTTCAAAATAATATACAAACATATGTAATACATTTTCAGGTAAAAATTTTTAACACGAATTTTGAACAATAATTACGTTTCTTACTAAGAATGTAGAATTTCATTGGTCAAACCAAGATTTTTAAGGTATTGGACTTGAAAATCTAAAGAAATTTGGATAAGTTATTGGTTTTCGAACTTTGGAGCCACTGGACTTTCTTGTAAAAAATGTTAAAACTGAATTATGGCCACAGAACACGGTTCTAACTAAGAATGCAGTAATACTCTAGATGACAAACCATGACTTTTAAGGTATTGCATTTAAAAATCGAATGAAAATTGGCAAAGCTCTGGCTATGGGAAGTTTGGAACCGTTTACAATCAACCATTTTGGAGAACATTTTTAACATGAAATATCACCAAAAATTTCACCATGGTCATTATTAAATAGATTAGTTTTAAATTGGAAGTATTTATTTAGTTATTGCTTTTGATTGGCATAAGAAATTAACTATGCCAGTATTAAACAAATAAAAACAAGCACAAACACTTAATTTTGTACAATGGTGTTATATCATATAATTTAACCAAATGAAGAATACTTAAACATGTAAATTAGTGGTATGGATTAAACTAGAGTTTGTTTTATTTTGGATGCGATTGAGCCACTATCTTAGAAGTGTACATCGTAGTCATTGCTATTTATAAAAAGGGCAAGCCAAAACTAAGTCACAGTATGGTCCTAAAGCTTTATGAATTGTTGCCATTGTTATTACTTTGCCGCGGCTTCAGTATCAGTTTGCCAGTGTGCGGCTCCAAGTCCAGAGCGAAGTCCGTAAGTACGTTTCGTGTGCGTGATGTAATTATTTGCGGCGCCACCACTAGTTTTTGTATGCCCAAAATGAAGAGCACGATAAGTGTGACTGTGGCCACAGTAAATACAGGGTGTATCCACAGTGATTCGGTCAGCGGTACAACGGTTGTGCGTGGATCTCTTAGCCAGTACCAAGCGCTTATTGCCGTGCAGACAGACAATGCAGATAAGATCACTAAGGGATATAGTTATGTGAATAAGGTTTAAGTGAAAAACAAGATTATCTTACGTCGCCAGCGGAACGTGGACGGCCTGTAGGATGAAACGACTTCTGTGAGGCGCCGCTCGAATGCCTTTAAGTCCTCGCAATCTGATTGTGACATCGCGCCAAGTTCTTCGATGCTCGTGGCTGCCTTGATGTGTTTGTAATTGTCCAGCTTATTTGTGTAATTTATTCCTTTTTTTTGATAAGATTCCACATTTGATTTGTTTTTGTGTCAAAACTGTTCCTAAATAATGACAATTTCTTTTAACCAACATACAAAAATACCAAAACTGTCAAAAATGCTTTACTAAGCATTTGTCAAAATACTGACAGATATAAAAGCACAGGCTTGGAAATCCACATTATATATATAAAGAAAACAATCAATTGAAAGGATTTGCACAAATTTAGTAAAATTAAAGCAGCTTTTATTTATGTGAGCCACAAGTGGCAACAGTGCAAGTAAGAAACAGCTGATCGAGTACAAGCACCACTTTTTATCGTTTGTTAACACTGTTTTGCGCAAATTTTCGCTTGGAAACACCTTCCGAGTCCGCCAGAAATATTTGTTGGAAAAAACTTAATAAAATATGAGTAGCAAAGAATGGAAACGCGTGGTCAAACTAGAATACATGAAAATTCGCCAACAGAAGCGTTACAAACGTGCTGATGAAATCAAGGAGGCTTGGATTAAAAACTGGTAAGTAAATAGCAACGCCGACAAAACGTGAAACTTGGCGTCTGTCTCAACTGTGCCTCTTTACTCATACTACATCGTCTTACAGGGACGAGCATAACCACAATGTGCAGGACTTGTACTGTGAGTCGAAGGTTTGGCAGGCAAAACCATACGATCCACCGCACGTTGACTGCGTAAAACGCGCCGAAGTGACAAACTACAATGGCGGCAACAATGGCCCACAGCGTGTGCCCATTTGTGTTATTAACGCTGTCACGCCCATACCCACAATGTACACATGGGCGCCAACACAGCAAAATTTCATGGTCGAGGATGAGACGGTGCTTCACAACATTCCGTATATGGGTGATGAGGTGCTGGATAAGGATGGTAAGTTCATAGAGGAGCTGATCAAGAACTACGATGGAAAGGTACACGGCGACAAGGATCCTTCTTTCATGGATGATGCAATTTTTGTGGAGTTGGTGCATGCATTGATGCGTTCCCATAGCAAAGAATTGGATGAAACCTTAGTAAAAACGGAGACCATAACAAGCAAGTCCTTGGAGGAAGACGAAACGAAGAAGGAAACTTTAGCCGACTCATCACTAAGCAGCTGTTCTCCTGATCCGCCTGCTGCAACTGCTACTACTACTACTGTTACAATTGTTGCCGCTGAAGAAGATAAAAAGGAGCTGGATGACAAGAAGGATGTGGATGTCGCTGCATTGGCATCTACAGACACACAGCCAAAATGTGAGGAATCCAAAGACAAGCTGCCGTTTCCTTCACCCATTATATTTCAAGCGATAAGTGCAAACTTTCCGGATAAGGGCACCGCCCAGGAGCTGAAAGAGAAGTGTGTTATTTCTGTCCTAATCTGTTCAATGTGTGTTAAATGTGTTGTTCGATTCAGGTATATCGAGCTTACCGAGCATCAAGACCCCGAGCGTCCACAGGAATGTACGCCCAACATTGATGGCACCAAGGCGGAGAGTGTTTCACGAGAACGCACCATGCATTCATTCCACACATTATTCTGTCGTCGCTGCTTTAAATATGATTGTTTCCTTCACCGTAAGTGACATCTTTCCGTTTTGTCCTCAGTTGGGTATAATCTTAATAACTTTTTTGTTTTTGCTTTCTCTCTTTATTTGGAAAACAAACAAAAATTGTTGCCAAAACATTTCTTTTGTCCACCAAAAAAAAACAAAAACCTCTTAAACAATACTTTGTATAAAATATAACTGCAATATAGGTCACCATGTACAGGGTGAGTCGCTGTTGTAGTTGTTGTTTTCGATAACCACACGCACACACACTCATGCCGCCTAGGCCCAAAACGTCGCCTTGCCACATCCACATCATCATCAAATCTATTCTTTATAAATATATATATATGTTTGTATATTGTATAATGTCTGTGGAAATTGGCAAAAAGTTGTCTTGCGTCAAAATTTTCTTTGGTGTTTCTCGACTCATTTCGTGCGGCTTTTGCCTTCAACATTGTTGCATCCTTCGTTACGTAACGTATCTGATTCATGCTCTAACCCTAAGCGTCTCATAATCATGCTGTCTTAAGATTCTCAATTTATCCAGTACTTAAAATATTTGTTGTTCTTTATGGTTAACAGGTTTGCAAGGACATGCTGGTCCCAATCTGCAGAAGCGTCGATATCCGGAATTGAAGACCTTCGTGGAACCCTGCAGCAATTCCTGCTACATGTTGATTGTAAGTGTCAAGCAGCATATAAACTTTGTGATTTAATCATTTGTTTTGCAAACAGGATGGCATGAAAGAGAAGCTAGCAGCCGATAGCAAAACGCCGCCCATTGACTCTTGCAACGAGGCCAGTTCAGAAGACAGTAATGACAGCAACAGCCAGTTTAGCAACAAGGACTTTAATCCCGAAAATGGCAAGGACAATGGCATAGCTGTTAATAGTGCAGAGATCAACTCTATTATGGGTAAATTATCATTCATCTTCTGGTCGTTATAGTTTTAAAATGTTGCTCTCTTCTCGTGCAGCTGGCATGATGAACATTACGAGCACTCAGTGCGTTTGGACTGGCGCTGATCAAGCGCTTTTCCGGGTGCTGCATAAGGTGTACTTGAAGAACTATTGCGCCGTGGCACACAATATGCTTACGAAGACCTGCCGCCAGGTGTACGAGTTTGCACAAAAGGAGGCAGCCGAGTTTAGTTTTGAGGATTTGCGTCAGGACTTTACTCCACCGCGCAAGAAGAAGAAGAAGCAACGCCTATGGTCACTGCATTGCCGGAAAATACAGTTGAAAAAGGATTCGTCATCGAATCACGTATACAATTATACACCATGCGATCACGCCGGACCCTGCGACATGAACTGTTCCTGCATTCAGACGCAAAACTTCTGCGAGAAGTTCTGCAATTGCAGCAGCGATTGCCAGAATCGATTCCCTGGTTGCCGTTGCAAGGCACAATGCAACACAAAGCAATGTCCTTGCTATTTGGCTGTGCGTGAGTGCGATCCGGACTTGTGTCAAGCCTGCGGTGCAGATCAGTTTAAACTGACTAAAATAACATGCAAGAATGTGTGCGTGCAGCGTGGATTGCGTAAGAAACTTCACTTAACAATAACAGTTCAAATAATGTTACATTTATGTTGTTCACAGATAAACATTTGTTAATGGCTCCATCCGACATTGCTGGCTGGGGCATTTTTCTCAAGGAGGGTGCTCAGAAAAATGAGTTCATATCGGAGTACTGCGGCGAGATAATCTCACAGGATGAGGCCGATCGTCGTGGCAAAGTGTATGACAAATACATGTGCTCATTTTTATTCAACTTAAACAACGATTTCGTTGTGGATGCTACACGAAAGGGCAACAAAATTCGATTTGCCAATCATTCGATTAATCCCAATTGCTATGCCAAGGTCATGATGGTTACCGGAGACCATCGCATTGGAATCTTTGCCAAGCGCGCCATACAGCCCGGCGAAGAGCTATTCTTTGATTACAGATACGGTCCCACCGAGCAGCTCAAATTTGTGGGCATCGAACGTGAAATGGAAATCGTTTAATCTACTTACACACACAATTATAATATGCTACAAAACACTTTCAACTTAATATTAATACAAATTTTAATCGACTCTAAACTGTCTTTGCCACATTGGCTATAATGGGCTTGGGTCGCGATTTAAAAATTAACTTTTTGGTGCATATGGCTCTTACTGTATACTCTGTCCGTTGGCGACTCTTGTGCTCAAGTGCTACGGTTTCATCTAGCAGAGTGCGTTCACCGCCTTCGGTGGCATTCAAGGCGCTTGCATCTAGCGTGGCATTGGTAACATTCAGTAGTTGCTTTCCTTCGTTTGTCTTGGACTTTTCCAGCACTGCAAATGGTTTGTCCAGCTTCTGCTCACGTCCTTGCAGTATGTGGTGTCCAATGATGAGTATCTAAAAAAAATATTCCATGAATAGAAAGGCCAAATTCAAAGGTTTGTTGGCTTACGGGCTGTCCATATTTGTTGTAGTAAAGATCACCAATAAACTCATCATGCATATTTTGATTGCTTCGCACCTCCAGATCACCCTGCAGCTCAATGATGGCCCAATCGCCGGCGCCTGCGCTGTGACTGCAATAAAGAATAAGAATTGAATATTATTATACTGTTTATGATACATTGAAAACATACACAATAAAACAAAGTCTTTTAATGATATACAAAAATAGTTTTATTCAGTTGAGAAAAGTTTTCTTATCCTCTAAATTTCTTAAACAATGGATGAACGCTGCCCACATTCTTGCGGCGATGCTCATAGTAGATGGCATCATCACCGCCAGACATGGAGCTGAGACCGCCCATTCGTCTGGTTGTTCCAGGACCGCTTGGACGGTAGCCTTGCTCGCCCGGAACTTTTTCATCCTCGCAGTCCAGATCAGAGGCGGACAACACCAGCTGCAGTAATTGACCCTGCTCTTCTGGGGTCTTGTAAAAAATGTCCTTTTCCTCATCCATGCCTTTGAGACGTGTAATAACTTTATAGCTATAGCCCTGATTAACAAGGAAACGCTGACGCTTGCGCGAATAACTCATCTCCATGGTGTCCTGCGAGACAAGCGTGTAAAAGAATGCATTATACTCCTCGGCTATGGCACCCTTTTTGGCACGCAAAATACGACCCAAACGCTGAGCCTCCTGGCGACGAGAGCCACCATGTGATGAAATCTGAATAAGCACATTTGCCTCAGGCAAATCAAAACTGGTATCTGCCACCTTGGAGACAAAAATGGTGTTGACCTGTATGAAAAGGGAACGTTAATAAGAACTGCTTTGCTTGAGAATATTATGCACTTACCTTTGCATTAAATTTGAAAGTTCTGTAGAATTTGTATGCGTTCATTTTGAGATGTGGGTCCATAGATGAACGGCTTGTTCATTTTTATAGCATAGTGCTTCAAGGCAAATACATTGTCGGAGAAGACAATTGTCTTGTCGCCACGCTGCTCATGGTATTTGATAAGGAACTGGCAGCTGCGAAACTTTGAGGGATTCATCACATAGAGCAGCATCTTTTTGGATGTCTTAGTTGTGAGATACTCGCGATAGAACTCGGGCGACATGGGACACCACACCTCAGCGCACTGAACACGTGCAATAAAGCCCTTCTTCTGCAGCTCCAGCCAGTTTGCCTCGTAAAGCTTGGGACCAATGAGGAAATTCAGATCAGCAATTTTGTCATCCTCACGCAGCAGGGTGGCTGTCAATCCAAGCTTGCAATGGGACTGCACAATAGTCAGGACACGACGGAACATCTTCGCGGGAATGGTGTGCACTTCATCCAGTACCATGATGCCCCACTCCTGTTCTTGCAGCCAGCGCATTGTTTGTTCCGCCTCCCATGAACGTTTCTGGGTGTGCGTTATCATAGAGTAGGTGGTCACTAGTATACCACATCCCATGGGTTTATCCTTTGCCTCCGATGTAAAACGACAAATCATACTGTCATCAGCTGTGGACCACATTTTAAACTGTTGCTTCCACTGTTCCACTGAGACACCGCTGTTACACAACACCAGAGCACGTTTGCGCACTGTACAACAAGCGGTTACACCCACCAGAGATTTGCCAGCGCCGCACGGCAACACAATAACACCAGATCGGGCGCGTCCATTGCCAAACATTTTGCGTAGACTTTTCTCCTGGTAGGGACGGAGAACCGCAGCTGGTTTTAGATCAATGTTTATGTCCGGATTGTTGGTGTCGTTGCGAAAATCATATTCTGCCAGCAGAGGATGCTCGATCTCTATGCAACGCTTTTGAATAAGCTCAATCTTTTCCTGTGCGACCTCAAAAGAAACGGTTTTTAGGTTGGCTTCATCTTCATCCTCCTCTTCTTTGTCAATCTTTTCATAATAGTCGGTAATATCCTCGGGCACGGCAACAGCGCCAGCGGCACCCTCTGCACCCGCGGCTGCTGCTGCTGAAGTGCTGGGAGTCTCTTCTGCGGGCTTGTCAGCGGTTGTTGGCAACTTGGCAAACTGTGTTATGGCTTTGCTATCGATGGTGCCCTCTATAAACTCCTCGCCCTCACTGCGAATAAGTCGGCATTTCTGTATGACCGGATCTTTAAGCAGTTTCTGCAACACCTCCGGATGCGGCGATTCAATAAAGTATTTGTTGTGTTTAAGTACGAGTTTCACTTTGCCGTATGACAGCGTGCAAAGGCGTATAAACTCCAATATGCCTTCTGGAATGGTCGTCTTGCTTAAGCGCTTTAAATACTCTACAATGTCGTGGGTTTGCAGGCCAACGGAGACAGCCGCATACAAACTGTAGGCAGTCAGTTTGTATTCGTGAATATGTTCGGGCCGACAGACTGGCTCCGAGATAGCAATGAGAAAGTCATGAGCGTGCTTGTAAACTGGTGAAAAGGACTCTAGAAACACGTGACCGTTTGGTGCTACCCACAGTGGGCGATTTCCATGATCTGGTCGTAGTTGCATTTGAGAGCGATAATCCTTGGCACCATATTCGTCTGTGTTGATGTTTTCATCGTTGGTTTCAGCATTTTTGGACGCCGCGCCTGGTATCCCGTCCGACTCACTGGCGTTGTCCATGCTGTCATTGTCATCCACCAGCTGGGTGAACGCTTCATCTTCGGCGCGTCGCTTTTTAGCTGTGTGAATGCATAGAAATTGTACCAGGCAATCTAGTTACTCTGGCCTATGCTTACCAAATTTATCGCCTGCATTGCGGTCTTTTTTCGACTTCTTTGGCGGACCCATTGTGAAAGTCTGTTTCTTTGAAACTTTATTTCATCAATAAAGCAGCTGTTTCACAGTGTTGAGTAAGTCAAAACAGAAACAAAAAAGGCGCGAATAATGACAAACATTGGCAGCTTTAGCTACTTTTGCTTAGGTTGTCTCACCAGTGAATATATTAAAAAAGCTGTATAATATCACAGTGCTACTTACGTTTTAACAACAATGGGCATTATTATATCGATTAATGCACTGCACACTAAAGCTGATTATGAATTAGGCACTTTTTATGCGGTGCAAAGCAGCTACAGTATTTTGGCTTCCAACAATCACCACAAACTAGCGTTGCCACATCTAGTTGAAACAGCTGTGTGGATTCCGGCTATTAACATTTACTTAACATTTAAGCCGTTGACTTAACATCTGTTAAATTTGAAAATGAGCACTTATAAGTGAAAACTAATCTGATATGCTTTGTTAATGCATTCACTCTTTTTATTGAAATATTCAAAGTTCCACCATGTGTGGAAGTAAGACAAAGCAAGCTCCTGGCAAGTTTGCGTTTTTGGATTTCTTTCGCAAACACTTGTGGCAAATATGTTTCGCTATTGGCATATTCGATTTGGCGCATGCACTTTATTTTGTTCTACAAGCGACCATTTCGCTGATTATTAAAGTAAGTCAGTTAGTTGCTTAATCTATACAGCCTCTAAATTAATGAATAAATAGTTTAATATTTATTCATCGTTGGCGCTATTGGGAACGATATTTTGGGTGCTGATTGTCGTTCTACTAATCGTGGGCTTGTGGAAGGTTCGTCCCATATTTGTCAAGGCCTGGCTTATATTTTCAATTGTTGGCTTTATTGCGGACATAGTATTCCTAATATGGGGAATTGCGTCTTCCGTAACTGTAGATTGGGACCATTTGCAAGAGTTTACTATTATATTCGTGGGAATTTGTAAGATAACCCATTTTTTTTTGTCTCGAGCTGACTTTAATGCTTACCTTATTATAGTTATTGAGGTCCTTTGTATTTATCTTGTACGTTGCTTCTATTTGAGTATGGATCCCTGTCGACTTATTGACGAGCCCGAAAAAGGAAAACGTCAGAAGAAAAAGAAACATCTGGATGAAAAGGCTTGTCAAGGTAAAAATCATTTTGTATATACGCATTTTATATACATATTTCGCCTAAACAGATAAAAGCAAGACTAAGAGCAAGAGCAATAAGAGCAATAAGAGCAACAAGAGCAGCAAGAAGTCGGAAAAGAAACCTAAGAAGGCCGAAAAGAAAAAGAAAACTGGAAAAAAATAACTTGAATTTGTGAATGTTTTTAACTTTTTTAAAATCTTGTTTTATATTTTTCATAGTAGGCTTTAAGCCCTGCATAACAATAAATATATATTTTAAATACAATTTCACAATCATACTCGAAGAATCCTTCACATAATCGGATATTTTTATGGATGATGCATCGGAAAGTTCTCCACTTATAGGCGGCATGGTTGGCATTCATAAAATAAGTTATTTAATTGCGATTTTCGATATGGCCCAGTCAATATACTTCATGACGCAGTCTGCAACTATGTTGATATTGGAAGTTTGTACAACCGATTTTTTATCATACGAACTACGTACTAAGTATCTCTATCTCACAGATAAATCTATTTTCAATACTTTCATGCGTTGGTTCAATCTTTTGGTTTTTAACGAGTCTCCTACTTCTTGTGGGTCTTTGCAAGGTGTGTTATCAAGAAATCATACCTAAACTTATTAACTATAAATTAGTTATTGAATTACAGGATCGTCATCGATTGATAGCTTGTTGGTTAGTTTTTTCGGTACTTGGCATTCTTGCGGACATATCATTTTTTGTCTGGACCATCATAAGTTCCGAGTATGTGGAATTTTATACAATTCTGCACTTTACTATTTTTTATTTGGGCATAGGTAAGCTATAAAAGTACTCTTTCAATGTGTTTTCTTAATAAAATAATGTACGGCCTGCTCTAGTTGTTGAATGGATCTGCATTTATGTTATCTACAAGTATCATTTCAAGAGTATTCGAATCGCTGAACATCACGAGAAAATGGCGCAAGAGAATGAAATTTATTTATATGAGTTTGATCATCCATCAGACCGTCGTCAGACGCTGAGACCCAGAGAGTACATTCTATAGATAACTGCCAAACTTTATTCCAATACTAAATTATTATTTTTATCCAAGGGAACAAGTTCCAGCTCCGGAGCCACCAAAAGAAATTGAGAAAAAACCTTCTGGAAAATCGACAAGGCATCGCGATAGCCTGTTGATGGCAGAGTATCGTCGAAAGAAAAAAGGAGGATCAATATGATTAATTCGAAAAAATGTTAAAATGTTGAATATATGCTTTTGTTTGTACATGAAACTGATAGATTTCGATTGACATTTACTGGCCATTTCAATTTAGTGTCTAACGCCGATGCCAAAATCAATTCGAATCACACAGCGCAAACAATAATAATAATTGAGTTAGATAGTTTTCCCATTCCTTTTGTGATTGTTATTTCTGTTTTTCTTATCTTTTTGTTGCTGTTTGCTGTTGCTGTTGTGCCTTAGCCATCACGAACTTTGACTTGGCAGAGTCACGTTGTCAATGGGACAAAATCTAATCTCCAAACGGCTATAAGGCAGTTGACAAAACAAATACAGTAAATGAAAGATGGCCAGAAGACTTGTCGCAAAGCAGCAGCAAAGCAAATGCACACTGGGCTTTTGCATGTAGTTGATTCTTTATACATTGGCTACAACGAGATTTGTCCAAGCTTTTGTTTTATCATGTTGCTGACTCACTGTGCCTTAGCGATTGGCAATCAAATGTCATTGATTAACAAGCAGCAAAGAAGAGTTGGCATCAGCAGCAATAGCCTTCCCACACTTTATTCCCTCCCCACTCGTTGAAGCTACGTGCTTATCATCATTACAGCATTGATTTAGTGTACAGTTTTGCTTCAACATTTCGAATAGTATATATGGCTGAAATGTTTGCACAATGAGAATGGAGCGCCACACCTCTGATGGATATTTGGTAGTTTGCAGCTATATAATCGCAATACTAGATTTCGTGTCTGCCATACTCTTTGCTTGCGTCTCGGGCATGCAATATGCACACACCGTAAGTCATGTTGCTCACGTTGGTCAAGTTGAGTTAACTTTAACTCTATTTTCTGTGCAGAAACATTGGACATCACTGGCAGCATTGATCTTCTCAATCACATGGATATGCATCATTTTGACGCTGATGCAGGGGATTCGATTGCGTTACTTGACCTATGTGCGCTACTGGTTGGTGTTCACTTGCCTGGGCATAATGCTGGATTCTCTATTACTCATTTATGGGCTAACACTGAATGTATCAGTGAATTGGGAGGGCGTAAAGATAACCATTCTGCCTTTTGTGGGATTAGGTAAGCTTTAGGCTTAATATTTAACACGATCAATCTTTACCAAATTTCTTCATAGCTGTGGAGATGACATTTGTTTACATTATCTACGTACTCTACTTGGATTTGATTGACAAGGAACTGTGGATACCGTTAACAACCCAAAGATCTCCAGGTGGTTGCATCGATAGCAACAACAAAGACACCACCAGCAGCAGTGAAAATCAGCGTAGAGAACGCAGGCGTCTCCGAAAGATGAACAGAAGAGAGCAGAGGGCAGCCCAAAGAGAGCAGCAACGCAGGCACCGTAAAAGCCCAGTTTAAAAACCATTTTATTTATTTCAGTCCTCAAAAGCAAGCGAAGCATTTCCAGTTATTCATATACATATAATACAGTTATTTAAGCAAATTTTTATCATGAACGCTAATCAGGAATCTCTCTTATATTGTGTCTATGCCATCGCCGTTTTTGATCTCCTCTGCGCTGTGCTCTTTGCGGTTCTCAGTCTGGCAAAGATTCATACTCACGTAAGCCATACTTTTTATATAGCAAAAAGGCTTAAAATAATATTTATATTTTAAAGCTGAGCTGGTTAACAATATTTACTGTCCTTTTTGGTTTATTTTGGCTAACACTGATTGTCCTGCTAATCTTTGGCATCTACAGGGTAAGTTAAAATCCAACCGGATCCTATTTTACGTAACTTGTACTCTGTTTGCTTTCTAGCGCAATACGAAACTGGTGAGATATTGGCTTATCTTTTCATGCGTTGGCATGGTTGTAGAGGCTTGCCTGATTTTATATGCGTTTATAGGCCAAAGCAAATTTCAAACGGGTGTGGTCGCCAACAGTTTAATACTCTGCCTTGGTTTATGTAAGCAGTAGCTTAACACAATTAACTTAGAAAAACGTTTGCTATTACATATTTCTTTTGCAGTTGTGGAATCCATTTTTGCGTTTATTATTTATCAGTTCTATCAGGCGGTTGCCCAATGTACTGTTTGTGAAATTAATTGCCCAGCTGAGGCTGAATATCAAGCGCCTAAGCGGGTGCAGTCGCAACCAAAGGTCAAGCCACAACCAGAGCCAGAGGAGCCAATACGAAAAAGTTCCAAACGCTACAGATGCAACATTCTGCAAACAAGAGGCGAAACAAGTTCATACACCAGCGGTCCCGTTAAACGTTGAATGGATATCCAAGAAATTATAATTGTTTAATAAATGGCGTTACATTTGTTGTTGTTCCGAAATCTAAAACTCATCTGAAATTCTGTTAAATCTTAATATTTGCTTTAATATTTTTAATTCATTTGAATTCTGGCTTCGAATCACTTTCATTTGGCTGCAGAACTCTTCAGCATTAAGTTTGGTTTAACTTAATTTACTAGCACCACCGCACTAGCTTTTATCCGGTTAGTTTTTCGAGTTGGTGGCTTTTGCGGATATGAGAATCACTTAAAGCATCATCAGCAGCAAATACACCAAGTGCGGTTAGTGCATCACCTCTTAGTGTGTGTTGTCTTTTGTCTAGCCGTTGAGCGCTTTAAAATTATAACATTTATTATGCACACACGCACATTTGCCAGTGTTAAAAACAAAATCCTTTTAAAATAATTTGCACGGCGGCACAAGCACAAGCACAAGCTGGCAAGACGGCAAAAACGGAAACGGAAACATCAACTCACAACTTGAAGCTTTTGCCGCGTGTGTTCTTCTTTTTCTTCGTCTCCACGCTGTTGGCTTTGGCAGGCAGCGAACTCTTGTCTATTTATGCAAAAAATGTGTGTGTGCAAATTTACATATATACACAGGCACACACATGCATATACTTATAATGTCAGACTGATGAAATACGTGCAGTGTGTAAGCATACAAAACCACATACTAACACACACACACACAAACGTATTCGTGACCTCCCTGATGTCAAATATAATTTACTTTTTTCCCGCGCTCATTTTTGTACACAGTCAGCTCGTGTTGCTCTCCTGGGTGCCACAAAATCTTTTCTAGAATTTTGTTGCTTAAAGTTTTTAGCGTCACAAGCACAAAAAAATATATACAAATATAAACAAATCTTTGTAAAAAAAAAACAGCTTGGAAATGATGAACGCATTAAATGGCTTTGGGATGGCCATTGGTTGCGTGGACATGGCTGGCGCTATGCTCTTTGTGCTTATGATCATTTGCATTTTGTCTCAGAAGCGAAATGAAAGTCCCAAACAAATGGAGCTGCTGTTGCAAGTGGAGCAGCAGAGATATGGGCCAGGTGAGAGTTTCTGTTTTTGAGTTCAGCAACTTTTCAGTAATCCTTACAACGTTTCCAGCACTCCCTGGCAACCAGGTAAGCCCTTGGATGCTCAGGACTTATCTGTTCATATTGAGTGTGTGGATTGTTGTTTCATTGCTGATGGTTACGGGTATTGTATTTGTGCGTATTGTACAGGCTTATGCCTAATGTGGCACATATATTTATTGAAAACGGATTGATTTTGCAGCACAAGCCAAAGCTGTTGTTGTTTTGGATTTTCTGGTGCCTGGGTGGTCTCATATTTGATGTGATCTTTGTGCTCCTATGGCTATTTGAGTTAATCTTTGGCGATTCATTTGAGGCTTTAACAAACATTTTAATATCATTGCTGACTATGGGCAAGTTTTTCCACATGGCTTATTTTTTACATTCTAACCAAGTTTCGTATATTTTAGCTATCGAATTTGGTTTCATTTACGTTGTATTCAATATTTATTTGAATCTTATGCAGTCCTCCACAGACAACAAACCTTTCAAAAATCCAATGTTGCGCTTTTTACAATAATTTCAAATTTTTTTGTTATATATTTTCAATCAATAAACAATTTATACATAATTTTTAACTTCTTTTCTTAGTTTTCCTTTGGTTTGTCGTCCTTCTGGTCAAGGTGTTCCTTCTTGTACTTCTCAGTAGCATCAATGAATAAATAAAATCTATAGATAATCAATACGATGCCCATACGTGTGAGTACTTGACCAATGAGTGCACCATACTCGTCTGTTAACTGCTTCTGAAACTCCTCCTTACTTTTGTACGTATCTGTGGAGAAGTATTCATATATGGTATAAAACATTCGTCCAACAGCATCCCATTTGATCTGCATATAGGCTGTAATCAACCAGAGTTTAATAAGATGTTGAGCACGCTGTGAAAATGAAATTATTAATCTTAATGGCTTAGAAGTCTTAAATCTGAATACTTACGCTAATGATGCCAACAGCTAAGCAGCCAAAACAAAGTACCTTGAACGTTTCACCAATTAAATACATCACATCAACCATATCATTCTGCTTAAAATAATCCTTAGAAATCGAATTAAACTTAACTTAAATGCTTACCTTGATGAATGACCCAGAGTATGCAATTCGCACCATGGTTAGAGCTGCATCGAAGCCCTCATAAACTAGGGCCATGTAACCAGCGCCGTTGATAATTATCGACATTTTCCTACAATTTGTATAAATATTTATTTCTGTGAACTGAAAGCTGGTAATTTTATTTGAGCTACTTATATTATAAGAGTGCCTACTTGTGCTAAATATATATACTCAAAATGCTTATCTTGCTTTTTTTTTAGCATTTAGCAGCTAAATTGTTCTTTTAATTGCGAATACAGTATCAAGAGAGTTATTCGCGGCCCCTGCCTGTCATGAGGAAGAGCTAGAAGAATAAGTACCTAGTGCGCTGCGCTGTGGCCGGCGCCATTTTTTATGGCACACTTTATAGTTGCTTTGTGTTTTGCTTTCGAGTGCTTTGTAGTTTTTAATGGTCTGCCACACGGAAATTGATTCATTTCCGTTTTTTGTACAGCACTTCCGTTCGGAGACTGTCGCTCATGAAGTAGACACAAAATCTGCTTAAAGCTAACAGTGAATAATCCAATAATAAAAAGTCGGCTTAGTACAAAATCAAATTCCTATGCCATGGAACATTCAAATCAAAGGCATTGTCAACTGCCAAGCTGCCAAACTGTCACTTGCAACTCGCTGTTGAGCATGAATAAAAATATATATATTTATTCTTTAATAAAGAGTCCGTGGACCGCTGCTTGGGATGCCATCGACTCTACTTTGCTCTATACTCCATTCCACTTCACTCTCCAAGGATCCCAGTCGCTGCTCAAATTTATTGTTTGCAAATTGAAATTCTTGTCGACACGCACGAGCAACTGCAAAATCCATTGGGAATGCCTGGCACGAGGCAGTGCTCCTCCTGGCAGCTTTCTGGAAACCAGCTCAAAGCTTGTCAACTTCGGCAAAAACGGCTTGGATGGCCCTGCGGATGGGCAGCTCATCATGACTTTTTAGTATTTATTAAGATTTTGTTGTGCCATAGAACATATTTCGATACAAATAAACAAATTTTTTATGGCAGCGTTAACAAAATCCCAAAGGAAATACGAAAAAGAGCTCAATATGTTGATAGAAAAGCAGCTCAAAGAGTCCTTGAATATATTGAGTGTAAAATAATGTCGCGTTTTTAAACTGTGAATAAGACTTATTCCATGGATATTAAAATTCAGTTGTTCTTATCCGTTCGCCTCTTATTGCAACATTATTATTGCGTTTTCATTTTCGCTTTTTATGTGGCGCCGTATTTCATTTTCCTAACTGCCGAACAGTACAAAAGGTGAACGTAGAGAGTATCTAAATTGCAAAGTCTACGCAGGAAATTGATTGATTTCCGCTTTTGTGCGGTGAAAAAAACAGAAAAAACAACAATAAATGAATTAAATCAACTTTGACAATGGAGTTAGAAATTCAGTTGAACTTTTTATATGCACTTTGTACAGAATTAGAAGTTAACACTGACACCATGCAAACCATAATTTTCGGTTGCAATTAGCCGTTTATGTAGTTGGGCACTTTGTTGCACTTGCAACCAAATGTTGTCTATGGCAGCTACTGTTCGTTGTGTATATATATTTAAGGGTGGGGTTGGGTGGATAGAGATGCACCCTGTAGCTGATATGTATGGCAGCAAACATAAACTCAGACAAAACATATAACGGGAGAGCGAACATGTTTTTGGCAAATGCAGCCAACGGGCAGGATATGCGTGTGAGTCGAGGAGGTGGGAGCTGCAGGCAGCAGGCTAGGAGCAACCAGCTGCCCGGAACTGCATGCTATCCCTGTTATGTTTGCATTGCTGCTGCCTCTGCCATTGGCATTGGCATACTGTGCGTATGTGTGTTAGCTAAAAGGAAAAGCAAAAGCTTCACTTGTTACATGCTCAATTAAGCCGGAAATGACACCAGAGCCAACTAAAGTCACGCTTTGTATAGCTTCATATTTGGCGCTAAACTGAACGCACACACAAACAAATCTATGCGTGTGTGTGTTAGTTGGATGGCGCAGAGCCAGACGGCAGGAAAATGCTTTATGTTATTACATGTTGAAAAGCACTTTTAACGGAAAATATTAAACTTCCAATTTCCTGTTTCTGTTTTTGACCTGAAAGTAAATGCATAAAATTTCTTTTAATTTTTTTTAGTTTTTAAGAATTTATTTAGCCTGTCACTTGCGTATTTTGTTGCTACAAACTTGCCATCAAAAGTTAAACAAACACTTGTGATATTTTTCACAAATGCCGTTGTGTAATATTTTACAGAAATTAAATTCTTGTGCAGCATTGCGAAACGTTGTACACAAGGTGTTTGATAAAGGTATTTTAATAAAGTCTGTCGCTTTAATTTTACAGCTTGCTTAAGTGCAGTCACTTGAAGTGATGTTTGCTTAACTTTGAGCACATTGAAGTTTGTTGGAATAAACTTGACACATGTTTATTAAACAATTTAAAAATGTGCCACCATAATTAGGAGCCGCATCCTTTTGCCTTAAGTAAATTATCGAGCAGGCAAAATTGCTTTAGCAAAGTCGAGTCGAGGACAAAGCGGCTGGCAATTAGCGCTGCTCGGCACGAAACGCTCTCGCACTCTCTTTCTCTGTAATATGCTTAGTCAGGCCAAGTCCTTTTGCAGAATGGCACAGGATACGTGCAATACACACACACAGCACACACAACATACACCCACTTGAACATACACATGTCACAAGGCTGACATTGTTTTCTAGGACATACCAGTAGTGAAAAGTTGTGCTTTGGTCCCGAGTTTGAGGTGACGGCGCGAAGGACATGACACTAACACACACACACACACATACATACATACACTTAAAACGGGCACACACTAGGAATTGCAAATCAGTCGACTAATGTGTACATAATCAGTCATGTCGCAACATGCGAATTCCATTAGTAGATACACGGCCGCATGCAAACAAACAGGCATTAATCAGCACTGGACATGTAATAGAAAAAGATAGACAACAATCAGCAAAAAAAAAAGAGGAAAAGAAAAACTATATCAGCTTCAGGTCCTGTTTTTTCCACATATTTCATGCGGTCCAAGCCTCCGGGTATTCATGCTTTTTTGTCTAGCCTTTTAATTATGTATATGGCACAGCAAAAAATGAATTCATATGTAAGTACTCCATACACGAACACACGCATACACATACACACACAGCAACATATCCGGCTTACAAATTACCCCAACTACCTTGATTTATCCCCAGATATCAATGCAATGCAGCAATGCCACTGAAAGCCGACATCTTATTAATATGCCATTCATTTGCCCGCTTCATAGTTCATTAAAGCAGGCGCAGGGCGTTCGAGCATCGTGCATCCTTTTCGCCTCCTTCTTGGCCACAAAAGTGCAGCCAGCAAAAATTATGCGGCTCGTTTGCCACTGCCACTGTAACCATGGTTTGGGCACTGTGTCCTGGGTTTTCTGGGTTCTGGCCATTCGTTTATCCTTTTGTTCTCATTTATTTGCATGTCATTTGCTTTACTCTCTCTTTCTCACTCGCTCTTTAAGTGGGTTGAGATGTGTGTATATGGAAGTGTGTTGTTGTTGCCGGTTGTTTCTTTGGTCACGTTTGCCAGGACACCAGTTACTTATAGCTGCTGTGTGCATTATCAATATGCATCGTACAGCTACAAGCCACGCTTTATATTTTACCAACGTTTTCGTTTAACAACCTTATGGGATACTTAAGTTTAGTGATTGTGTTTGCTACGTTCACATATAAATAACTAGAAATAAACTCGGATTTATGCAAAGACAAAATATTTGAAAAATTCATTATCATCAGTATGATAATCTATCCTAACAAAGTTTATTCAACTTGTTAAGAATGCATTAAAATCTCTGTGGACAATGGAAATAAAGAATATGCAGACTTTTGCATAATGAAAATTGTATACTTCTCTCTCTCTCTCTCTCCCTCTCTGTTTCTCTCTCACTTCTTTTTGTCTCTGTCTGTATTGCAGTTTTAATAACGAATTGGTTTTTTATGGTTTCCGGCTTATGGTACAGCACTGAAATTGGCAAGAAAAGCAAAATCGTAGCAAAGCCAAATTCCTTAATCATGTTCGGTGTGTGTATAAGTCTGTGTGCGTGTGTTTGAGTGTTTTTATTTAAAGCTGAATTTGATTTTTTAGTTGTGTAGTTGCTGCTGCGGATGCAACATTGTTGCTTTGTTAGACAAGTCAAGTCTGGGCCAGCTTCCGTTGCTGGAGTCGCTGTTAATGTCGCCATAGTTCTCTGTTTACCTCAACCGCTGCCCCCGGGCATACCAGTTCACAGTTCCCAGTTCCCTGTTTCCATTCCCATTTGCAGTTGCCGTTGATATTTGTGTGCGAGGCGTAATTAGTGCTCATGGCATAAGGCGCACTTCCTTTACGCGCAGATCCTGTTGTTCTGTATCTGAGTTGATGGCATTTGTTGGCATCGTTGGCATTGCCGGGCACTGCGTTGCCTTTCCATTTGTAATCACTTTCTGCTGGCTCCGGCGCTTTGTTCTAAGGATTTACTAACTGGACAGCTTGGTTGCCAAGGACGAAGACATTGTGACTGCCTTTTGTTGCTGCCATCTTAATGTTAACAATTTTGTAATTTAGAACGCATTGAATTTCTACGAATTGTGGGCTCTGGTATTAAACGCTGGTTAAATGCAATGATATCAAATTATTCTCGTTGCGAAATAGCTGGCAAAACATTTCTTAGAATTTGCACAAGTTGAAAATCAAAATTGCTTAAATACTTGAAAAGCAAATATATATATAGATTGATTCAAGTATGCAAGTGTTTGTTTAATGCTGTTTCGAGTAATTTAATTGGTCCACAGCCTAATTGAAAGTGGTTTAAAATGGGATAGTAAAGAGAGATACTGAAAGCTTTTAACAACTTAATATAGATTGGCTTTGATTTGGCTTTTAAAATATATAGAAATCGAAGTTGAATATGCAAATATTCGAATAATATATGGAGCTTTAATAATTTCTAATTAAAATGTATGACTTTTTTAATTCTCTTTCATTATATTCTCATACGGTTTAGAACACAATTGTATTGTGCTTGTCTTAAGTTGATTCAACTTTCAATGCTAATTGCCATTTGGCAAGTTTCACGACTTGATTCAAACTTTTGTTCCCACTGGTCTCTAAAAGGATTCAGTTTTGGTTTTCTGTCTCTCTTTCTCGCTCTCTATGAGTATGTGTGCGTTCCTCGATTGCCGTTTGCTTTGGCCATTGTTTGAGTTCACACAGCCTGGCCATTAATTTCACAATTAGCTTGGCAGCAGCCACCAATGGAATTCACTAGAGAACCAACCACCTGACGGCAACTCAAGACAAAGAAGTCCAAAAGAAGCTTTAATTAATTTTCACTGTTGCTGCTTATTTTTTGCAAGTGTGTGTGTCTTTGCTCATGGCCAAATATTTGTGAGAGTTGTCCAAAATGGCTAAGTAAACACGCTAGTACAACTAACACTTAAACTGGCCAACTGCTGCAGCTGTTTACTGTCCAGTTTTGCTGCCCTCGAAACAAACGCCTCCATCGCATTTTTGCTGACTAACTTTTGACACCAACAACAAAAACACCAACAACAACAGCGACAGCCACAACAATGAAGTAAGCCAGAGAGGAGCACAGCAAAAAAATGCAAATTTATGTATTTGAGGGCGGCGCTCGGCTTGGCTTGGCTTGGCAGCTGGCAGGCTCAATATTTTATTTATGTGTGTGTTGCCACCTTTTGCATTTCGCCTGGCAATAACAAAATATGCGCTGTGCCTGCGAATACGTGAGCTCATGGCGAACAATTTCTGCTGACGCCGCATTGTCAACTTTCACTTCAACTGCAGCTGGTGTCACCAACACATACACACATACAGAGACGCCACAAACAGATCCCTGGCGTGCGCCATATCCTGGCATTAGTATAGCGTATAGTCAAATATTCTTGATCACTCATACGCAACGTGGTACGCAACAGCATTCACATTTCATTTTCACTTTAACTTCAAAAAAAGTTGTGTAAAAGTTTTCGTTGCCGTTTTGTGGGCGTTTGTTGTTGCTTGTCGGCTACCCGCCGTTGATGTAATGAAATTTTGTGCAATTGTGTGGCAACAAGAAATCCATTAAAGCGTATTTTTCGAGGAAAAAGTTTTTGGGTTCGACCATTTCACTGATTGATTGGCATCAACATTGTGCTTGCCTCGGAAAGCAAAACTGGAGATGGAAGAGTGGAGTGGAGGCGTGTGTGTGTGTGGGGTCTGGTGTGGGTGTAGGTGGGTGACATTTATCGCACTCCACTGTTAATGCTGCCCGAAATTTGCTGAGCGTGTGTAAGACAATAAAAATAATTGAGTGCGCTGTTGTTGTTGTTGTTGTTGTTGTAACACACTTGCCCCTTGTATTTTGATTGTCAATGTAGTGTAAATTGTGTCGCCTGCCCCAACGCCACTCCACAGACAATTGAGCGTGCGCCGAGCCGAACCGAGCTCTCCTGATTGGGACAAGTAGATAAGCCCAAGTCATTACCGTGCAACAGAGGACAGTTGTTGTTATCCTGCCAACTATAAACATACATACATATATGTTGGTTGGACATGGCACACTATGGCTATTTGCCGTAACAAATCCTAATGCCATAAAGCAACAAACTCATTTAATATCCTTGTGTGTGTGAGTTTGTTTTTTGTTGTTATGTTTTTTTGTTATTGTTATTAGCAGCACTTGAAAGTATTACGTTTATCGTAAAAGTTAAAGCTGCAACAATCTAAGCGACTTTAACAACTTTACTCCGTTTTATTCAGATAAAGTTTTGCGCTCGTTTTTTTCAAGTGTCAATTTGCGTTGCTTTTCAAGTTTTAAATGAGCAAGCATACTTTTTTCTAATTAAGAGTCATTAATTAAACTTCGCTCTAAGCTGCTTAAAGCATTTGCTGTGACCTGTGATTTTATTTGCTGCAGCTTTTCAACACTGCTGTGCCCCATGCACACATACAACGTTCCACTGATTGCGTGGCGCATCATTAAACTGCTCAAAATTGCGTACCAAAATGGCAGGACGCTCTCTCCTTTGCCTCTTGGTCTTCCTTTCTCAACTCTTTGGAACCCAGTTGTCAATTGCTCTTTTTGCGCTATTTATTTTTGCTGCTTCAACAAACAAAGCCAACTGCCACTTCCTTCTCTTTCTCACTCCTCTTTCTCTTGCTCTTTACAGCACTTGCATAATTTGCATGGCTAAGTGGGCAAAGAGTCGTCAAAATATAGCAAACTGCTACCCCATACCGCCCCCTACTTCCTCTTCCATGTGGCTAAAATGTGCGTCCGTTTCATAACGAAATTTTAATTGAATTATGTAAATCGCTAGCTAAAAATTAGCAGGCGCAAACTATTTTTTAATGATGCATTGTACGCTTTTAATTAAAAGCAAGCGCAAATTAAATTTAATTAGACCATTGCCAGCATCCCGCCCAGTGTCCGCCTTGTGGCTAACCAGGACTATGCACAGACAGACTTTAACAATTTATCATCGTTGCAAAGGATTAGCTCGGATGGCCCCCAAGACCATGTTCCGGCACGATACAAACAGCGTGAGCGATAGAGGGGGTAAAGAGCCCCTCCGGCTGTGGCTCACTTGCAAATGATGGCCATTTTGTCTAGCTAGCCAAAGAGACCAGCTCGATTGTGTGTGTGTGTGTTTGGAAATTATGCAATAATCTATAGCTATGGCCATGCATCGGAGCTGTCGCCATTGGCAGCAGCGTTAACCGACTCGACTTGCTCAAAGGAGTCACACAACAAGCAAACTCACACACAAAAGCAGCAAGGTAAAAGCAGCGACAACAGCTTCGTGCTAATCTGGTGCATATGTTACGGCGCTCATTTGTGCGTTAGTTCCCCGGTCGATCCATCGTTATAGTGCTGATGATGCTTATACCATGATACCAGCTTTAAGCGCTCCGTTCATTCACTTTTCTTTGTGTGTGTGTGTGAAGTGCAGCTCGGTCTTGTCCAGCTGTTAAGAGCTCTTTCAGCTGGACATTGACCCAACATTTTTTTTGCAGCTTTTTAGACCTACTGTCCCTTGGCCTTTGGGGGCTGCGTTTTAATTACGCTTAATTTTAATGGCAAAAGCACGCCAGCAAGCAGGCATTAAAAAAAGCAAATAAATAAACAAATTAAGATGGAAAAAAATTATGTTAATGTCATTACGAAAGCTTGTTAGTGCTGCATTAAAATTGTATTTTTAATTTGAGAAGTTCTCCTAACATAAATATTTGAACATAATGCTACGACATGTCCGCTTTAAAGGTGAGTATTAAAGATGCGCTATACGTGTTATAAAACATATATTAATTTTAATAAAATGTCATTAATTGCAATTTAGTATTTTAAAAAGCAAAATCATTAAATATTTTATTTATCTATAAGCTCACAAAATCCATTGTATTAAGGCTTTAATTTAAGCTCAATTGAATGGCTGATTTAATTAAAACAAATCGCATTTCACAAATACTCAAAAGCAGCACACACACACAAAATGGAAAGTAAGTAACAATGAGAAAAAGCAGCGCACTGAAATAAAAAAGCGACTAAAGTGATTTATGCGCTTTATAAATAAAATTAAATTTGCATATCGTATATTGGCTGCGTGCGTGTGCTATCATATTATTATCAAATGCTGAAAAACAATTACATTTTAGGCATATAAATTATCAGCACAATTATCCCAGTCCTCGCGACGCAGCTCGTTCAACCTGATATGTTTATGCAAATTGTTTCGTATACTAAATTTGCATACGGGCTCAAGCTCAAGTGAAACATAAATAAATGTGCAAAAAGCATATTTCAGTTTTAGCTTTTCATTTCATATGCACAGCTGTTTGGAGAAAAATCGCACGCAACGTGGGATTAAATTAACAAATTGAAGAGACCAATAACAGCATTTTCTAAAAGCGTTTAAATCGGATTTTTGTTGATATCTGATTTTACAATTAAAATGACAGTTCTGCTAATTGTGTATACGCCCTGTGGTCTTTGATTATGATGGCTTTATAAAAAATAATAAATCTAACCTGCCACGCATAACAAAGCTGACCAACAAATAGAAGAGAAAAAAACACAATAGAAAAGTACGTCAAATGTGTAACATTTTGAACAGCTAAACGCAGCTGGATAGATTTAAACGGCAACCGCAATTGCCAATGCTGCAGCTGTCTGCATATGGATTTATCGACATACAAAAAAAGTTATATCCAAACCATGACCAGTACTTCCCCCTCCTCCTCACTGCTGACCACTAGAGTCGTAACAAAATCATGCTTTATTTATAATGCTGAACGCGTTGCCTCAAACGAACAGCAGACAGCGATGGAGAGTGATATGTGTAAAAAAATGACAGATTGACATGATATGTCATGTTTTATTTGTAGCTAACAATTTTTAATTTATTTTTTGCCATCTAGCAGCGGACACTCACATGAAAAGCTTTTACACCCCGAAAAAAGTAAGATTGCAATTGCAGCTGAGCATCTTCAACACTCATACACTTAACGGTAATTGCAAGCACTCAAGTGGCGCCATTGTGTATGTGTGTGTAAAGAGTGCTCACAGGGCAGCCGGAGTGTGGGTCAAAGGGAAAGAGCATTCAAGTTGCAACGTTTTAAAATAATTTAACAGCACTTTGAAGCGCATTCAAGTCAACTTCCGTTGCTATTGCTATTGCTTGTTGCAGTTGCAACTGTCTTGTCCTGGTGTTTGGCCATGGAAACTGCTGTCTTCTGTTGGCCAAGCCAGACGATTCTGCAATTTGTCATTTGGGCAAATAGTACACACACATAAGAGACAAACGGTGTGTCGTTTGTTAGTCTGATGCGAGTGTCAACGAGGGAGCTTGGTTGGGGTGTTGTGGAAAAGTGTGAATGGGTACAACTGTTGGCGGATAATTGAATGAAATATTGTAGTCAGCGCTTAGCACAGCTCAACAGCTTGCCAATGCAATCAGAGCAGCTAACTAATTATTCATCCAAAAGATGCTTGACATCAGGTTAAGCCCGCTTATGAGCATGAAAGCTCTTACAGCTTGTTACCATTATTATCTGCATTAATAAGGCTTTCGCTAGTCGTTAGCTTACACTTCTTAAGGCACTCACTCAAGTAATTAAATACACATTTTGCAGGTAGAGGCGTTGTGTTCGTAAGATTCTTGCACAATTTAGCGATCAATTAAATTGCACTTTCGATGGCTACAAAAATGTTGAGCCACGCAATTCAAGTGGCCAAGCAAATTGCACTCGAGTAATTTTGTTTTAAAAAATTAATTGCTTTCACTATCATCAACGGACAGCAAGCAGCAGCAGCAGCGGCATTCGTTTAAGTATCGGCTTTAGCCTCGATTGCAGCTTTAGCTGCTGTTTCCAGCCCATATTTAAATATTCATTGAGAATATCACACACACACACTGAAATGAAGCTACTGCTGCCGTTCCTTCCACCTACTCTCTCACAGTTCACAGCTCTGTTATCCTCCGTTGTCAAGTGTACTATGCAAATAAGTTTGGGCATACAAATTGGCAATTGGTTAAAGGGTTTCGGTTTGAGTGGATGGGTGGAGAGTTGTGGACTGTAAGGATACTCTCTTTGGCTCGACCCACGCTCAAGTGGTGCTTTGAGTTTGCTATTGATCTTTGTTGCTTTGTTTTTCATTTGTCTATTTGCGTATAGCTCTATTTCATTGGCTGCGCTTTGCTGTGCGCTAAGTTTGCTGTGAATAAAGAGCAGAGATACTTTAAGGCGGCAAAGGGGGTAAAGCGGACAGGTTTAGGGACGAACGTCGCAACTGTATCGTTTTGTAGCCAACTTAAGTGCTTCATAATAATTTAACACGCTTGCTCCTGCCCACCGCCGCCTGCTATCAGGGCATGCCAGTTGGCCGCTCAGCTGCTCAGGTGTTTTCAAACTTTTCGCCAAGTTTTTCGCGATGTCTCTCCTCGCGGAGACATTCTGGAGAGGAGTAGGGAGAAGAGGAATAGTGAAAGAGCATTGGATTCCATGCTTTGTTTTTGGTATTTTAATTAAAAAACTGTCGTTAGTTGCGCTCGAAGTTTAAATTAAACAAGCGGAGTATCTTTCCATCCCTGCCTTTCTGTCTCTGTTGCTCTCCATGGAGTTGGCAAAGGCTTAGTTGTGGCCATGGGTCGTGGCTATAAAGCTGCCAGAGAGATATCCGACAATGTTTCAAGTTTCATTGAAGTATTGTCAATCACTCGCTTTAATAAAACCCCTGACACAAAAACTCTCACTGCTACAAAAAACTAATCAACAGTCTCCCTTTCAATATCTTTTGCGCTTGTTGTTGTTGTTGTTTAACTCATAGGACGGCAACTTTCTGTTGATTAGTTTCTTAAATTTTATTAAATGTGGCTAACGCACCAACTAAAGTTTATCTTAATGAAAAAGTTTGCACTGATTCAAACCACAATTTTTTGTTTGCTTCTCGACTCAGTCGATTGCTAATTATGGAAAATATTGTTAATCACTGAACACTAATCACTTTATTAATCGGATTACGTGCTGCACACACACACCCACAGACAGCTGCTGGAATGCGTGTGTGTGTATGTGTGTGGGTGGGTGAGTGAAGGCGTGGCATAGCGCCTTTGTACCTGATTAGCCATCAGTCGACTAATTTGCACATTGATGGCATCTTTTATTGGAATATTGAGCAGCAAATTCTTCGAAATGGGCCAAGACCGAGTATGGGCCAAGCATGTTGATTGCCATAATTAGTACCGTGTGATTGCTATGCGAGTGTATGTGTGTGTGTGTGCAAACACACACGCCATAATACTATTTAATTAGTTTGAAGCCAGGCTGCATTATTTTAGCGATGTGCTGCAAGCAGCAACCACTTCAAGTTGCAACAAAAACAACAATATGTAAAGTTAGTGTTAGTTAAACTTGCGGCAAGAGCATACACTCATACACATATGTGTGTGAAGCTATTTAGCAAGCAAAATCTAATGAAAGCCTGGCAACAAAAGATAAGCGCTCTCAACCATGCTGGTGTGTGTGTGTAAATGTTTTGTTGCAGCTGCAGATAAGAAACTCAGCTCGTTCGGTTAAAAGTGCTTTACGCAAATTGTATCGAGCAGCACTCAAAGCGCATATTAACTGAATTTTAGTTTCGAAACAAAACTCATTAAAGGATGTTGCAAGCGCAGCAGCAAAGGGAACAGAAAAACAGACAGACACGAGAGTATATGTGTGTGTGAGAGAGAGAGAATGTGGGGTGTTGCAACAGATAAAAGCTCTCGTGTAATCACACCTGACGCTATAAATACCCTGCCCCAGGGATTTACATGAAACAATTAAATTAATGGAAAACTTCGCTTTTTGCTGGGCAAAGTCGGAAAATCGCTGCATTGAAGCGAGCTGCTTTGTATTTGAGCTCGTAAGTAGGATGGGTACGTATGTATGTGTGTGTAGTTTGGGAAGGGGTGGTGGAGACGGGGAAGCTGGTATTTGACTGATTAGTCATTTTGAAATGGCAACTCTGCAAATGCCAGCACGTGATGCTACAAAATGGGCAATGGGCGTGGCATGCTTGTAGCAACTCTCACTCCCTCTCGCTCTCTCTCTGAAGCTCTCCACCTGCATTTGCGAACTGCACGTTTTGTAACGACTGGGTTGAATGTAGTAGTACAACATTGTCGTTGTTCCCCCTTGCACCCTCTCATTCGTTGTGTTCTCAATGCGAAATGCTTTTGTGTATTCATGCCGTCACTCATTCAGTTGCTCATTCATTCATTCATTTGGTGCAACATTGTTGCTGCTGCGCTGCTGCTGATGCAACAACAATGATGGCACCCATCTAATGAACGTGGCAACAAAATGCTCGCATTGCTACGTTACCTTTTATTTCGCAGTGTGGAGACTGCGTCAGTCCTTTCGTCCGTCAAAGTGAGTGCATCAAAGTCCCATGATATTTCCATCAATTAAACTGATATTATTGCTGTGCTGCCTGTCTGCGGCAGCAGCGAACGAGCATACGAACATGTTGTTAGTTAGATAAGCTTACAACCAAATGCATTAAAAACGTGAATACGAACCCGATTCTCAAGGGATACACACACATACACATACACACAAATGAGTTGAAGCCAACCACACCAATGTGTGCAATCTATCTTTAGCCCAGAGCTAGTCAGCTCAATTCTCGTTGCACAATGCAAATTTCTGGCTGCACGACTAAGTAGCACACAAAGCAAAGCCAAAGAAAGAACCAAAGTATAGGAAAAAAAAGCCAACGAGAGATGTATAACAAAATGAATGGCAAATGCGAAGCGCAAAAGTTCAAACAATTGTAAATACGAAAAAATTGTACAGCGACCACTTCGAAACTTTTGTTGATTTTTTAGCTTGCCTAGCGAGCATTTGACGTATCCATTTACATAGCACCAAACTCTACAATATATTCATATGTATTTCTATATATATACGTATATATCGCCTTTAAACTTTCTGTCCTTCTTTTTTGTTAATTCAGCATAAGTGACGAGTGAGCGACTTTTGGATAGCGCTTTGGGCAAAAAAGTTCGATTTAGATTGATTATAGCGTAACAATTGTTGGCATTTTCCGTTTTTACTTGCTGCAGTTGATTTTATTTCCCCAGTTTTCACATTTTTCACATTTTCCACGTTCTTTGTTTGCTTACTTTATAGCTATTGGGTTCACTTTTATAGCTACATATTTAATGTGCATATTATGAGCGTGCTGAAATCTCAGTTCATTATAAGCATATAAATATTTGCATATAAAAAAAGTGGTTTTTAATATATTATAATTATGATATTGACGGCATTGACATTCCAGTCTTTTATTATTATTATTCATTAAAACCGAATCAATTAATGCAAATGTGTTATATGTATATATAGCGAGTGCGCACATGGCGTATGGTTCATAATAATGCATAATTGAACAGTTTGGCATTTGATACCCTGGGACCATGGGGATTTGCTTAACAGCCTTAAATCACAGCTCACAGCTTTAATATTTACTTGATCTTCTACCTAACCATAAAAGAATTTATGGTCATTAGTGGTAGACGAGCAGTCTGCACAGAATGTTGTTTAATGGCCAAAGGCTGCAGCATGCATCTCTCACCCGAGTGGCATCAATCATACGCTACGTAAACCGCAATCCGAAAGCGGCCAGTCGAAAGCCATTTTAAGCTGCATATTTATTGCTAAGCAGAAAGGGGGGCAACACAAAAAAAAAGAGAAAATATTTGCAACAGCAGCATGGATCGGGAATGGGATGTGGCAGGCAACATGCAAAATGTTGCAGCTGCGTGTGCAGCGAACGATAAGCGAGAAACAGAGCTGCTCCCAAGGGTTTGCCAGCGACGAGATATGCATGTTAAGTTGCGTAAAGCAAAGTTATGACCGGACAGGAGCTGCAACACCACCACTAGCTGCAACAACAGTAGTAGCAGCAGCAGAAGCAGCAGCGCTGTAACTGTAACTGCGGTTAAGTCAACAAATTAAAACTTTTTTAATGCCACCACCCAGCACTCCCCTAACGCTCGCACACACACACACAGTGAAACTCCCTCTCTGCACATCTAATGCAAAGTTTGTGGGTAAGGAAAATGAGCCGAGTTTGGTGAAGGGCTTAGCGGGGGTTACTAGAACTTATGCACGAGTTATGTGCATAAAACCTGGCAAAGCAGCTGCAGCAGCAGCAGCAACAGCAGCAGCACCAGCATCAGAAATAAAATATGATTTAATTAAAGTTTCGCACGTGGCTTGTTTGTCTCTCTCTCTCTCTGTCAGCCAGTCTGTTCGTATGTTAGTTTTTCTGTCAGTCTATGCCTTTCGGCCAGAGACTATAATAATTTTAATTCAATTTACGCTCAGCTCAACTCGCTCAAATGTAAATTGAGTGTTGAAAGTTTTCGAGAGAACGGTTCAATTGGATAGGGTACGTGTATTTAAGGCATATAAATAAGAGATTGTGGTCCGAGCATGTTGCTCATTTGTAGCAGCAGCTAGATTTCCCCTTGGCCACGCCCACATCTCTGTGGGTATATAAATTGTTTATACGAACAGTCCACTCAGTCCAGAAGGGGTGCCAGCTTTCAGCTATATAAATTGCTTGTGAAATTGAATCTTTATGGTTCAGCTGGAATATTTTGGCAGATAGTCTATAAATTATGGCCACAAAGGGCATACACGCAAAAGTTGTTCATCTTTTTCTCTTCTCTTTTCATTTTCACAGACACACAAAGGCTGAGAGAGGTGGCATTGTTTTTGCTTGTCGCCTCTGTCTCTCTGTTTGCCTCATATGTTATTGCCAAGTTTGTTATCCTTTTGCTTTTTTGCTATTGTTGTAAATGATTATCTTTGGGCCCATGTCGTTGGATTGTGCGTTGAAGTGCCACTGTTTGTTTGTTGTTTTGTGGGGGCCCTGTAGTTTTGTGGCTGCCAAATAGTTGCCAAATTAGTTTGCAAATGTTTTTGTCTGCCAACCCTGTAGGGCCGGCCGTTCATAAGGTTCGCATGTGGTGTATACGCAATATTTCGAATAACACATTTTTGCTTGTTATTTGATGAGTTTAACGGAAAAGGACACACAATGTTTTTAGGAACCCAGGCCCATTTAGATTTGTGTAGCATTTCTAATTAGTTTTCATGCGAAACATTGTACCCCAAAAACCGTTATTAAAAATTTCCAATGACTTTTGAAAAGCAATTGAAACTGTTGTTAACTTTAAGTCGTGCATGCCCGTACGGAGAACTCTTGACTGCCGTAAGTAGTTTATATTGCAAATTATTCAGTACTTGTTTATAAACCATGACGAAAAACCGTATGGGTATGAAAAAGTCTTCTTTTTTTGTGCTGCCTTGCTGTATACAAATGCTAATCAAATTTTCATAGCATACTTTGCGGCTCATTTGCATGTTTACTTCAAGCATTTGGAACATTTGTAAAAATGTTGTTGTTTTGTTGATGGCTTAAACGTGATGTGTGGATGGCATCATAAGTAGTACCCATTTTGCAATGTTGTCGGCTTGAAGGCTTGATTTATGACGGAAATATACAAATTTCCCTAGAGACGCGACAGCTGCTAATTATCAATAAGCCACCCGTTTGCATATTAACCGCGTGTGTTTATTAAATGTCAAGACCACGAATTGAATTGTTGGTATGTTTGCTTGAATGCACTTGATACGCTGCTTGCAACATTCACATTTGCAATATTCATGCAGCTTTCAACTCTTATTGTAACTAACGAGCCCGATGAGAAGAGGCAAAGAGAAGGAGTTGCCTTTTGGGCCTCTACACACTTACAGTTGTAAGTGTAATAAGTGAAGTGTATTTGCAAGAACATCAGCAAGCATCTCCGGGCCAACATTAAGCCCCTCACACCGTGTGCCTATTGCCTCAAGACTTGTGGCTATTTTCATTGAAAAGTTTACGAAACGTTGCAAAATTGTTTGCGGCCATAAAACTGTGTCGGTGTGTGTTTCTGTGTTTGTGTGTGCACAGCTCAGACCATGGCAAAAGCAAAGTCGGCTAAAACTCCTAAAGGGCCCGTTCCGAAATTGTAAACTGAATGGGCCGCCAGGCAGTTTTAGCATCAGGCAGGACAGCTCCCTTTGGGCATTTGGCAGCTCTTTGGCTCTTTGCTTCTTTTACCTCTCTTACTACATGCCTGCTGCTCTTTTGAGTTTATGTTGGGCTATCAAGTTATTAAGTTTATGTAATTGTTGCTACATTTTGTGCCACTCGACTCTTCAAATTGTGCGTTGTATTTGTGTTTCGAAATGCTTTGTGACAGATTACGAAGGCGTTATTCAACTGTCCATCCAATAGCTGCCGAAGTTCATCTTCCGTCCAATCGTCCAATTGTCCGCCATGTCTGAAATGTTCGATTTGAACTTCAAAAGTTTTCTCTTGTTCTTTGGTTACTCGTTTCGAATCAGTCTCAGCTGTGCACTGCACTGCAAAATAAAGTGTCAAAGTGTTGATATTTTGCTATTTGTTAGTCAACTGCAGAGCACTCAGTTCAAGCTATAAAACAGGTGCAGCTTAAGATGACTCCTTTTCACATACACATTTCCATTTGAGACTCGACAATTTGCCATGGCTTTGGCTTTGTCAATAGGCACACAACGATGCCAGTTGATTAATGATGACAAAAGTGTATGTGTGTTTGTGTGTGCTCGCTCACAGAGGCATCTTTAATCAACAAATGCGACATCAGCTCAACTAAGCTTAGGCCTACACATCAGTCCTAGTCACAATCCCATACCCATTGCTACTTTTGCAGGTCTTCATCAAGCGCTACGCGTTACGCCTCAAGCGTAAAAAGTGGGCGCAACTCCTGGTTACTTTGATGTAACTCACGTAATCGCCCCGCCCCCTGCATGTCGCGGCGTACGCAGCATAAATTTCAAATGCGACTTAAATTAACAGACCATGAACTCTTTTTTTCCCCAATAGCAATGGGTTTGACTAACATTTTGACATGGGTGAAGTGGCAAACAACTCTTTAAGGTAAGCTGAATTTAAGATACAGCCATAAAAATCTGATTTGAATAGCAAATTTGTATGCTTAACAATACCAAAAAGTGGCAATTTTCGATTGTCATCACTCGTTAAATTATGATTGGATAGAATAACCCTTTTTTCTTTTGCGTGATGTCCTTGCGCCATTGGTGTGATAGGCGTATCAAATTTGTATTTGATGGAAATTGCAATCAATATGTAAAAATGAGTATTACATTTCGTTTTATTTAATTTCGTTTCATGGCATTTTATGGTGCATAAGTCAAAAGAGGCTATAAAAATCCGTACGTCTGCGTGTCCTGCCAACTGGTAGCCTTGTGCTCGCATTACGCATTCGCCGTGTTGAGCACGCAATAAAAATACCAATTGCAGTTTGTACACCCACCCACACACACATATAGTGAATTGTGTGTGTGTGTGGGGGGGGAGAATAAGGGTGCAGACAGAGAGTAAGGTGGTTTTTCGCTATTGTTTCGTAATGTTGCTACATGCAAAATTTATTGTTGATTTTATTTTCAACGTCGTCCCTTTTACACAACACATTTTCCGCTTCCTTTTTTATGCCTTTTTATGGACATAAATTTACAAGCAGCTACCGGGTGGCACTGCTGGGACTTCGACTGTCTGTGAATGTAACTGCAATAGCTACTGGAAATGGAAGTGGAAGTGGAACTGGAACGGAAAGTGGGGCTTTGACTATAGCGATGCCCAGGTAAATTGTCAGCCTTGACCGCCACTAAAATCAGTGACCAGCATAAATTCAGTCAGCTCATGCCCCAACTCCAAGTTGAAAAGTTAAACAGTTTAAAAGACGCACACGCGCACACATACACACGTGCCTTGCTAATCCTGCGATGGCAGAGGTAAAAGCAGAGACCTCAAGATGCTTGTCTTGAGGTGCCTTCTTTTGTCTCAACCTTTTTTCGTTTTTTCTCTCTCTCTCTCTTCACTGACAGCCTTTGGCAAAGCGAGTCCTTGCGTGCTGTGGCACCATTAGGACAACGTCGATGACTGCTTCTGTTGCCGACGAGCACGTGGCAGTGGCACAAGGTGAACGCAAATATCCTTATCCTTAGTCAGCCGCCTTGAAACGAGCGTGAAAGTATTTTTTTTGCAGCCTTTTTTCGCTTTAACGCCGTCCAATTAATAAGGCAGCCCCTTTCCTTGCCCCTCTACTCATCTCTTCTGTTCTGTTTTCGCAGCCTATTGATTTTACCGAACTTGTTGAGAGCCTCGTTTTTTAAGGTTTTTTTTTTGGGGCGCATGTACAACAATTAAGCCATTGCCGTTGGCTTAGTTACATTTCAAGAACAACTCCCATTGCAACCCAACCCCACGACATGATTTATTTCGCCTCATTGCGCGGTTCGTGTAATTGTTATATGTAATTGTCTGATTGGACGAACTTACAAATCGCGATGGCTGCCACACACACACACACACACAGAGACAGATGGTTTGAGGTGAATTTTGGGTGACTGGCTTTATGAGGCGTCATAATGCGTTTATGTTGAGGTATCGCTTCAGAGCGAAGTCAGCTAATACAATTAGACAGATAGCGCAGCCACGCATGTCAAATGCATTCCGACAAACACACATGACAGGCAGGGGGCGGATTGCCAAATAACGGTAACTGCTATGCATCTGTTTTGGTCATTGCATTTGGGCATTTCAGCAAATTGTGCAATATGTGCCTATCATATTGGAAAATCAAATTTGGTGTTAAGGTAATTTGTAATTGGAACCTGAACATTCAAGTCTTTAAAGTATAAATTGTGTTAAAAGTTTGCTCGATCATAAATCAACAAAACCTTAAACTTGTTGCCATTTGAATTCTATGTTTAAGCAATGTTCAAAGCATCCACTAAGTGACTTAGCCACTTTTGGCACAATTTCTATAATATTTGAATAGGCAATTCATTGCCTATCTTGATGGAAAGTGTTGCCAAATCCAAAAGTTGCATGTTCTTGGCTCTGAATTAACAATTTAGACAACTTGTTGAGTGTTGGCCGACTCTCGAATTTCCTTACTGTTGCTGTCACAATTGTTTTAGATGACACGACATAGAAATTAAGTATGCAATAATTGCATAATGCGATTGCCAAGTGCCAAAACAGATAGTCAGATGAGCTGCTAACTGGCATTTGGCCAGCAAATGTTGCCAGTTGTGAATAATTAAGTCGAGTTCTGGGTGCGTGCGTGTGAAAAGTAACGCATTCTACCTGGTTCATATTAAATGGCCAACTAGAGAAAAATATTTTGACCAAGAGGGAATGTGGAGAGGTGAAAGTGGATGGGCGACGACAGCAAATCCAAAGCCGCTTAAATTGTGTGCTAAGTGCCGTTGAGCTTATAATGAAACAAACACGCACACACAAACACACACACACAAAGAGAGAAAGGATAAAAACACAAACCCAAACTCAGACAACGGCACTCATGCTCTACTCTTTTATTTTTCTGACAATGGTCAGAGAGAGAGAGGGAGGAGCGCGGCTCCCACGCAACTGCCACGCCCAGTTCCGTTAGTTTGTTGCTGTGTGTGTTTTTGTGACCAGAAGCAGGTAAAGCAAAGTGAGGTAAACGGCTAAAAGCGGCAACCACTGCCAGCAACCGCAAAAACCACCAACACAGACAGACACCAGCGCAAACAAGACACCCAACTAACACACACACATACTTACAGTTACACTAACACCCACTCGCAAACACCTACACGCACTCACAAAGTACAGGTCCTTGGCTAAGCGCCCGGCGACCGCAGTCAGGACAACGCTTAGGAGCTTTTGTGTTGTTCCAGCTTCTGTTATTGTTGTTTTCGCTTTTTATGATTTATTTACAAGCTAGCTAGCGAACAATTTCAGTGATTGATGGCCACAGTGCTGTGGCCAGAACTTGCCAGGACAATGCGACTACGACCAGGGCAACCTGAACGATGGTCTTCCAGTCAGAGCTTTATATTAATAAGGTTGGAACGCGTAATTAGCGTAATTATTTGGCCATTCATTCGCAAGCAAATCAACAATTTGATAGCTGTCTCAATCAAAAAGAAGCTTTTGGCCCCCCAGCTAGACACCATTGCTGCCACATCAAAGTGCTTTGTAACGCTGTTAGAGTTTTAGAGCCTTGACGCCTGATATGTGCGCCCCTGGAACCCAAACACTCCAACGTCTGCCCCTTGGGGCTGTCAATGTCGAAACGTTGTTGATCACACACAAATTGAATTGTATATACAATTGAATTTTTGAAAAATGGCAGCACGGCAGCCATTGCATTGATTGGGATGTGGATGTGGGTGTTCGAAGGAGAGAGGGAGAGACAGAGCGTTGTCTGTGCGGAGACAAGGTCCCAACTTGAGTTATGACATTCCTCTGAGGTCATACTGCCAGCAGCTGTGACTGACGCGACTGCCGGCAGCGGCGGCAGCGACTTTGGCAGTTTGGGGAATAGTTTTATGCATCGCAATTGACAGCTCAGGATGTTTGAAGGATTTGCTGCGTGTGCCTTGAGCCTTGAACTCTCTCGCTCTCTGATGCGCAGTTTTCAGTGGGTCAAGCAAAAGTAAACGAAAATGTTAAAAGCAAAATTTAAATTGAAGTAAATCTCATCAACACCAGCCAAATTATCATAAAATTTTGATTGATTTTCATCATGTATGTAAATAAATCTAATATTCTTATCATAAAATATGCATTGAAATTATTTTCAAATTTATGGCGTAGATTTATTGATAGTATTTGCATATTGCAGCAAGTGCTTAGAAGTTTGATTTTCATTGTTTTTAATAGTTTTTGTAGCTGTAAAGTTGTGACGTCAACTTGATCTGAAGCATGTGTTGTTCTTAGCCACATCTATTTAATATAACTATTGATTATTAAACAAGCTCGCTTAATGACATGCATAAAGTTGGCTGCATTCATTTCTGTGGCTAAGCTGTCGACAAATTGAAACCGATGCAAATTTGTTGATTCTCAATGGCGTCATTCCAAATATTTAGACAATAAAACAAGATTTGGGGCATTCAAGGCATTTGTTCTGCGGCTCCGCACAACAACAATGCATCAGTCAAGTGGAAAATGTGGTCAAGGTGACAAATGGCAAGGCAAATACAAATTAAACACACAAGTTGAGAACAAAATGCACTAAATAACATGCAAATGAGAGCTATACTCATCAAAATAAACATACTTTGTAGGGGTTGCGAAATGGAACCAGTTACAAATGTGCACTTCATGCCATACCACAGGACTTACAAGGAACTACAGCAATGTGTAGCTCGGTTCAGCTCAATAGACATTAAGCTTGACCACAGCAAGTGGAGGGTGATGTTTGCTAATGTTACTGCGGTGAGAATTTTCGTTTACACTTCGCATCGAGAAAGCGATTTTGTGGTCTTGAGCGGAACAATTTGCTTGTGTTGCAGTACCAGTGGCTTGGGGCACAAGTGAAAGCTGAAAATGCAAAGCCAAAATCCACCCGGCGAGATATTTTGCTTCCTATTTTTAATTAAAAGCGCAATATGGGCAAAAGTTAGAGGGTTAACCGGGAAGGGAGGTGGGTGGCAAAGGGTAAAGTGCAAAATGCATACACAGCAAAAGGCGCTGAGTGCGCTGCTTTACACACTCGACTGTACAATTCGATTAATTAGACGGTTTTTTGCCTTTGTAGTTGTACTTTTCTTTGATGCTGCTGTTTGTATTTGTTGTTGTTGTTTGATGTTTTGGGCTTTGTAGTTGCAGTTGTTGGTTTTTTTTGTTGTTTGCAACGCTTTAATTGCCGCCATTTCGCCCAATTACCGACGCTTTAAAATACGTTTAATTGAAATGCGAGCGACAACTGCACTGTTAATTACACCAAAAAGTCTGAAATCTCTCACACGCTCATTCTTCCTCTATCTTACCATATATATGTGTGCGTATGTCTGTGTGTGTGTGCTTTGGACTGTGCATTTTTATTGCGCTGCAACGGCAATTAACGGACAAATACGCGCAACAATAAATAGCGGCCAGCGATGCAACCAACGCTTGCAGCTGTTTCGATTTTTATGTTCCACCGTTGCCACTGAATTATTGCTGGTTCATCTTCTCTCTTTCGCTCGGGTGTGTGTGTGTGTTGCACGCAAGTTTGTTTTTATACTTTCTTTTTTTTTATCATGTAGCCTGAGCGTAACGCAGCTGGCAACATTAATCCAACTCCAGTCTCCACTCTGTCAGAGAGAGAGCGAAAGAGAACGATACAGCGACATGCATGCGGCTCGTAAAGCAACCAACAATGCTGCATTGTCCATTGGCCCGTTTCCGGTTGCTGTTGCTGATCTCCAATCCCAATCTGAACTCAAAACCCAATCCCCAAACCCCAATACCCACGCAACCCAAACCGCTGCCCGTTTGCTCATTGCATTTTTGCAGTGATTTGCATGCAGCGGCATGTCCTGCGAGGCCCCGTGGCCTGTCAGACTGTGCACACATACACATACACTTTTTTTCGCTCCGTCCGCACTTTCAATTGAACCGTAACGTGGATTGCCTTTTGGGCTGTGCCATAGGGGAGATGCATACGCACTCTCTGATTGCATCAACTTGAAATAATGTAATTAGTTTTTGTGCCGCGGTTAGCGGAGCGGTATATGTGTGGCTTGGCAATTGGTTTGGGAGTTCGGGAGTCAAAAGTTGTGTTCGCCCAATTGGAGCATCCATTTACCCGTATCGTTTGGAAAGTTGTTGTACTACATGATAAAGGTGTTGTCTGTGACAGACTTTTTGACCTGTTTCCGATTTCAATAAAACCCAGCAAAGAGCATCTAAAACAATTTGGAAATGTATTGCAACAAGATACTGTTTTGGCTGGAATAACAGCAGCTCTGTCAATAAAGTTGTATCAAGAGAGAGAGTCTAGGAAAAGTCGTCTAAATACTATTCATATGCTATATAAACTACTTACCCTGCAAAGGTTGTCCTAGTTCTACTTGTGGCCTATATTCGTACATGTAATATACTTGCGAGTAATATTTAAGTAGCTCTAAGACATGTTAGAGTGATGGAAACGCATTCCCCATTGCCTCTGCGAAGAAGAAGAAGAATCAGAGAGTAAGTAGCATCCGCCAATTAAATGGTAGCCATTTAGGGCTTTCTGTTGCTTCAGCTGAAATTATCGCAGCTTGACGTCCTTCGCAGTGCTGTCAAATAATTAATTAGAAAATAATTGCACGTAATAATTCATTGGTCCCGTCAGGACACTCAAACACATATACACACTCACACACACACACCCATATATATACATAGATACAGATAGATAAATAGTAGGAGACGTAAAACAGAAAACACAAACAGCCAGCGGGCAAACTCTGATTTCTTTCTGGCTAAATGGAAATTGGAGCAACAGCAGCTGGGCGCCAGTGTTGGTGTGGTTGTGTGTGTGTGTGTGTGTGTTGGCCAATTCCGAGCACTCATTCTGTATGCATTTGATTGGATGCCCCACACCTCGACGGCTGTCATGTTACATGCAGAACTCAAATTAATCATTGCTATGCAGCATAATTTATTATGTCACACTGTTAGCCGCAATGGCCGCAGCCGCAGGGGTAACCCAGGAGGCCAGTGCCAGTGCCACCGACAAACTGAACTACCACCACCACCACCCATTTGGGTGTGGGAGAGCTTGCAGCATAGGCGTTTACTTCCTGTGGTCGACTGGTTTGTCATGGCCCATTTAAAAACAGCGGATGTGTGGTTTACGTCTATGTGTATGAAAGAGAGTTTATGTGGGTTTGTTGATGGGGCCGTGCTCTTCAATCAAATGTGGAAAACTTTTGTATAATTAGAGGCCGACCCATTGTGTGCGCGCTGTTTTGGGGCCCCTCTTTTGATTTTATCGGGTTAATAGCCTTTGCATGTCGCTCTTTGTGGACTTAGGAGGTGTTAAATGTTTGTAATGGCCGCACATCAACTATAATCGCCATGGAATGAAAGTAATGAAGATGTTGTAAAAGTGCCATTGCATAACAGGCAGATTGTTGACTGATCAGCTTTTATGTAAGTGTGCGTGTTTGTGCGTTCATGTATAGGTGTGAAACAACAAACGGCTTCCGTTTCGCCACACACGTATTTTGCATAAATTTTCCATTGTTTTTGTTGACTTAAAGTTCGCTGGCAGCCTGCCATGAGTCATGAGTCCTTTTGACGCACATTTTTGCGGCTAAATAAACTGTTAATTAAAACAGTTTTGTGTTTCCCTTTTTTTTTTTAATGAACATTTTATCAACAATTGTTAGTCAATCAAAAACACTTTCCCATCATAGAAAAAACGCCAGTTTAAATTGTATTTCATATTTTTAAAATTTATTTTTATTGCGTTTTTTTTATATTTTCATTTTGTTTTTTTCTTGTTTGTATGAATCTCAAATATTTTTTTTTGCTATTTTATTTGCCATTCGCATACATTATTACATTTTCTGTACCTTTTTTTTTAAGATTTCCCATTTTTTTTTTGTTTTGTTTATTTTTGTTATCTCTTTTGTTTTGTATGCTTGTTTACAATTTGTCACAACCTTACAAATTGAAAATTGATATAAACCAATAAATAGTTTTTGTTTAATGAAATTTGTCTCATGTGTATAGCCATTTTGTTCTGTGTTCATGTATGTAAAAATTAAAGAAAATATAGTCGATATGGGCTTAAAATTGTTGTATAGTGAACACAAGTATTGAGCATGTCGTCGGCTAGAGGGTAGGGAATTGGAGCTGCAGGGTTTTGTGTGATTGTTGCGGATGTCCGCTAATATATAATACTATTCGTCTCTCATTTGATCAATTATCAATTTTGTTTGTAAGGAAGCGCTTAACTTCTAACTCACGTCGCTCTCTATACACAATGATAAATTTTTGAAAAATATTTTCCATCATCTAAAATTTTGAGAAAAAAAACCAAGTTCATATCTTCCGGGATGGGTTAATTTTGATTTCAATATGTTTTCAACTCATATATATATATATTTTGTTTTTTTTGTATTTTTTTATTTTATTTCAATTTGCGTTTTGCATTTGTTTGCTTTGTCCATTGATAAAAACGAATGGTACAACTTACAATTTGGCACATCTTTAAAGATTAGTGTTTTTGTTTTCTTGTTATATATAATATATATATATTTATATGTATAGTTTATATTTATACTTTATATAACGCCTAGGCGTATGCTCTATGTGAAAGTGAACAAAAGCGGCGCCTGGCTTATGGTAAGACTACACAGATTATAGATTACAGCTTAAAGTTTCGTCATTCTTGTTCTTGCTCTTGTACTGGGTGTTCAAATGGGGAGGGGTGTTAGTTAGGGAAAAGGGAAGGCGTTGTACAGAAAATATGAATATGTCAAATAAACATTAAAATATATGTATATTATTGTTTGTAAGTAGGTATGTTTGTATACATATATAATATATTTATAGCTGCAGTGTTTGATTGAATTGCATTTTGCATTTTACATATTTATAGGTTGATTTTAGTTCATACCTTGCTTAAGACAAAAATTGTGTTTTGTTTTAAAAAATTTGCGGTGGAAGTTGAGTTTATAAATTTTTCTTTTTATATGTTTTAAGTTTTAATAGCTACTTGGTTTATTTTGCCATGTTCATCAAACCCAAAAGTTTTTTTTTTGTTGTGTTTCGTGTATGTGCGGCCAAAAAAGTTTTTGCTTTCACTTTTTGGTTGTCTATTTTGTTAACATGTTTTGCGCTATTTTAAAAAGTTTCATTTTTATTTTATTAAAGTTATTTACGTGTCTATTTTATTCACTTGAAAGCTACATTTAATTTGGCAATTGTTGGGTTTGATTTGATTTTTTTCTTCATCATCATATTGTATTATGATATATATGTTTTTGTTTGTCATCAGCATAAAAACTAAATCTAACTAAAAATCATTTTTAAATATAAACTTTGGCTTGAAAAATGTCAACGTAATTATGCTTAAAACATTAAATATAAATTGTTATTTTTTTGTTTTGTATTATTATTTTTATAAAACATTTTAAATTTGAGTATGACATAAATTGCTTCGAGTTTGCTTTTGTGTGTGTGTGCGAGAGTGTTGGCTGTCTCTAAGAAAAAATACATCATAAATATTTATATACAATCTGAAACATTGAATTGTAGAATAAAAAACACAATATTGAAGCTCTTGGGGCTCAATAGACTCTCCCTTTGATAGCTTTATGTACGTATACGTAATATTTATATATAGATATAATTTCGATTGGAGAAATTCGAATAGAACACCTAAGGAGCAATTGCACAATTAAACACACACACAATAACGAATCAAAGGATTTGTAAGGTATTTTTTTCATTTATCATAGATATTTGCTTTTTTCTTTGTTTTTTTTTTTTTTTTTTTTTGTAAACAACTAGTACTAATTTCAGGACAGTAGCTGCCTAAGAATCGAAATAGAGAACAATGTCATATAATTTGTTGAGCATTTGTATTGCATTTGTGTTTTGTTTTCATTTCAATATTACACAACGTTAAAAGTTAATTGTGTGCGTTAGATTTGATAGTGTGTTAAAAATAAATTCTTAGCTTGCTTAGGGAAGGTTTTTTTCTTTTGGGGTCTAGACCCAAAACTGAACAACACTGAAAACGATGTGAAGTTATTTCATTTATAATTTTTGGATTTTGTTTTTTCCTTTTTGCACAACACACAAAGAAAGTGCTATGGAGTAAGAGCTAAAAATGTATCTATATATATTTTTTTTTCGTAATGCTTACTACACAATATTCACGTTTTCGGTTTTCTCTGTCACTGGAAGCTTGAAGTTAAAAACTATTATGTATTTATTATTATTACTCAATAATCATTTTTTTTTTTTTTTTTTTTTTTTGCTGCTACGGCCGCATTAAAGTAATTATTATTGTATATTCCAAGGATATGTCTACGTGTTGATCTTTTTGCATTTACTTATGCGCTACGAGTTGAGCAATTTCATTTTGTTTGAGTTGAGTTTTGCAATATTAGCTGCCGAAATAAAATACTAGGAACAATGAGTAAGCAAAGCAGAGCAAAATATTTTAAATAGTAAATTCGATGACAAAGGGATAAATATGAGTATTTTTTTTTTTTGGAAAGATCTAAAAATGTATAAGGAAATTTTGAGTCAAGAATTTCAAATTTGAGTTATGATTTGTCAACATTTGCGTATAATTGAAAAATAATATCGAAATTATTGGGTTATGCTTTGTTTTTGTTGCTTCTTGTTTACTATAAACTACAATGCTAAATGTAACATTTACATGAAACAGAAATAATCATATATAAATATAAAGCTAACTTAATGAACGAAACTATTAAACAAAAAGTGTATTTTTGGGTGGTTTGGATTTTCAGTGTGCAGCCTGAAAGTACATAAAAATTGCTCATTTTTGATATACAAATACAATATCTATATAGGTATAATAATTATAGATCCCGTAGGTATATATATATAATATATATATATAAATTCTAATCTTTCGCACAAAATTTCAGCATATGTTTTTTTTTATGTTTTTCTTTCTTTTTTTGGTAAAAATCTACGCATGAAGCACGTTTTGCAAACTAATTGCCATTTAAATATTTCATCTTATTTTGTTTTTTGTTTTTCTTGGACGACATTGATTTGCTTTTTGTTTGTGTATTCTGATTTTTTTTTTTTTTAATTTTTGACTTAATTTGCCACAAGTTTGTGGCTGTTTTAAGCTTTGATTTTCAACTCTCCATATAGTGTATTGTTATTGTTGTTGATGTTTGTAAATCTTTGAGCGTCTGTTCTTTGTGGTATTTTGAGTATCTCCATCTATTCGGCTTACATAGATTTAACTGCTACTTACTGCACTGTAGAGAAGGAGTATTAACGTCTAAGGTGTTTGTTTTTGTTTCTTGTTCATACATTGAGCATTTTCGTGAGTAGTTCAAGTGCATTATTTGGCTGACTTGTGTAGCATTCTAATATGGCGTAAAACGGTTGAAGCCACCGCGATACATGGTTGCCTGCAACAAGATAAAAGAGTAAAAGAAAAATACAAGCAATGAGTAAAATATAATATTATATATGTATATAGATATTTGGTATATATTTTTATCGGTTTTTATATTGATGTTTTGTGACGAAACTTACCCCATAGCCGGGCACGGGTCCAATTCCATGTCCTAGATAAGGATCCGCATACTCGCGCGCATAACTAAAAATATTTCGTTTGTATCTTATTAGTTAAATATCATAAAAGTTATTAATTAATGTTAAAGTGTTAAAGTATGTGATATGTGAATGTTGATTCCATTTTGGGTTATGTTGTTTTCATTAGTTGTTAGTTTTGATTCTTGCTCCAGCGAAACGTCTTTGTGTAAAATAAAATCTTGATTTTCCAAACTTTCGTCTCTTGTTCTCTTCTTAATTTCCCAGTTTTTTTATGGGTTAGTTTTTAGTAAAAATTGTTAAGTTTTGATATGGTTTTGCAAAATTGTTCAATGGTTAGTTGTATGTTCCCGATTGTCGTCGTTAGACTCTTTCTACACTTGAAAAGTTATTGTATGACAGTTGAATTGTACAAATGAGAATAAAATCAAATAAATTAGTCAAGTGATAAGTTAAATTATAAAAAATACGTTTTCAAACTATAATAATAATAATATAAAACTAGATTAGAATAATAATAAATACTACAGCTAAATAAAATATTACCAAACGTAAGCTACAAAGTAAATAAATAACTTTTTTACTACTTAAGAGTCGAAAATACATTATCTATGTTAGTAACTTCTTGACCCCACCACGATTGATGTTCTGAGTCCAATTATCAAGTCCAAAAACAAGTTCAGTAAGTGAATGCAATGTATTGATGGTGTATGTTTAATCATGAGTATTGTGGAGAAACCTTTTTGTGAGTGTGAAGGCAGCTTCAGCATTCGCTGAGGCCGCGTGAGATAGAAACTTACCCTGCTACGGTGGCATAGCCGAGTGGCTGTTGGGCAGCTGCAGCTGCAGCAGCGCCGTATGCGGCTCGGGCAGCAACCGCCGTATAGGTGGTGGCCGCTGTGGCATACGCCTGCTGCTGGGCCTGAGACAGGGGTGTCTTTAACAGCGGAGCAGTGGCCTGGAATAATGTGAAGCAAATTGTGTGTTAAAGGGCGGGCGGGCTGTATCAACTAAGTCATCGGCAACGACAAAACTAGCGACAGGTGATAGAAATATTGAGCAAAATGGCAAAAAGAGTTAAAAACCTAAACCGTGTAAATAATAATAGTAAGAAAACAAATTAACATTTAAAGAGTGCAAACAAATTATATCATTTATAGGGTGGTGACCAGCGAATTTGAACTACAAAAAACCCAAGATGCCAAAGATCCGTTGGAAATACTATATTATAAATTTATCATTATTATCAAGTAAATGCTACAAACAAAGCGCCAAATAATGTGCAGGGTATTATAAAGAACTTATAGCATATTATAGATTAGCTAGGATTACGTTTATAACTTAGATCAGACATGGGTGCAAGACATAAAGCGCAGTTTTCACGTAGTATCAAATAAAACAAATATATATATATTATATATATACAACACGCATACACAGAACCAAAACTCAATATTAATAATATTTGGGCACAACATTGGATCTTAATTGATTATATTGTAGTTGCATTTGCAAATTGCTAGCTAAAAATGATTATTTTTACCAAAACATTCTGTGGTACCGGAATGCGGTTGATCGTATGTGGGTTACTGTTTAGCGTAGTCACAGTGCGGCGCTGTAAGTTTTTCGATATATATTTGGTATAATTTTTGATATAATTTTTATGTTGTAGTTGGATTTTTTTTTAAATTCGTTTTGTTATTTTCAATAATGTTGTAACGATATTTGATGCAGTTGTTGTAGTTGTTGTTGTTGAGTATGTTGTAACAGTCGTGAAAAAGTAATCAAAAAAAGAGTACTTAGTAAATACGAGAATGATCACAGCATTGAAGAATAAATATATTTTCTTTAAATATATATGCTACATAACTATATATAGATTTGACTGGAGTTACCATTATGTATTTATAGATTGCAAAAGCGAAATTGAGAAACCAAAACCAAGTTTTTTGTTTTAAATGAAATTTTAAGAAAGAAAATCATTTTGAATAAAAAGAATAGTGACAGAGAGAGAAGAGCGGCATGCAGCCTGGAAGTATGCAATGGGCCTCGTTCAAAGCGTTTTTTGTTGATTTTATTCTTATTGTTGGCATTATTCTTGAACACTACACGCGTGTAAAAATGTTATACTTAGATAGTTTTTGGAAAAAAGGCGTTAACAAGATGAATTCAGGATGCAAATAAGTAGTCGCATGATAAAAGTTAAATGAGACGTAAGTGTTCAAACGCAATGGTAAAATACATATAAAAATACATAAAAGCAATTATTCATGGATGATTATTTGGTAAATGACGCTCATCACTTTAAAATAGTATAATATATACCTATATATTATATTATGTGTTGGTTTTTTTTTGTGTTTTGAATATACTATCTGTATATATGAGTAAATTTTACAGACGCAAATTGCACGACCAGTTACCAAAGAAAAATAAAAAAAAAACATAAAATAAACCATTTCTCAAGTATTATGTGTGTGTGTGTGTATCTTAAATACGCGTCGTTAGTGTGATATGCAAATAACTAAACAAAAATAAGAGTAGGTAGAATACAACACATATATAAGGAACAAGAAGATAAAGAATATTCTGTTCACAAAACCAAGTCAAATAATGGCTTCTTTTCACAAGCTACCATCAAAAGTATAAGTATGTATGTATGTACGAAAGTATATATATTATAAGAAAATAGTTAAGAGAGTGTTCTTAATTCGGTGTTTGGGTTTTTGTTGTACGGTTAGCGTATTAATTTGAATAAGTTTCATTACATTTAACATGGCGGCTGGCTGTGCGGCTGGAACTTCAGTGACCGGTTTGGCTGCCTGTAAAATTTATATATAATATATATATGTATATATATTTCGTAAACGTAAGAGTGGGGCAGCTTTTAACTAGATATTAACATAGCTTAACATATAGTACGTACATATATCAAAATCAAATTATATGCCTAAATATTTATTTATCTGAACTAGTTGAGCTAGATTTAGAATTTTGATAGACTTACCTGGAAGCGTAGATTTGGATCAGCGGAAGCAGCAGCTGCTAAGAAGGGATCATAGTATACGCTATATGTTTAAGGAAGAAGTAAGTAAAACGAAAGCGTTGTATTATTAACTGATTCTAGGCACTTGTAAATATAGATAACATTATGATAACCGAGCCAGATTAGGCGAAACTTAGTTAAATCCGACTCGATTGTCATATTGGTAGCACTTAAAAGCAAAATTCAAAAAATTTGTAAACATTTTATATTCATTTGATAAATATAATTTTTTTATTCATATTTTTTTTAACGCACTTGTGTGTGGGGTAAATGGTTGTGGGTGCTATGAGCAAGAGACAAGGGCAAAGTTTTGTCGTTTACCAATGGGTAAAATAATATTTAAATTAGTGCCGCAAAACTTTTGCCATTGTCTTTTGTTGGGTCGTTTTCATTTCTTGTACCGGGTGCATTGGGTAAAATGACTGAAACTTAAGGCGTAACTCAAAAAAAAACTTAAAAAACTTCCTGATATATATATCCTAACCGTAAGCCCCCAAGAATAAACCACCTGAATTGCCTAGCAACTTATACTTTGGACTATTTTGTTTGTTTGCCCTGTCCTGTTGTTCTTTATTGATGACGAGCTGATTGTTAGGTAATGCATATGCATATAAGTAAATCATAAACAGAACACTAGCAAGGATAATCAGCAACCATACTATATGCGGTAAGTAAGTAAGTACGCATTCCATTTGCCCGAAAAAACAACTACGAAAAAACAATTCTTGCTTGACTTCTGCATTTGAATAGACAGAACAGACACTCATGCACCTAGCTAAATTAGTTGGGTAGAATTCATATATATGTATATGTTTGTTTGGATGTATGTGTAGTAATGGTAGCATTTTCATCGTTATCATCTCATTAGACATTCGCTATTATAATGCTTTAGTTATAGAACAGCAGCCACATTAAGAAAACACAAAATTGAACAAGTTTATAGTGGAAATAATAATGTAGTTGAGGAAACATGCGCGACAGCAGCAGCAGCAGACGCATTAATTATTTAAAAATAAAATATATATAGATATGTGTGTAAAAATAAGCCACAAAATATAATAATACATAGATGTAAATGTTTAGTTCAAGTTCATCATACGCCTAGTGGTACACAATATACAATTACGTATGTCCCTCAAACCACAATTAATCAAGAAATTAAAAAGTATATATAAAAATATATTCAACGATGCCAAAGAAACTGCTCATAATCAAGAATATATAAATATAGAGAGAGATATATGTATGTATATTTAAGTTTATATGTTGTAGTTGGCGTGCGTTAATTGGTGTCTGCTTTCGTAGCTGTAGTTGATTTATACAAGAGACAAGTCTAAACTTGCAATTCAAATAAGATGGTTCATTAGGCAAATGTGACGCTATACAATATAGTTATTATATACTTATTAAAAACGTTACACACACAAGGTAGCTAAATGTATATATTTTGAAAAAAAAAAAAACACAAATCACCGCATTGACCAAAGAAGAAAAAAAAAACGAGAGAGACAAAAACAACGTTAAAGCTATGAAGAACAAACTTGACGCTCGACGGTTTTTTTATTGGGTGGACAGGAGTGTGTGTTTGGGGTGGTTGGTTGTGGGTGTGGTTGTGGGTTAAGTGTGTACAAGATGATGATGCGTGTCTTGGTAATAGCAACATCAGCAGTGACAGCAACAGTAGCGCATACAACCTGGCGTATGCGTGATAATTGATTGCATGCAAGTAATGTCTACCAGTTGTTGTTGCTGCTGCTGTTGCTGCAGCTGTTAAATGCTGTTGATTTAAGTAAGCAGTTTTCAGAGCGAGCGTAGACACCACATGAACAAAAAGTAAGTGCGCTAAAACTACATTCAGTATATATATAATATGGAGATTATTTAACCAAAAAAGAAATAAAAAAAATAAATAATCAAGATACAACTAAGAACTACAGTTTGGTTTATATTTTTTTTTGTGGCGATATTTGCGACGGCGACGCGTTTGTTTGTTTGTTTTTTATTTTTGTTTGTTTGGGGCAACGTTGAGTGTGCTCTACTTACGGCGCAAATCCATGCAAAGCGGCAGCATTGTTGGCCGCATTGGCCGACGCTGCCATGGAAGCAGCAGCCGCAGCAGCAGCGGCCGGCGTTTGAGAAGTTGCAGCAGAGAGGCGTGCCGCATACGCAGCGGCGGCAGCAGCATTGGCATTACCAGCCACACCCGAGTTCTGTGCAGCGGCAGCAGCAGCCAGCGATTGCTGCAGTGCCGAATGTTGCTGAGCGGCAGCAGCAGCAGCACTGCCAGCGGCAGTGGGTACTCCGACAGCCTGCAGCGTCGGCTGCAGCTGGGCCAGCTGTGGGGCGAGAGCGTGCGCATGGGCATGCGGATGTGTGTGACCGGCAGCAGCGGCTGCGGCGGCGGCAGCGGCATGCTGTGAGTGTTGGGCAGCGGCAGCGGCTGCCACTGCGGCATGTTGTTGCTGTTGCTGCTGCTGTTGTTGTTGCTGCTGCTGTTGATGTTGTTGCTGCTGTTGCTGTTGATGTTGCTGCTGTTGTTGTTGCTGATGGTGCTGCTGCTGCTGTTGGGCGGCTACTGCAGCCACGGCAGCGGCGGCCACTTGACGTTGCTGTTGCTGCTGGGCGGCGGCAGCGGCGGCTGCCAGCGCCTGATGATGGTGCGGATGATGGGGATGATGGAAGGGTGTGGCACCGACCACGCCCACGTGTCCACGTTGTATGGCAACTCCACGCATGGCAGCGGCAGCGGCTACGGCGGCTATAAGGCGGCCAAAGTAGTAGATGTTTTTTTCGGTTGTTTGGATTTTTGGTTGATTTTCATTTTTGATTTAGATAAAGATTTTTGTTTTTTTGCAACGATTTGTACACAAAATTTTTACCAGTGTACAAGTGTGTGTGTGTTGTAAGTGTGTGTGTGTTTGTTTATATACACACGCATTACATTTTTATACATGTTTCGTGTGTATATGTGTGCGTGTTTGTGTGCAAAAAGTAGAAAAAAGGAAAAGAAAAGAACATAAAACTCATGCGGTTAGTTTCTCTCTCTTTTTTTTATAAGTTTAAGTATATATATAAGTATATAATATATTAAGTATATATAGAGTATATGTTTAGCAAAATACTAGGCATTAAGTAGTAACTGTTTGTATGTATGTATGTATGTTTGTATATATAGTTTAAGTATCGATTGAGCGTTGAAATGATTTTGGTATATACATATAACAATACATAAGACATACGTGAAGTCAGTCATATTTAAAGGGGGATTCAGTTCGCAACATACTTAACATTAAATATATATATATAACATTGAATTACCAAGAAATGCTACGCAGAGTTGTATTTTTTGTTTGTTTTTTTTTTTGCTTATAACATTACCATTAACAATACGAAAAACATTAGACCGATCTGCAGTTAAGTACAAACATATATAAGATTTATAATATTACGTGTGTATGCAACAAGACTTTTTGTTTGATGTTTAAAAAAAAACTCATGACACATATTTCCTGTGAATGTAAAATACAAAGCATATAAAACGATTCAACTAATGTTGGTATATTCAAAAACCTTTAACCTTAAAGTTCAATCAAAACTAGCATAAAACACATATGTATATAGAAAACTATCGATTAAAATTTAATAGATGAAAAAATAAGCCTGCTTAAAGCTGTTAGTTTTAAACAGTTTCCGCATGGGATGTTAAATATATTATTAGCTGGATGGCATTGGCAGCAATGCTTGCAATTAAAAATGAATGTTGTCCTCAATAATGAACAGTTTTGATGCACGGCCGCAATCACCACGCCAAAAGCCTGCTTCTGGCAATAATGGCAACCTCAGCGACAATTGTGGCAATGATTGAAAAATCCAACACACGAAGTTATAATTGAAAGGTTTTAGGCCAAAAATATATTGTAAATTTATATGCCTAATATGCAATTAGCATTTAATTAGCACAGTTTTTAAATATAAATTTATGTTGAAAAAACAAATTTTTTTTTTTTTGATATTAATAAACGAGAAGCATAAGCTCTAAGCAATCAAGGCATAGAACATTTTTTGTTTGGCCATGTCTGTTTGGTAGCATGCAAAAAACTGTAAACGTAACGCGTTCAAGATGTGGCAACAATTAATTTAAACTTTTATTTTTCATATCGAGATTTTTTTAAAAATATTTTAATCTTTTCCTAATCTTAAGCGATGAAAACACATAAGGAATAAACGTGCAACAATTGCCAAGTAAAAACATATCGAGAATATAAACAGATATATAGAAAACATAGAGACAAAAATATGTAAATGTAGAGATAGATATAGAGAGTTTGCTAAAAAGACTAATTCTCTAAAAGTAATGCCTTAAAAGAAATGCTTGCTGCGCAATAATTGGCTACCGTCACACGATAAAAGGGTATACGATATACATTATTACGATATACATTAGGTAGTAAGAGTACGTACACTATATGATTAAAGCTAAAAGAAACCTTTCCATACTTAACAGCTAATTACAGTTGTCATGTGAGCAATTTGCCACTAGTTGGTTGATTGATTGATTCTTGGGATTTATGTGTGTGTGTTGCGTGTGTGTGGCTGTGTGTTTGCCTAGCCGAAGAACAATGCAAATCTCAAGGGCGCCAAAAAGGTATGCAATATATATGTAGTACTTAGCATATAGTCAAACCCAAATGCGTAACCAAATTAACAAGACAACAAATATAGTATATATATATAATAGTATTCGGTATATGGTACAGATCTCATGGCTAAGAATTTGTGACTAGTTGCTGTTGTCGTTGTGTGTATGTATGCGTGTATGTGTCTCAGCGATATTTGTAAATTTTTGAATTCTGCTTTTGAGTTTCTTTTTTTTTTATTGGCGATCGAGACTTTTTTCAAATGTACCTCCGCCGTGTCGTTGTTGCTGCAGTTGGGCCTGTCATAGCACTGTGCGTTGGATGGCGTTGCGTTAGCATAATGGGCGTGGCAGCAGAGTGCGCTGCTGTGGGCGTGGTTGGGTTGTGCGTCGCGTTTGCCACTTGTGCCGCTTGTGCCACCGGCAGTGGCATTTGCAGCGCCATCGGTTGCAACGTCGGCGCTCCGGCACCCATGGGCGCACCCAAAAATGGCCAAGCTGCGGCAACTGGCAGCCGATAACCTTAAGGTTCACATATTACACGTTCATAAATTTCGTTAGATTTTTGCGATACATTCGATGTTTGAAAATGAGCTAGTGTGTATGTGTGTGTGAGTGTGTATGTGTATGTTGTATTTACATATCGAATTGGGGGATGCAGTGAATGGCGTTCTCTTGATTTGGTTTGGATTTTTTGTTTTGTTTTGTGGTCTTGCTTAGGTCTAGTGCTAATTTAAAGCTTTTTGGAACGCGATCAGTTACAAACATTCGAGTGTGTGAGTGTGTAGATTTGTGTGAGTGTATACATAATAAGTAATAAGTAATTACGCTAAGGAGCATTTCCGACAATGTTCAGACCAAAGTACCAGACCAAAAAATTATGTCAAAACGTAAAAACAAACTCAGGACATGTAATAAAAATTATTAAAAAAAAAAAATACAAACATAACGCACATACAACAAAATTTGGTTAAAAGATGTGTCAAACAAAATGATATTGATTTCTCAGATATATTGTATATATATGTATATATATTGTAAATATATATGTCGTTATAAATAGTATATTTATATAGAGTAGTTAAGTAGTATGCATAAGACAACACAGCCGCAATATGCTAAATTCATAACCATCATCAGATGATCATACGATCATCATCATCATCATCAAGACTAGAATGTAAAATGGCGACGCGCCTGTTTTAGAATGGGTTATCGAGCGTTACAATACGTTTTATCGATTCAATTTGTTTCTTATTTTATGTGTATATTTTTTTTCTCTATGTTTGGTTCAATTTGATTTGGGTTATATGCAAAGTAAATGACGCAAAAAAGGAAACAGTTACAAACAGTCATCAAATATTTAGTATAATAATAATAATAATTATGTAGGTATACGAGTATTATATAAGTATGCATACAGTTTCAACGCGGAACCTAACAATTCAATAATAATGTATCAAAGTATCAAAGTAAAGAAAAAAACATCGTACATAGGTTAGCTGAAAAATTAAATGCAATTTCAAAATCATGATATCATCATCTGTCAAAGAACCCAGAAATATATATATATTTATATGTAGATGTATTATCGATTTTAAGACCTGCCTCGCATAGTTTTCTTATTTTTGTTTGTCATTGATGTTTGTAGTTAGTTTTTGTCGCTTACATGCTAGTAAATGTTCCATGACTTATACTTATATATGTATATGTATTAAAAAAATGAAAGGGTCTTGTATACATTAAAAATAACTTATTGTGTTCTTGTTTATATATATTTATATGTATGTGTGATTGATTGTGTGTGTGAGTGTTCAGTAGTTGTGTGTAGTTCTTTGAGAATTTATAACAAAATACGGCAGGCAATAAATACAAAATACAAATACAGCCAAAAATACAAATAAAACGTGACAGAACGCTTACCTTCGGGCCATTGTACGCAAACTGCATTCATTCATGTGGATTTATAGAAAATTGTTATAGTTTTATTTTGTGGTATTTATTCATTTTATATTTTTTTTTATTTTTCGTTGAGTTTGTAGTTTTCGTTGTTGTTGTTACAGGCATGAAAAAGTCAAGAGAAAATATTTGCATTAGTTTTACATTTATATTGTCATTTTAAATAGTATATATAGTTCGTATATAAAGCTTTTGACACGCAGCTCGATTACATTTACAGGTTTTGGGCCGTGCTAATACAGTTACAGAATAGTTTTGAAAAATCTTTTAAATAATTTAAATGCTTAGAGTGGGAGACTTTTTCAGCACACAAAACATGCACTTATACATATGTGTGTTTATTTGTATTTAACAAACATTGATTTAGTTGTGTTGATATTTATTTAGTTTGTTTTTCGTTCAACTCAGCAGCTTTAAAGGCTAAAAACGTATTGTGTTCAAGCAACAAATTTCGGCTCTATTTACTTTGACTTAAACATTGTTGAAGTTTATTTTACAGCTTTGCATGCTCTGTTGTCTTTTGTGTCACACAATGTCCGCCAATTGCCATCGCATGGCGATGCTTTGTCGTGGCGCAAAAAAGTATGCAATAGAAAATGTCAAATGCTTTGGGTGTTCACAACGACAGACACAATGATGCTATGCAAATGCTAGTTAAATAACAAATAATGTCAAATGCATCCTGTCACAGTTTGGTTATATTCAAAGCAATCTGCTTACGATCGACTCTAAATAAATAACACCCAAATAAAAAGGAAAAAGACGGAGGGTAACTATAACTAGCAAAAAATCGGAATGAATGCAGCGAAATACATGTCAAATAGACAGACAGGCAGTTAGGGAGTTGTTGTTGTTTTTGGCGTTGCTGTAGGTTTGCTGGGGCACATTAAGTTTAACATGTCAAAGGATCAACGAAAAAAAAAGAAGATATATGTATATATATGGAAAGGACCAAGTGCCGTGCAGCGTGGAAATCAACATACGACTACGAAGTAGAAGACGAACTTTCTTGCAAATGCACACTGAATGTGTGAGGTTGCAAGTGTGTTAGTGTGTGTGTGTGTGCGAAAAGAACACATTTGCATAAGACACAACGACTATGGAGTCAAAATAAAATGCTTCTGCTACGGCCGAAGGACATGCAGGCATCTGAAGTTCAAGGAAAGTTTTCTTTTTGTGCTCTGTACTTTGTAGTTTTTTTTTTTTATATATTTTTTGTGCAAAATTTATGTGTGTGCCGCAACATGTTTGCAACTTTGTGGTTTATTTGTAATTATCCTTTATTCCCATCCCTCCTTCAGTGTGTGTATATATGTGTGGTGTGCCTGCTGTTTGCTACTAACGTCAACGTAACGATCAGAACAACAACGTGAGCACTGCTCATGCATTCCTGTTCCCTCTGCTAATGCTGCCAGCAGCCATTTGCCAGGCAAAGTGAAGCCAGTTCGAAACGTGATAAAGTGAGTGCCTGACTATAAGAAGGAACCCTTCTCGTATACACACATATCCAACTGCTGTTGCCTTGTTGGTTTGTGTTTGACTGCGTCTATTTCTATAATATGCCGGAAGCCGCATAAATAGCTTGGCGTCTCCGACGGACACACAGCTCGCATTTAGTGCAACGCAAATGAAGCGCATTACGTGCACGTGGCGAGCAGGGAACGAGGCAAGAAAAGCCAAGTCAAGCCAAGGTAAAGGCACAAGCACCACAAGGCAGTTGGACGCAAAAAAAAAAAAAAAATGGGGCTAAAGATGCTACTGCCAGCCGCATGTGCAGCATCTCAGCTTGTGTCCGTCTGTCCATATGTCTCATTGTCTGATTGTCTGCCTGGTTGGTTGGTTTGGTTGGTTGGCTGGTTGTCTGTAAACCAAGTTTGTTGGCGATACAAAAGCATTTTGCATGTCCTGTCCACATGATGGCAAAAACTCGAACTCGATGGAAGCAGCAGCTGCTGGCAACGTTTCAGCTGCTTTCATTTTAGCCCCCGCTTAGTTCGGTTTTGGTTGGGTTGGTAAGCGGCTTATCGTATTTGAGGCAAAACTAAAGTATAGATTTTGCGCTGTGAATACTTTTTAATGGCAGCTTGCATGGCAAGACGATTTAATCAGCAGCATTATTTATTATACATGGCATGGAAAAGTTTCTAGCTGCTGCCACTGCCATTGCTACTGCCACTGCTGCTGTTGCTGCCATTTTTTATTTTCGTTTTGTAAGTAGAGAAAGTTTTTAAGCAACCGCAACTTCAAATGAAATTGTGTGCACTGCAAACGTAACGAAACATTAAATATATCTAAGAACTTCTAACTGACACAAGTTTGCATTAAAAACCACACAAAACGAAACCAAAACTGGAGCTAAAAGAAAAACAGTTATATGTATATGCATATGTATCTATAAGGTGAAGATTAAGTATACGAGATTCATTCTTTGTGTGGTAAACTTTCATTTGAAGTATAGAACATACAGGGAGATTAACATGGGATTTAGTATTGGACAGTTTTTCATGCTGGGACTGTGAGTATCGAAATGCTTAAAGTGGTTGAGTATTTAAGTTATATAAGGCCAATTGTGGGATTTTCAATATCATGCCACCGTAAGCGTGCAACATGCCTGGACAGAGAATTGGTTGTTACATTTAAGGAGAAGGTTTTTATTATTTTCAATGCCTAGACAACATTAAGTGTACGAGCTTTTATATTTTTGGTTTGTTTAGCAAGCAACAGTCACAAGACATATAACAAATGCGATTTGGTATTTTCATTTAAATTTGTTCTCTGATTTGCTCACCTAGAGCTGGAGCCGGTATGGCACCGTCTTTGGTCAGTACAACTGTGTCGTGTGTGAGAGAAAACAAAATAAATAAAAGAAGTTCAGGTTTAATGCCATTATCAGAATTTGTTCAATCATCCGTAATCAATAATAAAATCGGTAATATGAATTCAAGTTCAAACACTTTATTTAACAACTAATAACAACGAAAAATATAACGAACAACACAAAAAACGAAAACGTATATTGACGTGTGTTTGTGTTTATTGTTTGGGTTAGTAGCCGCAATATCCAGTAAAAGTTGTTAGAGTGGCATTTATTGGCAATTCAGCTAACAAGTTTTTTTTTGTTGATTGCCATACGGCTTGTCATATGCTCTATTAACAAGTTCTTGAAATGAAATCAAAAGTAACAACAATTTTCCAAGAGCAAAAACATTTTCATTAGGAAACATTCGTTTGGTAGCTAAAAATTTCAGCAGCCACCAAATAGAACTTGATGTGAAAAGTTTAGCAAACAACAAAAAACCAAAAAAGAAACCAGAAACGCAAAAGTGAAGAAAGTTAAAAAAAAAAATTAAAAAAAAAAGTATGGCAACACTAAACACAACAAACAACGGCAGCAACGGCCAGTCAAATGTTATGGCAGTTGTATTAAAGTTTATTATTGTTGTTGTTTGTTCTTGTTGCTGTTGTTGTTCTTGTTTAAGTTGCCGTTTGCGTGCTCCTCATTTCTTATAGTAGTTCTCTTCTAGGCCAGACGTAATTGCATTTCTTTGTTCAACATTTTAACTTGTTTCACTACATAGCTTACACTTAGCTCCTTGTAGGTGTTATACAGTTTGTGTGTGTGTGAGTATATAAGCAGGTGTATGTATATGTGTGAGTGTGTGTTTGTTTGTGTTTTGTGAGTGTTAGAGCAACTTACCGTTGGGTACTGCTGTCACTTTTTTGGTTTGTACACGTGCAGTGGCGTTATTCACCTTCACAATGGTTATTGGTAACGAGACAGAGATATATAGATAGAGCGAGAGAGGTCGAGAGTAACGAGTTCAAATTAACGAGTTGAGTTGAGTTCAGTTGCAGCGAGCGTGGTATTGGTGATGGGTTTATTTTTTGTTGTTTTATATTTTTTTATATATTTATTTTTTGTTTGTTTATGGTTCATATTGCATGTATAAAAAATGTAGAAATAAATTTTGTGTTAGTTAACAATTACAATTGGATGTGGTGTGTGTATGTGTGTTTTGAGTGTGATAATGTTTTTTAAGCGGTTAAGGCAACTTTTTAAAAACGTGATTAGACATATGAAATTACTTATCTTTTATTGAAATTCGTTTGAATACCCTTTGAAATAATATCCGGATGCAAAAAAATATATAAAAATTCTTTTGCGCATTTGGCGTAATTAGGCCGATTACGATTATTGCTGGCGTAGCAATAATAAAATGATATAAATATTTATTTATATATAAAAACAGTTGCCGCTGTGCCTTTTGTGAGCCGCAGTTAATTTGTATAAATAACAGTTGGCACTTTGCGCATTTTCAGCATATTTTAAATGGCAATTATTTGCGGCTGTCCACTTAACATTAATACAGAAAGGAAATGCCAAATGAAAACTGTGCAAGAGTAATTACTTTTTAATTAAAGGCAAATAAAAATGGCGGCATATATAATTTAAAAATCAATCACCGTTTGATGACAAAAAAAAAGGAAAGAAAGTCGCAAAACCAAAGTGCGCTGACAATGCGTGAAAATTTAACTTTAAATATGGCTTGAAGAAAAAAATATTAAAGCCAATGGCTAAAACACGTGAAAACTTTTCTTAACATCACGTCGACGGAAAGTTTTAAGCCAATTTCTCTCTCTTACGAATAATTCTTTTTAGCGTATTTTTATTTTTATTTTTAGTGGTAAATGACTAAAACTTGTGATACTTTTGCAATTAGTTGCAGATAAAAGCTTGCCATGTGACCGGAATGTGTGTGTGAGATTGATATGTGTGTGTGTGTGTGAATGAATGTGGTTTATTATGGTATTGGTATTGCATGCACCCACCTCGATTTTGCGTCCCTCAACCACAGTGCCGTGTAGACGTTCGCGTGCTCGTTCTGCATCGTTGCTGTTAGCGAATGTTACAAAACCGAATCCCTGCCATTCGCAATCAAACATGCAATTAAAGAAACACATATAGAGTATATATATGTATATGTATAGAGTATAATATATAAAGTACAATTTAAAACATAGTTTATTCTAAGCTACAATATACTATATACACAGCACAAAAACAGACAGAGAGAGTGGGGATGTGCGAGAGAAGGAGAGGGAAAGTACATGCTGGGACAGCTTCTTGGGGCATGCATCAGCGCCTTAAATTATGCACATCTTCGTGTCGTTTGGCAACAGCGCCCGTAACTATGCAATTATATATTTCTGTGAACGGCAACTGCCTTGAATAATGCTGCCATGGGGCATTGAGTTGTCATAGTTGTTGTTGTTGCTGTTGTTGTCGTGTAGACGTGTTGTTGAGGAAGTAAAAAGGACATCCAAGCGATATTAGTAGCCGTAACACAATGAACCAAGGTTGCCCCGGCAACGTAGTTGCTGGACACAAAAAAAATACGGCGCAAAAGACTTCACTTGACTCGACAATGCTTCAAGTGTTCGTTCGCTATGTGCATAATTTAAATGAATCGTGCAACACAATGAGGAAAAATAGATGGGAGGAAGAATAGGAGCAGAAGAAAAACATCCTAGCAACACTTACCTTGCTGCCGCGCTCATTGAAGATGATTTCCACGTCCAAAATGGTGCCAAATTGCTGCAGAAGAAAAAAAAGAAAAGAAGAAAACATCGTTTAGCTAGAGACAAATTGCTATACGAAGCTGACTTACCCCAAACATGGCACGCAAATCCGGATCCCTGAAGCGAAACGGTATATTGGAGACGTGCAAACGCTTTGGCTGACTCTTCGCATCCAAGGAGGCAGCGGCGGCAATGGCCGCCGACACCGATGAGACCGACTGGGCCGGGACTAGAGCGCTGCTTAGACTAGTGACCACATTGGGTGACTGCACTGAGGCGGTCATAATGCCACTGGCCGCCGCAGCGGCTGCATTAAGATGCGCAATCACCTGTGTGGTTGTTGCTGGCACCACACCACAATTGGCACTACTATCCAGTCCGGTTGTGGGCAGTAAACCGGTTGAGATGCTGCTGCAGCTGGTCGCTGCCAATGTTCCGGCTGCTATTGAACTGGCGGTCACTGATGTTGCTGCTGCTGTCGAACTGCAGCTGATTATGTTGAGCTGTTGTTGCTGCTGTTGTTGTTGTTGCTGCTGTTGTTGTTGTTGTGTTGCTGGTGGTGTTTGCAACAGTGGCTCGCCGCTAGCAATGGGTGATGTGTTGCCAGAGATGTTGCCATCAGTTTGCATACTATTGCTGCTGTTGCTGCTGCCATTGAGTGTGATTACTGTTGCGGCAATTGGGACGCTGGACGGTGAGCTGCTGAGCGGTGATCCAGGCGTACCGCCACCACCACCACAAGTTCCACCTCCGCCGCCACCGCCGGCATGTGGCAACGCTGAGCTCTGCTGTGGCTCTGCTGCCTCACTGGCAATCAATACTGTGGACTGTGGCGTTGCCAACAACGGAAAGAAAAGAACAGATTGTACAAATTAATTAGTAACATGTGGTTGCTGCCAATTCGTATGTGTAAGCTTAAGCTTACATGTTTAATTTCTGAAAGCGATTTCGCTATCAAATCGACTTCGTTTAAAAGCTTTGGCAATATAAACATATTTTAAATTGATTAATGAAATTTAATTCTGGCTGTGTTTAAAGTTCTCATTTAGTTTTAACTGTTGCATCAAACAGATTTTGAATAAATCAATTGACCAAAATGCAATTTGAGAATACTTTTGTGTTGTTAGTATTCGCTTATTTTGGGTTAAACTGAACATTATTAAAAATTTTGCTGAAATTTTGAAGGATTTTATTTTTCATAGGGCACACAAACGATGCTGTTGTTGTTGTTGTGGTTGCTGCTGTTGCTGCATGGGAAATCGAATGCGAACAAGTGCCGCAATAAATAAACAATTGAAATGAAAATACAATTTTCAAGTGGTTTGCAGAACGGCACACACAAATACACCCACATAAACGCAACGTTATGCACCGCACACATCCACACACACACACACACACCGTATTTGTGTGTGGGTGACCCAATAAAAAAAGTTACGGAGCACACACAAAACACACAGACAGAGAGAGAGTCGAAGCGATGCACTAGCACATTTGTGGCACAGACTTTTGTTGACTTATGCAATAAAACTGTCGCGCAAGTACTGCTGCAATTCCCTTGTCCCTTAACCCACCCCCGACCACTACAAACCCTTCCTTCCTGCCAGGCAACCCAAGCATTGCAACCAAATCCCAGCGACGACCCTGCGGAAATGTTTGCATTTGTATTTTTGCATTATTAAAACTGAATATGCACAGTGGCATGTGGCATGTGGCAGTGTTGCCTATTGGCATTGTTGTCAGCCAACCAGGCCATGCTCCCTCTCCCCCTCTCCCTCTGTGTATAGAAAGGTCTGAATAATTTCATATTATTGTCAATTTACGCACACGATGAAAATGCACTGCCAACAACTGCAATAACAATAATGGCAAATAAATTCGAGCCGCCAACCCACCCATAAAATAGGCAATAGAAATGACGCCAACTTAATTTTGGTTCCTTATTTTTGGAATGAGACATAGAATAAAGTCAATAGTATTTTTGTTGATCGTATTAAATGCGCATTGTTGTCACATAAATCTAAACAAATTCCTTTTTTCCAATACATATGTATATGCCATACGTATACGTGATTTCTTTGTACTATTTCTGATTGCATGTTAAGCGAACATTTTCGCTATTTTCTTTGGATTCATTTGTTAGCGGCCGTGGGTTGGGTGGCAAAGTGAAATGGCGTGAAAAACTTTAGCCGTATAAATGGCTAACGATAACGTGGTTTGGTGGCCTAACGGAGTACGGTATGGTTTTGGTATGGAATTACAGGCTTTGGGATTGGGTTACCTTAAATGACATTTAACGCTTTTTAGTTTATAAAATGCTTTTGTGAGGCACGCGACGCGATTCGATGCCAGCAAAAAAGAAAAAAAGGGTCGCATATTTTGATGCGAACTTCAAAACATTTTTGCATAAGAAATCACATTGCTTAAGTCGCCCAAAATCAAAAGAAAACAAACAGAAATAACATGCAAATGGCCCCGGGCATTGGAATTTGAGCTAAATGCGAAAGGTGTTGGCATTTTCAAGAATTTTCTTAACGTTTAGCTTAAGTGTAGAATAAGTAATGCCATTAAGATAATTAGTCGCATTGTTGTATAACTTAAATAGCTAACTTAACTAAGTTAAATTGTAATATTAAGCCATAATTTTATACACGTTTTCTTTTTCGTTTTTCATTATTTTTCTTGTAATTCTGATAAAACTTAAAACATACAACTGTGGAATCACATTGCTATGCAATTTATTACAATTATTTTGCCGCATAGCTAAATGAAATAACAAACCTTAAAAAAGAAAAGAAAAAAAAACCTGCGCCCTGAATGACAATGCAAAAGCTGCACTGAATGGCGCCCAAAACTAAGTTGGTTATAACCAAGACTAAGTAGCAACTTTTGCTAATGAAGGAGATGCGCTGCCCAGCGAAAGGCAGAAGAAAAGTATACGGAAAAAAAGAAAAATAAAAACAAGAAAAACTATCCCTGAAACCTAAAGCAAACTCATAGCACGTATATTTCAATTGTTTGCATTGCTTAAGAGTTTTTTTTGCTTTGCTTTTCCTCTTCTTCTTTCTTGACTGTTTATTTTATTATAATTTTTTTGAATGTATGTGTGTGTGTGCAGCAGCAGTTGCTGTGTTGGCCAAACTCACAATGCTGAGCACATTCTGTGGCGTATGCGGTAGCTGTTGTTGCTGTTGCTGCTGCTGCTGCAGTTGCTCCATGGCGTGTCCATTTGTCAGAGGTGCGGGTGGCTGCTGCTGCTGTTGTTGCTGCTGTTGTTGCGTGACCAGCGCCGTAGCCGTTGTGACTGGGCCAGTTGCTGATGTTGCTGTGACGTTGGCTGCTGCGGTTCCATTGCTGATGCCGCCATTGTACTGTGTCTGTTGTGTTTGTTGCTGTTGTTGTTGTGTTGACAGATTTGTCTGTGATAAATTTGCGGATAACAACAAGGATTTGCGTTTTAGTTGGCATCACAGGCGCTTTTTATATACATATATATATGGTATATATGTGTGGGTGTGTTGATGTGAATGTGCTTGTGATTGTATGTGTGTGTGTGTATGTACATATGTGTGTGAGAGATAGATATATATAGTGTGAGTGACACAAGGAGACTACGACAGGCAGAGACGGTCAAGGCAACCAACCAAAACGACCAACACCAAAGATTAAAAAATATGTATATGTATTATGTTGCTTAGTTTTTATAAGTACATTGCAATAAGTATAAGTATCATAGTCAATTGCATGAGTCATGGTTTAGTTGCAGGTTTCTTTTTTGTTGCATTTGTCTTTTGTTGCTTATATCTTAAACATGCCTCAAATACAGTTAGCATATTGTTAATTAGAGTAAGTATACAAAAATAAATATATATAGTGATATAACAAAATGCGAAAAACTAGAACTGTGTAAACAGTTTCTAGACGATATAGTTTATATTGTTTTATACAGTCTTAAGATAAATATATTTATATAACATGTACATAAAAAAAATTATACCATACAAGTACATCTCAAGGATTATATTCAGCTAAGTGTTGCACACATGTGATTTCAATCCAAACCAGTCAATCAATATCAATAACATTTCATCAATCACTTTAGCAAATTGTCAAAACTTAAAGCATTGCTTAATATTTCATGGGGGAAGGGTTTGTAGGGTGGATTATTGTTCTTTACTAACAATAAGTGAGGGCCAGATATATATATATATATGTAGTTTTTATATTGAGAGAGAGAGAAAGAGAAAGTGTAAAATGGATAAATAATCTGTCAATACATCATGCGACCAACACATATTTATTATTGTTTAATATATGATTTATGTATATAAATAACTAGATTAGTTTTAACAAACGGGGGGGCGTATGCTTAATAAGAGCAGACATTCATACTAGGTGTTTTCGAGCCCCATTATACCAATACCTAATAAATAACCTTGATAATTTCAATCATATTTCATCAGAAAAATTTTTTTAAAGCATTTTGTCAAAGTTTTTGTCGTCAGTCAGGATGTGAGTCAAACGTTGTGTGCTGTCGTCTGTTATTGTTATTATAAACTTTGATAATATTGCAAGTGTTTTGCTTTCAGCAATTTACAGTAGATTTGTGCAGCTGTCGACGTCCCAAAGTCGTTGTGTGTATGTGTTATGTTTTATTTATGACAGCTATTTGATGTTGTTGTTATAGTCTTTGGATTGGCCCAATTAACGTCAAATTAAATATAAACGAAATATCTATAGACTAATTTAATTCAATACAATTCGTCGTAGTGTAAGTTTAAATTAATACATGACAGCTGATAGCTGACAGCTGATTTATTTGCATGATAGATATTGACTTTTCTCATATTTTCTACGGTCCATTTAACTAAATTGTTTTCTGTTTGATGCATACAGTTTGATTTAAATACCCGTGCTAAACATACATTTGCAAAACACTATTAATATTTGTTGTTTTTATTTTTCATTTCAATACAGTTTTGATTTTCATATGGTGAGCTTGAACAACATTGCGTATGCGTATTACTTATATATATATGTTTATATAAATAAATGCAAAGTTGATCCCGTTTATGCAATCAACTGCTATAAATATGTATATATTAATATTGCATATAGATTTTCATAAAATTTAGGTTCAACTACAAAAGACAAATAGCAAACAACAACAACAAGAAGTAAGAGATCAAAATCCAACACAGCCAGAGCATATACATTTTCGTTGCCAATAATTAAATATTTGATTATTTATTGCAAAGAGCAAAGAGTTCACCCCAAAAACAGCTAAAATGCAAACAATTAAAACAATTGCCAGTCTGTGTGTATGTTTGAAATTAAATGTTACACAAAAGCTCAGCTAAAAAATGCAAAGCTCAACTGTTTAATTATTCAAATGCACGAATCAATTTTCATAAACAAATAAGAACATGCCCGGCGCACCAAGCACACAAAAAATATAAAAGAAATAAAATTTGCCACACAAAAGCAAATAAATCAAATTAAATTTTGTGCAACGATCTTAAAAAATGTCAAAAGCCAAAACTGTTAAAAACTGCTTTTCAAAAATTTCCATTCAAATTTGATGTGATTTTTGGAGAATTCGCTGATTTTGTTTATGTTGTTGTTTCGTGCAACATTATGTTTTAATTAGAAGAACAAGAACATAAAATGGAAAAATCTAAAATGTGTGCGAACGCAATAAACTATACAGCTGAGCCAAAATGTCCGCCAGCGTTTGTTGCTGCGCGTAAACAACAAGGCAAACAAAGGCTGAACGTGCTGGTCCAGCAGCTAAAAGTATGCTACAAAAAATATGAATGCTAAATTCTGAGCGATAGAGCTTAGAGTATGTGCGTGTGTATGTGTACGTTTGTGTTTGTTGCTTTGACTATATTTTGCAATCGGGCATTTATTCGATTTTCATTACTTAATTAACTAATGATTATGAAACATGTTGTAAAACTGCTTTGTGTTGTAGGAAATGTTAGTTAAGACGCTGGTCCTTTATTAAGTAGTGCTGTTGTACAGCGAGTCGTTACAGAATTTGAGGTTCTAGTAAATAGTTAATTTGAAAACTGTGGGTTATAATGTGTTTGTTTGTTTTTTTTTTTTGTTTTGTTGTTTTTGTTTTGTTTATATTTAAAAGTGGTTTGTATTTTGAAAAATTTAATTTGTGACTTTTAAATGTTGGTTGTTTCCTTTTTGTTATTTTTAACGGTATATTATGTGCTTTTTGTTTTAATTGTTTTGACCTTGTTCAAATGATACTGTTAAATGTTTTTTAAGTGCTTTTTGATGTTTTTTAAATAATATATATCATAGTTATAATTTGAGTTTCAGCCTATTTTGGCTAATAGTTTGTATTTTTTTAACTTTTGATTGTTTATAGCTATATGAATAGTGTGTTTAACTTTTACCAAATGTGTTAATATTATATTAGTTTGATATTTAAAAGTTTTAAATATTTCGATTTTTTTGGGTTCTTCGTTTTCTTTTTCACATTTAGTTTATAATACTATATGTGTTTTTTTTTATTAATTTTTAGGGACTTATTTTCTTTATTATTTAGAAACAATTATTTTTTTTATTATGTTTTTTGTGCTTTGTGGCTGATGCTGCTGCTGGAGCTGTAGCTTGTTTTGCATCTAGAATGTTTGCAACGCATGTGATCAAAAATGTCAAAGCAACAAGAGCAACAACAAACATGGCGTATGTGTTTGTATTTGTGTGGTATGAGATTGTGTGTGTGTGTGTGTGTGTGTGTGTGTTGGTGCCAAAGACTACTAAATGAAATGTAACCAAACCAAACCAAACCAAAGCAGAGCAAAGCAAAACCCAAAACCAAATGAACGCTACAAAATGCAATCCAAAATACAATCACACATACGCACACACATATACATATAAATAAAATAGATACAAGTTGTGTGAACACATTGTGTAATTATAGATTGAAATAGAACAGCAAAATAAAACTCACCTTTTGTTGCATATACAATGGTGCATTGACCGCAACTCCATCGGCAACACTGGTTGCAACGGCAACTGAAGTTGGTGCCGCACCAGCAGCAGCAGCTCCTGTGTTGCCATTGTTGCCCACCGCAACTGCAGATTCAACGGCTGCCTTCAACTGCATACCCGGCTGCTCATTTTTGATAGCGGCTGCTGTGACGGCCAGCGACAAGCTCTCGGCCGCTGTTGGCGCACCAGCAGCAGCTGCAGCGGCTGCAGCAGCCGCCGCCGCCGGTCCTGGTGCGGCAGCATAGCCAGCCGGTGCGCCCGAAAATGGCACGCCCGCCTGCACCATGTGCTGCAAATGAGAACAAGAACAAGAAGAGAAAGAATAGAGTGGGATTAGTATGGAAAACCATTTTTGGGACTAGTTGGTATTTACATTTAGTATGAGGGTATTAAGTGTATTAGTTTAGTTGCGCCTTAAAATATTGTGACAAGGGTATATAAGGATTTGGGCTAAGGTAGGAATAACATTAGGGATGGAAAAATGTTGAAGTTAGAGTTGTTTAAAGATACGCTGGATATGTTACTAAGCTCCTCACTAGGGTTTTCCAGCTTAGCATGCAATTTAAACAGGGTATCTTGCCGCACAGCTGGTTATATTTGTGGTGACACATTTCATTTTTGGCTGGACCAACAACAACCAGCATTTTTGTGTGTCTCTCTGAGGTAGGTTTTGGCTGCCATAAAAGTGCAAAATGAAATCCATATAGTTTATTTTTACAGGTAACCCCATGACCAGTATCTATGGCAGCCGCTAAGCTCTTGGGTAGACAAAAGCAACTGCCACACAGCCAAAAAACACAAATACACGTTGCTGGCACAGCATCAGCAGCAGCAGAACGAACTGCGGGGCAGCGGTAGCGCGGTTTAAATTGCAATTTTTATTTGTATAAAATTTTTGCCATTATTTTGCTTGGGTTACCATCCAGCTGCCACCCACACAAGCAAACAAAAAAAAAACCAACAAACATACAGAGTTGTGTTCCCCCCACCCTCCTCCAGCCACTCTGGCACTGTCAACATCTATGAAATATGCAAAATTTGCAGCTTATTGTAGCTAAATAAACCTCATACCCAAACCCTTAATGCAAAGCCCCAACGCCAAGTCCCAACCATTTTGTCAGCAAAACTTTTTGTCATTTAAGGGAGTCAGCGAGCGAGACGGGGTGTGCAGCAGGGTGCAATGGCAAAAGGGGATTATCGTGTGAGTGGCATTTTAATATGTTTTACTGTAAATTTTGTTGCCGCTGTTGTATATTGCGGGTAACAGCGTTTGCCTAGCTTGTCTCGAATGCTCTAATGCTGATGCCAAGGCTACAACATGAAATGGCTATTAATTTTTGGGATTTAACACACAAAAACACATCCAAAATATTTGCAGAATTTTTGCAACGAGACACGAGATTGCAGCACCGTTGTCAAATGACAAATGCCACAAAACAAAACACAAATCTCGACAATAGCTACATGGTTAAGAACAACATTTATTTCAAAAACTAACAAGCGAATCCTTGTGATATTTATTCTTGTCATTTTTCATTTCTATAAACATTGAGACCAAAGGAATTTTAAAGCATAATTAGTAAAAATTCAAAAAAACACACGTCCAAAAGCGCAACATCAAAGATAAGAGATGTAAAAAGGAAACAACATTTGCTTTCCAATAATAAACCGTATCTTATGCATTGGCTGCCATTCGTAGCTCATTAGGCACATTGCGAATGTTGCACCACAAATGTCAGTGTTCATATTTGTATTTTTGGCACCGCCCAATCTCTTGTGGCACCATACAGGCGGCGCCGGCATTGGCATCGGCGGCTGCTTGTTCTCCCCTCCCTTAATGCAGTCTCATCTTTATTGCCCTCTCTGTCTGTCTGCTTGTTCTTCCGCATTGCAGCGCCCGGCGATTTGTGCTTTGAAAAATTAGCTTGTTAATTAAATGCAAGCCATATGACATGTCGAGTTTTTGCTCTTCAGGCAAACCCCTTCGACTATGCTGCCAACCCTGCTTGTCAATGTGTTTTTTTTCCCCTCTTGGCTGTGATGTAATCCACCGTGCAAATTGGCGCACACGTTGCGCATACGCCACGTTGTGAGCAAAAATATATATACACATAGCTATATTCTGTGCGAGTGATGTTCACGACTAAAACGAAAATTGTCATGTTAAATTTACATAAAATTCTTCGAGAATTCATTTTGATGTTTCAATGAAAAAATGAACAAAAACAACGCTAGCAAAATATGACAAGCTGCGACGAAGGCGACGACGTCGACGACGACGACATGGCAACGTTACTTATGCCAGCAAATTATGCACTTGTTAAAGGTGACAGAAAGAGAGGGTGAGCGAGCGAGAGGGCTAGAGAGAGCGTGTGTGTGTCTGTCCCATCCAATAAACGCACTCGACGTTGAACATGTTGAAATGTGTCGACGTTGTCGTCATTGCTGTGTGTATATTGCTCATGGGTGTGTGTGTGTGTGTGCCACTCAATAGGTCTCTCAGAATGATCTCGTCGCTTCTGCAGACCGAGTACCACTTAAAACAATGCACACACAACACACACCCACACCCCCAGACACACACAGTCTACTTTCATTGCGAGCAATTAACGTGACCATTGATTGGAAGGGGGGCTGGCGACTGGCTGCACTTTTATAATTTAACGTCAATTTTTGCAAACGTTTCGCTTTTATGCATTTTTATGCATTGCTCTGCATTGTTAAATATATGTATTTTTGCATTTAATTGCACTCGAATATATCGACAGAGTGAAGCAATTTCTTATTCTTTTTTTTCGATAACTATTTGCATGGCAAATATTTTACAAAGCAGGCAGAGCCTGGATTGCTATTGCAATTTGTTAGCGGCATTTCAGCCATCCCAAAAACAACCGCTTCCCTGCCATCAAGCATTTGTCGGCGCATTCTATGTGTTGTTTTTGGAACATTTTCAACAAAACACTTTACGCTTTTTATTTTTGCAACAATTGTGCGGCGCTACGCTGCACTTTCAAGTGTGGCGGCATTTGAAGTATTTGTCTTGAGTGTTGGCGCAAAATTGCATCAATGCTGCTGCCAGCCAGCGAGCATCTTCTGCAGAGCGCACATATTTACCACTGCCATTAGGTTAAAATTGTGTGCTAGAGACGGAAAGTTTTCGTTTTTAATGTATGCCTTATACTTGCTTGTGTCTCACGCTGCGTATACTTGATTATTAAGTATGTCAAATGGCAGCAGCAGCAGTCAGTCAGTCGTCAGCTGATTGATGACACAAGCTAAAGAAAATTTCATTTCTTAAAATATGTGACAAGCAAGGCGATTCTTAAGAAATTAATAGAAACATCGTTCGGAGATTAGAAAATAATCGGAAATGATGTTGAAAATGGTTTTATAACGCCATTAAACATAACAAAGCTTTTTGTGAAAACTTTTGCTGTTCCAAATTTGCAACAAAGCATTCGAAAATCAATCAAAAATCAGGCAAGTAGCAAACTTTTAGATATTTTGAAATTATCATGTGTTTGTACTATATTATATGCATGCAATAACAAGTCGGCACAAATATTTGCATGTGGCGCCCTCATTATGAACGTATATATAGTGTATAGTTCCATTACATCAACTGAATATTAATAAACAATGACGCTGACAGCTCACACAGAGTAAATATATATACTTTGGTTTTGGCAAAACAAATTTTTGTGTACTTTCCTAGACTGGCGTTAGCTGTGACTGCGACGTCGACATCGACATAGATTGGCAATACGAACATGTTCCAAACTTTTGAACCTGACACAGTGAAAAGCGATTTGACCAATTGCTCAATAGTGATTTGCTGCTGACGCAATTGACGACGACAACGACGACGCCGACAACAACAAACGTTGAATCGCCCATTTTTGGTCAATCCAATGGCAAATTTGGGGCGCTCGCTGTGTGACACTCGTTTCAAAGCCGGCCCAAGAGCGAATGGCCGGGCAGGCAGCAATCCAAGTTGGTTAGCCAACGGCACGACGACAACGAACGGCTGCAGCATGCCAATTAAAACCGTCACTCAATTGAAATTCAAATTCAAATTCGAATTGAAATTGAAATTTCGTACAAAACGCGTCGATTGTTTAACATTGTTTGTTGTTTGATTTTTTGTGCTTGCTGTTTGCTATCTTTAACAAATTTGTGCCTCGATAACGCGAATGGACTGTGCCACTGGAAAGTTTTCTAGGTCGATGCTAATCACGTCTGCCTTTCAATTTCCATTTTCGGCCAGGCGCCGTGCTCAAACTGCATATTTGGGTGTGTGTATTCTTGCTGCCGCTTCGAAGTCAATTTGCTCAAATGCAATTGACCGGATGAAGGTCATTTCCATGCAGCTATGCTAGACAACCTGAGCTGTCAATGCAATTAACTTGGCAATATACCGAAAGTAAGCTTTTACCATTCGAAGACTACTATGATGATGATGACTACGAAAGGTATTTCAAATTAAAACAGGCATCTAATACGATTCGTTTATAAATCAGTTTCGAGTGTGTCTGTGTGTGTGTGTGTTTTGATTACAGTTTTGTCTCGTTCTGTGCACAGGAAATTATAGCGAAAGCGTGTTGAAGTGTGAAAGGATGTGCCGACTGGGCTAGGATCAGTATATCACTGTGTGTGTGTGCCCCAAACATGACATGTAATATGACTACAGAAATTGCTGCAGTTGCTCCTCTTACTATACCACTTCCCCATTCCCCCTACCACGCTACTCCGCTGCAAATGTAGCGTGTAGGTGTCAGATACCAGATACTACCCAAGAGTGCGCTTTAGTGAAGGGGTTTTCTCTGAGTGTGTGTGTGTGTTTTGCAAATCAACGACTGAGCCGGAAATTTATTTTCAAAATACAAATTCTGCACCATGTTTGTGCATGAAACTGCTGTCATGCATCCCCACCAATTCACCTATCCAACATCCTAAAATAAGGCACACAAATGGTGTCATGCGAAAGTGAATGAAAAACGAGCACAAATTAGTGAGCAGCGCATACAACACGGCGTATACGTAATTTTGTTAGCCTGTGCCATGTGCAATGCAATAATAAATTGGTGTTCATGCGATAATTGAAGTTGCCAGCGTGCAGCAAATACTAAAATAACACAACCTACTACAACAAGAAAAACATGCATACACACATTCAAATAATTCAATTGCAACGCTTTGCGAAATAACCTCATTAAAATGCTTCAATAGAGGAATATTTATACTGTATGTATATAGTTTACAAGCTTCTTAAATGAATTGCGGGAATGCTTTTACTTTTAGTATATTAATAACAAAGGAAATTGTTTTTACATAGAAAATATAAAATTTATAATACGCTTAGTTATCAAAGGATAATAGAGAAAGCAGCAGAAGCAGTAATAACATCATTTTGAATTTTTTTTACACAAACAATGACAAGAATATTTGTTTTGTTGAAGGGTTTTGTTTTATGTAAAGAATAATTGCTCACAACGAAAATCCTCACCGACTTTTGGAATGAAAATTGAGTTAAAGTTTCCAAGTTTCCAGATTTCAATGCACAAGTTATCTAGAGCTCAAACCATGATTTTCAAGGTATTGCATTTAAAATTGGGTTAATTTTAACGAAGTTATGGCTATCAGAAGTTGCGTCCCGCTCATAGGTTGATGTTTCATCTATCATATTCTGAAATCAGTATTAATCTAAAGATTTTAAAATGAATTTAGATATAGTCGGATTTCTTGCCAAGACTGGTTTAAGCTCGGTTTCTTTAAAACTCCGAAGATACTTTTCTTTATATCTTTACTTTGAAAGTTATATAATGCTTTCTAGCGCTGATAAACTCTCCCAACATTTAAACATGGCACGTATTATGTTCAAGTAGCAGTTGTTGCCGTGGGCCACAACTGAACTGAAGTTGCGGTAAACCTAAACGTCAGTTGCAGGTGTGCAAAACAGCAGCCACAACGTCAACAGCAACACCAACATCAACAGCAACAACAACAATAAAACGTTAGCCAAACACAACAACAGAACAAATATAGAGGGAAAATATAAAAAGCAAGAGTTGGCCCTAAACGACAAACGGGCCTGCAACTTGGCTTAGGCCACAAACCGGTCGGCTTAATGGATCCGAGAACCGAGGGAGTAAGTCGGTTTAGGCAGGGGGCGGGTAAAATGTTAGATGCGCATCTGCAAAAACGTAAAGCACAACAGACAAACTACTGCAACGAATCGAAAGAAAGAGTGAGAGAACGACTAAACCGGGCCTAGCATTCAAATGCGGTCAGCTCTCTCTCTCTCTCTTTCTAGAACTTGTGATTTTTCAGTCGTTTTACATTTTCTATTTTACGTTTCTTTTTGCTTTTTTTACAAGTTGCCATTTTTGTGTGTCACTGGGCTGCCCACATTGCGGTAGTTGTTGTTATTAATGGCCCAACCAAAGAAGCTGAAGATGTCTCTGCACAATGATGACGCCAACGATAATGATAATGATGATGATGATACGAATGGCTGCTTGGCTTTGCCATTTAAATGGAATTTATGCAGCCAAGCCCGGCAAATACCCCCAAACCCAAACCCATGCTCAAGCCCAACATCAACATCAACTTCGACTCGACTGTGACTTCGACTAGAGCTTTAGCTCTGACTCTAACACAGTGCCATCAATCGCCCTCGGCAGAAGAAGCAGCAGCAGCAGCCGTTGTTGGCCAAATGAAGCATGCAGCAGCAGCTGGGTTTGGCATGAGGGGGCGGGCCTGCATGTGGCAACAAGCAGCAGCGGAGGCGATCAACTAAACCTTAATGCCAATGAAAACGTGAGAATGTCGTCGTCGACGTCGCCATCGAGTGCACGCTGAAGATGCACTTTCCGGATTTATATCGCTAAATTTTTGTCGACCTAACGAACGTGAGTGGAAAATTAAATAATTGAATAGCGTTCGCCGACAACCAAAAAATAAAAAAGAAGAGAGTGTGCGAAAATTGCCAGAGGTCGTAAAATGCCAGGCCAAAATGGAAGCTGGCAAAAGGCACCAAGGCGAGGCAGCGAAGAAAAAATTGCATTGTGATTATTCAATGGCTTAGCAAATGAAAATGAAATTGGCCATTGGCCGAACGCCCATACCCATGTTTATATATGTATATTTCTGGTAATGTATTAAGGTATAGTAAATCAGCTAAAGCAGCAGCAGCAGCACCAAAATCAATAAAAATAAATGAAGACAAATATCGAAAGTACACAGTTCCCAAAACAAAAAAAAAAATGTTCTTCACGTTCTTCTTTGCCAAGTCAATAAACGAGGCAATGGCAAGACAGTCTGTATATATACACACACATATATACGCAAAACATCAAAAATGAAACGCGTGCAAATAACAAGTACATACTACATATACGAAAAAACGTTGAAATTTGTATTTAGAAGCAAATGTTTAGCTATGCAAATGGCGTGCCAGTTGTCTGTCTGTCGGTCGGTCTGACCGAACTGGCTGACAAGACTTGAATTATGGCAGCCAAAAGATGCGTTGACAGAAGCTGAAGAAGAATTAAGTATAAAAGAGACAACAACGAATTATGTGTGCACATGTTTAAAGGTGCCGTCAATCAAGAGAACCACAAAAACACAAAACAAAATCCTAAAATTCAATTACTTTTTATTTTTAACACATTTTAAATGCCCTCTATATAAATGAGAGCATACGCGTGAACTAAGATAAAATGTGACAATATTTCCTATGAGTAAGAGCATCTGATATTCGGTCATCATTCACTGTTTTCTTTAGTATTTATGGGCGCACGAAAGCGTGTCCGACGTCTGCTAAAGGGCTTATAAGTACATAAATTTAGCATTCACCTGCTCTCTTCTCTACTTGCCGCTTAAATGGGGCATGCGGACACATGGAAAACTTTTGAGTTGGCGTCACCTTGCGTTGATTCATGGCACTTGAAAGTATTCGAAAAATCTGTGACACATTTGCAGAAAATTAAAAAAAAAATGTATATATATAATGTTGTTTTGATGCTTGCAAATCTATAAATCTTGACTCACATAAGGCAAATGCGCACTTTTGAAAATAAAGTATTTATTAAGAGCATCAGATTTACAGAAAAATTTTGATTGCTTTTTAAAAAATCCCATCATATTTGACAAAGTTATGACAGTGGTATAATTTCAAAGCAAGTGAATTTCTTGCGTTTATTTGACAACAACGTAGGCATTTTACAGCTATTAAGTTACACGAAAATAATTGAAAGTTGGACGACTGGAATAACCAGTTGCTATGACAATTTGCGATTTCATTTCACTCTTGACGCAACGCAACGAATGCATTGAAGCCACAAATATCGCATTACAAAGCACATACTCGAACGAAAGGGGGGAGACTGTGTGGCACTTGGATTAACCGTTAAGCGGCTGCAATTGAACAACAACAAAAACACACACACAGACACACACAAGTTGGTGAAGGGTAAACACACGCACACATAGAAGACAAATCAACGACAGCAGCGCAATGATAGTGATTGCAATTTCTTTTCTTTTTCTCTTCATACAACAATGGAAAACGAGAAGGAGCCGGAAACAATAGAATTAGAGAAGGGTTGATCAGACATTGGGGTTTATTTGTATGATTGATTTGGATTGGCATTAAATGCAATCAGCAGGCCACGCCCATCGGTACGTGTCGTTGGCTATAAATCAAGCCCAATGCAGCAATCAATAGAAACACCTGACAGCGCTTAACCTTAAGGCGATAACTTTGGTTGCAAATCGAAAATGCTTGAAACACGCAAGGCCAAAAAAAAACTGATTGTTATGGCTTATTAACTGGAGCCCCTCTCTACCACCCATTGGTAGGGGGGATGGGGAAAAGAAACATAAACAAACAACGCCCAAAAACGGAAGGAACTGACGGCTAAAAAACAAAAGCTCACTTCCTGGCCGCTCAGGTTATGAAAAATAAATGAGAGCTAGTTTTGTATGTTATTGGCGGCGTGGGCGAAGCGGGGGGGGGGGGTGTTCTTTCGTATTACACGCAACTTATTGGACGCATGGGCGTGGCCATAAACTATACTGGGGGGCTTATATAGTAAAAGTGCCATTAAATGCGCGTTAGGGACGCTTTAAAGAGCACGCGACAAAGGTTCAACAACAACAGCAAAACCAACGTGGCGTATACACGATATTTGTATGTGCGTTGTACACCAAACGCTAATACACCTGCAGCAAGCAATTACCGTTAAGCGGATTGTATTTCATAAAGACGGCAAAGCAAATACAAACACACACACACACATACAAAGCTAAGCTAAGCTAAAACTAAATGCCCTCTTTGCTGTTTGCATTCTTTGTGTGTTTCCATTTTCATTTTCATTTCCATTTCAGTTGGCGCCGTTTCAGTTTTCATTCTGAGCATTATTGTTATGACCTGTAGTGGCACTCGGCGCTTTTCACGCTTTTCACACTTGTAAATCAATTAATTTTACAGCTTTTAGCTTGTTGTTGTTTTTGTTGTGGTTGTTGTTATTGCTCCTGTTGTTAGTCGTCACCTGCTGTTGGCCATTTGGCTTAGGCGACGGCTAAGCCTGAAACGCTTGACTGCCACAAGGATTGTGGAAGCCCCAATAGTGTGGGAATTATTTTGTTGACTTGTTGTTGGTGTTGTTGTTGTTGCAGTAGTTGCCTTTGCTGGCAGCAAATTGTCGGTTAGTTTGTGTATAGGCTTTTTGGATTCGCTTGAGCGACTGTTGAATTGCTGGTAATGTAATTAATACTCAGGCTTTGAAGCTTCATAAGTGGGTCAATTGCGTGTGGCACAATGTTTACGTGTGTGTGTGTGTGTGGATAAGGGTGCGCAAAGTTAGTTAAATGGAATATGAAATGTTATTATTGTTGGTTAGTTTCTGATTGGATTTGGTAGAAAATACAAACAAGTCACGGCTTCCTCATTCGAGCGTTTGCAATTTAGGTGAAATTTGAGATTTTTAGCGTAGCAACAACAAAAAAAAAAAACTTTTATGATTTAATTAAAACACACTTTTAGAACTTTTGCGCAGTTTTTAAAATAATAAGCTAGCTTGAAACTTTTATTTTTACTACAATTCAACTTGAAGTAGGAATCAAAAAATATATTTCAGAGAACTTCGTTGGCTAAGGGATTCTGGCAACCAGTGGCCACATCTTTAAGTGGCCAAGCATTAGCTAAGCTGCTATAGCCGACTTCTACGTACGGCTTGTGGTTCCTCTTTTGCACACTCAACTTAAAAGGGATGAACATTTGTTTGCCATCATTATTGTTGTTGTTGCTCTCTTTGGTCGAGATGCATTTGGGGATAAATGCTGAAGTTGATGCTGCTCTTACTAAATGAGTGGCTGCACTATGCTGTGGATGGAATGAGTGGACCGGGGGGGGGCAAGGACTTGGCAATTAAGCAAGCACGAGAGTCTAAAGTGGGCGTAATAGCTACAATGACTACGTAATTGCTATATATGCGACCAGTCTACAGCTCGACTCTAAGCCAGCTAGCTGGATGTTACCGTTACAGTTACCTGCACCCGACCGACAATGTTGATGAGCTTTCATTAAAAACCAGAGCTCCCGGCTAACGCTCTGTCTTTCTCTCAGTCTCTGTCTCTGGTTGTCTCTTGTGAGCTGACTCTTAACACATGTAAAGCTTATTAAGTGCTTGTAGAATGCTCGCTGGGGCTGACAGATTGCATATAGTGCGTTGAAAACACACACACACACATTCAGAAAACGAAAACTCAAGGCTCATATATATATGTGTCGCACATTTAGCCGGCTGACTGGCATTTATCGACGCGACTTTTGTTGATTTTCCACTTAAAAGGTTGTCAGCCATTAACCAAAACTGTCACTCACAGCAACTGCGTAATTTGAGATGTAAAAAACAATTAAAAAAAAAAAATGGCTGACAGAACTTTTATTGCATACTGTGCGGCGCTAAATGATGATGCGTGAGTCGCGCACAACTCGTTGAGCTTAACTTCGTTAACCCAACCAAATTGGCAAACATTGATGCTAACAAGAGGCTGTCGAGGCTGGCGACGATGCTGCTGCTGCTGCTCCAGCAACGACTGATGAGTTTGGTTGACGTTATATCACTCACGCATCGCTGATCTGAAGTTTTTTCTGCTGACAACGATATGGTTAACGTTAATTAACGGGGTTAACTTTATTTTATTTGCCATTTGACCACTTATAAATGATGTGGCAAAATAGTAGTTGCTCTACCATGAATAATATACTACGTAATAATATTTTACTTATGCGAAAATGCAGATAAAGTTTGAAGCAAGAAATATATCATTCAATTACTACCTTCGCCTTGCAACTGGGTGGCTTATTCAACTTTTATTGCTTTATTGTTCTCCAGAAATACATAAATTTACAGTTTTGCCATATTTTTGGGGCGCTACTTTAAGGCACTGGCCAAAGATAGCTAAGCCAACTTTAATGTGGCTGTTGGCACGTGCATAAATTGCGATGTGTATAAGTTGAAAAAAAGCAAACAAAACTAAATAAGACATTTCAAATGCGCACCAAGATAGACAAAGACGATGAGAATGGGAGTAGGCGAGTGAAGGAGAAAGAGAGCTGAGCATAAAAGGCACTCAGCCAGTAAATTAGGTTCATGTCTCAACTAGTTGACCCAAGTCAGCCCAAAATAAACAAACAGTCAAGCCGAGAGTAGAGTAGTATTAGTGTAGTGTAAGTAGGTGAAGAAGTAGAGGGAGGGTTATGAGGGGAACGGAAGGAGGAGGAGGTTGGCCACTCTGAAACTGGGCAGTTGTTCTGCTTGAGTTGTGGGCTGTTTGTTGGTTTGGTTGTTGGTAGCAGAGGCAACGGCCCTGAACAACGAGTAAATCATAGCCATGAAATATGTGTCAGGCAAAAAGGAAAATCGTAACTGACAACAGCAACAGCAACAACAACAATAATAGTAATAATAATGAAAACACAAAATAGCCCAAACAGCACCTGGCTATGAAACGCAAATCGTTGCTACATTTTGTTGCGTTGTTTGTTCAAATTTACGACACAAAGCGAAGAGAGAAAGAGAAACGTGACCAGCCAAAAAAACGTATAAAACCATGAAATAAACAGGCAATGCACAAAGATTTTGCTCATGCGAGCGATAAAATTGTTGATGCTCTATATAAACTGCACCCACACCCTTTACCCCTTAACACCTACATTGTATATATAGAACTCCCGCAATCAGAACCATAAACTTAACAATGACTTTGCAGCAGCACTGTGCGTTATGCCACCTGCTTGCTGGGGGCTCTGCCCAATGTTTGCTGCATGATTTAATGCGTAATTTTCACAAGTTTGCAAATTTTTCGGATAATTTATCATTTTTACACTAGTACGAAGTACGGAGAAAAACAATGGGAAGCTAAGAGGTCGGTAGTCGTCGTAGTTTTTGTCGCAACGACACCTGACGTTGGCACATTTTTAGGGGGGGAAGCATAACTTACTACGGGTTAAGTGCAAGCAAAAATTGTGACCTCAACTCATTGACATTTGGGATTTCGGGATGGGCTCGACCCACCTGTCCCTAGAGTTGCCTTAATTAAAATGGCTGGCCATTGAATTGGGCTGCAGAGGGCTGCAAGGGCTTGTTCGTAGGCCTCTTATAATAAATGTGCGGTTGGCCAGTTGAGCTTCATTTCCATGAAGTTGTTATTGATGGCCTGTAAATTTTGGGAAATACGAGCTAATTGCTAAGAGAGAGATAGAAAGGAGATGCATTCATCAAAGTTCAATAACTTGTTTCGGGAAACGAAAGATTTATGTTCAAAAAAGAATTTATCAAACTTTTGCAAAAGATATGTAAATTTACGAATCATTGACTCGGAACTTAAAGGACTTTTATAGTATATGGTATATGGTTATTTTTTTGGAAAGGACACTTTATGACTTTATAATTTCAGCTTTTCGCAACCTCAACTGAATTCAGTGCAGACTCAGCCTGTTGTATAATGCATATTTATGCCTTTGAGTGCAGAGAATATTTTCACCTTTTGCCACTGACAAACTTTAGTCGGAAAATGAGGGGTGGAAGAGAAGGGATGTGCGCTATAAACTTTATGACTTTTCAGGCCAGGCCAGGGCGATATTAATGCATATTTCATGCGATGCCAAACATTTGTGCTATTTATAAAAATATTTTCAATATTCCAACAAGCAGGCAGGCAGGGCACAACAGACAGCAAAATTTTGTTGGGAATGCAGTGTATATATATATATTAAGTACAACAAGGTTTGCTTGGCATTAATTGAACGCATATAATTTGCATATGAAAATCTGTATGATATTGGCCAGAACAACCAAAATTGTATGTTGTCTTATACAACGCATTGCATGCAATAATGGCCAAGTTATAAGTTGTTTGAATCGGATTTGAAATGGGATAACTTGTAGTTTGCATATTTACATCGAAAAGATATATTTGGTGCAGTGTTGTGCACATTGCGTAATGCATTCGATTGATTCTCAAGTTGCAAGGTAAACTATTTGGCATTTTGGGGTAAGTAATAATAACAAGTTAACAACATTCGAAGTAAGTATATTTGTAATTGTAGTGCAGTCGTCTGTTCTCAGTCAGTTCGCATTTTGTTGACTCATGTTTTGCTTGCCCCATAACTCACACACACATTGAAATGCAACACATGGCGGCGCAGCATCTGCAGCTATGTTGGTTTTTTTTTCTTGCCTCTGCCACTTTGCACGTTACTCGCAACGTTGTTGCTGTTGGCTTTGGCCCCCTTTTGTCCGTTTGCAGCCATTTGCTACAATATCCTTTCTGGCTCGACAAGCGTATTTCTTTCTTTCTTCTTTTTTTCGGTTCGAGTTCGAGTTCGTTTTTACTTCATTGGAAACATCTCGCTGTGTGTGTGTGTAAGAACTCTTCTTGTGTGCTTGTCTATTTTTATCCCTGTTGTAAAGAACTCGCTCCGTTCACATTATCACTCGACGCACATACGGCGCACTGGATTTTGGTCGTAATTGCGTATGGAGAGCTCGTAGTCAGTCAGCCAGGCAGTTGAAACAGTCAACTCAGGTCTTTAATAAAGTTTTTTTCTTTCGCTTTGTTTTCTTTCATTTCGTCTTTGCTACCTCTCTCTGTGTGTGTGTTTGTGTGTGTATCGTTTTCCCTTCAGTGCTGTTGAGATTTGAGAGCGGTCACCCCATGCTGCGTATCCCACTGTTGGACTACAACTGCTACTGTCTGTGAGTGGTGACGGACCCCGGGACCCGGGCAAAGCCACAGCTAAAATTAGACTCCAGACAAGAAGGAACAACATTGCACGTTGTGGCAGCTCCTCCGCACTCATTAAGCAACCAATGGCAATGGCAACAGCGAACAACGACGACGCAGACATACGGCACAGCATTTTAATTTGTGGCATTAATGCGTAGTAAATAAGATGGAATGAATATATATATGGTATATACCGTTTACACAAGCAAACCTGGGACTTCAAATAGGCATAAAAGCACTTAGTATATCTTAAGCCTTATATATACAAGTGGATTTCGGATAGAAAATTGTGTGTGGATTTAGTTCTAAGACAGGGACAACATTTGTTTAATACCTCTAACGTGTTATGCATTGTTGACATGGTACATACCTGAAAGCAGAGAAAAAGAAATGGCATTAGTAAAAAAGCTTTAACAAAAACAAACTCTATTTAAGCTTGAATTGTTGCAATTCACATCGCTGACAACTCAATTATAATATTCCAATTTAATTACAACTTTTGTTAACACAAACTTAATTAGTTAAAATGCAACAAATTGCTAACTAAATACAAAATATAATTTTTTGTTATAAATTTCCCACAGCACAAAATCAAAAAGCATTGCCCATGGGCATTATAGAGATGAAAAATCCGCAAAGCAATCAAAAAAAAAAAAAAGTTTTTTCGCATTCGTTAATTGCATTTTTCACGCAACTGCTAAATAAGTTGCAACATTTTTCGATTTTGATATTTGACTAATTATTGCAACAACAACAAACAACAGTTTTATGGCTTAGTCATATGCATAACAAATTAATTTGCAAAATTCGCATATTTACGCGCATATTTAGTGCAAATCAAATAATTCCAATGATAAATACTTTTATGACATATGTATATGTACATACATATGAATTATTGAATGCAATCCGCTTATATTGTTATTAAATGAAATCCCCAAAAGACAGCATAACAAAGCGAGATTAAACAAATAGTAACAACAACAACAATAACATGTGTATAAAAATAGGCATAAAATACAATAGAACAGGCTTTGTTTTAAAGTAATTAAAAGCATGGAGCATCATAAAAATGTAAATAAATTAAAGCCCAAAATTCTTTCAATGAGAGAGCAGAGAAATTGTTGACACAGCCAGCTGCTTCCGCTTAATGTTTCAACCAGAAAGAGAGACAGGGCGAGAGAGGGACAGAGACGAAGACCTTCGTTCTGCACTTGAAAAACAAAAAAAAAACAAACAGATGTACTCTCTTTTGTGGAACTCAGAAAGAGATACAGAGAGAGAGAGAGACCCCGTCTGGCCGTTTAATCAGTCTAAATTGACACTGGGGGTCAAATTCATTAAGATAGAAAATATTTCGCTTGTTTCGTTATTGTTTCTGCCGCCAACAGCCAACAGCAACGGCACTCAACACTTAACAGAGAATCCGAAACTACGTCGTAAGGCCGTTGGCATTTCAAAATCATAAATTTCAAAAATAGATAAGCTGCAGGCATTTTCTTTGCGATTAACCAAGCACTCGAACTCAACAGCATTAGCATTACAAATGTGCGCCATGTGCTGTACGTACCTAGGCCAACTAATTAACGCGGTTTTTTCTCCGGAAAATGCCAGAGACAAACAGGAAATGCTTGAGTGTTGCCTGGCAACCAGACCAAAATGATTTTGCCTCAAAAAGAAAACCCAAAAGTAAATTAACAAAGCGGCTGAGATTACATTGATTGACAAAACGCAGAGTCAGAGAATGGGGGGCAGTAAGAAAGAGAGAGATACAATTATTACGAGGCACGCGAAAAATTTATAAATAACTTTTAAAGTAAATGACGAGGATGGAGGGGAGCACCATGCCAGGATATGCGTGACTAGCATGGAAATTAAACAAAATGTATATATATATATTCGAATCGTTCAGTGTCAAACGAGGCGATTTCTACAACGTCGTCATTTGAAACGTGGCAACACTAAGGCGCCTCCCAAGTACACACATACAGATACATACACTACACAGAAAGCTAACGTAAATACATAAATAAATCTAATGGCTTTTGCAACCGAAAAGCAACAGCAACAACAACAACAAGTGAAGCGAACGAAAACAAGATGGAAAAAATCAGTAACATTTATTTTATTTATTTTGATCTTAGCTCGGGGGCGTGGCAAAAGCTCTGTATATTATTTTGATTTCCAAAGCGCTGACTTAACAAAGATGTATAACAAGAAGCAGATGAAGATGTATGTGTGTGTGTGTTGTAGGCGTTGATGAAGTGCACATGTGTACAAGATATAGTATGAATGTATGAAGTGTAATGGAAACAGATGTTTGTGAGAGATGTGGAAACACAAAGATGCGGCAAATACACTTGAAGAAAATGTGTACATTGAATTCAATTTTCTGTCATGTGATATAATCTTCCATTAGCAATCAAATTTAATCATTTAATATTTGCACTAATTGCAATAACCACTTAAAAGATTTGACAAGCATGACAAAATAATATATTCAAAACAGTTTGAATAATCAAGTTATTAACCTAAAATTACATTTTATGCTAAGCACTAATTTATAAATAAATATGACAGTCAGAATTATAAGCTTAAAATATATTTCTTGTCACATTTACAGATACAAAAACTTGTTAAGCAGATTACAACAAAATGTAGATTTGCATAATGAAATGTTATCTCAAGCTTAGCTCGTTTTACATTTTTATAATATTTTTATAAGCATTATTATGTAAATGTTTGCAACTGATCCGCATGCAACGCGCTTTAGCGTTTTTACAGCCGCTTTAATAAGCTTAATTGGCAATTGATGTAAATATGCAATTGAAATAAATTTTTTACATAATTGGCATTATAAATTCAGAGACTGTTCTACAAATTTTCTACAGCCCAAAGCAAACGACGATCAACGAGAACTGCCTAAATTGCTCCTTTATTAGTTTTTTCACACACACTAAACAAAAACGGCAACAAAGCAGCAAGAGAAACAAAAATACAAAGAACTTCGCTTTTTTGTTTCATGGTGGCATAAACAACAACAGCAACAACAAATTGCTTAGCTGTTTGGGAAGGCTTGCGTGTTAGTCGCGCATTAAATGGCTGCCAGGACACACGAGGCAGCAGCAAAAAAGCAGCAAAAACCAAAGGCAACCAGAAAAAAAAACTTGGCTACTTTTAGTTTTCGCTTTTGTTTGAAACAATCTACTGAAATAAACTCATACTTGACAGCACCACACACAACACCACACAACACACACACACACTGTTCACGTTTTCTTGTAGTTTTTGCTGACCAATTTCGCTTCTTTTTTTCGTTGTTTTTGCTGCTGCCGCTTTAATATTACCCTCATTATTATTTTGCTTTCGTTTCGCTCAAACACACACACAATTAAGTGGTTCTTGGCTAGGTGGATATGTGGAGATCCTGTGCGGCAGCCCTCATCAAATCGTTATTGATTGTGTGGAGCTACAGCAAGAGAAGCTCCTCAATGAAACTGAAATTAAGTGCCCTGTTTTAGGCTATCATTAAAGCCTGTATCCTGCGGGCGCGTCTCATAAATATCGCCAGCATATTGATGACTATCTGGCACGCAAACCGATTTGCCACTAACAACAACAAGAAGAAGAACAAGCATTAACATTACAATTTCTTGTATCTTGCAAAGATAATTTGAAAAGTGTTTTGAATGCCTTCAGGATGCAGCTACTTTTTTTTTTTTCAAGGTTGAGGCCTTTAAGATTCATGAACCATACAACATGGCTTATAATTTGACAACATTATCAAGTGTGGTTCATTTGAATTGGTCGCAAACACCGTTTTGCAATTGATAAGCCCGAGTGTGCCACAGATGTGTTCTGCATTTCATTTAGTTAGGCTTACACTGCACTCAATGCCAAACTGTTCCCCGAAATGCAGACTTAACTCATCTAGGCCAAAATGCCGCACACTTCATTATATAACATGCTGAAAAGCTCTGGTCAGGCACAGCTGTCCGAACAGGCCTAAAACAAATGACACAAGTGAGCGTATGTGTGTGTGTGTTAGAGGGTTTAAGTGTGCATGTGTGTCGTTTCCATACCATTTACGCACGACCCTCTTAGCTATTTGCACGCCTTCAACTCCTCCCCCCTTAACCAACAATCAGCATATGCGTTGCTATCAACGCCAGCGTCATTTGCATGCAGAAAGGCAACCGAAAACAAATGTCAAAATCATAGAATCGACAGGCGCAAAACGTGTATGTGTATGTGGATGGAAGAGGGAAGGTAGAGGGTGGTGCAGCGGTGATTCAGCATGTGTAGGCCATTCGTTGGGTGCGCTCATTGAATACGCAAAAACATGAACATAACAATAAACCAGGCACAAAGAATAGAAACAGAGCGAGGGGAGAGAAAGAGAGAGAAGGTGCACGCACACACAGACAGGCATGAGCATAATTAACATGCAAAACATACATCGATTATTGGAATGTTTTATTTTTGGTCAACAAGCTATAGAGGGAGAGACGGAAAGAGAAGCTTGTCGCACAGCTGTGATCATGAACAAACACGAAAATCTTGATGCAATTATTAACATAACCAGCACATATGTGTCTGTGTTTGTGTGTGTGTGCAACATGAGGCAAAGGCCAATGACAGAGAACCGCAGTTGATTTAAGATACGAAATTTAAAGCATAACGCAAAAGTTCCCAAAACGAACGAAAGCAAACATTTAAAATAATGGTAGAAACTGGAGGGAAAAAATGAAAAACTGCAGTAGCACATGCTTGCAACGACAGTGAGAAAGCGGCGAGTACAGCGAAAAAAAGAAAACAAACGCTGAAACAGCCCCCAGAGGTGAGTATTTATGTGTTCTGCGTGCGGTTTTCTTTCCATTCCTTTTTTTCGTTTTTTGGTTCATTCTTTTCGTATAGCTCGCTGGAGAGCAATGCCGAAAAAAGCCAATTTAACGCTTGAATACAATTTTCAATTTAAAGTTTTGCGCTTTCTTATATCGCAGCTATCTCTCTGTCTCTCTCTTTCTCGCTTGCTACAGCAACTTGTTACGTTTTTAGTTGTGCCACGCCTGCTATGCCACACACACCTTTCGAGGCACAGGATGTGAGGGCGTGATGGGTTTAAAAAGAGTTTTGCGATGGAGGCGAAGAGTTTGATGGGGCAAAGTGCTGTTGCCTCAAAATCCATCAAGAGCATGAGAGCAAAAGAAAAAAAAATGCTCGCATAAAAGTTGACTTTGATTAAAGTTCGAACTTAAGGCACACAAAGTACACAAGCAGCATACACACACTTACACATACACAGACACGTTCAAAGCAACATCCAAAGGATATACATAAACACTTAGGGGCAGGCAACGAGAAGCTCTCGTTTCCTTAGAAGGCAAAGCGCTCCTTAGTCAGAAGCCAAAAGCCAAGTCAATGTAACTGAGGCTATAAGTGAGCCAAAGCTGATTGAAATGATTGAGGCGAAATGGCGCGATATCAGCTTGCAACAAAGTGCGGCAGAGGCAAAGAGGGGGCTAAAAATGCGCTGCTGTTGTGTGTCAACATGGAAGGAAGCACAACTTGATGGCAAGTGGAAATTTGTTTTCGTTAGATGAGAAACGCAGCTAAAAGTAGATAAAGAAAAGTATAAAACCATTATTATAAGAACGTCAGGATGCTATGTCCACTTGGGCTTTATAACATGCCAAAAGTGGAAGAACAAGACTTGACTTGAATTATCTTTTGTGTTTCTAAAGTTTGCTCAAGCTATAACTTAAATATTTGATACACGAAAAAAATTTAATCAAAAAATCAAAATCGGTTTTGGAATTTATGTACTTTTTAATGAATTCCATTTTGTGAAGAGCAATACTTCTTGATGATCTTCTGATTACAGCAACATAAATAACATTTGTTTAACCCAAAACACAATTGATTACAACCACACCCCCACAATATTTGTACTAAGCATGCTGTGAGAGATTGTTATATAATTAATTTCTACTTAGCACTGCATCAATCATTTGACATTCCACCAAGAGCTGCGAGGAGGTGAAGCCACCACCAACTTGTACATACCTGCAAATAGCATAAACAGAAGAGAGACAAATTGCGTTTGAGTACAACAATCAAAATGATTTGAAAAAAAAAAATTATGTTGTTTAATCAATTGTTTGATATTTAGAGAAGACGAGACGGGGTAAATATTTATACATTACAGGCTGTTTTGAAACTTTTGCTTTTTGGCCTAGTACACAATGGTCGCTTTGAAACTCGTTAAGCGCTGCCACAAATGCGATGAGTTGTTAGTTTTTAATGAGCAACGAACGTTGATCACAACACTTATATTATTATACACGAGTCGGGGCCATTACAATTTTTTTGGCCACGCATAAGCCGCTAACAAAAACTCCAGCCATATAATTAAAAGGCCAGCAGAAATGTATAAAAAACGCGTACTAAGTGCGGAAAATGTGCGTTGTTTGCTTTATAATTTTATCATCACCATTTTTTCAGTTAAGTTACTTAACTCGTTTTTTGTGTGTTTGAGCGCGGGGCTAATGACAGTAAGAGAATGATCAGCGTGTGGCCCATTGACCAACTCCAGAGAGCTGGCTTTGCCATGTCCAGACCCTGAACGGTTGAAGGTCGTTCCTAATGCAAGCTCATCTATCAGAGCTTGGGTTTTTTTTCAACTCTTTTTTTGTTTTTTATCTGAGGCAACAAAGTTGAAAGTTTCATTACGGCTGTCAAGTGTATGTAGAGGGAAAGATAAGAGAAAAAAAGCGGCAATCGAGTTTTTTCTCTATTCATTTTGCAAATTGTTTTTGCTTCCCTGTCCAAATGAGTTTTCAATATTGTTGCCTAGCTGTGTGTGTGTGTGTTGGTGTGTGTTTTTTGTTTGTTTGCTGCCATGCGACACGCACAGCGGCAAATGGCAAACTGCAAACAAAGTTTTTAACTATTTCTCATATGTGTTGTTAGCTTCTTTTTGTAGCCTGCACTAGAGACAATCATTGCCTGCGCTCAAAATTGATACCCTTTCAAACGATGAACGATGACGACATTTGTTGAATGGTCTTTTCTATGCCTTGATCATAGGGCCAATTTTAATTAAAAAAAAAAAACAGAAACTAGAAACTAGTAGAATGAAAAGAAATATGTTTGTTTGTGCCTGGACGTGCCAGCATATCTAGTTATTCACAATCAAATTAAAGTTGTCTTTCAGAAAAAAAAAAGACGAAACAAAAGGTTGACGAAAATAATTTAACAGGGCTCACACACACATACGCATACGCACACACACACACTTCACAAATCCTTGGCACGTCTCTGAAGTCGTTTCATTGTTGCAGTTTTTCATACACAACACACACGCGACATTTTCATTTGAATTTTATGCCCAAGAGCGCATACCGCACACTCACACACACACAGAAAGAGAGAGAGAGGGTTACAAAAGTAACGCACACACTCGCATCTTGTTTTCATTTCCGTCAGCTACAATTGACGCTGCTCAACTTAACCTCATTCGTTCTCCTTCTGCTGCTTCTTCTTTTTTTTTTTGCTTTTGCCTCTGTGTTGTGGCATTTTCATTTGCATATTCAACGGTGTCCTCGCACACACAGTTCTCTCGTTTGGGGTTTATTTTTTAACTTTTGCCAGGCCATGGCTTGCAGCTCCTTCAGTTGTTCTTAACCCCAAAGGGATGGCAGGCAGCACACCCAACTTTCACACAACTTTGGCAACGCAGCGAAGAGTGTACACATTGTGAACAGGTTGCGCACAGTGTATCATATACATACATAAAATATATATGTACATATATATAAAATGGTGAGCTCTACTTATTTCATGTTAACTAGAGACTATTCTTAAAATGCTCTAACGCATTATGGCTTATTTGCTAGCAGAGAGAGGCAGCTATACAAAAACTTTTTATTTATCAGAGAGAAAATTTATTAGCATTTGAAAGATTTTCCATCAGTTTGAGTTGGGTTTGAATTCAACTAATATGGTTTCTATTTTTAAAGAGCATGTCCAGTTCGTTAAGATTTGGATTTAACTTGTTTCTCTTCTCACCTAATTGAAAATAATATTCAACATTGCAGCTGGCTAACAAGCGGAATGCACCACTTTGCCAACTGACATGATAAAGTGTTGCCTTGACTAGCTAGGACATGCCCCGGTTAGGCCACTTGTTCCTTATCAAATGAAAGTATATAAATTGATGCTGGCCTCCTTTTAACTGTGCTTTGCGTTCTTTCTCCTTTTTGTTGCACACAGCTTTCTCTGTTCTTTTGCAAAAACAATTTGCAAGCAGCAGCAGCGTTTGCTAATTGCAAATTTCAAAGTGTTGCAGTGCTTGGGACTGTTTGCCAGCACAGGTGTAAATTACACACAGACACACACACTAGGAGCATAGGGCGTATAATCAACATGGCTGTCAAACTGGTTGCAAAGCGCATCCATTGCCATTGTCTTTTTCGTGTTTTCATTTTTGGGTTGTTGCTGCTTTTCACGTGCAACATTTTGCGAGTATTTCGTGTGTGCATAATTACGTGGCAGGCACAAAAGTGTTGCCACACAGAGAGAGTGAAAGAGAGCTGCAGACAAAATGGCTGGCAGCTCATCATCGTCATCATCATCAGTTTGGTGTTGGTGTTGCTGTTGTTATTGTCTCTGTGTCTGTGTCTGGCACTCACTGGATGACGCATACGTCATGTTGTACGACAAGAGTGAAGCTGCCACAGAGTCGCGACTTTAGCTGACGCTGCTGCTGCTGGTGCTAGTGCAGCTGCTGCAACAAACGCTGACTGCATATATTTCTTGTAATTAAAATCACATTGAAGCACAGCCAGGCGGCAGGCAGCAGTCGGGCAGGCAGAGTTGGGCCAGACTTTGCCTTTGAGGCAAGGCAACAAACTTGTTGACTGGTGTATATAGTATGTATGTATGTATGTGTGTGTGTGCTATATGCGCTTGTGTGTTTGCTGTAATTAAACTAAATTAAGAACTCTCTTGGCATTAAAATGAGATTTACGCTTCAGCGCAACGCAACATTGAGAGCAACAAACTTGGGCAACTGTCATTTCAAATGAAAATTTGTATAGCACGCTCCAACCATGCTTAATTAATTTCTAAAGCCCGGGCAAAACGCAAAAAGGAAAATTGTAAAAAAAAAGCAAGCTAAGAATAAAGGGGCGTGGGCGGTGGGCGGGAGAGATGGGGCGTTAACTTTGGTGAAAACTTTTGCCACCAGTTGTTTTGTTGTGTCAATTGTGACAGGCAAATTGCAAGCGAAAATTGAGTCATTTTTGCGTGCCGAAGGATTTGCTAAATTCGGAGCGAACTTTTCTGGCAGAGCGACAGATGGAGAAAGAATGGGAGGGAGAGAAGTCTTAGAAGACTTTGAGCTTATTATAATTTAAATTCATTTTGCTAATTGTGTCGTTTCAAATCAAGATGAACACAAATATTGAAGTATGTATGTCTATATAATGACTTAAGCTAAAAAGTTTTGAGATAGTTTTAAAGGAACTTTTGATGGAAGAGAATAAATGCAAGTTTTTGGCAACAAGTCAAATAATCCATCAAAAGTTTATGACTATCATCTCTATCAAGTAAACAGATCTACTTTCTATCTACTAAACAGCGCTCGCCAGATGCGAAAAGAAACTTGCTTTCAATTAAAACAAACTGTCTAAAAAAAAACTCAATGCAAAAATCTATTGTCAGCTTACTTTGCTTTCAATTAACATACCCACCCACACACACACAGTTAGAGGAAAGCACAACAAATAGAAATCGCTTTTGGTGTCTGTCTGGCAAATGCCCAGCTAAAACTTTGTTTGACTTTGTTGGTCATGTGCTAAAGTTATTCTATATAGCCAACAAAGTCGCACACACACAAACAAAGCAAACTTTCTACACACACACGTAGCTAACAATTTACAGCAGAGGCGCCTGCGCGTATGCAATAAGAAATATTTGCATACTATTTGCATATGCATGAGACAACAACAAAAAATATCAACCAAACAAAACGTTTGCTTTAAGACTTACAGAATGGTTGGAGTACATTCCCTATTGTATGCCCGTCGCGAGTTTTTAATGAAAGGCACAATTATGCAAAGAGCAAGTAATTAGTGAAGAAAGCCAGCCAAGGATACACATTTTAGCCTACCTCGCCCAAAAACCAAATGTTTTGGAAGACTTTCAGTCCGTAAGGATGCCTCTTGCACCCTCTAGACAGACTGTCCCGATTTTTTTTCATGCCTTATTGCATTTGTATATGCCTTAATTTTTGGGAATTAAAACGGGAAGCAAGAATAAAGGAAAAGCCAACAACGGCTGTCACTGTTTGGCCTGTTTTGGGCCTGGGAAGCTGCGCCAAATGTGTATTTTATGCATGCCGCCACTCCTTAAAAAAGGTGGCAGACAGTGAGCAAGGAAAATAGGAAACGCTGTCGGATGTCGGATGCGAAAACCGCAATGAGAATTTATTTATTTCGTTTCTTTCTTCTGCGTTACGTTTTTGGCCAAGGCGCGAATTGTAACAAACGATGATGAAACGACCGCAATGCCACAATCGTAGGCTACAGCATACCAAAAGCACTGAAAAGAAACTTCAGGCACTTTAACAGCGAAAGACTCTTGAGGCAATTGTTTAGCGTAAAATGCGCATTTAATTCGCTTTTGTGTTGTTGTGCGAACGCAAATCGAGCGCACAAAATAAAAAAATGTCGAGCTGAGGAGCGGCAGGATGTAGCCGGAACTGAAGAGTTGGCGAGTTGGTTGGTTGGCATCGGGATAAATGCAAATGTGGCAAACAGAAAATATTATTATAATATGGTAAATACGTATACGTATATATCTGCATGGAATGCTGCGGCGACGCGTTCAAACTTTTCAACAGTAGCAAAAATTTATGCATTCCAATTATGAAACGTGCAAAAAAAAATAAATATGAACGTCAAAATAAAATGCGACGGAAGGAAGTTCGGGCGCCATTTTGGTGCCCGGAAATGCACTCGAAAAAGTTATGAAAAGCGAACAAAATATGTAGTATCTATTTATTATAATCCATATATAAATGAAAATTAATTAAATAAATGGCAATGGCAAAGGCCATACTCTATTATATTTATACACTCACAATGATTGCTTGGTCAACAACAGAAAAAATATATGAAAAACCCAAAAAATTCTTTTACAACCTTTGTGATTTTAGTGTTCAATCAATTGCAGCACTTGCTGCAGTTTTCGTTTCGTTACGCTTCGCTTCTCAACGGCATAAAATGGCCTGCCAAATACGCAAAGCGAAGGTTAAATAGCAGCAGCAGCAGAAACCACCGCCAGGATATTGGCAATGCCAAACAAACTTTGACTAGCCTGCCAAAAAACAAACAACAAAAATTGCAGCCACAAAAAACGAGAAAAGGTAAAAATGAAAGCAAACAAAGGTTTGCATCGAAGTTTTTATTTGGCGCTTGATTTTCTGCTAGCTTGATTGAATGGCAGGGCAACAGCAACAACAGCAGGGAAAAAAAAACTTTTGGACCATGCCAGGGCTGCAAGCAAACACACACACACAACATAAATGAATATATAGCTGCGCCACTTTGTTGTTGGTTGGCGGAGGTGTTATATGGCGCCAAAAAATATGCAATAAAATTTATTTGTGCACATTGTGCGACAAACTCACAAACACACACACAAAGAGTCGCATACAGATTACATAGATACCCTTGCGCAGTCAGGACAACTGTTCTGTCGCATATGTTGTGTAACATTTCCGTTTCCGACGCGTCGGCTACACCAACAAATAAAATTTATATAAACTTTCGCCATAGAGCTAACAAAACTAAAGCGAAACGCAAATTGAGTGTGAGAAAAAAAAAAAAATATAAAAAACAACAGGAAAAAAATAAATTTATGGAAAAGAAAAATGAAACGGACCAAAAAAAAAGTTTTGAGAAGAAGATGACAAAGTTTGCACTTTAACAAGAAAATAATCAAATAAATTATCATAAAATGTTGAGAAACCGTTTTGTTTTGGCCGGAAGTCACGTACTGTCTGCAAGAGTTTTCAGCCACATGTGTGTGTCTGTGTGTTTGTGTGTGTGTGGGTGACAGCACAAGGAAATGAAGTCGGGCAAGAGAGACAGAAAGTGACACTGTCTCTCGCTCTCGTGGGCTTTATTAACTTTGCTAAAAAGTCGTAAAACGAAAAAAGCGAAAGAGATAGGGGATGCAAGGGGTTTGGGTTGGGGCAGACGCTGCTTTAAATTATGGCCAAGTGGCTAAATTATGAGAATGTCGCGTAAGCGGCAAACCTCCTTCCCCCTACCCTCACCACCCCCACAACCAGGCAGGCATAAGACAAATGGTTTTCATGTGTAAATTATAATTGGAAAACCGAACGAACAAACGAATACACACAGACAAAAAAGGGTAAGAAATAACGTTTAAACGGGAAGTCGCTAACAGTTAACAACAAAAAATAAGTCTGGGTGCTAACGGAAAAACAGAGTTTGGAAGTTAAAGAAAGTTTTGCGAGACTTTCAAAGAAAAGTTTAAAGTATACTAATCTTGATGAAAAACATTATAAAAAAATCATAGTTTAAGCGTTTTAAATAGTTGAAACTTCAGCAAATTATTAAGAACACTTTGAAAATATTTAAAATTAAAAAAAAAAAAAAACTGCCATAACTGCATAAAAACTAGAACAATATTCAACATATCACTATTTTTTCTAATTTTCTGTCACATTTCTTGACTACAATATTGATATGTCAGTATTTTTACTGACTGCAGATAAGATATATAAATATATATACATAGAATACATCTTTTTGCTCACAATTTAAGCTTATTCACAACTAACTAAAGGACAATCGCACATGGACAGTGAAAACTGCTCCTGGCAAGCCATCAAGCTGACAATCATAACAAGTCCTTTGGCTATTTCACATACACTGGCACTGGAAACTTTTAGTCATGCAGGCATCAGGCAGATCCATACACATACACAGAGACAATGTTATCGTCGAGCATGTGACGTGCCTGACCAGATAAGGGTGACAAAAATATGTATTAAGTGCTTGGACAGACCGTCAGACGGATGGGCGGACGGACGGGTGGCGACTATCAAAAGGTATGAAAAGCGAACAAGCGATGCCGACGACAACAAAGAACAAGCAGTACGAAAGAAATGAAATGAAATCCTTTCACACACAGACACACACATAAACAAACAAGCAGGCAGACATAGGAGACACACACAAATAACTGGACCCTATACATAACATATATATAGACGTACATGTATGTAATAGTTGTAAAAATAAGAGGAGGGAACAAACAAAGCCAAAGGCAGTGGCAGAGGTAGAGGCAGGCAGGCAACGAATGAATGTATAAAGTGCCAGCAGTGTTGAAGAGCAAAGAAATGTTGTGAAGCAGGAGAGCAAGGGGCATCACAGTACGAGTGCCATAGAGGCAACAACAAGTTGACACTTTTATGAGGCACTTAAATGACACAACCCAAAGCAAAGCATGACCATATGAGGTCTGCGTTGGGCGTCGAGTAGATGGGTCGGGTGGGTGCACAACCAACCTGCGCCACAGATTGACATGCAAACAAAGCGAGCATGGTAGCGGGGCCAAAGGGCAGTAACCAGAAGCGGTCTGCTTTTGCTTTTTGCAGAAGCAACAATTGCAATTGTGGGCCAAGAGGGTTGGGTTTGGGTTGGACAAAGCCAAGCTAGCTAATGCCAAAAACTACAATGGCTCTAACAATAGTCGCCCATTCCTGGCTGGACATCGCACAAATATTTGTGTTGCATAACAAAAGGCAACTAATTTTTGCTGTTGTTGTTTTTGTTGTCGACAGCAACTGAAAGAGCTAAATAAATAATTGAATCGGGCATTTCCGCTTTGCCTTCGAGTACACCAATCCAAAGAGAATCATTGACAGCACTACGTCAGAGGCATTCATCATTTGGACAAAACACAAGAAAAACGAACGAACCGCATTTGAGTCAGAGAGACGAAAAACGCGCGCGCGTCTTTTGTTGCCGCTGCCCCGTAAATCAGTTGACTGGCGCCGTGCCAAAGAATTTTATGAAATTGAAAAGTGTAAGCTGTGCGCGGAGCGACTCATCCAGATAGTTGCGGGTGCGGGGTGCAAAATTGAAATATACATATTTTTTTCTTCCTTTTGACACATTTTTATCGTGGAAATTGTCAAAGAGTTTAAGCATGAGGCGACGCGTCGGCGATGGCATCGTTGTCATCTTTTGCCAGCCGGCTGCATTATTGACAGCTCATATCGATATATACCATATGCTGATACATATATAGTATATATAGCTTTCCTTAGCATTATATTCAGCTGCGACACACGGCATTGAAGACATTTGAGCATGGTTGAGGAACAAAATTGAAAAGAATTGTCTGTCGATATGGAGAAGGAAAAAGAAACTCTTCGTGTCACAAAAAACCAAATTTGTGGCACTCACAGCGCGGTAGGGGGAAGTGTACGCATATTTAAATTGGAAAATATATAGATTTTCAAGGAAACAGTTGAATGACTAAGAAACAAGTTGCGCAGTTTAAAATGGAAAATGTCAACCGAAGACAAGAAACCAAAGAAAACAATTTTCTTAAAAATAAAAATCAAGTGACAATCGCGTTTCTAGATTTAAATGAATAATTATTTAAGAGCTCGGAGTTATGGCAATCGTAAGTTCTATGTAACTCCCAAGTTGATTTCTGGTCACAAAAATTATATAAAAATTTTGAAAAAATTAAGTTTATAGATTTAAATGCAGTATTAATTAAAGGCGTAAAACAAGTCTGTTGATGCTATTCATTTGAAAATCGTGCTAATATTGACGGAGTTAAGGCAATCGGAAGTTCTATCCAAGTCGATTTCTGGTCACAAAAATTTAACATGAAAATCCGGTAAAAATTAAATTTCCAGATTTATATGCAGTATTAATAAGAGCGTAAAAAAAGACTTTTGTCGTGGTCACGAATTTTTGCATTTATATTAAGTCAAAAAATCGTTTCTAGATTTAAATTCTGTATGTATCGAGGGCTTGAACCATGATTTTAAAGGCATTATATTTGAAAATCGTATAAATATCAACAAAGTTAAGGCCATGTGAAATTTTTGTACTAATTTCCAAACAGTTCATTGTCACAGTTAATTTGCAAAGTGAAAAACAAAATGAAAACGATTTTCCTGACCCAAGCTGAAAAATGAAATATTTTTGACATGCAATTAAGCAGCGAAAATAATTAGATATTAATAATGTTTGCCAAAGTTTTCAAAAATGTGCGGCATAAGTGCAAAATGTAGTCAATCACGTGCCACACAAACACACATCAAGGTGATTCATGTTTTAATATTTAAAAGCATATACCAAGAATCAAATGAATATATGTATGTATAAATTCCAAATTTGCATATATTGCAAATAAATATATGCACAAAAATAACAACAGCAACAACAACGACAACGGTGGCAAGTGCTGCACATTTCGTGCACCGTTGGCCTCTTAACAATTACTCTCGACATTTTGTATAAACGCGCAGCAACGTGGCAACAAACAAAAATGTATAAAGAAAAAAACTGTTAAGCAAAAACTTGCAAAAAATATATAAAATTGCTGCCCATGCAAATATATATATGTATGTATATGTGCAACATGGTGTGGGCGTGACTGCTTTGTGGTTGTTCGTTTGGATTGCCGCACCCTTAGCCTGCCCTCCTGCAGCCCCCTCTCTCTCCACGTATAATCATTTTAAATCAACGCCAGACACGGCGACGGCTTTAAATCTTTTACGCATATTTTTTTCTGTGGCATTTCAAAGTGATTCTTTTCGTTTTGTTTGCGTGTTGCAGGGCGCACAATGTTCGGGGGGAAGACGAAAAAAATGAAATTAATTAAAATATGGGTGCATGAATCCATTAAAGTTGCAAAAGCCCGAAAAAAAAAACGCGGGGTGCCGTAACCTGTCATATGCTGCGTATGCTTAATCAATTTATTTATGAACCAACCACAACGAGCATTTGTGCGGCTACACGGCGTATGATCAATATCCCAACCATTAAAATCGCAGTCGCAGTTAGCTTTTTTTATGCTACAAAAAAGATTTGTAATAGCTTTATTATGGGGCATGTTTTTAGGGGCATTATTGCCATAAAAATGCAGCGTTAAATTTCTAAATTGTTTACATTTGCCATTAGGCAATCAAAAAAGCGACAGCAGCAACAACAATGGGGGCCCAAACAATTTGTAGTCACAACAACAACAACAACAATCAATGACTCGGCTTATTAGCAGACACATACGCCCCCATACACTTGCCACATACACAGAGCGCCGCCTTTTGGGGTGCTACAAAATTGCTGGCTCGCGTGTTGGCTGGCATTTTACTGCCACTTACCCCCTTCTGACGTCCACCACCCGCTGACCAAGTCACAAAACTAAGCTGCGAGTTTAATCAATAAGTTTTCCAAAGGGTCTAGGACTTACAGAGGACATGCCCGCAGGAACAGCAGCGGCAGCAGCAGCAGCAAAGCCGTTTAAGCATCTGCGATAAGCGTTTTAATAGCTCACTTGATTATGCACACAAAATTTTTGATCTAAAATTATGCCAAAGTGGATTGTTATCTCCACACTGCCACAGGCCGCTCAAGGCAATGTAATTTTCTTAAAGTTTTTCATTTTCTCTTGGATTTATTTTTTTTTTTTTCTGGTGCCCAAGGCACATCAATTTGCTGGCCTAATGCGCAATGCAATTTAAGCCAGCTGTCAATTAATTTGAGTATGACAGAGCTTAGAGCAAAGTGGCAACGACGAGCTGGTCGACAACGATTTGTCTTATGGCTAGAAACCTCAACGGATTATCTCTGTGAATTTATCTGTCTAGCCAAAACTAGCAAAAACGAAGAACAAAAATGCTTTGCCAACTGCCAAATGAGTGAGATTTTCTATTCAGTTTGCCAAAATTGCATTTGATTGTTGAGATTTTCGCGTGCAATTGTTGGTTTTCATTAAACTAAAGACCTGAAGGCAGACGAGACAAGATTTCTGAGAGGCAAACTAACTAATTAAGACAAATGAAGCACAACAACAACAACAAATAAATGCACATTTATCAGTTCTTGGCCCATTGCACAAAGGACAATAACGTAAAGAAAGGGGGCGTAGAGGAGGTGGCATACGTACAAGGTCATTTGATTTTAAGTGTGCAAAGTGTATTTTGCATTCACATTGATCGATGGCTTTCAATTGCCAGTTTCATGGCCGCCCAAAAAGTGGCCTAAAAATAGCCCAAAATACAGCAAATGGTTAGGAAGTGATTTATCTGTGGCACATAAAGAAAGTGTAAAAGAAGAAGAAGCAGCAGAAGCAGTAGCATGTGCTGCAACAAAAGATTGTTAAACACACATTTGTCATGGCCATCTAATTGAGCGCGAAATTGTTAAAAGCGCCAATAGATTCGACACAATAAATAATGCTGATCATAATAAATTATATGAAATTATTTAAAGTGTCTGAGAAAATCATAAAAGATTGACACCATAACAATAGAAAGCACTTAATGTATTCAAACTTTGATTGAATATTGAAGTAAATTAAGATTTTTGGGAATATTCTCTTGGATTTTCTTTAACTAAAAGTTTAATTTTCAGTTCTATTACTTAAACTTGGTTGGATCGAAGTTGTTTAAACTTCATCTAGCAAATTGGTGCATGCAACACTTGTGGCAGCGTTTTCAAAACTTGAAACAAAAACTATTAAATAAATGGCAAACAGCAAATGCAACACCAACAGCAACAACAACAGCCACAAATAAACATAAAAGCCATTTAATCTTCAATGCATACAGCACAGCATCGCCGCAATTCACACACACACACACAACGCACACGCGAACATTTCACATTCCACAATTTTATGCGAGTAAATATTTTGGTTAAGTATACGCCATGTATTTTAGTTCACCTCTCCCCCTATCTCCCTCGCTCTATCTCAATGTTGTCTGTCGATTGCGCGAATCCACGTTGTTTTTTTTTTTTTGTTTGACATTCAATAGTTTTCATTTCTGTGGCGGCAACAACAACTAGCTCTCTCTGTCTCTCTTCCTTCCCCCTGCTCTGCACCTCATTTAAAATTATTTTTATACGTTTTTTTTTGCTGTTGTTTTACAGTGTTTGGTTTGAGTATTTTGCGGGTATTTTTATTGCATTTTATTTCGTTTTTATGCAGTTACAATGACAATCGTTGTTGTTGTTCTTGCTGTTATTTCGGTTGTTGCACGCTTCAAGGGGCATGATAAAGTGTGTAGAGATAACGATACGAACAGAAGGTTCACAGCACAGATTTTGTGCAACATTTTATGCGACTTGATGACATAGCCAACAGCATCATCATCATCATCATTATCATCTCTATCTTTTATGAGCATGTGCTTGTCATTTGCATTATTTTCATTACATTTTATTGGAGCCTGCGGCTGGCAGAGAGCTTAGTTACGTTCGCCTCGTATATGTTTACTTATGCTCTCGAAGCATTAAAATTTCAAATTGTAACTGAAATGTTGTTTGGCAAAGAAGCGCTTAAGACTTCTTCTAGCAACTTGTTCAAAGTGCACGAAAAAACGACAGAAACTTTTGTGGCACTCTGTTTTTTTTTTTTTTTTGGCAATCTTTTGCGTCTTACGAAAAGTTACACAACTTGTACGACGTTTCTAATCTCTGTTAAACAAAATGAAAATAAAGAATATATATACAACACATTCAAACAACAAACTGCCAAAACATGTCACATGGAAACGTTGCCAGAGCCCCCTACCCTTCCCTCCAACCCTGCTCAAAATGAACCTTCTTTGAGTTGTTTTTGCGCTGCGAATAATTTACACACAAACTTTTGACTAAGAAGCACAAAATGAGCTGAAGAGAGAGAGAGAGAAAAACAGAAACAAAAACATTTTATGTGTGTTTCTTGACCAAAAGTGAAACAGAGGCAAACCGCAAAAGCGCCTTGAGTGCTAAGCTGGGCGTTGAACTGGGCGTGGCAGCAACAACAACAGCGGCAACATTAGCACAAAAAGGTAAGAAAAGTTATAAACATTTTTTTATGCTTAGCCAAAATGTGTATGAAATAATCCGTAGAGATTTGTATCTTTTTATAAGGCAGCAGACGCTGACTCTTCCTGCCGCAAGTCACCAACCCTCCCCCAGCCCCGTCACACTCTTTCTCTTTCCTTTTCCTTATCTTTAATCATTGCCTCTCTCTTGCTGTCCAGCTCATATCTTTGCTTTTAATCTGAGCAGCAGCTGCTTTTTTTTTGGTATATTTGCAAAGATATTGAAAAGTTTTTGGTGTCCATTACTCAATGCGCGACATTAGCCGCTTTGTCTAGGCCTGGCTGTCATCAATTCAATTAACTTGCAGCCAAAACTTCAACTCCAAGTTACACCTGTTGTTGTTGTTGTTTACCTGACAGATTTATGACCCCCCCAGCGCAGTTTAGCGCAGGGGCGTGAAGATTTTTTTTTTTTTTTTTTTTTTTTGCTTAATTAAAACTGCTTTGGGTCAGTCACTTCAGTGTGTGTTGGTTTTGTTGTTGGGGTTGGGCAAAGTTAATTTTTAATGCTTTTTTTTTTTACTTGGTTGAGACCCGCTGGGTTTTGAATGCGCAAACAACTCGTGTTGAAGCTGTTGAACTTACCTGCAACGAAAAGAAAAATAAGTAATTAGCGTAAATTAGTTAGAATGTTGATGAGAAGTGTGTATGGCTTATAGGAAAGTGCGTAGCAAACAGAGCTTGGGAAAGTAGTTAAGCAAAAAAAAAAAAAAAAAAAACAAGAAAACTTGTTAAACGAGATGTTTTTTTTTCGGCAATGTTTCAACTAATGATAGAAACAAGCCAGAGACTAAAATAACATTGAAACCATGTTGTGTGCGTAAAAGTTTGCCTTAAGAGATTAAGACTTTAGTTCTTAACATTCATCTTTGTGTTTTTTTGTCAATTAGACACTTGGAGATCTATCTTCATTGCGCAATTACTTTGCATTTCTACCTGAAGAAGGAGACTGAAACATGGCCACAATCTGGCTGACAAACAAGCCTACAAGTTACAAATGCAGCATACATAGCGATGATGTTGAATAGGCATCAATCTTTCCTTGTCAGCGCCCAAGTCAAGTTGTTTCCATTGTTGCCTTTTGCAATTTTTTTTTTTTGCTTTTCTGTTTCTGTTCCACAAAAGTCGCCTTGATGACGTCGTCTTGACGCGCGGCACTCCCACAACCAGTTTTGCCATTCCTCATTCTCTTGCAACAAAACAGGATTGTTGGCTTGCATCGCGTTTCGCTCCTTAAGGCTAAATTCATTGTCAAAGTCGCAGCAGCAGCGCCTACAAGACAAAAAACTTTTGTCATCAGACAAAAGAGTTGAAAAACTTCTCTTTTTTGTTGCTGTTGCTGCAACATGACGCCCACTGCGTCTCCCGCCCATACAACACAGACACAAAGAGGCGACACTGCATTTGTCTTGTGTGCAAAACTCCCTCAAAGCCAACTGACTGAATGACTCAATGATGGTTCGCGATGTGGTTAGTAGCACTCGCCTGTTTTTGGCTTGATTGATGATCTTGTATTAGCGAGAAGCAGGAAAAACGTATATATAAACACACACAAGAAAAATATATATAATAATGCGTGCACATAAGTTTTTGGTTCTCGCTCTGCGTTAATGATGTGGGCATGTCGTGATCTGGACATGATGTGTGTGTCTATAGAAGAGCTTAAGAAAGACAAAGCTTATATAAGCTTTAGTGTATTTGTAGTGTATTAGAGAGATTCTCATTACATTCTAACAAAAATCCAAATCATTAGAACGATTTTTTCATCATTCATTTGTGTCTATTGTTAAATGTTTATCAAGTTTTTAGACTTTGCTTTTTTGTCATCATTAAATTCTATCAAGTACTATTCTCTCTCTCTGTTTTGGCCAGTTTCTTGGCACGTTGGCTTTTTATGAATAACGAATACATTTATATTTGTACATATCTGTATGCCATTGAGTGCCACATTTGGTTCTGTATTGGTTCTCAACCATCATTATTATTATGATTATGATGATGGTTTTGGTGCCTTGTGCTCTTTGTGTCTATTCGTCTGTCATTACAAATTAGTATTTGGCTATTTTTACAGATATGTGTGTATATATGATGAAGCTTGTTGCGGTTATGTACATATAGTATGTTGTATGCCCCATCAGGTGCCAAAAGGCGAGGCACTACATTCGCAATTAGCCATGTGCACACATATGTTATTTTCCTTTCAATGCTTGTTGAAAATGGTGAAAAATTGGGTCTGTTGCAACAAATGAGTTAAGCAGCTGCTTAAGAAAATCTAAAAAAAATTTCGAACCTTTTGCATATGGAGAACACATGTACTTGAGGTTTCATCTTGTTTTATCTTTAAGTGACTTTCAACGTATACTTTTTGAGTGCCGCATGCAGCAGCTGCTGCCTATTGTTGCACGAACTCATATAAATTCATATCTAGCTGTCGTCTTTATTTTTCATTTTCATTTCATATTTAATTCCATATTTCATAGCTGTCAAGTGTCGCTTCCTGCCGTTTGTGTCGTCTAGCTTCCTGTGCCCGAGCCCCCCGCCCCCAACCGTAATACGTAAATTTTTATTAGCCTCAAGTGCCTTGCGACCTTCTATGGGGCGGCAACTGGCGGTCGTGCCTCAAATGATGGCATCATTAGACAATTTAGGTGTTGTTGTTTTCTTCTTCTTCTTGCTGCCTACTTTAACGTTGATTGAATAAATTATGGCCATTCGCGCGTGCATATTCAAACAAGCGACAACTTTTCTTCATTTGATGTACGTATGAATGGCCACCTGCAACAAAAATGTATTCGTGTATCACCGGAAATTGCTATTTATGCTCACAACGCAGCCATATTTGTTTCTACTCAGCTGTCATCATTTGTACAATATATATGATATGCACAAGAAGATATATGTTGCATTATCTTTGCAAAAATCCTTGGCATAACTTTACACAGCTGTTTTTGACCAGTTGTTGTTGTTAACCACTTTCACTGTCGTTGACCGGGTTTATTGCACTCGCATTAACTTTATTTTTTTGTTTCGCATTGCAATTTAAAAGCTTTTCCACTGGTTAATCCGGTTCTTCTAATGCGCGCCGGTCTGTGACGCGAGTGTGCCTCGTGGCATCGGTGTCATAATCAGACCAGACAACAACAACACAAAACACTCTTTAGACTGGTTAGCTTGTCCGCAGCCCAACAGACGCCGGTGCCGCTGCCGTTGCCTTCGCTTTTATGTAAGCCACAACGCTGGCTTTGAGAAGCTCAAGTGCTTTTTGGGCGATGACTCGAATAACGACGACGATGACTTCAGCAAAGTCAGCCTCGACTCAAGGACAAATCGCTTGAAGCGTGCAAAAAGCAAAAAAACCAACATAAATAAATATTCTCAGATTCTTTTCGATATTTGGACAGAGCAAAGCATGTACCTTTCATTAAATCAAATACCCTGTACTTTAAATAATAACAGACCGTATTGACTTTGCACTTTGTACCTCAATCTTAACATTTTATCTTCAAGTACCTTCACGTTCAAAAGCAATTAAATGCTTTGCGTATTAATTATTACGTTCGCTTTTGATTGACTTATAACAAATTGGATGCGAATTTTCAACACAAAAGGGAGATACAAAAAAAAAACTACAATGATTATAATTAATAATCATAGCGTTTAGCAAGTGTAACTAAATACGTTTCGTAGGCTCTAATTAGTTGTTGTTGTTTTCCTTTGTATTAAATTCCAATTCGATCTATTTCTCATTCTTTGCCTTCTTTGCGTTTTTTGCGTTTTAATGATGGGTTTGCGTTCAGTTTATTGATTGGCGCATTGACAGCAGGAAGCCCACAATTATTATGTATTTTAATTAACCTAATGAAGCTTCTTTGATTTTCAAATCTTGAGCATTCCATTCAAGGCAAAGTAATTATAAGGCTTTTTGCTTGGCCAAAATTAAACAATTAGGCCCAAAAGAAGTCAGCCTAAGCAAGAAAATTAAGAGATCAACAGATGAAGTGTAGATAATTTGGCTGGCACAAAGGTTTAATACCCAAAAGTCAGTTCAAGTAATTACAATCGCAAATGACTATTTGCACAATCAACAAGCAAGCATCAACAAGCAAGCAACTAACTTGGCTAAGCTTAGTCTATTGTCCATTGATTTTAACACCTTCACCAGGGCCACACACACACACTGAGTGTGCCATCAAGCAATCAACACGAACTCAACTATAAATTTATTCACTTGCTGTCAACACAGACTAAACATGGAAAGACAAAGGCATAGTACATAAACTACACAAGTATTTTTTTCTCCTCAATATTATTATGACACATATACAGAAAGAGAGATAGAGAGAGAGCGAGTATAATATTCCCAAATGGATAAATGAACGACTGGCAAATTGTAGAGTTATGTGCTTCTCCACTTCGTGCTCACATCAGATAAATTATGCCAAAAATGTTTGTGTGTGCCAGATAGATGAGAAAGCGACGACAACGTCAACGACAGTCGGCAACTTCTGGAAGTGCAGATGACAACTCTGGCAATGCAACTGCAACTGCAGCTGCAACTGAGGCTTGGGCTAATGCTAAACGGATGTGCTTGTAGCAGGCAGGCAGTCAGGCAGTTGAATAATAATCTATTCGTTTAACACTTGCAAAGATTTGGCCTACATCAAGGCGGCCTTAACATGGAGTCGTTGCCATGTTATGGAACTCTATGGCAATATTCCTTGAACTAAAATTCATTAATGCTGCTTGCCCCAAAACAAAATTGACAACAAGAACATTTTTTCGGTCGTTTTAATATCAGCTTGTTGGGATTTTTTTCTTTTATTTTTGCTTTTCTCTCGTTTAATATAAATTTCCGCTTATCCGAACGGCAAAGCCACGCCTGTCAAATCTGTTGGCCCGGCCGTAAGACTTTAATTAATATTTTATTCATGGCCTGTCATGAGCCCAAAAAAAAGTATAAAGAAAAACGTTTACTGTCCCCAAACCGAAGCGCATAATTAACAACATTTTTTCGGTATTTAAAAATTAAATGCGAACAGGGGACAGAGTAGGAGAAGGAGAAGCGAGGAGCAGTAGCTGCCTAGGGTGTGGTTACAGTTGTGTATGTATATTCCATGCAAGGCAGGCTGCGTAACTAAAATTGTTTGCACACATGACGACGCAACATGCGCTTTTGTTTTTATGCCTCCCCGCCTCCCGCCAGAGGCAAAGCCGCCCAGAGCTAATGTAAATTTATGTGCGATATTTTGGACAATATGAAAATTGAATAACAGTATTTTGAGGCAACACCAGGAAACATAGGAACAAAGATAGCCCGTAGAATTATTGTCAAACATTCTATGCACAGTTGAACAATTAAGGTGTTGTATCTTCAAGATACTGTGTGCTTGGTCATGCCGCACCTTAACCACATATATTTATGTATGTGTATGTTGGTGATTGGCAGCCAATAGAAGCACAAAGAAAGATGAGTTTGGCAAAACAAGTGACAGTAACATGCATCAAGATAAGGCAGCTTCCCACAAAAACACAAAAAAAAAGTTACCAAAAACTGCGATACAAAAGCAAAAATAAAACTTTACTGATGCCCAAAGTGTGTTAGTGTGTGTGTGTGTGTGTGACAGCTGCCGCCAACCCCCACTCCCAACCATCCACGCACGATTAAAAGGGGGTTTACCAGCCGACGCGCCACCCACAAAGATAATTGGTTTAGGCAGCAGCTTTTTGGGTGCGCTTATCTTATCACAAACCTAATTGCCATTGGCTGTACGAACAGACACCACCAACAACAGCAACAACAAGTTGTCTAAACTGACAGTTAACGGCAAAAGTTGCAGCCAGAATATTCCATACAAAGTTGAATATATATGTATATATAAAAAGTTTCTCCAACTGTCGCCATATTTGACGAGCTTTTAATGAACAGCAAGATATGAGGATAAAAGTCAAGCTGCAGGTAGATACACACACACACACGAACACCAGTGAGTGCTTTTGTGGCTAGAAAATGCGTTAATTAACATTCGGTTAGCCAAAAAGCCACCAGAGAATACGTGATTGTGAGCTCAATATTCGTATTGAAACAAAATCAGAAATAAAAAATAAATAAATAAATATACTTTAACTGCATACTTAATTAATTATCCATATTATTGCTTAACTCATTAATAAATCTTTGATTTCAACACTTTGTGGTTTTTGCGTTTCGAAAACGTTATTCAAAGGCTCTTCAGATATTTTCGATACGCCATGAAATATGTTTTTGTGCTCTTTGATTTGTTGATATTTAATTTGTGATTTATTCACAGCGTGCATATATCGTATATACATATATACACTTTATGGATCTGCCCCGCTGGTGTTTACCTTTCATTGACTGCTTGGCATTATTTATAACCCAATGCATTCAGATATATATACATATATTTATGGTTCGAAACTTGCACAATCTTTTAAATTGATTTCAATGCGAATTCATTTACAAACTGCAGAATATTCTTGTTTCATTAGATATATTTTGATTTTGCAGTTAATTAATGAAAGATTTTTACTTTTTGTTTCCCCTATTAAATTAAGCTGGCAATAAAATCGCTTAAAAGTTAAACAAAACTCAAAATGGTTCAAAAGCTCGTTTATTTTCACACTTAAAATCATATTTTTAGCAAGGGCTTTAAACAGCGCCACAAACGGAAGTTGCAAGTGGTATTATAATGGGCCGAGATGGGAGGAATTATTAAAAAATTCAAGTGAAATTTCTGTATGCAAATTGTCGAAATTATGTAATACACACAAGAATGGTATAATTAAATTCTTTAACAAAACATTATGCAAATTATTAGTATTAAAAACAAGGTTTACAAGTTATTGTTGTTGTCCTTGTTAAACAATTAAAGTTAATCTTTTTGGGGTCATAAAGAACGTGAATTGTTGAAGGTGAAAACTTTTGGTTTAAATACAAGTAAAGTCGGAAATTCCATATAATGAATCTTAAGGGGACAAAAAGAACTTCGCTATAGGGAAAATTTTTAGCACAGATAACATTTTTGAATGCAAACGAATCGCAGGGTTCTAGAAATAAATTAGAAAACTTTGTTATATAAAGATTCAACTATAATTGGTACAATAGTGTGCCCTTAACCCATAAAATGATCCAAAAAAAAGCTAAGGTTTGGTCCAAAGGATATAACAGACAGAAGGAAGCTTCTCCGACACTATAAAGTACGTATATTCTTCATATTTATCAACAGCCGAATCGATATAGCCATGTCCGTCTATAAGATCTAGAGACTTCAAATTTGAAACTTTAGCACTCCTATACGATGAGAAATAACAGTTTGGTTAAAATTATCGATAACACTACTCGTTTCCGATAAACTCATGTAATTGATAACAAAAAAACTTGAATTTTAAAATTGTAAAAACGAGGTTTGAAAGTATGGATAAAATAATGAACATTTCTCATCAAAATCCTTGAAGAATCCGTTACGTATGGTATGACATTGTTGAGACCTCTCGACTAAAGTCTTCTAACTTAAACAGTTGACTTTCGTAGTAGCAATATTTTAAATATGATTTTAATTATTAACAGTTGACTTTTATTACGAATATTATTGCTTTCATTTGTTTGCCTTTAGCTCGTTCGTTCATTGTATTTTTAATTTAACTGTATATGTATACACTATATAATGGATATATATATATATGTAATTCGGAAGTGTTTGTGCACACAATTTTTAATGAAACCATTTTTAAAGGTTTCGCTGAATGGGTTCATGTGGCATGTGGCGTGTTTATATGTATGTAGTTGTTGTAGGCAACGTTTAAATATTGATTTTTAATTATTTTAAGCACACCCAAGCAGCACAACAACGTTGCTGCCACAAAGTATGCAACTCTCATGGGGAGGTCTCACCACACACACACACACACACAGACACAGGGGTCCTGAGAGGCCGCACACTGAGCATCATCTCATCCCATCTCAATCTCACACCTTCATCATACCGCGAGGGTTGCGTCAAGTGGGGGGGCGGGGGCGGGTTTCTTGTTTTATGCGTGTTTTGTTTTTAGCTCAACATTGCTGTTACACCCTTCACCCTCCGTACCCCCCCTATCCCCTGCTGCTGCTGCTCTCGTGAGCCTCTTAAATGTCACAATGCTATGGATGCTGCTCTGGGGTTGGCACTGGGGTCAACCCTTAACAGCTGCACATATGCGACGCGACGCGATGCGATGCGAAGTGATGCGAGTCGAGTCGAGTGGGTGGCGGTTGGGTTGGGTTGGTTTGACGACAAGTGTACATACATCTAATACATGCTGTATGTAAGGGGTTTAGTCTTGGTATTGTGCGACGACCCTGACCCCAAACCCAGACACATTTAAAATCTCATTTTGGTCTTTGTGTATTCATTTCCAAAGCGCTTCCTTTGTGCACAGAGCCGAGAACTGCATATGGTTTTTAGTTGGAATTAGATTTGTTCTAAGCATATATACATTTAGTAGGCACTGTGTTAAACGTTGCCAAACTTCACAAAGCGTGAGCGAGAGCGAGGGGGAGAGGGAGAGAAGGCGCGACAGCAGCATCAATCGATTCACATTTCGTATCCCAAACATCTGTAACAGATGCTGGCCACGTGTCGGGGCGCGGCTTGAAATCAACCGTTGAGACCCAAAAGTAAAAACGAACCAACAACAAACACACACCCTGACTGTGTTTTTTGTTGTAATTGGATGATGCCCCGTCCAACATTGAGTTGCAAACATAGATAGATAGAAATGGAAATGGCTACAGAGCAGAAAAAACAAATAAATAGTCAAACAGCATTCGAGTCCATCTCTCCCTGTCCGTCTGTCTGTGTGTGAGTGAAATACAAATAGCATTTAATAGGAAAAGGAAATTGTCTATTTTAGAGACAGGACTCAATTTCGATTGCTTTGACTCAAAGGGAATTAGTTGTGGCAAAGCAACATCTTGACGTGATTGGTATTCTCATTAGTTTTTCTCTCTCTCTCCGCCTGTCTGTTTCTGAAGAGATACTTCAAAGCGTTGCAAATCGAGACTTTGCAACACCTTTGCAGCATCCTCAAGTGCTAGATCTTAATTGAATTACACACACAGAAAGAGTGAGAGAAACACTCATCGCACACCTGTTAATTGCAATTTAATGTATGTGCACAACACAAAAACGCAAAAACCCATTTATAGCTTTAAGAGTAAAGTTTTTTCAACTGATGGCTAAATCGTGCCGTTGGCAAAGTTGAAGGTCGTTAACAAACAGGTAAAAAAACGACACAAATGTGCATATATGCAAAAAACAATGTAAAAACTACGCAAATAAATAAATATATAAAATAAATATAAATAAAAGTCTGACGGTCATTAAACATTATTGGCAAAGCCGTAAAAAATGTTGAAAATGTTGTAAGAACGAATTGATATTTAAATACCCTAACCATAAGGACATGAAGTTCTTTAACATTAACATAGTTTGCGAGAGCTTAACATTATGCGTATATTTTAACTGGTGAGAATTTAGTTTAACATAACAGAACAGAAGCTCGTTTAACATAATCTCTGTTAACATAACAGAGATGCTGTTGAAACAAATGTTCAACATTTAAACTAGATTAAAAATCTTTTAACTGCATTTAGCAACAAATTGTATAAAAGTTTAGCTTATCAAACATGTTTTCTCGCATCAGACATTTGAGTTAAGAGCAGTCAATTAGACAAATATGGCATGCATGTGTGGCACGTTGCACGTCAACATGCATTCATTGCATTATGGCATAATCAACTTTTGTAATGTTTTATGTTTGCAAGCAATTGATTTTTACGCTCTCTCGCTCCTTGTTGTTGTTGCAATAAATAAATAACCATAAAGGGAGTCAGACGAAGGTTAACAATCAACATTAAAGGTCACAGTGTCAGCCTGCTGAGATGATGTCACAGTTATTACTATATGTATACTATATACACATACTATAATGTTGGACAACAATCGTTGTAAGGCGGCGCCAAGTTCCGAGCGTTCCAAGCGCATCTTCATTTATCTTTTAATTGCAGTCTCGTTTACCTTGCGTTTTTGTAATCTTTGTTGTTGTTGTTGTAGCTGTTGTAAGCTGCCGTTCTATGCTAATTGGCAACAATAAATGCAAAGTAAACACAATTTTACCGAGCATAGCACAACAACAAACAGCAACAAAGGCACAAAACACAATTTGCACATTTTTCAATGGGCAATAAATTAAAATCCATAGAATCGAGCGCGCACGCGACTTTTACTAGCGTTTTTAAACGCGCGCGCGTCTTTTGTCGTTTACAATTTATGGCAAAAAATCGTGTAAATATGCAAAAGCAAAAAAAAATTTGCTGCTGTTTGTTTAATTAATTGTTGTTTTACATAAATTGCCAAACGATTTTCAATTATAGTCGAGATTCCTAAAATTAAAGACAAAACTAAAACATTTTGATTCTAGAAAACATTCATATCAAACATTATCTAATGATCAAAATGTGTCGCAAATAGAATTTATTCTTTGTTTAACATATTGCGAAATAGCTCAAATCAAAAATGTGACAGAGCGTAAATAAAGCAAAACAAATATATAAAAACATTTCTAACACGACAATAAAATGTTAATATATAAAAAGAACAGCATCAACAACAATGTGTGCAGCAGCAGCGACAACTACACTAAATCGAAACAAAAAATAAGCCGGCCGCATAAATTATAAAAACAAAAAACAACAACAACAACAGCGGCATTGCTAAAGTTGAGGGGCGGTTTGGAATGTTGTTGTTGTTAGGGGGGAGAAAATCAAACAAAAACAAATACGTGGGCGTGAAATGGAGAGCGAAATGTGCAATGAAACGAAATGAAATGGAACGACAAGTGCTAATGCTGCTGCAATTACCGTTTGAAATAACAACAACAAGAAGAAGGAGAAGACAAAAAACCTGTTACAATTCGACTGCGTTTACTGCGACGGCGACGACGTCGGCTGCTGCTGCTGAGTCATGGCGCAGGCGTGCGACGCGTCGCTTTGCTAATTGCCAACGAGCGAGTGAGTGACACTGTCGATTAGCGTCGACGCGTCGTCGCCGTGAACTGCGCTGCTTTTGCGTTGAACCGAATAATTTGCATAAAGAGTTTTTGCTTAAAACTTTGTTGCTGCTGCTGCGGCTGCTGGCGGGGTCGTTCACATTGCCGTAGGTTGTGATTTGTTAAACGATCTCGCACTCTACCTCCCACCCTCACCCCCCTTTGCACTTGTTGGCAGTTCAAGTATTTGATCTCATTTCTCTTGCCCCCAAAAGTAAACCGTTATTTATTGGTTTTTTGCACAATTCATTTGAGACCAATAAACACCTTAAATTTATGCGATTTTTGATTGAAATTCCAATTTAATGCCTTGAGATGGGAATTTGCAAAGCGGAGCTACCTTAAAAGTGTCATAAGTAAGCGGATTGTACAATCTCATTACAATTAAATCGAGTCTCTCCCTCTCTATCTCTTATCAGCAGGCAGCTTTTAAGTGTCGCGCCTTTAAATTCAATTCGAATTTTGCTCTCAATCTGTCAATATCAAGCAGTAAAATCTTTATTGCTGCAAAGCACACATAATATGGGAAAAAGTAAGACGCCATTTTATGTAACATGCGAGTGAGAGAGAGAGAGGCATTTCCTAAGAGCAAAGCTTAAACTGACGCAATAAACAGTTATAATACAGTAAGAGCTCAAAGTCCCTTTAAAAAAAGCAATAGTCGATATTAAAATTGAATACTTCATATCCAAATATTCCTTAAATTCTATGCCCAATAGATATCGTAAGAAATAAGCTTTTTTTTCAAAATTTTTTCTTCAATATTTAAATATTTTCGAAACCATCTTTAAGCTTTCTTAGTATTTAAGTTATCAAATATTTACTTCCTTTCGATATTTTCTTCAGTTTTTATGGCAAAACTTAAGGTTTCCTAGAATTATTCTCACACGAGTATCATATATTAACTTTTAATAAATATTCCAATTAAAATTCACACACCAGACCCACTTTTCTTAAAGGATCTTAAACCATTATTAGCACTTTAATCACCATTTTTAATGAAATATTCATTTCCCATATTTTCTTCTTAATTTGCCACTTTTTACATTTTTTTTCAGAATTTATAGCACAGCTTAACTTTGCCTAGAATTTTTCTCACACGAATATCATATATTTTACTTTTCTTTATAATTCACACACCATCCACACCTTTCTTAAAGCTCCATTTAACATTATTAGCACTTAAACCATAATTTTTAATGAAATTTTCACTTTCAATTATAATTTCCATTACTTTTTTCAAAATTAACTTAAATCTCATGACTGGCAATATTCTGCCTGTAAAGAAAGCTTTTACTTTTCATCAAAAAAGCTTTTAGTTTCTAGGCAATTATTTTACATTTTTTCGATTACTTTTGAACACATTGATTAAGAGATCTGATAAACAGATGCTAACAGCGAGACTTTTCGTTAATGTTGCCTATTCTTCTTCTTGTTCTTCTTTTTGCTATTCGTTTTCATCAATCAACATGAGAACGAGAGAGAGAGAACAACAACGAACGAACGAAAATTTTTATTTAAATCAACTTTAATTGAAATAAATTGTCATATCATAATGGAAATGGACTCGACAGCAATTTACAAAAATGAAAAAAGAAGAGAAAAAAAGAAGAGGGAAAATATGTGGGCTACTATGTACTGTACTCTTCGGCTCATATATCGCTTATCTGCGGGCATTTATAATGCCCCTTAAGTGTGCTACTTAAAAACGGGCCATTAAAATTGGAAGCCATCAATCAAGTAAATTGAAAATATTGAAATATGGGCAGAATTTTTAAAGTAGCCAATCAAACCCTCCTCCACCATGAAAGGTATAGAAAGAAAAGTAAAACGGAAAACTTGATTGAAATGTAATAACAGCCAGAGTGTTGGCTAATTAAAGTGAAAGTCGCTTTAGCACTTGCATTTGAGGCTTAAATTGCATAACAAACGAACATACAAACATATATCATAAAAGTTAGTCATAAAATTACATTCGAGATCAAACGAACGGAGATATCAAGATCCGTTGAGCAAAACTAACAACAAAAAAACTTTGCGGTTAACTGCGCACGCACAATGAACAGCAACAAAAACTCCATTTAACAGTAGCTGCATTACCATTCCTAACTCTTTCGCTCTTTAACGCTTAGCCATCTAGCCACCCTTTTCTAACCTCAGCGCCCTCCTGTTCGTTGTTACAATAACAATTTACGGCAGCAACAACAAAACGTTTATGCAATTTATGTGCAATTTTTCAATTGCGACGAATCGCAAACGAAACCGGAAGATTTCGTTTGATGACGAGACGTTCGCTCTCGCTCTCTGTCCCACTCTCTTTCTGTTTAGTTGTTGTTAGTTTATGTTACAGTGTTGTTAAACTTTTAATTGCATATTAATTAGAGTGACATTTGGTAACATACAACATTTTTTGGAGCGCTTACAAATACATAATTGTAAAAAATAAGCAAAAGTTTTGTTTTTTAACTGCATTTTTGAGCGAGTTTGTTGAACTAATTATTTAAATTCAAGTGATGAGTTTTTTACGAGAAATTAAAACGAATTAAGCTTAAATGGAATAGATTTTTAACGAGCTTAACACCTTTAAGCATAAAATTCGTTTATTTTATGATTATAGCCTATGCTTTAAGTGATTTCTTTCTTATTAGCATACTATAACAACTTTTATTTTATGATATCAATGAACTTGACAGATAAAAAAAGCGTTTCTCATCATCATCTTTGACAGCATCTGATTAAAAGGGCCAACATAAAGTCTTAATTATTCATTCCACCCGCCGGAGATCAAAGTGAATGTCATTTTACGAGCTGACATCATGCAAAAAGCTGAGCAAAGTCTATGAGAATCTTAAAATACACTCTCAAAACCATTCTAAAACCTTCCTTATCAATCATTTCTAACTTTAAATAGCGAAACAATGCAAACTACAACAATAAATTAATAATATGATATAATATTGTATTGAAATTTGCATAAAATACGTATAATAACAATTTTGTACGACGTTTGGCTTTTTACGCTCTTAAGTTACGTGGGAAAAAATCGTTGGCAAAGCGAGAAACGGGCGCCAAAAGTTGACACATGAATTTGAGTGTGTGCCTGTGTGTGTGGTATCAAGGGTATCAAATATGATATGGGTGGAATGTGTTATAATACCACCGAAAATTGTGCACAAAGTGAGCTCAAACAGACAGACAGACAGCTCGATTAAGTATCAACAAATTAAAAGCCACAAGTCGACCCGCATTTTAGGCTATCAAATTACCAACGCTTGCTGTCACTCTCCCTCTCTTAAGCGCTGATCCAAAAGGTTAGAGAGCGAGGAGTTAACTCTCTCTCTCGAAACTAAAGACAATGTAAACAATTTACGCGCTTTGTCAAAAAAAAAGCAACAACATCGTACAAGTAAAAGCAAAGTCAACAAAATCGGTGGAGTGGGGTGGGGGGGAAATTACAGTTCTTCGGCACACGTGTGAACACACGAACTCACAAATTTGTTGTTTTCTATGTAAATAGGTAAACAAATCCACCAAAAAAGAACAGACACGCTGTCTCAGAAAGAGAGCGAGAGTGAGAGGCAGTGAATGCAGGCTTGACTAATAAGCAAAAACAACAACAACAAACACACGCCAAGGAATGCCGACATCAATTGAGAGTGAAAACAAACGGTAGTTTGGGTACACAAATAGTAAAAGCTGCGCTTAGCCAAACGAATTAAAAAAAGTACAAGCAGCGTAAGAGGGAGACACAAACAAAAACAAAGCAAACCAAACACACTACACGGAGAGTAAAAAGCAAAAGTAAACACTACAAATTGAGCTGTTGTCCGTTTGTCTTGTCTCAATATTTATAGTGCGCACTGTAAATGCATGTTTGTTTGGTTTAACTGTAGTTGTTGTCGTTGTTGTAGTCGTTGTCCAGTTTGAAGGTTTTGTTTCTTGCTTACCGGATAATACATTCCTTGCGGAGGAAGAAAAAATGCCCCGGAGCCCCACAGTTTGACGGCTTTTTGTGTTTACAGTCGCGTCGCAAATTATATGCACAGCTGCCACGTACAATTGTGTTTTGATATTTGATTACGGGCTAGTCTCACTTAGCTTATTTGTTGCACTTTTATATTTGGTTAACACTTAAATTGAAGACGTCGCATTGGAACTTTTTGATTGAGTATTTTTTTTTTTTGTATTTTGGCACAATATTTTTAATATATTTTTTGAATGAATTTCACTTGAATTATTGATTGCAGCTCACGATTTGATTGAGATAAACTAAGAATTTTTGATTAAAAAAATTAATATAAATGATAGAAAATAAAAAGAATTTTCCTTGAACCATTAAATTGCATTCGAACAAATGTTTATGGGCTAATCAAAATGTATTTGAATATTATTTATTTTGTGCACTGCACATAAACATTTTATTAGTTCGTCTATAAAAATATTTCCACAAGTTTTATTAAACGATTTTCTCGGTTTTTGTTTTCTGCTGCGCAATTTTTCATTTTTGATATTTTGTTTGTTATTTTGTGAACCGAATAACAGTTTTGAGATGTTCAAACAAATTGTTGTTGTTATTCTTAGGGGTTGCTCTCACTCTCTCTCACTCCCTCCCTCTCTGTCGTCCTAACCAACTTGACTCGACGGACGGACTATATATGTATATAGCATGGCCCAAAGGATGTTAGCGGCATGCGAAACGAAAAGTAAACGAAAACAGAAAATGCGCAAAAAGGCAGAAAAGAATGAAAAATACAGCGCAAACGCGAGACAAAAAGAGACGAGGCAACAACAAAAAACACACACACACACAGCATGAGAGAGACAAACCAGCCACGCGCTTTTATACACACAGAGGGGTATAAGAGGTTAGAAGGGGGAGGGAGAAGTAGCGGGATGAGTTTCCAGTTGAATGAAATGATGTGTTTATAAAATGTGAACATTGTTGTTATTGTTGTTGTGGTTATTATTGGTTGGTTTATTTTGCGATAAGTCTTCACGTTTTGTTGTTGGCTGTGTTTTTTTGCTATTGCTTTTGCGGCATTTTCGAATTCGAAGGCGGCCCACAAAGGCAACGCTTTGTCTGTTGCTATGTTGTTGTTGTTTTCAGTTATTATTGCTTTGCATTGTAGTTGGGATGCACTTTTTGGTTATGCGACGGCGACACATTCTTATTCTCACTCACACACACACACTCGCTCTCGCATTTGGCACACAGATTTTAAATTTAGTTGATTGAATGGGAATGAAAGACACAAAAACGCAAACACCGACAAAAGCAGCTGAGGCGTATATTAGTATTAGTGTGTGTGTGTCTGTGTGGATGCTGCCGTTGCCGCAAAGAGAGCGAGCGCAAGCGAGAGAGAGATGGTGAAAAATCGAATCAGAAGAAAAAAAAAGAGGCATGCGAAACGGTGGAGCGAATGGCCATACAAAAAGGATCAAAGGATAAACAAGGAGGCGCAGCATCTGGTGAATTTGTTAACGCGAAGCATAGCAACAAAAAGAATTGAGCAAAAAATGTGCGCAAAATAAGAATGGCAAAAGGCTAGACCGAACCGAAGGGACAGATGAAGGAGCAATGGCCAAAAACATGTGGCGCATTCATTGAATTGATATATACATAAGCATATATTTATAAGTTATTTGTTGTATGAGCAGCATTGATGCTGCCAACGCGAGCGGTTGGTTCGAGGGGGACGGGAGAACAGCCAGACAGACAGACGGACTGAAGAACAGACAGGCACAAGAGAAATCACGTCCCTCGCGCCTGTTCCGTGACTATGTGACGTTGCCGCCGCCGCTGCCGCTGGCCTCAGATGTTGTGAGAGAGATGGCATACACATACACATACACATAGACATATGTATTTATTTTTAACTTTTCATTTCATTTTTGTATCTGTACGCTGCCCGATTCCAATTTGTATTCTATATACATTTGTATGTTTTGAGCATAGCTCGTTGTTGTTGTTATTTGGTTGCACTGCACTTTTAATTCTAATTTGATTTTTTCTTTTTGATTTTGGTTTCTTTTTGGAACTTTTGTGTTAAGTTTTGCACATGCGATGCGAGACTCCCACGACTTGTTGAGATGAGTAAATTGTGTAGGGAAATACGCGCGCAACGCTTATTATTTTACCGCAGCAACAATCAAAGACGTCCGCTCGCAACGAAATATGAAATGCGAATGAGAGATGAAAACGAGGAGCGCAACTACAGAGGATGCGAACATTGGTGCGAGAGCGGCAGAATGTTTTTTTTTCTTTTTCTGTGCGTTGCGCAAAATGAGAGACAAAAAGGCGACCAACAGCCAGAGAGAGAGAGAGAGGAGAGCGAGTCATTAGCTTTATACGTTTTGCAACACTGTCACTGTTAGTTTGGTTTTACATTGGCGGCATATTCAAATAACGAAAGGTGTGAAACATTTCTTTTAGTAGGTTTAACTAAATGTTGCTAGTGCTTTTAGTAAATAATTTAAATTTGTTGAATTTTTAATAAAAATAAAACTTTCCAGCAGCTACTGAAGTTTGTTGTTCAGCATATAAATACTGCAGCCGTTAACATTTCTGCAGCGTTAACAGCGCTGTTAAATGTGTTAACATGGCCGCTGCTTTAATTCACTTATCGATAACAAGTTGAGCGCGTTGAATAAATATTTAAATTGTTAAACTGTAAAGTTTTAAGTTAAAGCTTAATATTAACCAACTATTAAAGGCGAAACTGTTGCTGTACATGCAGCAGAGCCAATTTGTCGGCCAACCAATAAGAACTTTATGAAATTCTCCTATTAGCAGCTGCTTTTTGGCCCCAAAAATAAGAGGAAACCAGCCTCACGCAGGCAATTTCGCACGCATTCTTAATGTCATCAAAAACTGACACCCCCTTTACACACACAGACATACACACACACACCATAATGTCAAGCGGCTCAACAAACAACGTCCTGTGGCGAAAATATAGCTGTCACAGCTGGCACCCCCCTCACGTCCCCACCACTTTACCACTTGAAAATCAGAAATACAACGCAACGACGACGACGACAGCGGAGGCGGCGGCAGCAGTAAAACCGAATCAGAAGTGACATGCCTCATTTTCGGCTGTGGCGCCACAACACGCCCAACGCTTGTCAAGATTGCATTAGCCCTTATATGTATGTGTACATGTATGTGTGTGTGGCAACAACAAGGGCTTGACCAAAAAACAGAACCAGTCCGAGGAGCCCAATGCCGTGCTAGGCTTATTAAACAGCGAGGCGTGGATTTAAAATGCAAATGGCCTCACGAGTTTACACCGAAGCAGGATACCGAGTTGGAGGCCCTGGCCACAGGCTCCAAAAGTAGCAATTTCTGCATCTGCCCAACCGGCCATATCCTGCAGGACCAGCTAAAGTCAGTTACGCCACCCTCCTCTTGTTGGTTTTGCTTAACCGGCTGGCTGGGCTGCTTGCATAAATGCAAATCCCATGCAGCCAGGACAACTTTTCTCCCCTTTTTTTGCAGCATCTTTTTTTTAATCCCGACTGGACAGCAAATTGTCGCCTCAACTGTAGCAACAACAACAACAAGGGTGTGTGTGTGTGTGTGTGTGTTTTGCCAAGGCTGCCGCTTAGCTAAGCGGATTCAGTTGATGCAGCTAATGAGTATGGGGTTCGAACTTTCTATATAACGAACTTCAACAACAATTTTCAATCCCAAGTTTTTCCTGAAACTAAGATTTTCTTTTTCTCTTGAGGTTCTTTATATGGAAATTCCATTTAAGAAATTATTTTATCCAAACAAAGTAAGGATTCGAGCCGAAATTTTTGAAAATTAATATTTTTAGGTCCAATTACGATCCGTTATAGGGAAGTTTGACTATTTAAGCCATATACAAATGACGATTGGGGAAAGTAGAAAGTGGAATTCAATAGGAAACTAATGTTTTTAGAAGATTGTTCAAGCAGAAAGTAGAGAAAGAGTGAGAAAAGTTAGGTTCCAGGAAACCAGCAAAAATAGGGTTTCCATATAATCAAACTGTAACTACAAAGAAAGAAAAAAGTAACTTAAAAGCTTTTGATTTAATGTGTTTGGGATTATTTTGCATCAATTCGCTTGAAATACGATTAAAGAAAACATTACAAAGGAAAATTAGTTTAGATAAATAGTACAAAATATCTTAAATAAATAAACACTGAGCTCCTTGACATTCTTATTAGCAAGAACTCAACTTTATCGCTCTGTGTATGTCTTTAACCATTGTTATAACAAGGCTTTTGACGCACTAAACATTCAATAACCTTCACTAAACATAATATCAACACAAAACTAAGTTTGTTTTTGCACATTCAAAGGTGAAAAGCCTAAGGACAAACACACACACACACTCATACATTCATCTGTAATCTGCCATAATTTCATCTTTTCTAGTCAGTGGACTTTGAAAAGCACAAAACTATTTGTGGCATTTCGGGCAAATTCAATCTGTTTTTGGCTTAAGACAAGACCAAACGAAGACCCCCAGCGAGATCCGCAAAAAACCTGAGAAAACTAACGCAAAATTGTTGTTGCTGTGGTTGTTGCCCCAAAGGCGACATACATTTGATATATAGCGGGGTGTGTGGGTGTTGAGAGTGGGTGGGGTTGGATGGTGGCTAACAGACCGCAAACAATAACAAACGATGGCCAGGGCAAAGAAACTGAAACAGACTCCACTGCTGCTGCTGCCTGCTGATGACGCCTACAAAATGGCCACAAAGAAGAAGAAGAAGCAGCAGAAAGGAGTTGGTGAGCGGGAGGTCACGCTGTGCCATTTGGAAGCAGCGAAAAAGGATTTATGATGCTTGTTATCGCCATAACCGGAACGAGGCAAACGCAATGCGAGGCAAACGATGACAAAAGGTGGCCCGAAAGGAATACACAACACGCAAAAAAAGGATACACAACACATAGTGTGTGTGCTGCCTTAACGCTCTCTCTCCTCTCTCTCTCTCTTTCTCTGTGTGTTTGTGTAACGGCTGCTTGGCAATGGCGCGTAACGGAGATAAAATCTGCGGCATACAATAAAGTCGAGGGAGGACGAAAAAGTATAGCATACTTTTTTGGGCACGGGTCTCATGGCAAACATGTGTTCATTCATTTGTAGCTAAGTTGTTTCGGTTGCTGCCACATGCCACATGAGCAGACTAATCGCCCAGTTATATGTGTTGCCATAGCTCAGGTGTAACCCTCTACCCCCGCCACCCACCACTACCCTTGGGAACTCAAATGATGCGTGTGTCGAGCATAAAATTTGCATTAATTAAATTTTCAGGCCTCCAATGAAAAGCCCAAAACTCATCGAAAAACTCAAAACAAAAGAGAAACCGATGCATGCATAAAGGCAAAAGTTGGCCATTAACGGCGCCTAAAAGTATCTATTAGCCGGCTAACAAGGAGTGGGGAGGGGGTGGGGGCTAAATTAGTCAATAAATTAAAGCACGCCAAGTGGAGCCAAACTGTGTGGAGCTCCGTCTCTCTCTCTCTTCTCTCTGTGCTCCATAACGAGCCGAAAAAAGAAAACATTGCATTAAAAAATCCATTCATTAAAATGGCAAAACGTGGCACAAAATTTATGGGCTCCAGCAAGAGGCAGAAACAGAAGAAGCGTCGGCAACGTGCAGAGTTTTCAACGTGTTGGCCAAGCCAAGTCGGCTGCGTCTCAAGTGGCTCGAGCGCATTTGCTTTCAGCTTGGCCACAAAGAGCAGCTTACAACAACAACAACAACAACAACAAGTGAGATTGCCACATAGAGGCTGACAGGTAAGTGTGGCCACAACAACAAGGCTCTAAAGTGTCTTTAACTTACTTTAAGTGCCACAAATAGTTGCAAAGTGCTTAGACATTGGAATAGTTTTGTTAAGTGTATAGATGCTTAATTTTAAGCATTTGCAAACAACAAAGCTTCACTGATCCTTAAAACAATTTCAACTGATTAAAGAACGTATTTACCCATTGTTACAAAGGTGATGCATAGCTTTGAGTTAAGGATTGGCTTAGTATCAGTAAGAAGCTTTAAGTTCGAGCAAGCTTTAAGACAAAATTTTGAATTTCATAAGCTTTTAAGCTCGTTAAAGTTCTAATTTGATTAATTTTACCATAAGATTTACTTATTTAAATTATATTCAGATTGAAAATATGTATTTTACAGTTATTTTTGAGTTTATGTGAGCTTTAAGTTTAAGGGGTTACATGGGTTTCGTGGGTTCAAAATATAATTTCTACAACATCATAAGAATATTGTCCTAAATTTTCAAGTCGATCCGAATAATAGTTTTGGGGTTTGGGGGGAAAAAAAAAAAATTAAAAAAAAAATTTTAAAAAAAAAAAAAAAAAAAAAAAAAAAAAAAAAAAAAAATTTTTAAATTTTAAAAATTAAAATTTTTTTTTTTATTTTTTTTTTTTTTTTTTTTTTTTTAGATTTCAGAAATTATTCTTTAAATATGTATCTATGAGACAGAAAAAAGTTTGGATTAAATAAATAATTTTTTACATAGAAAAAAAATATTGAAAATAGGCCTTTTTTACCCGACGAAACCCATGTAACCCCTTAAGTTTTTTTTACTTGATTTTTAGCTTTGAATATGTAATTTACCATTATTTTCGATTTTATTAGAGCTTTAAGTTAAAGCTTGACTTACTATATGAAGTTCTCATAACAGTTAACAGTAACCCAAACATTTAACAAATATCTTTCCATTCCAAGCTTTAAGTCTGAAGTGTGTCAAGTTAAGCTTTAAAGCTTGTTAAAGCTCTAATCAACTTGGTTAACTCTTTGGTAACTGTTAATTAAATCATATAAACATATCTCTGCTTGAATTTCGTTATGCTTTATCAAATATGAAAGGATTCATTTCCAAAAATCTGACATAAATGTTTCGCTTTTGATATTTGGGGACGCGCCAGTTCAATGCGCTCGTCCGTCCTGCACTCAATTATAATTTGTACAGACAGGCAGACAGATGGAAACCTCAATTCCCCTAGCGAGGCCTCAACGGGATCCTTTTTGTGTTCTCGGTTTCCCGTTCAAGCCATTAGCAAAGAGCAACAGCCTCATATAAATGAATATTTGTGTGTGTGTGATGTGATGAAATGAATGTATGCCGAAAAGTGTGCAACATTTGCAAAAAGTTAAAAGCATTTGCCGGTATATCACACACACACACACACACCTAAACAACTCTTTTGACTCCGAAACTCATTCAGTTACGTTTCCATAATACTTAGTTGCGGTTGTGCCCAATGGCATGGAATATCTTCATTTCAACTTTAGCGCTAAAAAATCTATATACTTGTTACCTAATGACAGTTCTACACTAAGAGAAATAGAAAACATTCAGTCACATAATTACCAAAAACGCCAAAGTCAATAAAAGTGGAAAAGTATATGCAACTGTTGCCAAAAAGTTGCTTTAAAGGGCCACAGATTGTGGTTTTTTTTGGCAAAGGCACAGTGAAAGCCCTTCAGCGTGTCCGAAAGATCTAAGACTCGGTTTTCTAACTATCCATATATATATATATATATAAAAAAGACTAAAATCCAAAACGAATGCAATAAAATTCAATTGCGAACTTTGCCGGAGAAAAAGCAACAACAACAACAACAAGAGCATAATGAATATACTTGCCACACGCAAAAGAAGACGCCAAAGAACTTGGCAACAACTTGGCAAAAGACTTTTGGCCATAAGAAAAATCTATATATATGTATATGGAAGGTGTGAAGAGCGAGGGGAGGGGTGGTGCAGGGTGGCATAGAGCCTGCAGCAAACACATGTCAAATGCGCTTTTTAAAAACAAGTTTTTCCTTCTAGCGCAAAAGTTGCAGTACGACCCAAAAAACAAAATATATCTTAAGAAGAAAGCAAAAGAGAGCGACAGAGAGGACGAGAGAGAGAGAGAGGGGTATAAAACTGCTTATCTCGACAAAAAGCCAAAAATGGGCAAGGACGTGCGGGACGGGGGCGTGGCATGGCGGCTGCACTAATGGTGCCAAGCAACCGGAAATGCCGCCATGCATGTCTGCCTCTAGTTGAACAAAATGGAGGCTGTGTATCGCAAAAGCACAACACTACGTGCATAAGTGTATATCTGTGTGTGTGTATGTGTGTGTAAGGATCTTGATTGCCTTTTGCTACAGGCGAAATTTATAAGTTCCTTTTTTCAGTTTTTTGTTTTTCTATGATAATTTCCGCAGTAGCTATATTTTTAGTCGCCGCCATTTTGATTTGATGGCCGACTTCTTTTTGGCTGTATACGAAACAAGCTAAAACAGAAATGAGTCAAAGCTGAAAAACGTGATGTGTTGTGCGAATTGGTATTGACGTTTTGGCCCGTGGCCAACAGCAACATTGGCTTATTGAAATGGTCAAGTGTTGTTGAAAAAAGAGTATACGACTAGTTGACCATTACTAGGTTATGTAACTGCAACAAACAATGCTTTAAGCTTTTTTGAAGCTTTAATATGCTAAAAATGTTGCTTTTCGATTTTTGTGTATTTTTTGAACCATGTTTTATAACTTTCCTAAAACGTTCTTTAATTTATTGATTTATTTCATATTTTATACTATTCCTCCATAACTCTTTAAATATTTAGTTTACTTCTTCTACCTAATTAAAGTTCACTTTTCACCGCAATGCATTTTGTGCCCTAAATCAATGCACCATAACAACAACAACAACCCCATCAACAACAACATTAAAACACGAAAATGTGTTGAACAAGTTGCACGTTAATTGAATTTTTTGGATGGAAGGCTTAAAACTGGCAAAAAAAAAACCTGGCTGCAGAAAGGGTTTGTAGTTAGCTGTTTATCGTTGTTGTTGCTTTTGCTGCTTTGTTATTTGGCAAAGTTCCTTTGGCTTAATTGTGCACAGTTATCCAAAATGCGCTAAGATCCTGTAGTTGTAAGCCTTATGTAAGAAATATCAGAAGTCTGAACTAAATATAAACCACTAAAGCACTAAATAAGTAAGTTTATTGTAAATTCCATTACGTAACAAGTAAAACAATTAAGAAATCAAGAAATCTCCGACTGGCTAAAGTTTTAAATTTGAAGTCTCTAGCTCCTATACTAGTCTCTGAGATCATACAGACGGTCATGGCTATATCGATTCGGCTGTTGATGCTGATCAAGATTATATATACATTTATGGGATCGGAGATGCTTTCTTCTGTCTGTTACATACATTTGCATAAAACCATTATACCCATATTTACCAATTTTAAGGGTTAAGGGTATAAAAATACAAATAAGCTTTTGAACCAACTCGAACACAAACACGCAGTTTATAAATTTATTTATTTATTTATGTAGTTTGGCGATTTACAAAAATTATCTCAAAAAGTTGCTCATTAAATAAATACGTGTGTGTTTGTGTGTGGTTGAGTCTGATTTTGGTAGGCAACGGTTTTAAAAAGAGAGAATGAGAGAGAGAGAGAAAGAGAGAGCGCTGTGGGTGAGAGTTGTTACAGTTGCTTGTGTTGATTTTGATGTTTCACTTTGCTGTGGGGTTCCTTGCGTTTTTTTGTTGGTTTGTGAATACCTGCTGACGTGGCTGCTGCTGCACTCAACCCCCCACCTCCTCTACGCGCACCTGGCATTCCGCCGTGTTGTTTGATTGCGTAAATGGTAGCGCTGCCGGCTAACGGTTGTCGGCGCTTTATTTTCGCTCCACGTGTGTGCGTGTGTGTGTGTGTGTAGGTGTGTGTTTGTGCCCTCAACAGAGTTTTGCACTTTGCACTTTGGCCGCTGCAACTTTCGGCCGTGAGCTGCGTACAGCGCCGGAAGTCAATAAAAGTTGGCCTAGAACGCCAACATTAGACACTTTATCTGAGTGAATTTTGGGTAAGCTAGTTGTTGTTGGTTTTAGCCACTTTAAGGGAATTAGCCTGCATCAGGCTTGGACTAACATTATGCCTAGCGGTGTTAGAGCTGGTAAACAAGTTTAAGCTTAAGAGATAAACGTCGCGTTGTGCAAATTATTCTATTTTTTTAAATTTTGCAATCACTTTTCATTTGAAGGAAGCCCAAATACAACGATTTCACCATATTTAACGAAAGGGTTGTGGTATCTGATAAAGTTTTAAGTGGCGCCATCTAGATTACAATGTCTGAACGTAAAGCTTGACTTTTCTACATAAGGAACAAGAAAGAGCTTCCAAGAGCGCACTCTGTTCAGCCAAAGGTAGCTGGCAAAGCGCCACCTAGCGTCAAAGCATTCAAACAGGATAACATAACAGCTCGAAAGCACAAAAGCTCTCAAAATGCAACAGGCGAAATTGCATTATAAGAAAGTTGCAACAAAGGAGCAAAAAAAAAAAAGAAAACTCAAATACAGTTTAAACAAAACATTATACAAAAAAATATAGTAATAAAAAAAATTGAAAAAACAATAACGAACCCAAATATTTTGATTTAATTCAAGCCATTCCGCATTTAGCTCCTCATTCATATTGAGACAGCGATAGAAGATTTTCCAATTGCCCGTAATGGCAATTCCAGTTGATTCACAGTCAAACATTTTGTAATCCAAAGGCCAATCGTCTTCCATAATCAATTTTCCAATTCACTTTTATCAAATAAATCACTTATTTAAATTAAAATTAAAACCAAACAAAAAAATTCCAAGAAATAAACACAGCGCACAAGTTCATCTACCAAAATGGCAAATACGACTGAAGATCACGGCACGACGTCACGCTAATTTCGCGAGCCTAGCTACAAGACGCAGGTGTTCATTGGCAATGGGTCAGAAGAGGACAGCAAGAATCAGATACAAATTGCGTGAGAGACGGTCAAGCACTTCTATTTCACCTTCGTTTTACAGTTATTTTCCGCTGTTGTTCACCTTCGCTTTACAGTTATGTCTTGCATACTCTTTGTTTGTGTTGTTGAAATGCCAATCTGTGTGTGTGTGTGCAAGTGCGTATGGATGTTAATAATTGCACGATAATTCATGCACTTTGATACTTTTATAATTCTACGAATTTGGCACGCACAAACGTTTGACTATTGTTTGTGTACTGTTTATGTAAACAATGATCCATTCGGCAGGAGTCTGGCAACTTTGTGTCACAGCCGGTGGCAACAATAGATCAAATAACGGCATAAGCAGCCTGTTTCGCATATCGATACGACGTTTTCGTGCAATATATCGATGAAAGAACATTCGTTAACATATGTTTGTCTCGTTTACTCACCTGTCTCTGATGAAATTCCATGGCCGGCACATTGCCATTTAATTCAACGGCTGACATTTGTAATAAGTATATATATATTTGTTAATAGGTTTATTAGTTATTATTGTATATGTATTTTTCTTTAATAGTTTGGCACTCTCATTCACTGTGATCATTCACCAATACATTTTGTTATTTTTATCAAGCACGTAGCGCTGAATTCGCCGTTTCTTTTTTGTTTTACGTCTAATTGAATTCGCTCAGAGCACTTTCTTGTTGCTTTTGTTGCCACAGCTACGTGTTACGTGACTAGCTTAGCTTTTGAATAAACCGTTGATTTTTGCAGCTTCTGGACGGTTTTCATAACATGTTTACGATGTTTTCATGTTTTTACGAAGCTGTAAAGAAATAAACAAATTGATGTTATAGATTTTAAAGTCTTTTATAATAGTGTAGGTGTGTGTGTGTGTCACCGTGTGTATTTTTTTTTAAGGTTTTTGTACTTTAACTTTATAACGTGGATATTTCGATTTTAGTTTAGAGACATAATCACCAAATGGATATTCTAAGTGAATTTCAATTGATTTTCTGGCTATTTTACCAACGATGTGAGTGTGTATTTGTGTGTGTGTGTGTGTGTGTAGATGCACAGTTTGATATGCCACATCGAATCGTGCTTAAATTAATAGGAGAAGATTGCAATTTACGTATGTATGTATGTATTTACATTGGTAAAAGCTTTAACATATACAGTGGAACATCGGTTAACGAACGTCCCTAATGACGAACATTTAGCAGAACCAGCATCGAATAAGGGGAAATCCCGACTACGCATAATACTGCTGTCCAGTGTGACCGCTTTAGCATTTTTTGGCAGTATTTTGCATGAAATTTGGCCTTAAAACAGTGGTTTCGATTGACGAACAAGTAGGTTTTTTGTGTTCGTTAACCGATGTTCCACTGTACATGCATGCAGTTGTGCAACGTTCAGATTGCCAGATTATTGGAATTGTAATCAAATTGGATTGGAATGATGATAAAAATGATGTAATTTCAGCTGCGGCGAATCCATTTCATTTTCCCTAGTTGCGTTTAATATGGATTCAAATCAATATCAAACATTTTATACCCTTTACAACTAATATTACTAATATTTCCTAGTTGATTTATTTTGTTAGATTCTGAGAGTATGCAAATCGCAAAGCAAAACCCATATAAATCTCTTGGAACAAGGGAATAAAAAACTATTTCTCGGTTCAGCAAATCCTTGAGATACTTTGTTGTAGTTGGGCAAAAGGGAATCAGCAATAAATGTACAACATAACTTTGTCTTAGCCAATATAAGCCATTAGAAGTGCATTTCCATTTGTACTCTATACCAACATTCCATCACACACACACACAAATGCCTTTAATGGTCATTGCCAATGGCATTGGCTGCTGTTCGTTGTTGTTGTTGTTATTCTTATTCTCTGCTTTTACTCTCTTATCCGCTTTTAAAACGTTGGAATGTCACACACGTGTGTGTGTTACCATTTTATATATTTCTTCTTTCTCTGCGTTTGGGTGTTGGTGTTGGGGTTGGCGGATTGCGGAGTGAGCCAAAGTGGCTAACGGAAATTGTTCATATTTCACTTAAGTTCAGCGCTCAAATGGCAAATGGCAGGTGAGCTTAAAGAGCGAGGGAGAAAGAGAGAGAGAGAGGGCAAACCATCTAGCAAATATTTGTAAAATCAAACTGTCTGAATATCGTTACGCGTTGCAAAATACCCTTCGCTCCATTTCGCTTCATGTCTTTTTCTGTTCGTAGCTTCAACAGAAAAAAAGAACCGTTAAGCGTAAATAAATTATTAGCGAGGCGTCAGGCCGTGCGCTTTTTGTGTTTGTTAACCCTTGCTCAGCTGCGAGGGCGGGCCGTAAATGTTTTAAAAAAGCGCCACAGGAGGTTGTGGTGCTATCGATCGGGTACCTATCGATAACAAAAAGTTGCTGCGAAAAAATTGAAGCGCACCCAACTTAATTAGTTTAGAAAAGCAAATGAGAATAAAATATTAAAATATATTAATAAATCACCTTCTACACTATGTATATTAAAAGTCTTTTTTATCCAGAAAAAACTTTTTTCGTGTACATCAGAAGCTTATTTTCATAATAATTTAATCATTTTTGTTACAGTTTTTCTGACTTTCCTGACAGAAAAAAAATCTTGCCTTTGTCGAAATTTGCATTGATAATAGAGCAAACCCTCGTACAGTGAAGCCTCTATGCCTTGGGCGTTACGAAAATTGTGCCATGTTTGCCAACAAGCAAACGAGAGTAACGAGACAATTACCGTTGGGAACGACGTCAGAGTCGACTCCCATTGCTGCTGCTGCTGCTTCTACCGTTGGCCAAACATGCAACTTTGAACAGCTCGACACACACACACAGACACTGACACAATGCAACAGCAGCGATGAATGTGTGCCAACACTGCTGCTGTAAGCCTGAAACTAAAGCAGACACTTTAGTGTAAAGTTTTTGCCATGCTTTCTTTTTCGAAACTGTGTGCTGGTGTGTGTGTGTGTGTGTGTGTGTGTCGAGGGGTATGATGGGGGCGTGACAGTGTGGCCAATGTCTGCGTAGACAACGTGTTAAGCTTCAGTGGTTTGCCATTGCAAATGGGACACATTAGCCATGTACCAAGTTGCAGCTACATGCAACGGGGAATGCCATGGAAATGTGAAACAGGATGAGAAGCTAAACGGAACTCTAAAAGAGAGCAGGCAAGAGGTTAGGTTGAGTAGGGCTGCTTTGAGGCCATGTCTGTGTGTGGCCAAATGTGCCAAATGTGTCAGCTGCAGTTTTGGTTAACGTCAGCTAAAAAAAAAGAGAGCTTGTATAAATTGCTTCATTTTCGCGTCCTTTAAAACAAAAATAAGTTGAATTTTTTGTTATATCTGGTAATTTTATTTTAATGATTGTGTAAGCACTGTTTACTTAAACAGCAAAAATGTCAACAGAAAAGAAAAAAAATTAGGATCTAAACTATTTTAAATGCTTGTCGCAGATCGATTTATTATTTAAATCGCGCGCTCAGCTGTTGCGGCGAATTGATCAATGTTGTTAAAGGCCGATGGTGACCAGCATTAAAAGGAGTGGGACAACAATATGTGTTGTCGTCAGTGGGGCTCAGTGATAGGTTTAGTGAAACAGACGAACAAAGGAATCGTTGCTAATCGAAAACTGCAGTACTGTGGTCCTTTGGTAAAGTTCGTTCGATTATTGACAATTATTTGTACAAAATTACATATATTACAAAAAACTTCTTAGTAGGCAAAATTAAACTTTTTTATGAACACTGACACTAAATTGATAAACTTCATTCATTCCATATTGCGTTCTAAAAGGTTACACAAAAGTTTTTCGCTTTATGAATTTAATTTTAAAACGTTATTCGCGGCACAGCTGCAGTTTATTGTGTTTGGCATTAACCAACACTGCTGGCTCAATTTTCTAGAATCAGTTCATGGAAAATTCATGCTAGAAAAATAAGGTATTGAAACTTCCAAGGACAAAACATTTTAAGAGCTTCTTATACTTTGTTTTTTTTTTTCATGGACTTTGCGTCATCATCATCACCATCATAGTCGCCTGTCTGTTGATTTTCCTCAACAAAAAGTTTTGCGCGTTTTGTTTGTTTATTTGTTTGTGTTGCTTTCTGCTGTTTGTTCTGTTTAAAACTCTTCAGTGGCGCCCGAGGCAACAGCGGCAACAACTGCAACTACAACAACAATAGGTTGTGATGTCACGCGTAAAATATTTCTAAGAAATTCTCTTACGCTTTTGCATTCCGCGTGACTTTAAGCTTACACAAACAAACACACAAGCAGGAGCATTGGTATGTATGTATATATGTGTGTAAACACACGTGCAAATATACTGACATTTTGCTTTTGGCAACAAAAGCGTGCACTGAATCTCACCAAGTTCACGTTTCGGTTTGGTTTCCGTGCAATTTTGTACCCTGTTAGCTTACTGAACAGGGGTGTATTAAAAGTATACTTTTAAAAAGTATTAAAATCTTTAACAATTCATATTAAAATAAAATTAAAATAAATAAATAAAAAGCATGCTAGCCCACTGTTCATAAATTGCTGCGGTACAACTACCGTTAAACCACGCCTGAAACAGTAAACAACACTCTCTCTGACTTTGTCACTCATGATCACAGTGAACGAACTAGCTAGTTCATTCCGCCTACACAAATAGAACTACTGATAGTAACTTTCAGACAGCATCGCTTGCACTTGTTTTTATGAAATATTTCGCCTTGATTTTGGTAGTGTGGCAATATTATTGTTGCTTTGCTTTATGATTTTAAATGTGCCAACACAGGAGCAAAACACATAAATTGAACGCTGTGATATTTTGCGAACTCTTTGTTTGTTCTGTGCCTGCTCAAACACACACGCATTATACAATTTAATGTTTACACTAGCACACACACAGACACACACTCGCATAACACTCGCTGTGTGTGTGTTTGCAATTGACAACTCGCCGTACAATAAAAATAACAACAGCACCAACAACCACAAAGTCACCCAATCACCGCCCACCCGTTGAGCATCGCTCAGTTGGCAATTTTCTGCCAGCATTTTTTAACGCTTTATGAGACAGATATATATTTCTCAGTACTCACGCTTGTTGTTGTTGCTGCTTTTGCTTGTTTTATAAAAGCAGAGCATATTGGTTTTGAGAAAAGGTACGTAACAGACGGAAGTATGCATCTTCAATTCTAAAGGGTATGTATGCACATGTATTCTTGCTTTTTAAGATATTGCATTTGAAAATCATATAAAATAAACACCAACGAGTTGAGGGTATCTCCTAGTTGGGATTACTCGACTAGAACTTTTTACTTGTTATTTTTATAGCTCTGGCTTTTGATGCTGAAAAATTGTTGCTTGCCCAACATTGTTGTTATTGTTGCTACTGCTTTTGCAGTTGTTGTTAAATGTTTATGGTCGCTTTAAAGGTATGTTTGAGAAGACAAACAAAATCGTTGCAATAACGAAACAGGCATGAAATTGTAAGGTGTAGAAATATAACTGTAACTATTAGTTGCTGCTTCTTCTTATGCTCATTGCCTTTGCCATTGTTATGCTTTGGGCTTTGTCTTGATTAGGAGGTTTGACACAAGGGAATTCGATTGAGCTGATTGGCTATTGTGTGGTCTCTTTCTATAATAGTGTTAGTGTGAGACTAAAAGCAGTCAAATAAATAGAAATGATTTCTCGCAAATGATAATATAATAATAACATTTTTTATTCAATTTCGCTGACGTTTTGCACCTGGCTGGCGAATTCTAATTTAGCCACAAATATTTGCCATTGTCAAATACTTTTTGGGCTGGGCCGCGCACAAACTGTAACAAACTGCATCAACTTTGGTCATTAGGCATTTGTTTGCGCATTAAATTAGACGCGTGGCTAAGCCGAAAACTCAATGTGCTCAAATTGCCTGCGCCATTCTCGCAACGAAGTAAACTCTTCAACTTGCTGTCTTTCTCTTTCGCACACAACTTTGGCGCTATCACTTGTTCACAAGCTGTGTATAACAGTTTGGTTTCGGTTACATTTGCGCTCTCTGTGCTCTCTCGCTTTTCGCTGTCCGCTTTTGTTTACGTTTACGAGTTGCGAAACAGAGCTCGGCGTTGCCAGGCATTGGAACAGTAAATTCATTTACCGTTGCATTTTACTTGTGGTTTGCAGAGATTTATTGTTTTCGGGTGTATATAACATGTTCTTTTTTTTCATTTTGCTCTGTCGATTGCTTGACCTTGATTGTTAATTGTTCAAAGTCTGACATTGAATGTCTTTGCTTATTGCTGTGGTCGAGTGCAGACTGCTGCACTTTGATGCTGTTCTTTCGCTTGTTGTTTGCTCGAGAGCTCAATTAGTGTTTTTACAGTTAGTTGTTGTTGTTGTTGTCAGCGTTGTTGTCGGCGTTGTTGTCAAGTGCTTGTCTGGCAAAGGATTTTTAGATTGACAGCGTTTGACAGTGATTTATGCATGACATTGTTTTTTATGGTATGTACACTTTTTTACATTTACCGCTTGTTGGCATATTTACCGTTAAAACTCTTTTGTTTTTGTTATACGTAGAGAGAGATAGAAAGATAAATTTGTGATGAGATGTGTTTAAAAGGGTTAAAAAAGTGGTACAATATATGGATTGATACTATTATGCATATCATAAACATCACAAAAACATTAAGACCGAAACGTAGGAGACTCTGTGGGCCACCCACGCTTTAGTCATTGCGTCAAAAATGCGCTGTCCTAATTTGATTGGTCAATTTCAACGTTTGATGAAGACCGAAAAAATGCAGGCAATGATGTATGTACATACATACTTTTGTATGTACATGAGTGCCGTCGGCTCCGAACTTCACGGCGATCAGACTAGCCTCTTTCGTTGTATCATTTACTTTGGCTATATGCTGGGCACACATAGGCATGAAGTGGGAGTAAAACAACAATCTTAACGAAAACAATTTATAGTTTTTTTTAAAAAAAAAAAAAAAAAAAAAAAAAAAAAAAAAAAAAATTTAATAAAATAATTAAAAAAAAAAAAAAAAAAAAAAAAAAAAATAAAAAATTTTTTTAAAAAATACAATCACACAAAACACAGTTCATAAGCTATGAATTCAGTTCAATGAATATAATTATAAATGAATGATATTGTGAGTAAGTTCGCCTGTGCATTCGATTTTTTTTTCTTATCACCATTCGCTACTTCCGTCAAATAATTTTTAAGATCAATGCCAAAGTTGTTATAATATTACAGTAACATTCTGCTTAGGTTTATAATTACCCTGTTGACGTTACATAAAAATTAATACTTTATCGTTGTTCACCAAAACTTGAAATCTTTATTTAGCTTAGCACCTATTAAATAATTAGTTTTCTTTACTTATATAGCAGTTTTTAACATTTTCCATTCTTATATTATATTTAGGATATCTTTTTAGCAAACTGTATTAAAATAAGCTATTTTCAATGCAAATATTTGTGTGTGTTTGAAATTGACCTTTCGGCTTAGCAACAAGGGTCCTTTTTCCACATTTTCTCTGTTGGTGTGTGTGTGTGTGTTGACAAAAGCGAATAATTTAAATATTTTGTCATCACAAAGAACCTTTTATAGAAATTACATGCGGCTTCGCCAGAATATCAAAAAATAACAATAGCATCAAGGATGTTGGCCAAAAGCTGACAAAAACACATGTCACATACGTTTTGCTGTTCGTCTGTGTGTGTGTGTGTGTGAAAACTTTTCTTGAAAATCTGTAAGCTGCGTTTTAAAAATTGTTTTCTGTTGTTGTTTTTGTTCTTGATGTTGGTCATGTTAGTATAGGCCAAAACCACACACAGACGATGCTATTCAAGGCTATTATTATGCATAAACAAGGACAACACATTGCCACAGAGTGGATGAGCATGTGTTAGTGTGGTTGCAAGAAAAATATATATGCAAATACTGTTGCGTACTAAAAAAAAAAGGACATAAGTGAGGACAATTTGCCAGCATGAGTGGAAATACATAGAACGCAAAACTTATTTGCCTCATTTGAATTTCACATTTGCATTTGCTTTAAAGTTGAATGTCACAAACTACAAATTCCACCTGAGAACCATAAGAAGCAGACGCAGCAAATTGATCTACAACAACAACAACAACAACCGCAGCCAAGTCATTAAAGTCTGGATGCAAAAGCGACCACTTCAAATACCGTTTTAATTGAGCTGCCACAGCACTCGATAGTTAAGTAGGAAAGCTTGGCTAAAAGCGAACAAAAAAGTCAGCTCGTTAAAGTTTATTTTCGGTTTGCTGCATAATGATCCATGGCAAATCCAGTGCTAAAAAGCTTGAAAGTCAGAAGTCAACTGTTTTTTAAAGTTTCTTTAAAGCTCTTTGATTAATTTCGGAGTAAGAGATTAATATTTTTGTGACATGTGCGTCGTTTTTGTTGCATAAATTAATCATTTTAATGAACCTGTCTGACGCATAAATTGCTTTGGCTACAGCCAAACAAAAAAACTATAGCATACCTTAGGGCTGACGAATATGCAAATGCCAAGCCAGAAAGAGCGAGCGAGATAGAGAGGGTGCAGGGCAGAAGCTGCTTGGAATTTACGTAAATTTTCAGTCGCTGCTGCAACTAGCATAAATTTTTTGGCAAAATCCATGTTGCATGCTCCGGAGGCAAGTGGCAAAAGCTGTCGCAACACAACTTCTGGGGCTACTTTAAATAAAAAGTAATCAGTCCTTGGTGTTACCATATATAACCAAAATTTAAGACAACATTTTATAATTGGATAATCTACATAAAGGCAATGCGTTGTCAAAAGCAAAACACAGAGAGAAAGAGAGAGAGTGTTTGGTTTTTATCTTGCCACATAATGAGGCACGCAGCAGCCACGTGCTAACTAATGAAGGCCTCCTCCACCCAACACCAACACCAACAACAGCATCAATAGTAGAGCAACGTGAAAGTGTCATAAATGGCACAGAGCTAAAATAACAGCAGCTCCCAAATGAAACCACAACAACAACAACAGAATATAAGTAAATGGCCCAAAGCAATGCGCGTTTTCAGAGCTCTGTTTACAGCTGTGCGGCTAATTTCCACCAACAACAAAAGCAAACCAAAAAGAAAGAAAGCACCAAATGTAATGGAGCAATATGTACAAGTTTTTGGATGAGAGTATAGGAGATACCCTGTGTGTTGCATGCTTATACACAAACTTCTTGCACCTGCTACAATATGCTTAGACTCATATTTTCCAAAAAACGGTTTATAAAAACTTTACAGATAATAGGGTCAAAGCTTCCAAATTTAAGAAACTATTGTAATCGATAAAATATGTACATCGGAACTGGAAAAAACAAAACTTATATCAGTATATAGATACACTGATTTGATGTATTAGTAAACATTTGTTTACAATCTGTATAAACTTTAACAAATTTCATGATTTAAGGGTAGAAAAACAAAGAAAATTCAATAAAAATTGAGAGTTCTTTTGTAAGATACCTCGCACTTAAGTACACAAAAAATGTATTATTAAACTTCAGCTGTTTTCCAATACTTTTTCAATCATCATCATAAACGCTTAGATAAGAAATCAAGCCTCATTTTTAGTCCAGAGTTTATTACAGTTTTTCTATGCTTTCGACATCATTCTGTAGGAAAAGCGGCCAGAACGACGGGCGGGCGTCTTGCTTCCGCCCGGAAGCGACAGCGACGGACGTTTTTCTGTCGACTTCCTTGCGCCAGATTTCAATTATGCAAAAGGATTTGGCGAACATGCTGGACAGGCAGTAGAAAAGTGTTTTGATTACAAACGTCTCGTCTTTTGTGTCGGCATATTTACTTTTAATTTGCATCATCAATTATGCATTTGCAACATGGTGTGGCGCCTGCGCAAATGTTGACGCAACAAGCAGCCAAATTATGTTTGGTCCATTATGCAAAGTACATAAATCATGCGACTGCTGGCAAGGATTAGTTCCTGCTGCCGCTAGCTTACATAACAAACTCAACGCAATTATGTCAATAAGCCAAATTGCTTATGGCCAGCACCAAAAAAAAAAAATGTTTAAAAAAGGAGAAAGACTTCAAAAATTTGTTTGGTATCATTAATCACTTGCATGTTTTATGACCATGGACCAGCCGAAAACCAGCCACTTCATGGTGTTCTTGCAGCGTTTTTTGGGGAGGCGCCACCGCCACACAGAACAAACAATGGACCGAAAACTAAACAATGCACAGATTGCTTCAAACAAAATACACAAAAGAAGACTTTTCGTTGGAAGACTTATGAAAAGCCAATTTATTTTCGCTTCAACGATAGCACCACAATTGATCAACTGACTGGCTTCTCTCTCGGCATCGTAATCAGTTGGCAAAGAGTTCTATTATTAATACCCCCAATCAGCATAAACAGCTGATGCTTCATCGATAGCGGCCGCAACGCGAACAAGTCGAAGAAGTTAAAGTTGAAACAACAATCTGGCCAGCAAATGGTCTGAACTATGGCTAAGACTGGGCGCTTGGGCTTATCGCAAGCAAGAAAATCAGTAAGTAGCATGCCACAAACCGGAAGTTACAAAGCAAACAACGTAAACAAAAGCTGCAAAAAAAAATGGGGCGCCAGCAAAAGTGAAAACCGCATTGTACCTAGGGTAGCATGAGGTTTCCACACAATATGATAAATAAGAAATGAGCAAAGAGTGTCAGTAACAAGGGAAGAATTGGGTTCGCTGCTCAGCCAAACCCTAGTACAAGTTGCAAGGCGACAAAAGATCCAGTGACATTTATGTAGTACCACCCCAATAATTGCCAACCTTCAGCACTTTTAGGCCAACATCACATTTATCTTCCCCATTGACAGCATTACATAATCGAAGCTAACTACCATGCTAACTTAATTTTAATAACCCCAATGGAGTTGGCCACTTTATATTCTATTTATAAGCTGCCTCTCTCTTCGGTTATTAACTCATAAATCACTTTGAGCTAAAAATACTTGTCGGCTGTGCAGGCCGAGGAAGCTTTTTCTTTAGCATTTTACCCAGTTGCAGCTGCTGGCAAACACTTTTGGAAAACACATTGACTGCGAGAATGTCATGAATATTAAATTGTGATTATTGCCTTTGGCAATGTGCCGTCATCATCATCATCATCATCATCATCATCATTGTCGTTGTCGTCAATGCTGTTCAGTCAGCTTCCTTTTTTTAATGCTCTTTTCGCTGCTGGGCTTTTGATGGTTTTAGTTAGTTTAGTTGGGGATTTAGTTCGACACTTGTCCAGCTTAATTAAATGCGCTTTAATTAAGTCAAATATTAACCCAGTTCTGACAGCTTCATCTCAGCGGGTTTTGATAAATGACTAAAAAACGGGTGGAAAAAGGAAATCAAGGTAACAAAAAAATGCTCGGAAACTGATTTGATTGGCAATTTGATTTATTGGCAGTAAACTTAGTTTGGCCAGCAAGAAAAAATCACATTTACATACCAGCCAAAAAAAAAAAAGGTTGAAGGACAACCAATCGATAAAATTCCAAGTCATTGATTATCAAAACGTTCGTAATGTTGTGACACTTTAAAATATTTAAATTTTCTATCATGCTTCAAGTTGTTTGCTTAACGCTCAATTTTCTAATTTGCCACACAACACCGAGAAAATCCAATTAATCAAAAAAATATCAAGTTAAGCCTTCAACTTGTGTGTATGCGCCCAAAAAAAAAAAAAGCACAAGTAAGAAAAGAAAAGACGTCGTTTAGTCAGCCTATGCTCTCTTATCAGGCCATGGCAACCCCTGGCAACGCCATCGACCATCTACAGCACAAGTCAATGGCTGCTTTGAAGCGTAGAAGGGATGTCCTTTGTTCTGTTGTAGGCAAAGGTCGTGTTGTGTGCTGGATGAGCTTTACATATGTATATATAAACACTTGTATACATATTCTAAGCTAACTTTTCTTGTGGCTTTTGTGGCGCATAAGCTTTAGAGTGGCGGGCCTGAAAGGCAACTGTAATTGAATTTTTCATTGTTTACAAACAAATTATTGTTGACTGGCAAAAAAATAAACACAGTGCGAGGTCGAACAATATGTGTTGAAGTGAGCCTATACAGAATAAAACTCTTCTAAAAATTGTGTAGCATACTTATTGGGGCATTCATATAAGAGTTAAATATTTATGCTCTTGCCCCATTCCATGTATACGGTTAAAAGTTGGCTTTTAATACACTTTCCATTTATTACATTAAAAGCCCATAACTGGATAGTTATGGCCAGTGCATGTGAATTAAGGCCATAAAGCTGCACAGCTCAACCCATATTCAAAATGAAATTGTGGCCAACACGTCTCTGCTTTCATAAATGTCACAGCAGTTGTTGTCTGCCAGCATACTGAAGCATTCAACTGGCCAGCAGATAAATGGCAAAAGATTGTTAATACCACGAAAAGGCATATGCAGTGCAGACTGCTCCGGAATTAACTGCACTCACACAAAAATGCAATTAAAATCCACTTCAATCATTATGTAATGCGATGGCAATAATGAAAATTCCAAACAGCGACATTTAAAAGACATTTTGGCATTGCCATTTGCGACATTTATATAATTTAAAGACCTGTAAGCATTTGAGTAGGGTTCGTAAGCCATATCGACAAGTCTTAAGCAGCTGGTGTGAACACCGTAACCACAAAGTTGGGTCTAATCTTCATGTGTGTGTGTGTGAGCCATTTCATCTTCATCCGCTCAGTGAGAGCAACATGATTACCTGATAAACACATTCAGCCAACATTATTGAATTCACAACACACACACACGCACACACACATCAGCATAAACATCATAAGCGTAGCGAAGCTAAAGACAAACCAACCGAAAACTGAGTCCTGGCAACGGACGTGCACACCTGATCCCACACATGTGTGTGTGTGTGTGTGTTTCCTTGCCATAGCCTTGCGCTGTTATTTATGATAATTCAAAGTAATATCCTGCAGCAATTTCATCAACAAAAGCCAAGATAGAGAGAGAGGGAGAAGCGAAACTCAATTGCTGTTGCTTGTATAAAAGCAAATATCCCTTTTACAGTACGAAGGACACAACACGCCTTGAGTACTGCAGGATATTGCCTGAACGTGTCAAACGTGCAAATGTCTGTGTGAAAATTGCAAATTTGTTTGTATAATTGGAGGCAGGTATGGTATGTAGGACATAAAAATGTTGCCTATGAAGTGGCTTATAAAGTATATTAACTTTGCCAAATTGCCACTCATATGTTGCATGCAACGTGTGCGAAGAAAGAATCCTCTTTGAGTTACATTATAAAATTTTTTATTATTTAATTTTTTTTTTGATGTATTTCATCTTAGTCAAAATCTTAAAATTTGGAAAGTCCGTAACTAAAACCGCTTTACAAGCATAAAAAGCAGTACTAACGCACATAGTTAATTATTTCATCTCTGGGCAGGCCAACTGGTAGATGAACTGCACAAGAGTACGCGTCGGTCGTCCAGTCATTCTGAACTTGCTCAGATAGGGTATGAGGCCATAGGTGGATAGCATGCCCGTGCCTCGTGTATCGAGATGAGCCCAATCAGCACAGGGCACCATCTCATGTAAAACAGCAGCCGCCAGACAGGAGTTGGCCAAACCGCGTCCATCGTTGCTGATATCATAGCCGAGCTCATCGGTCACCTGTTTTCTGTAGTAGTCCCACAAGGGTAGACGCCACACACGATCACCGGTTAGAGAGCCGGCGCGCTGGAACTGTTTCCAAATGTAATGCGAATTGGAGAAGATGCCAGTGGCGCCACCACCAAATGCTTTCTTGGTGCCTGTGCCTAGGGTGGCCACATCGACAACCAGTCTGGGCTTATACGTCGTCTGGCCATAGATCAAGGGATCGGCCATGACCACAACACCCGCCTTATCCAGATCCCGGATGGCCAACGCCTTCGCGTTGAGCAGGGTGATCACATCACCAGGCTTGGTGGCCATGCCCGATGGTAGATTCTCACACAGTGGAATGATCGCAACCACATTGATGGGCAGCGATAGCGCCGCAATGCAACGCATCATGCCCACACAAGCGGCTGCTCCAGACATGCTTGCCCGATACTCATCCATGCCCTCACACTTGCGCAGATTAATGCCACCCGAGTTGAAGGTTATGCCCTTGCCCAGAAACAGCACGGGCTTGTCCTCGGGATTGGTGCCACAGTAGCTGATCTCCATGAGCACGGGCGGCTCACACGAACCCTTGGCAATCATCAGAAATGAGTTCATACGCTGCTGCTCGATCCAGTCCATGGTGCGTACCTCCACGGTAATGCCACACGGACACAGTGCATCCACAGTGGCCTGGGCGAACAATGTGGGTGTCATACAATTGGCGGCAGCATCACTAAGTCTTCTCGCCAGATTCTGAGCATCTGCCTTGACAACACCACGCATCCAGCCATCTGTATCATGGGAATCATACAGTTCCAGCTTGGGAAATACTGGACGACTCTTCGGGTTGAGCTTCTCGACATATTGCCATATGCCAAGAACTGCACCTTCTGCTGCCTGTTCTGCATAGTCCATACTATCCACGGCCACTGAATTGCAGCCCATGGTTTGCAATGCCTGAGCACCGATGCCAGCTGCAACGCGAACATTCTCCATGCCCTCGTCCAGCATCTCCAGCTCGTTGAAGCCAATGCCTTCCAGGCCAACACCCACGACTGCAACGCTGCCAAAGTCTTGATCAATATTGTTGAAGATCTTGCCGCGACCCAAACGACCATCGATCTTAGTCTCACATATCAGGTCTGTTAGTTTATTAGCGATACGATCGTTGAACTTCTCGCCACTTGGCGTTAGCTTGGGGTCCTTGTTGCCCTCTTTCTGAAACAAGCCAACAACCAGACCCTTCCCTTTTGACTCTTTGACACCGCAGGAGAAACGCACATTGGTTAAGACTGGAAGGCTGCGCTTTGAGCTGTCCTTCAGCAGGATTCGACGAAAGCTTTGCATTATGAATGGTATAGGTTAATTTATTTGCACACTAAATTTGCAGAAATCGACTATAATTGTTCAGCACAATATATAAATATCGTTAGGAACAGTTCTAGCTTTCCGAAAAAAATTATTGACAAAAAAACAAAAAACGGTACACATAAATTTAGACGAAAAAAAATTTTTTTTAGAAAATCTCCACGGAAAAAACTCAACACGACACGAGAACTGTTCGCTATCGACTAAAATAAATCATTTTTTTAGTCAATCTCTGAAGCAACAGCTCGGCGACAGCACTAAGCCTGGTTGCTATGTTTTCGATCCGATGAGAACGAAAGGTTCTTATTTTTCAAAGGTTTATGACTGTACTTCTAACTGTATTACTTACCGAATGTTGCGTAAGGAGCATGAAGATGAGTTTTAACGAAGCATTTGAGAAGAAGTTACTGTACTTTGAGGAAGTTTCGTTAAGAACTCAATACACGAGCTTTAACGAAGTATTTGAGGAAACGTTACAAATAAGAAACGGATTTGGCCGTTAGTCTAGTGCGAAAATGCTTACATTTAAAGCTGTTAAGAAACCAATATTGGCTAAGATTTATAAGCTTCATTAATATTCATAACAGTCCTATTCGATTTGCATAACTCAAGGCCAACTAACTGGATAATGGTAATTACAGCCATATGCTCTAATTAAATTGTCTGTGTTTGGTGCATTAATTTATGCAAATGTGTTCGTAATTAACACACTGATTAAGTGAACCGCAACGAAATTAATATTGATTGGCATTATCAAAAACTGTGTCCGGATGCCGTAATTAGCGACAACTTCAGTGCATTAACGGAAAACCCATAAAAAAAAACAAACATTTGCCCTACCCTTCAGGGTTTTTAATTACATAAAAAGCAAACTGCTTTATCAGATGACTCTCTGCAAAAATGTTGCATCCAGAAGAGATTTGCAGCTTGACTTGAAAGGTAAACAGTTGCTTTAGCCATTTTACTGCTTGCAAAAGTTAATAAATGGCAAAATGCAAATTGAATTCAAGCAGTAAGGAGAACTCTGGCTGATTGTAGCTAAGTGTGCATAAAATGTGGGTCAGGCGCAGACGGTTGTTAATGAAATGTTAACTGATTGTTGCTAAGGCTAAAAGGTTAGACCCTGAAAAGCCATTTGAAACCTTAGAGATGAACAATATCTTTGATGTTGTTTCTCATAATAACCTTAAGTTAATTATTGACGATAGAAGTTTTCCTTGACTCTAGCGCATTTCCTGTTTACCAAAGAAGAGGTGTGTCAATGAACAAAAAAAGAAAAACTTAACTAAAACTTCAGTTTACAAACTGCAGTGCTAATTCGCGACGATAAGGCAATACTGCAGTTTACACATTCAATTGGCTGTTGGGTTGTAGCTTTTATAGCTTGCATATCTCGCCGTTTCGACCGCAAATGCAAAGCCATTCATATGATTATTGTAAAGCAAGTAGCTGACTCGCAGGCTCTGCCCTCCCTTACTGAAAGTTGCCCCATTTGCAACTCAACTCAAGTTGTTGCAACTTAACACACTGTTTCGCTTGTTGTTTCGGGGCGTAACAGTTTTGAAGTTGTATTTGCAAACTTTTTGGCTTTGCTGAGAGGTCTTGAAAATCTGCAGGATGCCTGCCTGCATTTTGCCAACATTTACCGGAACCATGCCATAAAATGGTGTCAGCCATTTCTGATGTCTATTCATGTGTGTGTATCTGTATCTGTGAGTGTGTTGACAGCATTTGTTGCCAACAATTTCATTACCGCGCATTTAAAGTTTTTCCAACACTACTAGCACACACACACACTTACACATGGCAAATGAGACAACAGAATACACACACACACATACTCACATTCTTTTCTTTGCTCGAACCACCCGCATAGTAAAACAACCCCCCCACGGGTGTGTGTGTACGTGTGTGCACATGGCTCTGAGCTCGTTATAAATGGAAAACTTTTGCTACTTGCTCAAGTGGTTTTCAGCTTTTCTATTTGCCTTTTTTTTCTGTATTCCTATTCCGTTCTATTCTCTCTCTTTCACTCTCTCTCTGTTCTTCATGCTCTTTGCTGCTGGCTTTTATTCGCATTTGATTTCAGAAAACTTTTTTGCTGTTTATCTTAGTTTTTAATGAGAACAGACATCGAGATCGCCTGTCCCTGGACAGCAGCCAGCAGACACCTGACAAAGTCAAAGCTGCCTACACTGGAAGATATATTTGATGATTAGCCATGTGAAATGGAGCTCCAAGTTTCGTTTAACGTGTGCGTGTGTGTGCGTACTATAATCCAACCTCTGGCCATAATGCCTGGCTAGTTGCGAAACAAAGTTTTAGGGGGCAGCATTTGTCAAGCAGCGTTTTAAAAGTGCGTGCAACAGTTGAGCAGCAGTTGACTCTTAAATCTGGCCCAACTTTATCTGCTCAGGCTCAATGGGTTGGACACACTAGTAGCTCTGGATAATATTGATTTGTGTAACTTTTTTTTTCCTCTCTGTCTTTCTCGACTTTTTTTTGTGCAATCTCTTTTCGAGTGGCTGGGATAACAGCGAGTCGAGTGTTTTTAATTTCGAACTTTTTGTGGAGCATTCGCATATCAATGACTGAACGGACCAAAGGGGCATTGAAGCGTAAGTGGCAACAGTCTCGCTGCCACATGCCACACACCCACACACACCAGAAAAAAGAAGTGTTATACGTCCACACATCGAAATTCAGTTGGCAGCCAAACAACTTCTATTGAAAACTTGGCACACAATTTAAACAATGTTTTATTTCTCCTGCATTGCAGTGATTTATAAATTTTGATTAAATATTTTGGCGACCTTTTTGGCCCAAACTAAATGAACTTCCGTTTGAATTGAGCTGGGCCCAGTTCATCATTGTTCATTCGTCTGCCTGGTTTTTTTCAATATTTTTACAGCCACTTAAATGCCGCCATTTTGCAATTGATATAACCATATACACATGTAAATTTATCTCTTGTGAATGTCATGTAGACAAAAATAATAAATAAAATATGGTTTTCATTAAGAGCAGGCAGCGTACTCTAATACCCTGTGCTTAACTTGTATACAAAAGGGGATGTGATTGTAGTGAAAACAATGTTGAAACATTAATTCACAACAGTGTGATCCTTAAATAACAGTGTGACCCTTGTTTCATTGCCTCAAAACGACATTCATTGCCACGTTAAAGTTTTAGAATAGTTAGGATATCTTTATAGTGCACCATTCTCCAATAAAACGATGATAAAAATTCACATTCAATTGTGCGTGAGTGCTATGATTAATTTAGCAATGACAAATTGCATTTGGTTGATACTTATCAATATTTATGGCATTTAATTAAGTCAATCAAAGCCTATTTAATTTGGTTTATGCACAAACAAACACATGCATAATATTTTCACAATTTTTTTTATTTTTTGTTAAATATTCTTTTAGCCCTATGGATTTCAATTATAACGTTAATATTATCTTAAAAATTAATTGAATTATATTCGTTTGATTTGCATAGTTCAATTCAACTGATAAATAAATATGTTTAGTGTTGGATTTAACTAAATAATTTAATTGTCGCTCGAGGCGTGGAGGTTTTGTATCTGTAATCTGCCAAAGATAGTTTATATATACATATACACATGCATTTAACTCGCGAACTTTTTCCCCTGCTCGACTTTTGATGTTGGATACAAATTGAAATGTTAAACTCGCAAGCAAATTTGCACAAGCATCAACGTTGCAAAAGAACAAAATACACAAAACACAGTCAGGAAAGAGGGTGTGTGCGTGTGTGTATGTTGGCCAATATAAGCTCTGGGCTTAACTGTTATTGTGAGTGGTAGAAGCATCTTTTTTTCAAGCAAATTGAACAGTTTTATTGCACACATTTGTAACATTCAGCCAAAGCGGAGAGAGTGAAAGGAAAACATAAGCAAGCGCTGGCAAATTGAATTCTTGTATCGTGTTTCAACTCAACATTCGGTACTCCTTTTGCGTCATTAGGCTAATTGAGTTGTAGCGCGCAACGTGCTGCCTACAATTAGTAGGCAATGCTTAGCGTGTCTGCCACATTTATCAATTTGCACGATGCTTTAAGCCATGCTTAAGCCGATTATCGCCACACACACACACAACGCAGAGGACACAATGCACGCACTTAAAGTTGCCAACGAACAATTCTCATTTCTCTTTCTCTCTCTCTCGCTTCGTCTTCAATCTGCAATTTTTCTTGCGACGCAAAATTTGCTAATGTCGCAAATCTGCTTGTCGGCAACTTATCAAAGCAGGAAAACGAGGTGGGAGAGAAAGGAAAGCGAGGCAAAAAACACGTCTAATTAATTTAAAGCGTTCGCGCAATCAGCTTTTTGTGTGCTAGTTCCGGTCTGGTTGTTGTGTCATTCTGTCATTCTGTCACTTTGTCAGATTTGAGCATTAAGCAGCCGAGACACGCGCTGAAAAGTATGCAATATGTTTGAAGCTGCAGCTGTATTGTGACATTTATTAATGTCAACGCATCAACAACAACAACAACAATAACAAAGCAGTGTGGGCATGGCATTTGGCAAGCCAAGTGGAATTAAATACGCATTTGCGCTGTCAGTTTCAGTCAGCGTTCAACACACACACAAAAAAAGAAGTCAAAGTCGCTACAAAGAGACAGATTTAACGCTTAAGCGTGCCATAAAAAAAAGAAGCAAAGAGATCATAAAACGAAAATACTAAGGTGCTCGAGGCATATTATGAAAATGACATTAAAGTGTTGACAGCGACAGCGTTGCAAACTTCAGTCAGTTATTAAAGCTTATGGCAGCAGTTTATGGGCTTATGCCATGTGCCATGTGGCACGGTTCGGTCCATAAACTTAACACTCAAACTGCTTCAGTCGCTGAGTGGATCAAATGGCCGTTAAAGTTGGGCGAAATTTACATAGTTACATATATGGATATATATATTCGCTCGCGTTTGCCCTATCGTCCCTTTTGGTTGTACATACAAGTAATTAAATTTAATTAAACTCTTGCCACATTGCACTCGAAGCCACAAGCATTCATCATTTAATTGTGTCTGTGTTCGCGTGGAAGACAGACGAGCCAAACATTACTCATGAATATAGCATCATTTTTGGTTGCAAACTTCTCGCGCAAAAATAACTAAATCAAAATGAGAAAGAGACAAACAAACGGAAGAAAAAAAGAAGTACAATATAAAACAAGAATTATTTTTTATTGCATTGTGGCAACCACAAAAGTTACACAAAGAACACGCACACCAACAATGCCAAATATTCATGGCAACAGCAAAAGCAGCAGCAGCAGCGCCCAAATGTCTGCAATTGTTAAACTGTTATACGCCCAGCATATTAACCAAGGCCGAGAGCGCATGACCAGAGAGCATGAGAGCTGTGCTAATATGCCGGATGCAGGGGTATCCAATATGAAAGATACAAAAAAAAAAACCAAACCGAAGCAGAAGCAGAACAAGAATAACGACAACAACGACAGCAACAGCCCCTTCGCACTTAGCACAAAAAAAGAAAACGTAACAACAGCCTGACCTTCACCATTAGCGCACTTTTTTATCTGGCAGCAGCAACAGCAACAAAAAAAAACAAACAAGCAACATCGCACGTACGTAAGAGTATTGAAGTACGCGTGTTTTTCTTTTTACTGCTGTGGGCGTGGTGCCGTTTATTTTGTGTGCGTGTGGAGTGCTGGAGTGGTACGGGGACATCTTACTTGGCTGGCTTTGCCCAGGCTTAAATGCTTTTTACCTAATGGAGCAGCAGCCACAGGAGCAGCAAAAGCAGCAGCATCAACCATGTTACTGACGCCATTGATAGGCGGAAGTGTGCCTACACTGCGTATGAGTGTATTTATGTGTGCGTAAATACTTAATGAGTTTGTTAACCCATATTTCCAAGCAGCTATATTTAGACTGACTGACTGACAGACAGACAGATATGTAAATAAACCTTGTATCTTACTGAATTTTTAAAGATTTCATGTTTGTTTCTGGTGCGCCATTTTAACGTTCATTAAAAGTATTTACCGTACGGTATTTGCTGTCGTTTTTGTTTTTGGCATTGTTGAAATATGTTTGGCATGATTGATGGTGCAAGTGATTGAAATGTGATAAATTGTTGTCTGCTGCGAAAGACAGCAGTGACAGCCACAGCAACAACAATAACTGGGAGGGAGAAACTGCATGCAGGAACTTTTGGCATATACTCCGATATGAATATATATATGTATATGGAAAAAATGCCATGATGCTTGTCGCCAAGCTTTTCTTGCTACGTGCTTGACGCAAGTGCCCAAAAAAAGAGGAAATTTCTATTTTTTTTTTGTCGTTTGCGCTAAGAGGATTTATACCAGGAGTAGCAGCAGTCACTTGGTTTGTTTTTACATGCGGTTGAGAGCCGAAAGTTTCTCCCCATTGTCTGTGTGTATGTGTGTGTCCGTGAAGCCAAAGGCAAACTCCTAAAGTTGAAGTATATTTGGCCTTACTTACGGGCTGCTTGTCTTCTTCCTTATTTCCTTTTTCCTTTTTTTCACTTTGGCGAGTTTCCTTTGTATGCTAATGCACAAAATCTGGCGCAAAGCATTTAATCAACTTTATGTGGTATAAATTGCATGCTACTTACACTAAAACTGCCATGAGAATGCCGTTGAAATGCCATTAGATTTATTAAAGAGGGGATAAAGTAAAAGAAACCCATGAAGGATTAGAGCCCCATGTGGCACGAGATAGCATTAAGCCAATCAACGTTGGCCAGCATACGTACAAATAATATCTAAAGTGGCTCAAATCAAATAAATATTCCAAATCGCATAACTAAATTCTCAATGGAAATCCGACTTATAGATTAGATTTGGATTCTATTCACTATGAAAATAAATCAGTTATTGTCATAAGTATTTCTTTTTATTTATTTACGTTTAACCACAGCATTTATAATCCAATTATCTCTTCTTATTCGAAAGTATGCCAAACAATGCCTTACCAATATTTATTTAAATCAGTTTCAATTTATTTGCCGACATATGCCAACTTTAACTGCTTAGAAACACACACACACACATAAGGTATGCTGCTGCTGCGTTTGCCATATAAATAACTGTAAATAGAGCAGCTGAAATATAGTTTACCATAAACTTTTGCATTGCCAAATAACTCAAGGTTCGAACTTTTTAAGTAATTGCTCTTTATGCAACAATCTTGTGATAGTTTTATCGCACACAAATACATGATAAATGCGGATGTGTGTATTTATTCTGTATAGCGCGTATACGCCCCTTTGATTTATGTTGGCCAGTTTTTTATAAAGCTTGCTGTGAAAACACAAATAAAACTTTAGTTTTCGAGGAAACTGATAAAAAAAATTCTTTGGTTTGCCACAAATGGTTTTTGCACTGTTGCTTTAACTTTTATACATAAATTCAATTCTTTATTGCCGCTGACAGCTTTATTGGTACCGAATGAAAGTATCTTGAAGTTGGCGCAGTTAATTATAGTCAAGTAAAAAAAATGTTTGAAAGTTCATCATTTAAAAGGTTCCATTTTGTAATCAGCTTAACTTTAATATGCCGTTTGCTTGTTGGCTTAATTAAAAGCCATCAACGGGCACTTGAATAACTTGCAGACGGGCATAAATAATAAAAGAAACTGTTAAGTACACAGACACAGAACAAACATGCAACACACACAAACACACACACCCATACACACTTTAACAGTTTAAGTGGCACAGCTTCTGCCTTGTGCCGTGTTGATGACGGAAGTCTCGACGTGACAGACAATTTTTGCATTAACAACAACCACATTTGTTGCTATAGCTACTTTTTTGTTTTGTGTGTGTATTTCGTTTTGTTTTTATGTATATTTTTGTTGTTTTTTTTTTTGTAGTAGTCATCGTCACATGTGCGGAGAATCATGCCTCAGCATCTCTCTTTGTCTTCTTCCTACTGGCAGCTCCCTTAACTGTAACTTTTTTCTTGCATTTCATACTATTTCCCCAACCCAACGTGCAACGTTCAGTTAGTCAGCATAATGAATTACACCGGTACACGCGTACGCCAGTACTACTCCAGCTCCTGACAATCCTTTTGCCTTCATCAGTCGACTGCAGTCGACAGTCATCATCAACAACAACATCAGCAACGTTTTAGAACGAACTGAAGCTGTTTGCCTTTGGCTCCCAAGCAACGCTTTGTTAGCTACCACACAATTTTACAATTGAATGTTTTCCCTATGCAGGGGCGGGGCTCTACCGTAAAACGCTCGACTTGTTTTACGCATTATTTACGTAGTTGGGATGCTGCTACCCATTACGTGCCACATTGTGAGGGGTGCAGTGGTGGTAGAGGTGGCCAAATGAACTAGCATTACAGTTAAGCTGTGGCAAGCAGCAAAACGTTGGTCCACAATTAATTTGAAAGTCTTAGCACGCCAAATGGGCTCCACTTTGTGTGTATATATGTGTGTGAGCTGTTTTGAGAACATTCAGTGGTTGTTACTTACACATGAATTGTAGGAAATTTGTATACTCATGGTGGCAATTTTTGTGGGGCATTGAATAAATTTCTTGTTAATTGGAAATTTGTCTTAAATATTGAACAAAAGCATTTCAATAAAACGTTAAAGAATTTGCTCAAAACGACAAAAATTTCATGGGTTTCATTTAAAACACATTAAAGTTCAAACGTACAGCAGGAATTCTTGATCCGGGGCATGTCAAGCAGACGAAAGCAATAAAATTTTGGGCAAGGCATTAAAAATTTTGACAGCTATTTTTTATCTTCGTCTTAGCCATTAAATATTCTTTAATTTTGCTGAGTAATAAAATGCTTTCGAATTTGATTAAAGGGTTCAACTTAAAGCTATATTTTTAATGCTCCAATGTTGCTTTTACTAATAGCATTAGTATGTACTTAAAGTATTTGTGTGTGTGTGTGTTCATAATACTTAAAGCTGCTTACTGCGAGCATTTATAGACATTTTTCGCATTTAATATCAATAATTGAACAGCTTATAACAAATGGACGCTACTTACTTGCACGAAATATAGTTTTTGGGTGGATGTCCAAGAACCGCAACGGAAATTGAGCTATCAATTTATGTGCCTGAGGTCAACAAATCATATGAGCTGCTCTCAAGGAGATTCTCTTGCTCTCCCACTCTATCTGTATCGCTCTCTTTCTTGCTAATGCTAAATGGCACGCAACTTATGCAACATTTATTGGATATTGTATAAAATATTTAACACACAAACACGATAAAACACTTTTTGGCTCATTAATCTTACACACATACACGCACACACTCGCACATAGACTTAAACACACAGAGTGAGCGTAAATGAAACAGAGCTAGATGGGCTGCTAATGAAGCCGCGAAGAAAATCACAAAACGTTATTGAGAACCAACAATATTTGTGTGTGTTTGTGTGACTGATTAATGTGAGAATGCTGAGGTTTCTATTGCGATTAACACAACTCACACACTTTACGCGTTTCGTGTGTGTGGCACAAAGCACGGCGACACAAAACTTGTTTGGTGTCGGTCTGAACGAGAGCACTGGCAACGGGAGACTGAGGTTAAAGTCTAAGCGCGCCTGTAAGTATGCATGCCGCTACGCAACGCTACCGTATAACAGTATAACAGACGCTTAACAACGAGAGAGCAAATGTGCATCTGTGTGTGTGTATGTGTGTGCTGTACTCTGTGGAAGCTGTGAACGCAAAAGAGAACGTTTTGCCCAACACCTGACTCCAAAATGAAAACGGAAATTACCATTTGGCCATAACATACACTTCGACCCTAATGTGAAATTTTTGCTTTGACTGCAACTATTTAACACTTTTGCCATATGTGGCCAACGAAAACAAAATCGCTTTCAGCAAATTAGTAATCTAATGTCTGCACAATTTGTTTTTATTGGTGTATGTCCAACACCACAAGGCAAAAAGAAGAAAGAATAAAGATAAAGAAAAACTAAATACATATGAACGTGCCTTATGCCATACTTTATGTGGGCAGACCAAAGACCAAAGAAGAGAAAGAAGACTAAATTTTATCTTAAGTGCGTGAACAAATTATGATTATGATTATTTACTGTTTTCTGTATGCGCTGTGTGTGTGTGGGCGTTAGGTTACATAAACATGCCATTAAACTTAAGTGGCACGGTTCAGATTTCAGATTTCATCTTTCAGAACCTACTTACTCCAGATACCCAGATACTCAAATGCCACACACAACTTTTGAAGGCACTTTTGTTTGGCTGCTGAATTGAATTGGAGGCTGCTGCTATTCAAATGTCAAACAAATTTCGCAATGCCACTCAGCAGCGCGCACTCAGAAAAGTAGACAACAAAGTTGATGCCTGAAATCGTTGTGCGTTCGGCACGCTGCACGGCCGATAGCCAATTTGAAATGGCCATAAGAATGGCATGCCAGACAAGTTTTGTACGAAACGTAATTGAATTTTTATTGACATTGCTTGGCCTGGCTTGAGGCCGTGAGGCTGTTTAGGGTTCGGCAGTGGGTGGTTGTAAAAAGTACTGAATTCGCTTTTGGCCTAGAGTAAGGCATCAACTATTTTCAAGCGCAGAAAAGAAATGTTCAGCACACGAGAAGGACAAAACAAGAAACAACAAGAACAAGCAATGAAAGTAAAAGGTAGCAAATGGTAAATGGAAATTCTTGAAATTAATTTAGATTTTACGAAATATTGTAGCAAGCATTTTGAATGTCATAATGGCACTCAAGAGAATTGTGTACCAAACCAAATGGGTTAACAACAATTTTCGTTTGTTTGCAGACAAGCTTAAAGACTTCATTCGTTCGATCTCTGTGAAAGGTTGAATATTAATTTGTTGTGAAATGGAATTCATTAACATTTTGCTCTCTGAATGTTTCACATGACCCTGATCATATCTGAATTTTCTCTGGTTCAACTTTAATTGATGGCCCCGCTGGTCAGTGTGGCACAATTACGATTGCACAGTTGCCCGCCCTTTGCTAATTATAAGCAAATGGCCAGCACTTTGCCTGCCTGCCTGCAGTCTGTTTATCTTTGTATTGCTTGTTGCATGTGCAGCAATTAAATTATTTTATATGGCACATTAAAATAAACTACTCAACGGCATGGCAAAGAGCAAAAAGTGAAAAGCAGTCAACGCTGCCAAGTTGACTTGGCCGAAGTCATCAGCAGCATCTCTGGTGTTGCCGTTATTATAATGGTGTTATTATTGTTATTACAGTGCCGCATGTTGTGCGACTTCTAAGCAATTACTTAAAGCGCATCGCTGGCTGTGTCGCTTTACAATTTGCATGCAGCTCCAGAGTGCATTCAGAATTGTGCTTTAAAAGTAAAAAATATAAAAACGAGGCCAGCTGTGCGGTGCTGTGCTTGCCTCTTGGGGTCTGACATAAATCAAAGACACAACAGCACAACACTCATACGCCGCGTGTGACCAAATGCGTTAGACTCTATGTGTACCTGAGCTGAGTGCATGTTTGTCAGTTGTTTCCAGTGTTGCTGCTCACATATTTATTATCAAGTATGACTGCTTAATGCTTTAACAAACATTTGATTAACCAACTTTTGACTTTGTATGCCGCTTCATAGCCAACTGTATTAGGCATGCTATTGCACGACTCTCTTTCACTGGCGATTTAGACACTGCACTGCTCGTTAAAGTCGGTAATGGTTGGCTCTCTTTTCGCGCTGTGCCACGAATTCGCTCAAACGGCCAGAGAAATAGTTCGCTCTGCTCACCGTTTATCAGATGCACCTGCTCCAGTTTGCGTCGTATGGCCTGCACCACATGCTGTTTACTTTGCCAATTGAAGCCAGCAACGCTACCCTCAATGTTTAGAACATCATCAATGTTCACGTACGGCGACGGCACATAGACCTCAGCTGGCCGCATTACCTCCAGCTTGTCCAAACGGCGCTCCAGTAGGTCCAGCTTCCACATCGTATCCTCCATGAAGGCGGTGCGATTTGAAGAGCGCGCCATGCACTCTATTACCCTTGTTAGATTCGCGTTCCGCACGTCCAGTCGACTGATACACTCGACCAGACTCATGGGACGTGGGGTGGCTAACCCACAAGCCACAACGATAGCTGCTACAAATTTAAGTAGCATAAACACTAATCGCATCGTTGGTCTTTCAAGTGCAACGATTGCGAACGAAATGACGAAGGCTAACATTATATTATGTTAAAAAGGTGACTTGCATTCAGTGTGTCCAATAAGCGTATAAAATTGTGTTTATAGGCAAAGTAATTTAAATAGTTATATGAGTTTGTTATAAGAGAATGATAACATTTATAAGGTTTTTAAAAAGTCGTCAGGTATTTCCCTCAAAAAAACTTAATTAAAACCAGCTTAGATGTTAAATCCAAAAGTTTTTGTATTTTGCAGCTTATCAGCACTGCAACAACATTCCGGGTTTGCCTTTGTTAAATCTCACGGTTCATGCACCTTGTTTGCCCGCTGTGGCAGCCGTAAATTTCATAAATAAGCCTTACAAATTAAGGCAGCGCACCGAGAAAAAGCTCCGGAACAGTTAGCCGCGTGGCATGCGTTAAGCCAAAAACCAACACAAAACTAGAGAAGAAGCGTGCCACCACCCTCCACAATTGCAGCTGCCACATCGAATGTGTATAACAGTTTAATCAGCACGAAGGCACACAAAACGCTGCCAGCTATTTAGTACTACTATAAAGTACAAATAAAACAAAATAAAATTTTTTGTTGCCTTCGCTTTATAAGTACATTTTTTGCCCTTTCACCCCCCGGCCTGACCCTGCGCAGTTTAAGTCCGTGCAACGCGTTCAACTTGGCTACCCATGAGAACTGTCCATGGAGAGAGAGAGGAAGAGCAACTTCTTCTCGTTTTGTGGCGCTAAAATTTATTGTTTACGGAAGTTGTCTTTAACGGCAATGCTCAGATGAAACGATTGCCACCACCTACCGCTATTAGCTGTTGACCTTCGGCTGCAAATAATTTCAACTCATTGAGTTTAATGTGCTGCTCTGGCAGCTGTTTCTTATTGGGGCCATTGTGTGGGAGGGCGTTTCTGCCTTTTGCATAGTTACATTTCGCAATCGCACATATTTATTTATTTTTTTTCATCGCATTTTGTTTATTTATCTGGGCACGTGTTGTGTGGCCAATAGTCATTTGATTTATGAGCCACCCTCTAAGCCCACAGCAAATATTATGCCATTCTCATAAATATATATGTATACAATATATATTTTTTATAATATTGTTTGTTTTACCCAAACATTTTTTCTGGTTTTCTGTCGTTTAACTTGCAAATTGTATTTTGATGTGGGTGCCAGTTCGTAAAACCCACACTCACACACCCACACACAACGTACACTAATGCGTTTATAAAGTGTTAACATGGCGTATGCGTAATATTTTTATGGTTCCCGCTTCATTTTAATGACAGCTGGGCCTTATACATTTGTGTCTGTTTCTGTTTAGGTTTGCTTGTTGCATGATTTATGCTTATGGAATATGCCACACCTCGATTTTATGGCATCTTTAAGTGCTCGTTAAAATTGCTCAACCAGATTCAGGACATTCCGTTAACCGTTGCCTGTCTGGCAATAAATTTAATTGTGGCAATTAAGCTGGGAATTAGCACTTATCTAAGATAATGGCAGTTGAAAGTTTGGCAAATACTATTTGTTGATTTGATTAATCTGTTTTCATCTATTTAGTGAATGAAAGTTCGAATAAGAATCTCAAAAGTCCCCTTTGGGACCTTGAAAATGCAGTCTCTGCTTTCCATTTCGAATTTGCAATTATGCAAATTTAGAGAATTTTTTACGTCCACACAGCAACCGGTAAAAATGCCACACTAACAATGACAAAGACTTGGCTTAATTGTTACTATTACTACAAACCAAACACGTGCGGCAAACCCACTAACACACACACACTGCAGCCCCCATAAACACACACTCATATATAATTGAGCATAAGTGGTAGACTAATTGCTTGAGGGAATACGAAATGGAGTATTGTCACCGAAGCGCATTTGCATTTTAGGGATTTTGTTTTAAAATGCAAAACGCACGAAAATTGGCAGCAACAAAAACAACTATTGTCCAGATAAATCCAATGGAAAATGCCGAAAGCTAGTTGGGCCTTACATATAAGAAAACAAAACAAAGGCATGTAAAATGAATATCATTTAGATGAGAAAGAAGAGAAAGCAAGCCACACATAATTTATTTAAGGCAACAAGAAGCAACAACTGAGCAGAATGCAAATGACAACAGCAACAACCACACGAAAAAAAACTAGTAAGAATAACAAGCGGAAGGAAAGGCTCAGTGAGAAAGTTAAGAGGCACGGAAGCGAGTCAAGTATACGCATTTGGGCCAAGGCTCATTATTATGCTCAACACATTGTTGGCAATATACATATTCCTTTCCTTTTTTGTTTTTGATGGCGTACAATGACGTCGTCAACGCAAGCGACCTTCACACACGTCACCCAAATGCAACAACAACAAATGTTAAAGCAGTCCCAAAAAGTAGACTAAGCGTTTTGTCTGTCAGTTGTTCACGGATGCTGCTACAGCTGTCGGGGGCAGTCCGTTAAGCACTCGTGCAGCTGGCAGCGCCCTTTCAGTCGTTCACCTAGGCATTCAGTCAGTTAGACAGTCAGCCAGTTGGCCGCCAGCGTGCTTGGAATAACTAAGTAGTTCTTTGGATACTAGAAAAAAATGGGAACTGGAACTCGATTAAATGTTTTTGCTTGGGTTTTGTTTATGTTGTTTTCCATTCGCACGTTTATCATTTGCATATTTGCGTATTTATTTAACGCTGATTTGTTTTTAATTTCATTAGCATTATGTGACAGGGCTTAAATGGTTTAATCGTTGAACGAGCTTTAGATAAATGAAGGTGCAATCCCACTTTTCTCTGCATCAGGCACTTTTAAATGCACATACTTCTTGCAATAAGTGAGCAAAATTAATAAAACGCTTGACTTAACCTTAAAGAAAATTCCACTTATCATAGCCCAACTTGAAGTGCGGCAATACGGAGCCGTATTAAAAAACTGTCTGAGTGTCGACTCTTTAACCTGCAAAAGCCACTTGAAAATGTGAAAATGCTGGGTTTTTCATTAGAAACATTACTTATTTTTATACCCTGAGCTCATGAAATGTTTGATTCAAGGGTATTATGGTTATGGTTATGGTGTGAAAGAATGTCATAGACAAAAGGAAGCATATCCGAGAAGAAAAAGTATAGACAATATTCTTGCCAAGTGTTAAGCCAAGTCGCTTTTTTGCCTCAAAATTGTTGGGATGAAAATCTAGAAAAAGTTGTGTTTCCAGTTGTAAATGCAGTATCAATCTAGAGCTCAAACTAAAACTTTTAAGGTATTGCATTTAAAAATCGGGTAAATTTTGATGAAGTTATGGAAATCGTAAGAATCGCCCAAGTCGATTTTTTGATAGACATTTTTTAAATGGGCTCAGGGTATCTCCTAGTCGAGATATCTTGACTGGATTCTTATTACTTTTTTTTTGCAGTTTTTGTTTGTTTTTGCTGCGTTCGCTGAAGGGCTTTCTCGCTGTGTAAAAGTGGCACTTAGTTTTAAATAAGCATAAAGCAGGGCGTCAGCGCATTCGGAAACTTACAGCTGGTTGTGGTACCGGACGAGAATGCCAGTTAAGGCTAACTGTGATGCAAGTCAAGGACTTTGGCACATACAAATTGAGCTGCATAATTTGTGTCGAGGTAAGACTCGACAACGCCATTCAAATGCAAATTCAATGCACACACAATGCCCAACTAACAAACAGAAATGTCAGGCTCAAGCGCCAGCTATGTGACCCATTGTCAGTCCAGAGCAAAGAGAGCGGAAGAGCGAGGGAGAACACATAAAAGATTGATGTGCTCGGCTTGTTGCTTAATAATTAACCATATTTCTGTCAACATGAGTACACACACAATGCACAGCTCAGTTGGGGGCTCTTTAAACATTTAACAGTCAATGGATACAAATTTGAGTGTGTGTGTGCGAGTGGGTGTGTGGATGTCAATATGTTGATGTATCTTATCTGCATAGCAAACTAGCTTTACAAATTGTGTTACATAGTTTAAAGTTAAGGGAAATACTTATGTGTGTATTCAAGAGCAGCTACTTTAACGCCCATCATTTAATTTACATTTAGATGTAGTGGAAATAAGTGGAAATGGACAAACATTAAGTTAAGGGCGGCCAAATGGTCCATTTCGGGCAAGGCTTGTGTTTATTTAGGATGCGCATTGTCAAACACGAGAGAAACCCTTGACTTGAGTTTAACAACAGGCTTTTGTAAGTTTAAAGAGGCACGCGTGTGTTGCCTTAAGGTATTCAAGTTGCAGTTGCAGACAAAAATACAGAGACAGCTGATGGCCAGAAGTGGGGTAGTATGTGTGGCCCCACTTCAACATAATAAGCTTCTGGCAGGAACTTCCTGGCAATGGGCATAAATGCAGGCAGCATGCCATTGCCACTGCCACTGCACATGCGCTACTACCACATCCTGCTGCCACTGGCTTTGAAACCAACTGACTTTTGGTCGCTGCTCCAGAGCCTTGCTATACTATATAGTATAGTATAGTATAGAAATTCCTCTATTGCTGTACGTGCCACAGAGTTTCATACATAAATTAATGCAGCTGATATACAATACGCAACGGCACACACTCACACATAGACAGAAATGCTGCAGTGTAATTTCTCTTGCCGTTATTAAATAGACAATTTTTCTATCCTCTCTTTTGCTCTGTATTTCTCTATGAGTTGTGTCTGCAGTTTAGTCACTGAAAATGCTAAAGAAGTTGTTAAATTGGACTTCGTTTTTGGCAATTGTGTGCATTGCAGACTTTTGCTTATCTTTTGGGACATCCGCCTTGTAGTTGATGTCTGGGTCGGTTCGCTTTGCAAGCAAGCAGAAAGGCGACGAACTAAAGTTGTTTGTTCCTGTTGGATGCAAATATTTGTACAACAAATTTAAATATCTGTTCAAGTTTTATTTGTTAGCAAGAATACTTTTTAAAGCTGTAAACATGAGTTTGCTTTTATATAGGACTTTTACTTACAAGTGTTTTTTTCTAACATTTTTCTGTTCTGTTGCCAAAAGTTAAAGCATAAAGTTTTATTGCTTTTGGGGCGTTTTTTTCTTGTGTGTGTGCTATCGCCTATTTCAAATATTTTTGAACACTTTATGGTTCATTGCACACACCAAAACACACACACAAACACAGTCACATATAAACCACCCTCTGGTTTTGGACGGATAAAATCAATTTTAATTTCTTTTCCATGCGGCATCCAACAAAAATACTTTGGCGTCAAAAATGTCTGCCTAGCCATTTGAACAGATGATGCCAAAACCCATAACACACATCTGAGAACAAATATTTACGAGTTAAAAAACGATAAAGTTCAAGTTTAAAAGATTTTGTTTGATAAAATGTTTTAAAATGAACTGCACCCGAGCATTTTGTTTGGTTCAATTTAGACCAAAAAAAGTTTCGACCCGTCCACAACCAAATTTAAGTGTTCAGGGCGTGCAGCAACACAAGCCATCTTACACCTTTGCCAACCTGGCTCAAACCGCTGACAGTTTAATGCTCGAAATGCTTACAATACTCACAATGTTGGGAACATAATTCGATTGGATTTGCAACGAATTTTGCAGCTCAAAGCCTTCAACTGAAACTGTGTGAGGTTAAGCTGACCATTTTTTCTGTTCTTTGGCCTTTTTGTGTGTTTTGTATACCTGCTTATGAAGTTGCTTTGGCTTAACTTGTCATTGTTGGGCTGCTTTGAACTTGAGCTGGGTCACAGCTTCGATATCACAGCTTAACGAGACAGAAAAACGAGCCTTTCTAGCACCTTTTTTGGGGCAGGTCGCATTAATAAGCCACATAAATAGCGTGAAATAGAATATACGTCAATTTATGAGGCCAATTTTAGTTTTAATGCGTTGACAGTGTCAATGGAAATATGTTCAATGCGAAAACACAATCAAAAATTCAATTAGAGCATATGCGCGCATAATTTGATGCTTGAATTTGAAAATATCAATTTGCATACATGTTGCAACATTTAAAACAAATTTTGAACAAATAAGGCAAACCTAGTTAAACCCAAACAACTAGGCGACGGTATCAACGCACAATTTTCAATTACAAATGTTGTTGGCCATTGTAATAATAGTAAATGTAGCAACAACAACATATTTGTTTTTAGAGTGACATTTCTATGCCGCATAAGTCAAGCACAAAATAAAAATGGGTTATATTGAAAAACTAAATGAAATGGTGGCCAAAATGTTCAATTAAACGCGCACTGTTACATAATCTGTGTGGCATAGAAATGCTAAATGCAATTGCAATAATAGAGTGTGGGCAAAACACATGCGGCGTATGCGTAACACAAGCAATAAAACGGCAGAAAAATTCGATGTGTGTTTGTGTACGTGTCTGTGGCATTTTGCAAGCAATGTGTGCATGAAAAATCACATTTAATTTAAATTATCCATAAGTAGATCAGAACAAAACACAGTACAATTTAGCTGGCAAATAGCCAAAATTGAATACTGAAAATAAATGCAAAAAAATTCATTTGTTTGTTTTTTAGTTTAAGGCTTCAATTTGCTGCATGCGAATGCTTTATTGTTGAATTGGTGACTCCTTTTTTGTTTGGGGCAGCAGTTGTGCCCCTTGTTGGCCATCTGTGCCTTGTGGTCGTGCTGCATTTAACAAGCTTTGCATTGTGCTTTGATTACATTCCCATTGTTGTCGTTGTTGTTGTCGCTGGTTTTTGTTGTCGGCACATTGTTGTTACCGGAATTGTTGCCTTGGCTTTTGGCCGCCGCATTTCTGTTTTCCATTTACGTCTTCGAATTGAATCAAGCTGCCACGTTTCCGGCGTACTTTTCTCTCTGTATTTTTCAGTTTGTTTTTTTTCTCGCTGTTCTGTTTGCATTCGAGCGTTCAGCCGGCAGCAGCCAAGTTTTTGTGCGGCAAAAAACGCAGCTTCCGCTCTTTATAAATTCTCAATTGTGCGCGCGAAAAAAAAGTAACTCAAAATTCGTGCCACAAAAATGGGCGACAGCTCGTGCAGCTATTTTGACGTTTCTCGGCGCGTTGTCATTGAGGAGTAGTTTTTTGTTATCTGTGTCAAGGATCATCTCAGGCGTCACGGGCGCACAAACAGGTGTGTCAGGATGACACGTGGACGCTTGGATGCCATTTGAAGTGGATTTGCAGTGACAACTATGTGTCAAGCATTTGACACCAGCGCTCAAAAGTATGCTATGAATTGCAATGTGCCTTTGATTGCGCTTGTATGTGCGGAAAGACAAATGGAATGTATGAAATGTATTAGTGAAGTGCATTATTATTGGATTGTGTATTGAGTAGCTTGTTACCTGTTGGAGGTTAGCTTTAAGCTTCGTCTAGGCTGTTAAACTTAACCATTGTTATTCTTTCAGCAAAGCATTTGGCTTCTCCGTTTGCAAGTGTGTAAAACACGCCGCACATCCAACGAAAACCGCAACAGCAAACAACAAACATGACATGTGTTCTCCGTGTGTACGCCATCAACATGTTGTGAATTCGTGATCCAGCTCATCTCCGGCTCTCTTTTAATTAAATTGTTAGCTGAATCACCGTTCGGCTTATGTTGGCAATTTGCTTTTGTGTGTCTGTACGTTAAAAAAGAAGATAAAAACACGCAACGCACAATTGAAGAGAAAATTCACCGGTGTCTGTCACTGTCAAAAAAAAAAAACAAGTAAAATTTCGAGTCTCTTTTGGGGTTTTGCTCAATGCTTTTAAAACAAATTGCAGCTGCCAATAAATTGTTTGTTAAGCATAACTCTCACTCAATCTGTCAGTTGGCGTTTGCTGCCTTTTAGCAGCCTTTAAAAGCACGAATTTTCTTTCATTCCCTTGTCGGATTTGCCGCATATTTGTACCAAATTTTCTATGCCCTGAATTGGGGTATAATTGTTGGCAACCTCAGCACCCATTCACTGTGTGAATGTGTGGGAGTTTTTGCTGGTTTAAATGAATTCTGTAGCGTAAATTTATGCGCCATGAATATGCTGGGGCATTAATTAAAAGCGACTCAGTCGCTTGACCATTTTGCGGTTGTGTTTAGTGGGCATGGACCAAAAACGGTCTGTATGGCTGTTGGAGTGCTGTGCACCAGACTAACCATTACATTGCTGGGCATTACACATGACGCAGCAAACAGCATGAACAACTGAAACAAGTGCTCTTAATATGCATTCTAAATTATGCACCGGCTGCAAATTGGGCTGCAATGCGTGTTTTCACTTGTATCTTCATTTAAACACAATAATATTAAGCCACATCAGGCAGTTTTAATCGATATTTTGTGTAATTGTAATTGTTTCAATGAACTAACATTTATTAGTCATCGTTTAAAAGCCCAATAAAGCCGTCAGACTTACATCAATATAACAACAATAAAGAAAGCTTAGTTACACATTCGGAAGCTGAAGCTGGGAGTTCAACACTCATATCAAGCAGCATTAGCATTACCATTTTCATTTACATACTACACAAACGACACACAGCATCATCTTATCATTCTCGATTTGCAATTTGCTTCATTTTTGCAGTTGACTGCCCAACCCGTTGACGTCTACGAATCACAACCAGAGCGGGCGGTAGGAGGACAACAACTGTTTACCGAGTGGGTTATCCTTAGAGTTAAAACGATTTGTCAGCGCTGTCCAAGTTTTGCTGCAGTGCTCGTTTCCTAAACGTTGCCAGCATGTCACTAGACGAGCAGCCAAATGTCATCCGAGTGCATTTACTGCAGTTCGCGAGGAATCTGCACAACAAGAACAGGGCCAGTAACCAATCGTTTATGTCTTGACAGGCTTGACATTTGTGTGTCACGTTGCGTCATGCACGCATGCACGCACGCACATCCGTTTCCTTAGCCATGGCCCATGGTCGTCATAAATAACAATGGACGAACGAGTGAAAAAAAGTGCAGCTCATATCGAGCAAATGACAGGACAAACAGGACAACAGCAGCGTTGTGAGATAAATTGTAGCGAAATGTGCACTCGTGTTGACTTTTGGCACGCCTCAATAAATTCGAGGCTATTACGAAAAGGCTAAAAGCTGAAAACATTTTGCCACGCGTTCTTAATAGTTTTAAGCCTAAAAGTAATGCAACAGCTGTCGCCAACTAAAAAGTGTTGCCAGACATTGAGACATACGACTTTTCGCATGGACCTGCACACCTTTTAAGGCCAGTATGCTCCGTTCTCTCTCTTACACTATCTTTCTCTCTCTCTAGCCAGCTACCTATTTGCCGGCACTGATGCTGTCAGCACTTTTGCTCAGTTTCAAGCATGCAGGATTAAAGCGCAACACTTTATCATTAAAAGCTTGACAGGCAACGAAATAAGTTTTGCCGTCAGCAGCAGTTGCCGCACGCCACATGCACAGGGACGAGGACGAGGTCGAGGACAGGACCAACAATTTTAATGGTTACGCCACATAAATTGTGCAACGCTTTGCGTCGGTACATTGTCGTAGGCGTGGCATGACTAAACTCTTATTAATTAAATTTGCAAAGTCTCAAAACGTGCCAAGCTCTTCACGCAACATCCAAAAACAATACTGAAAATCAATGCAAATGCCGTGCATATGCATAAAAGTTGTCCAAAGTACGCAGCAAACACACACACACACTGACACAACAAATTCAATTAAGTTCATTGCAAATTTATAACTTGCTTGATTGCTAATGATTTTGCCAGAGTGCAAAATAATGTAAAACGAAGCACTTATAATGATAAATGATCAACGTCATTTGCACCAAATGGTGGCTGGCTAAAACAGCGATTAAAATCTATAAATTGCTGGAGCTCAAAGTAGAAACTAGTGTGCATATTGATTCAAACCAAAAATAATCAACATAATCTATCAATTTTCAGGTAGCTGTCAACTTCAGACGAATACGTGACAGGATTTTGTTCCAGCAGCACGACTTGGGCAACAGCTCAACGTTTCTGCTTCATTGATATGCCAATATTCGCTCAGCGCAGACACAAGCCCAAATTTGTGGCTTTCACTAAGAGAAATTGGCCATTGTTAGTGGCCAAAAGCCGTCTGTAGCTTATGTTCATTCAGCCTCCACAAAACCCATTTTAAATGCACATACATTTATTCATTTTTATGTTTTGAAATTACATCGAGATCGAAATACACATTACATATATAACAATTTATCTGTTACTCTTAAAATTTGATCCTTCTGTTTTAAATTCTGAATATACCATTAGGCCAAATTATGTTGGAACTATACTGTTTGTGAATAGTGTAAAATTGTGTTTGGAATTGTTAAAATCAAATTCATAATGACCTCTTTTGCGTTGTCTGCAGTCATTTGCATTAAGTGTTACACCTCTGTCAATCTATAAAATTTAACATCTGTATACTTGCCAAAACGGTTTGTCTGCTTGTGTAGCATAATACACTACTTGGGCTGCTCGGGGCAGGCCATTTGATAGAGGAACTGGACCAGAGTGCGCGTCGGACGCCCAGTCATGCGTCCAGCATTCAGATAGGGAATGAGGCCAAATTTGCTAAGCAGTCCAGTGCCATACGTATCCAGATGCGCCCAATCGCTGCAGGGCACCAGTTCATGTAGGACAGCGGCTGCCAAACAGGATGAGGCATGGCCATCACCATCGTTAGCCAAATCAAAGCTAAGATTATTGGCAACACGATCCTTGTAGAAACGCCAGAGTGGGAAGCGCCACATGCGATCACCGGTCAAAGAGCCAGCACGTTGGAATTGCTTCCAGATGTAATGCGAATTGGACCAAATGCCAGTGGCTCCACCGCCAACGGCTCTCTTGACGCCCATACACATGGAGCCCACATCGACGACCAGTCTTGGCTTATAGGTCAGCTGGCCATAAAGCATGGGATCGGCAATGTTGACAACACCAGTCCGACTAATGTTGCGCACCGCCATTGTTTTGGCATTGAGCAGCGTTACCACATCGCCCGGCTTGACGGACATGCCGGATGGCAGATTCTCGCAGAGCGGTAGAATCGCTGTGATATTGATGGGCAGCGAGAGAGCTGCAGCGGCACGCATTGAGGCAAGTATACATGCAGCGCCGGATACATCACCACGGAACTCGTCCATGCCATCGCAATCGCGCAGATTGATGCCGCCGGAGTTGAAGGTAAGTCCTTGGCCCACCAGCAGTATGGGCTTATCCTCTGGTGCAGTACCACAGTAGGCAATCTCAAGCAGAACAGGCGGCTCACATGAGCCCTTGGCAATCATCAGAAACGAGTTGAGACGCTGCTGCTCGATCCATTCCATGGTGCGTACCTCCACAGTGATGCCACAGGGACACAGTGCATCCACGGCAGCCTGCGCGAATATGGTTGGCGTCATGCAATTGGCTGGAGCATCGGACAAACGTCTGGCCAGATTCTGTGCCTCCGCCTTGAACAGACCACGCGTCCAGGAGTCCATGTCGGGTGAGGCATGCAGCTCCAGCTTGGGCACAGTCTCACGATACTTCTTGTTCAGGTTTTCATCATAGCGCCAAATGGCCAGAGCAGCTCCTTCCGCTGCCTGTTCCGGATAGTCCATTGCATCCACATGCACCTCAATGCACTTCATAGACTGCAACGATCGAGCACCAATACCGGCAGCAACTCGCACATTCTCCATGCCCTCATCCAGCATCTCCAGCTCATTGAAGGCGATGCCTTCGAGACCAACGCCCACAACACAAATCGATCGAAAGTCGTTGTCCACATTGTTGAAGACCTTGCCGCGACCCAAGCGACCTGTAATCTTTGTTTCACAAATCAGTTCAGATAACTTGCCATTGACCCGATCATCGAACTTTTCGCCAGCGGGCGTAAGTCTTGGCCCCTTGCCGCTCTCCTTCTCGTACAGACCCAGAACGATGCCCTTGCCGCCGCCTTGTTTCGCGTCGCAGGATGCATATCGTTGCAGGCTATGCCTCTGAAGGCGAATGGGCCTGAGGAGACGCAATGTGCGAAGTTGTCCACGTAATATGTTCATGTTGTTTATAATTTTAATTTTACTTTTTAGCGCTCACGAAGATTGTGTTGATTTTTGGTGTATCTTCCGATGTGGAAAATTTGATCTGGTGTGGCTTTAAAGTTGTCGTAAAAACATATATGTATTTCTGAACAAACTAAAAATAAAAAATTTACAGAAGCTCGTATCTGGATGTAAAAAAATGATCGAATGAATGCCTAGACATGAAAATAAGTAAGCCCAATGTTTGACAATAACTGAAAAGAAAAAGCATATTTGATTTGTATGTTAACCAGTATTATTAAAGGATCGTCAAACTTTAGATATTTTGTAAATTTTAAAATAGTACCATCTTTTCAGGTATTCTGATAATGCCATGGGTTTCTAAAGCCGCGTCGAAGATGTATATTTATTTTTTAAACAGAGATCATGAAAATTGTGAATGATTTTTGATAACCTGATACTCTGAGATAGATAAAACAGTGAAATATTATGAAAAATTACTTGAAATTCGGTTTATAAAGGAACATTTGATAATAAATATATTATTTGTATGAAGAAGCGTACAAAGATTATTAATTTTGGAATCAAAATGTTATAGTTCATCAAAAATTTATAATTTTTGAAAAGCTTGCGGTAAGTATCCAGTCTACCCCCTGCACTTGTTAAGATTAAAGTTTTAACTTAAGATTAAGTATCATTCTTGGGGCATAAATATCATAGAAAATCATTTTGGTATTGAAAGAGTTTTAACCACAGCTATGATTGTCATAAAGATTTTTGTAAATACTTCTAGGAGCTTTATGAACTTTGAGCCAATATAATTATATCAATTAGTGGTCAAACTAAGATCATTAAGATTATGATTCAAAGGAACCTATAGTGCTTATACGTTTAATTACAATACTCACCAGAAATCAAAACTTAAAAGCAATCCTTTGTGCGTGCCAATAAAACCGCACACAGTTAGTATCTGAATGTCCTTCGTGCTTAATTACGTGATACTTTGAACCGTTTATGCTATGTGTATTTGCGATATGGTGTTATAAAAGCAAGAGTCCACAGTCTGAAATTGTTCAAGTTTTGATAATTTTTGTGTGATTTTATTTATGTTGTTTAGTTGTGTGAAATGAGTTGACATTGAGTGTCGTCAGTACATTGGGTTGCTACGTTTTAAAATTTGAAAAAGAAATGCAAATTTATTGTAGAATCTTTTGAAACATTTTAAAGAGCTTAGAAATTTTCTACAATCTGCTCTAAGCCCATCTTATTGTAATCGAAATGGTGGTTAAACCTTGACTCCGCAAATTGAGATGATTGTTTTAGTTTGAAACAACTGTCAGAATGCTGCAGAAAAAGTTTATACTGTGGCCAAACGCAAAAAAATGCATATTTCCCACGTGACCAAAAAACTTTTGCTCAACATCAACGGCCCGGCAGGCAGCTGGAAAAGAAAAGTTCATAGAAAACTCGTTTGTGCTTTTGTTTTTTGTTGTTGTTGGTTTTGCTTAATATCATATGCTGGTTTATTACCTAACTATGCTCAACAATGACCAAAATTTAGACAAACTGAAATATTGTAGTGCCAATTCAAGCATTTGCAGTCAACAGATTGTTCTCGTACGTAATTGAAGATGAATGAGTTTGAAAGATGGATTCAAACGCGCCATTGAAGTGTAACCAGGAAGGAACTGCAATGCTGGCCAGCAAACGTTGCATAAAGAGCGTTTGTACCCGTAGATATAATCCCAGTACCTCCAGTGGCGATGCACAAAAGTGTCCCAAGACCAGATTCAGTTGAGTGTAATTCAAAGCTGCATTCAGCAAGAATGTTGTTAGCCAAGGCACGGTGAACCACACAAAGGAGCGCATCGGGAAGAGTTGCCAGCTGGAAGGCATCCTGTTTTGCCAGTCTAATTTCACCTTTGCGGCTTCAGATAAGTTGGTGTTGGCATCATAAATGGTTTTCGTCTGGATTGCCTTGTCCACTTCGCGCTGACATCTCCAAAGTCCATAGACGACTAGCATTGAGTTCATTAATGCAACCCAAAGCATCGTATGTTGGTACTCGTAGCCCACGGATATATTGAGTTTGCGCGAGAGGGGCAAACTGATGGGTTTGATATTCACGCTTGCCTCGACTGAGGGCTTTAAATTGACCGAGATATGGAAGACCGTTAAGGCCAAAAAGATTAAGACGAACGCAAATTTAGACAGCATTTTTATAACAAAATATTTTAACAGTTTAACAAATTATTATAATTTTTTGTTTTGCTTATCTTGATTGATGTCCGAACAGTAACTGCTTTCTAAAATACATCTTTGTTTTTAGAAAAGCAACAAAGCTTTACTTTTTATTGAGCAGAGTTTTAAGAATATGATCTGTTATATTGTCAGTGAGGGCATCGCGATTGGCTTTTGTCACGTGGTAAACAAACGAATCGGGTGCATTTCTTAGCTGTTCGACAATCGGAATGGGCTGGCGTATCTGTAAGGGTATTGTCGCAAGAACTAGTTGCTTCTGATGTTGCAATTCTTTGATGGCAGCTTGAAATCGATTGCTTAATAATTCCATTTTGCCAATTTCGTCGATAATCATTAGCTGATGCGAGTTGGGCTCTGATTGCAGCAGCGGCAAAGTCAGATTCTCAAACTCTTCAACATACACAGAGTATTTTCCCACCTTTGGTTGCCGTCGCTTTTCTAACGAAGTCTCCCGTGCCAAAGTGCCGCGAATGCCATTAAGTGTAACCACATCAAATCCAATGCGCTGGCCATTCGTGCGCACCTCTTCAGTGTAAAAGCCAGTAAGCTTGATCTGGTTAAGCAGTTTGGCACATATATTGCGAACCAATGTAGTCTTGCCGACGCCTGTGAATGATTTTAAAGGTTACCAATTTTGTTAGATTATATTTTTCTTCGCTTACCTGGCTGTCCAGTTATTAAAAACGCCGTTATTGTATGATTTTCCATGCCGGCGCTTAAAAAGAACACAGTTTGATTACGGATATCGATAGCCCACAGCTACTCGTTTCGAGTATATTTTTGTTCACAATAGTCGGTGAGCTACCGATATATCGTATCGTATCGCACAATATGCACGCCACACTTTTGTTGCTACCAATTTACACTTCAAGTCAGATAAGCATAAATAATAACATTTTCAAACAATAAATAATAAACTTATATTTATCTTTACTTTGAAACACAATTTATTTGTATTTATCGTACAAACAAGTGCAGCCCAGTCAGCGTTTCTCAGCACTGCTTCAACAATCGCAATCGCAAACCATCGCAAGTGGCGGTCGGTCGAGTTGAATCATCTGTTCAGCAGGCAAGCATTGCTTCGCGGCTTTTTGACAGCGTGAATTTCATTTTTGCATTAAAATTAAATTATATTTTGCTAGTTATCTGCTTAAACGTTTAGAAAAATGGCAAGCGCAATTGCGCATGATATAGAAAGTGGTGAGCAGCGCACCAGCGATGTGGCTGCCAGCTCAACTTCGTTTAAGGAGCTGCACCTAAGTGGTGGTCTTTTGAAATGTCTGCAGTCTCACAAATTTTTGACACCGACCAAGATTCAAGCAGCCGCAATTCCAATGGCACTTGCTGGAATGGGTAAGATGTTTCCAGTTACCTTTATATTCAAGAACTAAAATTATATTTTACTGCCCTTGTAGATTTGCTGGTGCAATCAAAAAGTGGCACTGGCAAGACTTTGATTTATGTGCTTACTGCAATAGAGACAATGATCAGGTCTATTCCCAAGCCGCAAGCATTAATTATTGTGCCAACTCGCGAACTGGCCATCCAGGTTGAGGACACAATAAACGGCTTGGCCAAGAAAATGCGCGATAATAGACATTTTTTGGCTGTAAGCTTTATTGGCGGCACCGATGTTAATAAAGATCGTATCCGTATGGCCAAGGGGCGCGTTGTGGTCGGAACACCTGGCCGTCTGCTACACCTCATTCACAACAAGGTGTTCGACACCTCCTGCATTAAGCTGCTCGTCTTGGATGAGGCAGACCAGCTCTGTGCTACTAGTACTCTGCACAAAGATGTCGAGTCGCTGATCCAAGCACTTCAACCACGCAAACAGATCATTGCCTGTAGTGCTACATATCCAAATAAACTGGACGAGTGCCTTGCTCAGCTGATGGTTAAGCCAGTGCTTGTGTCCAACAGTGAGCGTGCCACAGTGCTGCTTGGCATTCGTCAATTTGTCTATGAACTGCCTGAGCAGCCAAACAGTATGGTTGAGATGTTGGCCAAGTTAGCTGCGCTGCATAAGATATTTGCTCAGCTGCCCTACGAGCAGGCCATACTGTTTGCCAGCTCTCAAAGTCGTGCTGATTCATTTTGCAACTATTTGCAACGCGATGGCATTGAATGCGATCTCATGTCCGGTGCCATGAAGCAAAGCAAGCGCTTGGAGACTTTCCAGGTGAGTCTGGTGTCTTATACAGCAAGAATATTTTTATATATAAACATTTATTCTAGGCCTATCGCAATTATAAAATGCGCACCATAGTTGCCACAGATTTGATGGCACGCGGCGTGGACTCCTCCCATGCTAATTTAGTTATCAATTTGGATCCGCCCAGAGATCTTGTTACTTATTTGCACCGCATTGGACGCGCTGGTCGCTTTGGGTCCAAGGGCATTGCCATTACATTTATTTCATCGCCACAACAGTGCCAGCAATTTAAGGGCATCATTGCTGAAGCTGGCACAGGCATGTCCGTGCTGCAATTTCCGACCGAGAAACGTGAAGGCTTTGATTTTTGGAAATACGATTCGTATGATTTTCCATATTTCCAAGAAACCGCTGCACACGAACAAGAGGAGGGCGAGCTTAAGCGCCTCAAGCAACGCTGGAAGGAGCCAGGCGCCGATATGCTTAAACATACAGTCGCCACTTCTGATAATTTGAATGCCAATGATAGTAAGGAGCCCGAAGCTGTTCCAGAAACAACAATTGCAGCTGTCAATCAGTTAATAAACCCCGAATCACAGCTAGCTCCAGAAGTAGAAGCAAATAACAACGAAACTGAAGTTGAGGAAACTGATAATAAGGAGAATTTAAGCGAGAATCAAGCACAAATTCAAATCAATACCAATACCAAAACTGCACTAGGCGTACAAAGCAAACAACTTGTAAAACCGCCAGAGGTACATGAACTTATACTAGAGCGTGTGGAGCTATCAACATCAATTGATATGCCAGCAGCAGCTCCAAATTCAATAAATACAAGAACCTATTGCCTGGCTGCACCTGCCACAGAGCGCAGCTCAACAACATTGCATCCACAGGCCATATCAAATACTGTGGATGATGCCAGCAGCATCGTATCGGACAGCATGGAGAATGACTATGATAGTGATTCCTCGTACACTACCTTCTATTCCGATAGCGATGCACGTCTCATCTGGCGCTCAGCGATGTCGCAGCAAAAGCTGCAAAAGAGGCGCAATCGCCGCGCCAAACGTCCCTCATGCATCTCTAAAGTTGGCTATTGTGTTAAAATAATTAAATACTACAATAGTGCAGAAGACAGAATTCAGACAAAGGTATAGTTATGAATTTATAGCAAATGTCTAAACTAATGTTTAACCCTTTTCGAAACAGAAGAAGCTGTCTAAGCGGCACGAGGAACTGCTGTCGCCTGAGGTTCAAGAAGATGAAAAGGAGCAAAAGCGTAATATAAACGTAAGATCCAAATGCGAAACAATTTAAATCTATTGTACCTGTTTTAATTAACTTTGTTTATTCGATTTTTAGCGTCTGCTTGCGACAGTTTATAGGAATGCTGAATTCATGTATCTACTAAAGAAGTTTAAAAATATGCCACAAGTTCAGGCACATCTTATGGATCATTTCAAACAAGCCAACTTCGATATGCAGCAATATAAACAATTGATCCATCAGCTGAATATTGCCGTGAAACGCTTGTACTGTGTGGATCCTAATAAGCCAAAATCGTTGCCTAAGCTACCCATGCCAGGAAAACCTCACCTAGCCAACAAGCTTATGAAGGCCATTAAGAGCTCTGCTGGCCCAGGGGAACAACAACCTGGTGATGATGATGATGACGATGACGATGACGATGATGCTGATGATGACGACAATCAGCCACAGCCGCCGTTGAACAGGCTAAGCGTTCATGTGAATCATCAGTTAAATATACCACCAGCAAATGCCGTAAGAAATGAGGACGCATATTCCTTAAACTCCGAAGATTCGATGTCGGACGATAGCGTTGAGCCTGCCTATTCATCGAGCGGTTTTGTGGAGTCCAATGAAAGTGCATCCTCTGGCATTGATACCTCTCAGTATGGCAGCAATTCGTCAGTGTTTCTTGACACTGATGAGTATGACGATGGGGAAGAAGAGGAGGAAGTTGATTCTGAAGAAGAAGAGTCTTACTCTGATGATAGCGAGGATGAGAATGATGATGATGATGATGAGGACTTTAGTGAGGAGCAAGATGACGAAGCTAACTCGCTCTCAAACTCCTCAAGCACACTAACCGCTATGACCTCATCTTCAGAGGAGAGTTCTTCAAGTGATGAATCTGAGAGTGAAACTCAAGAATCCGATGAGGGCGCTACTGGGTACGATGCTGCCGCCGATCTGGCTGCGGCTCAGGCTCGTTGGCAAAATTTGTTTCAACATGCAGTATCAATTTATTGCTCACTACGTTAACACTTATACGGCCACCTATCGCCGCAATCAATAAAAAAAAAAAAATTATTTAATACGTTAAAAAACTTAGATTCCAGCGCTATGGAAGCGCGATTCCTAGTCTCGAAAGTCTGACATCTATGGAAAACTCAGGCATAATATATTTTCTTTTTTACAAACGAATGAAAGAAATAAGTTCCAAATAAAAAGCTGCATCAGCTATACTATATAACTTAGTTATTACAAAAACCTTGTGTAAAAAAAAACATATTCTAAAGAATAATTTGATTTCAATTCAACCAAAACCGTGGTACAACTAACACTTAAAAAATACCTGCAAATGAATGCAACTTAATTGTTTTGATTTTTTTTTATTATATATGTATATATATGAAACTTAAATGAAATAAAACAATGAAAAGAAAACATTGACGATCTGATTTATGGCAGAACTTGAAAGTGCAAAAACCTCAAAAGGCATTTGGGTAAATACATTGTTTGAGCTCCTTCTGTAGTTGCTCTAAAGTTTTGATTTATCTCTGTGATGTGCAACTAATTTGATAGCTTAGCTGGAGAAATCGCGAATAACAGACAAAATCGAAACGACAGTGGTGCTGGGTACTCACAAATTGCGGCGCCAGCACAATTGTGCAACATTAATCATGTGTAGTAGTCGGAGCGGCTTGATGCATTAGCAGCAGCAGCAACAACTACAACATTGTTGCTATACTGCCGCTTACTTCTTCTGCAAAATGAAAGAGTGGGGGCCTGGAAAGGGATTTGCTGAAGCTAGCCTGGCCGCATGCCAAGGCGGTTGCGTCGGTGGCAAAGTCGAAAAACATTCGCCCTCCGGTTATTGTGCACGCAAAGCGACCGATGCCGATACTGATGCCGATGCCGAAGCCGATGCCTATGCCAAAACGTCACTGATCTCCGCTCTCTGCTCGCTGTTCGCGTGCACTTGCGTTCCAAATCCAATAAGGAGCGTGAGAAACAGCCGGCATGAATGCAAAGTGAGCTGGAATACAAAGCAAAACAACGACAAAATTTTATAGATGCTAGTTGCGTTTTTGTTGTTGTTGTTATTGTTACTGTTGCAGCTGTTGTTGCTTTTTGCCGGGCCAATCTCTGTTCGATTAGCAAAAAACGAGATGCGAAAAAATGTGTTGTGCGTTGCTGTTGTTGTTGCTGGTCAGTTGCAGGTGTTAGGCTTTATAATGATGTTAACATTTTTATGGCCCACAACAAAATAAACTACAAAATTTGTTCAGCGCAATAATTTTGCTTTTTTTTTGCTGTAAGCATTTGACCATAAATAGGAGGTGGGCCCAGAGATTTAACGCACGTTGTATGTAAGTGGAACCGGGGTCATTTGTTCAACATATACTCATATTTGTAATAAGTAATTAAAATGGTTGAGTATCGCTTATAATTATGACTAAATAACTAGATAATTAAACATTTTTAAGTGATGAATTCGCGAAGTAAGATATAAAAAAGTGAGGTTAGGGCAATAATTCGTACACATTCTTCACTTATCTCAAACACCTCCCTTTTTTTGTTGGGGTGTGGCCAGCCCATATTTATGTGGTGTACTGTGTGATGCCTGGGCACGCATACATAAATAAAAGTCATCATTAATTAATTTTAGTATAAACAACATGGCATGCCTGGCAATTATTCACTCATTCGGCGAGTAGAGGCGACCCGAGTGACGAAAACGTATGCGAAACGAATAACGACGAAAAAATCGCTAGTGAAACGCACGCGACGACGTCAAAAAAACGCGCGCACAAAATGAAATTAACAAAAAAAAAGGAGAAATAAAAATAAAGCGTTGACAAAAATGATCTGTGGGCAATTATAATGAATTATTTTGACACTTAGGGTTTGCAATGCACAAACTTAAAATGCATAAACTTAATTTATGTTTTGCTGTCGACATGAAACGCATTTTATTACATTTTAAATATGATAAATAAACATGCATTTTTGGGGCCAACTACATTTTGGCTTTTATGTATGCAATTGAGAAAAACTACATAATAAAAACAAACATTACAATATACATAAATTGTAGCCTACGCAAATCTTTTGACTTCCCGACATAAATGTGCGACTAGTCACTAGTGCAACATGCAACAAAGCAAATTGCATTTTTCACTTAACTGCCAGCAATAACAACAAAAACAACAACAACCATTTTTATGCATACAGCTGGGAGCGCCCAGGTCGCTATGGCAATACCATGAAGAATTGCAGAGAGAATCCGTTTTTAATTGGTGAAAAATAGCTGAAATTGTCTACGCTGATTTTTGTGCCGACTCCGCCGGTCGGGTTTTAACCCCAAAGGGTATTTGCAAGTAGCCCCGCTCTGACCATGTTTAACTACCAACAGCAACAGCAATAGCAACAACAACATTAACATAAATGGGGGGCAACGGCAAACAATAAACGCAGCTAGCTGCTTGAACGCGATTAACATCGCCCCAAAGATTTGTAATGCTAATAAATTGTAAACATTATAGTGCAGAGCGAAACATTGTGTTTGTTTTTGTGCGATTGTGTGTGTGCGTGAGAGAGATGCGAAAGACTAAGAAAAGTTCGGAGACAAAGACAAAGAGATCAGAGGCTCACAGGTTACAGTGAAGTTGCATGCGTAATTCGATACACCGTAAGAAAGATAAATACCTATAAGGATCAGAGATCTTGACAAAACAATAACTATTATACAAGCCCAAACAACTAATTGCGCGCAAAGCTTGGTAGAAGAGTGTGACCTCATTTTTGTGCACTTTAAATGTAGAATGTTATCGATAGATGACGTGCTGCCAGATCGATGCGTGGCTGCCATCTATTGTGTGTTAAGGTTGTATTTTAAAGCTAAGATGATTATATGTTTGAAACTGCCAACTGGCATACAAAAGTCAATAATTGGCTAAATAAAGTGGCTTACAACGTGTATCGATTTTTGATCTAATGATTATCTTGAATGGTGAATAATCTACAGCTGCACTGCAAAAACTGTAAACTGCAGAATATCAGATGGCCTTTGAGCTAATATGATCGATCGTACAGTGCAAAAAAAGGTGGTATGTATATGGCTTAACTATTTAATGTTGCGCCCTTTTGGCTTTGATTCGCTTTGCTCAGTGTAGGCCACAATCGAAATGCCGCGTGACTTTTAGAACGTCAAAGCCAGCGAATGTGCAGCTTCAAATGAAGGCGATGCCAACTTGAATCGACTCGCTTAGCAGCAGCCGCGGCAGCAGCAGCAGCAGCAAAGTGCGGCTTTTGTGGTTCCCAGGCGACTTAGAGCGAAAAACATGCGAGTCGCTTTAATTGTTGCCGTTGTTGTTGTTGTTGTTGTTGTTGCAGCCAAGTGATTTTTCTAATGCAATTTTCAATGGCTTACGCAACACCGCAGCAACAGTCACCGCAGCAGCAGCAACAACAATGGCAACATGCTACAATGTTGCAAACCTACCGCCGCCATGAACGTGTTGCCCGCATAATTACCCAACACAACAGCGCCTTTTTAATCCCAGCCAGAGTTCGTAACGTTCTCTCTCTCTCTCTCCGTCTCCTCTTTGGTTTTCACGTCTTCCGTCAGCGAGTAATCATTCCACGCATACGCGCATATTTTGCATTTTAAAATTGTTGCATTTTGCGCATTTTTATGACAAGCAATACTCTGGCAAACTGACAGTCGACGGCCCAAGCAACGGCAGTCGAGTTAACTGAAGGAGAATGGCATTCAAGTGAAGAAGATCGGGAGAACTGGCCAACTGTTTGTCGGTCTTTCGATTGACGCAGCAGCTCCTGCTCATAATTAAATACATTTTGTAAATCACACTAAATATTTACAGTTCTCTTTTAAGCCTTAATTGTGGGAAAGCTTGAACTTGACAAGGACTTTTATACTTAGTAAAGTTTCTATATATTTTACCTAGAAATAATATAGTCATCATCTCAATTCGATTACTTTGTTACTCGATTTGCCCGTAGGGGTAGGAAAAACACCAATTTTCTCATGTTGCTTCTTGGCAACTCCCACTTATAGGTTACCAAGTGGAATCAAATCATTTTAATGATTCAGTATTGCGCCAATTATAGCCTAAAGGCAATTCAACTACATTGTTGTTGTAATACTTAAAATGTAAATTGGAATTTAATGTATATTTTTACGAAACCTACGTCAATTATATAATTTAAGCGTGAATTAGCTAGCAACAACCACACAGCAAAACAAACAAAAAGAGAAATACAAAAATCCAACCTTAGATACATAGAAAAACAACAAAAACAAAAACACAACGCGATTTACAACGGCAACAAACAAGACGGCGAAAACAAGAAACATGTTAAGTGCAGGCACATTATGTTGCAAAATGTCACTTTTAATTGGGCAACCTTGAAACATCAATGCAAAAAAAAAAAAACGAGCGAAAGAACCGCAACAGCAAACAGCAACATGTTGCTGAAGGCCATCGCAGCAGCAACAGCAACAGCAAACGGCAACAATGACAAACGGTTAACGAGTGGAGCGGCAGATTTAGATACCGAACACAAACAGACACATCAAAAGAACACACTGAAAGAAACTATGTGCAAAAGAATGTTAAAATGTTATGCAAAAAGTATTAAGTATAAACAATAAAATGTTTTTTCCAGTGTAATCAACCGGCAAAAGGCAAGGGATTGATCTGACGGTCAGCGGGACAGTACGGACAGCTGCGAACCATGTCGTTTGCCGTTATGTGTGTTACAATTAGCAAATTGCACATTTATGCTCGCATGGCGTTGAGCCACGCCTCTCTCTCTTGGCCGCCCTCCCTCTGGCTCCAACTGACAATATAAATCAATCAAAGCCCCGTGTGTGTGTGCGTTTCTTTATACAAGTGTGTGTGTGAGTGTTTGCGAGTTCTTATTGGAAAGTCAAAGCTACAACAACCTTGAGAATGGCCCGCAAAATGCATTTGATTGGCACAACTCTCAGGCTTGGGGGCAGGCAACATTCGTGTTTATAATGAATATATGACCATATACGTATGTGAAACAGCATGCAAAGAGCAAGGGGGGTGGTGGTCAGGGGAAAGGTTGAGCATAAAATATGGCACATCATTTATAATTTCCGGCGCAGCTTGCATAATTCAATTAATGTGCATTTCCCGTGTGTCTTGGAGTTAAGTTTGCAATTTCCTAAGACCTAAGCCAAAGTTGTTGCAATGTTGCAAACAACAGGAAATCTCCACAAAAGCAGCGGCTGCTTCACAAATCGCCACCGGCCGTTGCATAAAACGCACATGTTGCACACCATTTATATAGTTATAGCCCAAAACACACACAATGTTTGGTCAAATCGAATGCATTGGATTTTGTTTACCAAGTGTTACAATGAATAATACGCCCGCTTGCCACCATTTTATTTATGCTATACGGCTTAACTGCACATTTTGCAGTAGTGTGTGTGTGTGTTGTGGTAAATTATGCACACCCCATGCCGCATATTTAGTTCAGGCTCATGAAAAATGCATTCAAAACATAAAGATTTCATGCATTTTCTTTCTTTTATTTTTTTTCGCCACATTTTTGCGGTCAAGTTGTGAATTAATTGAATACAATCGGCTGGAAAAACTTAAGAGTTTGTTAGACAGTTGGTAAATACACTTGGAAAAAGCTATGACAAGTCTCTCGATAACAATAGGCATATCAATTTCTTTAAGTGTACTACTTAGCTACTGTATTAGTAATGGTCCAAACGTGAATACATCATGTTCACAGTCAATCCAAGAGCTCCAATTGCAGCTCCACGCTATGTCTCTCCGTTTCTCATGTCTAATTGATCTTTGGCGTGTTATTTGTTTTGTACAACACCTTCCACGGCAACAATGTCTCCCTCGAGTGGCAATCTGTGGGTGGCAACAAAGTGGCAATAAAAACGGCAACTAAACAAAATACAAATATATATAAAATGAATAGCCGCTGGCGTAAATTGCTGGCTAATTAATGCCAAATGGCCGCCGTACTAGTACAAAATGTGGGCGTAACGCCGACTTCTAACTATATTATTATTATTATTATTGGCTTTGGCGGGCAGTGGCATTTGCATGTGACATAAAAGTGATTGGAGTAATTGATAATTGTGCAGAGACACGAAACCAAACGGCCAATTACCAGGCAGCCCCATGGTGTGAACCAAATGTTTTGCTGGCGACAAGTTCGTTGCCTAAGTCTTTTGTTTTTGTACTCTGAAAAAATTCAACAAAAATCAATTACACATGTTAAATACTGTAGCTAACAATATTAATGGACAAAAATATATTTTATTTAATTCATATATATAAATATATTTATATATCGATATCAAGTTGAACATTGGAATTGAAAAATGTTTTTACAATTGCATATTCAAGTTGTTGTTGTTTTTTTTTTGGCCAATCTCTTGCCATAAATCAAGCTGCACAATATGACCGCAGGCGCCTTGTAAGCGAGTCCCAGTCACCGATTTGGCTCTGACTGGCCCACTGACTGTGACTGACAGCCGTACAGACCAAGATCTTGACCGAAAGACCAACAGAAAGACAGATACTGAGATATCGTAGACCCACGCTAACTTTAACTTTAGCAAATCAAATACAAATTCAAATCTAGCTAATTTCCAAAGCCGAAACTCATTTAACTGGACGACTGCGAACGACAACGAACGAAGCAAAGCAATCCGCCTCAAATAGAGCAACAAATGGCAACCGCAAAGTTAATTTTATTTTCCACCTACTGGCAAAATCAATTTGCTTCGTGTGGCACGTGCGCCAAATAGAATGAAAATTGTCTAAGAACTGTGCGGTGGGGTGGCAGAGGGGAGCGTGCGGCAGGCAGAGGGGGTGTGGCATTTTAAACGTGCGCCCCCACAGTCAAAAAAAAAAGCAACCGATTTTGGATTTGTTTCAGTTCAGTTCAGACAGTCAGTCAGTTGGTCAATTCGTGTGCGTCACTCCAGACAACAACAACAGGCAACAACAATTGTCATTCATTTTGGCCCCGATTGGAACGTAACGGTAGCCCCCAGACCTAACCAAAAATAAATGCAGTTTGCTTTTTAAAAGTACATTTTCGTTGTTGCAGCAACAATTGCAATTACGTTTGTACCAAAAATAAATTGCCTCGAGTGTTTTTTGGCCAAATTATCTTGAGGAGAAGAGCGAATGGAATAAAATGAGCCAAACTAATTTGGCCATGAGTGCAATATACTCTATAAATATAGTAATTAAAGATCCCAACTACTAAACAACCTTTTCTTTTTATTGCATTAGAAGTTTCTACTTGGATAACTTTATTACGACTTAACCCCTCGCCAAATCCTAGACAAGACTTAAAAAATTGCTCAATTGAAATATGCGCAACGTTGCCCGCCTGCACACCGACAACAACAACAACAACAATAAATGATAATAGCTTTAGCTTCAACTTGCAACACACAACACTAACAAATGCGTATTTAATGTGTCGGAAGGGGGGCGACAGGCGGTGTAGAGGCGGCACGTTTACTCGATTTCCATTTAACGCCTTAAGTATTAAAAATTTTGTAGTTTTCATTCGCTTTTCGCTTAGTTTATGGGTGGTCAGCGTTGAGGCCGTAAGCCCTCGGGGCCTCTTGCATTTTAATTTGTTTTTAATAAACGGCAGCCAAGCAGCAAGCTGCCAAACAGTTAACAACAACTGCAACGAAGCAGAGACAACTATTTTTTTTTTTTCGTTTCGTATGATATATGCAACAAGATTATAGAGCTTTGAGCTCTCTTGGTGAGCTTGTTCGTATAATTTGGAATTCAACACCCCAAAAACAGTTGGTTATTAACTGTGAACTGTGGGCTTGTTTAATCGTTAGCTGCCAATCCAGCAGACAGGATAACTAATAGCTGGAAAATCGTTTGGAAAATGTTCATTTAAAACCAAAGATAACTCAAGTACAAGCTAAGAAGTTATGTTAAAATTGCTGTTAGCCAAAGGAATTTCATGTCAAGAACAAACTACAAGCTACTTGAGTTTTTCGCTCGGTGTATCGACACACATACCCGTTATCAATCATATAAATATGCCGCTTTAGTTTAACCATATTGAAATATGCAGCGAGCGGCATATCCTACTTCAACAATTATTTATAAATAGCTTAGAAACTGACAACGGCAATTAACAAGCCTGAGAATTCGGCACAAACTGAAATGCATTGGCATTCGAGTTCAGTTTAGCCCCCCTGCTTAGTGGGCAGCCTGCAGCTGTCTATGCGAAATGGAACTGCTCCAATTTGGCCAAAAATCTTTGTAGGAAATACCTTAACAATAATTGAACCGGATTTTTTTTTTCTTTGGCTTTGAGTCCGAATTAATTATCGCTGCAACTGACTCTCTTAAGTGGCTGTCGAAAAGACAAAAAAAAAAAAGACAAGAAAAAAAGAAAAAGTCGAAAAATCTTTGAAATTTTTAGAGTTTTGTTGTTGTTGTTGTGTTGCACCTGGCGACAGGTCAGCCCCAAAAAAAGATATGTTTGTCTCGCATATTGCACACAAAACTTGCCGTCAGTTGTGAAAAATTAACTGCAAGTGCTTATTGTTGTTGTTGTCTGCTTTGTCGCTGCAACAGCTGCAAGTGTCGAGCATATATATATTTCTTGCCATTTTTCCCCAAACAAGACTTAAAAATTATATGAAAATTTATGATACATTTGCCTGCACTTGGTTGTCAACTCGACACTGGCCGGGATTTACAGCTTGGTGGTGGTGGTGCAGAGATTTACAGGTACAAACTGAAACACCACACAGCTGTGCCACCAGTTGAGACCAGACAGGGCTGACTCTAATGGCCAAATGGGATGGCTTGCTTGGTTTGGGTTTATTTTTAGGTTAATTGGCTTTGGCCCAGTTGCAAGCACAAAGAAAAACATATGAACTTTCAGTTTGGCCATTTTCATATGACATTTCAGAGCTGGTCAAGTTTTTGCCAAAGTACTTAAACAAGTATTAAATTCATCTTTAAATAAGATTATGTTTTTCTCACTATATTTTAATCAAATACAATTGTGACCTTAGGCTGTTTTGTGTGTAACAAAGTTGCCACAGTTGTGGGCAATTTGCACCACACCATAACACGTAGCAGAACAGCTGCCAGCAGCCTCACCTCACCCCACACTCTCACACACACACACACACCCGTAAAGCCCACATGGGCAATAGCATTGGCAACAGCTGCCTGCTGCATGCACCGCCATAGCGTTATTGCCTCCCGCTGCCACTTTGCATAACAAACGACTTTATTAATTTTCAAATTACCGAAAGTCAGAGGCCGGCTGAGCATTTTGGTTGCATTTTGTTTTGGCCTTTATGTAGCACTTGGAAATGGGAATTAGGCTTGAGTTGGTTTTTTGGTTATTCGGTTATTCGGCTATGCGGTTATTGCTGCTTTTTTGTGGGCGTTGTGAGAAAATCTTGGCAAATGCCAAACGCTGCGATCACAGCCAGCAGATTCAAGAGCGTGTGGGCAGCAGCTGCAGCAGCCGCGGGCAATAGGCAGAAAAAAATATCTTATGCTAATATTTGTTAAAAGCAAAATGTCGCTTCGTGCCAGCTTGGCTAATAAATCAGCAATTTATAAATGGCCAAAGATTGATGAGCATTAATGTGGCCCAAAGCCGCTTGACAGCCCAACAACTACTTATAGTGGGAAACAGGCTGCGCTTTGGGGACACAATCGGATAATAATAATAAAAATAATGCTGAAAACGCTGCAATATGTATAATGCTAATTTCTCAATTAACTTGCAGCGGCATTAGCATTAGCATTAGCAATAGTTAACATGGTAGGCAAACGTTTTGTGCAATGCGAATTAAAAAGCATTCGCCATAAATCATACAATTAAAAACTAATCAAGCAATGACACAAGACATCACAAAGCTGCAACAGCAACAATAATCGGCACATTGCACTAATGCAACAATGACAACAACAACAGCAACAACAACAATGATTTTCTCGCCAAAGCTGCCGTCAAATGCTGTCGTCGGCCTTTTGGGCCCACTTCAAAGACAAATTTATGTATTGTCAGGCCAGCAAAATAACTAAAGTTGAACAACAACAAAAAATAAAATGAAAAATAAAAAAAAGCCTTACAACAACTGCATAATTCAAAAATTATGAGACCCATTAGAGTAACAGAGAACTGACAAAACCGTCGAGGTTTCAGGCAGCGCCTCAGGCATTTACAAAAGATCCAGTCAATGTGGGGCAAAGGGGATTGGGGCAAAGCGGGGGGAGAGACAAGGGTATAAAAAGCCACACGCCGCAGCCGTAAAAACTTCAACTTGCACACAAATGGCTAGAAAATTATTTTAAGTTATTTGTTGATTGTTTTCAAAATTGTTGCCATGTAATGCGATGCCAAAGACGCAGAGCAAGAGCGGAAAAGAGAGGGTGTTGGAGGCACTGGAGTCAGAGTCAGTGCGTCAGACAATGTAGTATGTGCGGCTCCAGCTTTTGAACAGGCGAGACAGTTTGGCTTTGACTCTTGTGCGTTTGTTTGTTGGAGTGTATGTGTGTGGCATTTGCAGAGAGAGGCCGCGATTATGGTTGGTTGCAATGTGACTGCGACTGCGACAGCGACTGTTGCAGGTGTCTGACAGTCTGTTAGCAACAAAGTATCAACTTGAGAATATGCGGGAAATGTCAGAAGTATACCAAAGAGTTGAGGTGAGATTTGTAAGATTATTGTGAGTGAATACTATGACTGGCCTTAAACAATCATATATCATAAAGCTAGATATACTTAGGAATCTATATTATTTATGGATATTTATTAACAGTTTATCATAACTTTTAAATGCCAAAGCAATTGTCAAATCCCAAAAACAAGTAACAAATTATTTATCTTCAAAAACTGGCTTATGTATCTAATAAGTTATAGAAATTTTAACAACTTGTTGTTATAGAGGTGCAGCTGGCAGCCCGATATCTAAATGCCAGGCAGCGAACTTCTGGCAAGAAACAAGAGAAACACTTTGCAATCAAAAATGTCACCATTTAATTACGCACACAAAACAGTTTAAGCAACTTGCAGCACAGTCAGCTGACAGCTACAGCTACAGCAACAGCAGCAGCCGCAGCAAGAAACGGCAGCTAAAAGCGTTGCACAAATCTCGTCAGAAATTAACATAAATCCAATCACAAAAGCCCCGCAACTTGGCCAACTTGGAAGCCGTAGGACGTCGGCCGCTTAAGCGATTGAGTGGCGCGTCCCCAAACCCACTTCTCCTCTATCTCTCTCGCTCTGCCCACCATCATGCAACAAATCCGAATCACTGTTTGGCCGTCATGTTGCGCCTGCGCCCACGCGACTAATCGCGCAACTGTGCAACGCCAACTGCAGTTACGTTGTCAGAGATTTTTGCATTTCTGATTGGTTTTTTGTTGTTTTGTTTTGTTTCCTTTGGTTTGTCTTATGGCCTGGCAAGAGCTGACTGCCTTGCCAGTTGCCTTTCTGGCTGGTTGGCTGGCTGGCTGGCTGCTGCCTACGGCGCCCTCACATGACAGCCAGTAGTCTGAGTTGGATATGTTGAATAACTGGCGTACTGCATATCCCCGAATTCCGCTTGCATTTTTATTACGTTTTCGAATTGTCATTTGCGACAGCGACTGTTGTTGGTCTCATGAGTGTCCGCATAAATGTTGTTTGCTCGTTGCTGGGCAACAATTCAATTATCCAACAAAAAATATATACATATTTGCCCAATGCGGGCTTAAAGTGTTTTGTGTGTTTAAGCCTACACTTTAAGAAAAGTCCTTGCAAACAATAAGTTAAGCTGCCTTTTCTAACTTTTTTAGCAGTCTTGGGTCTTATGTTCGGGGGGAGGAGGGCTTTGAATTGCACTCGTGACATATTTCATAGTATCTTGATTTCATTTTTCAATTTTCACAACGAGCTGAGGCTTGAGCTCTTTGGCAAATGAAAGAGGAGCAAACAAACGACAGGCTGAAGACGCAAATTATGCACCAAAGTTAAAGTTGCAACATGTTGCCAAGGCGTGCCAGGCGCAACAGCAACAACAGCAACAACAACAACATCATGTAGCACGTAGCAGCATTTCCGTTTCACAATTAACGTTCTACGTGACAAGTGACACCAATTTTACCACCTTTGCTATGTGTTTTATGCTGTTGTGGCTTGTTGGCTTGTTGTTGCCAGCTTGCAAATGGCTTTTTGTGGACCACCATCAGGGCAGAGCCAAAGCTTATAGTCTCATTCTCTAACCCTCTCTCTCTCGCTCTGTTGCACTGGCGTGCCGCAGATGCACGTTCTGCGATTGTCTGCGCAGTTTTGTTTAGGTTAATGGAGATGATTTGTTGCCCTATTCTAATGCAACGTAACGACAACGACGACGATGACGACGACGTTGCAGCAGCAGTCTGTGCAAGTGCCACGGCAACATGTTGCACCAACTCTAATAAAACTGTGCCCGCATCCGTAATGGCACAGCAGCTGAACGGGACGAGGCAAATGCTGAATGCATATGGGAGCAGTCTGGCTTTTGACTTTCACATATGACTTGGCCTTCATTGAGCAACAGCTTCAGATCTTTCTAAGTATTTGAATACTCTGTTCAAAAAGGTAAAGAAGAGTATGTACCATAAGTAGAGTTAACCTGTCTTAAAACAAAATGAACACAGAGTGTTTTCAAGTCGTTAGCATTTTAGTTGCCAACCTTTTACACATTTTTCTAATGGCCCGTCTCATGTGAGGCCGCCTGGAGTTAGTGCCTGCAGTTGGTAGATATTTTCTTTTCGGGAATTCTTGCCGCATGCCGCAGAAATTATGAAATTGACAAATTGCCGCAACCGCTGCATGGCCCCCAAAATGCACCGCGCTGACCCTGACGACGCCTGACCAACCAGCTAGCCACCGAGAGCAACATGTGGTGCCGTCCCGTCAGTGTCGCGAGGTCAGTGTGTGGGTCGTCGCTTGGCGCTGACAATGAGCTAAGTTATTGCTGCACAGATGGAAATTGTTTTTGGTTTTTTTGTTTTGCTTTCCACTTGCATGCTGCGGAATGTGCGCCGTGTCAGGTGGTTGTTGTAAAGATGTTGTTTTGCATGGCCAAATATGGAAGTTATTCTATGAGAGTTGAGCAAGGTTACGGGATATAACAACATAAGCTGCGTGCTAAACAAGCTTTCAAAACTTAGTTTGATTAATATACAAACTTGTTGGAAATGTACTAAACTCTGAAATGAAGTTTTGAATTATTTCTCTTAGCACTTAAACACTTGAAGTTATTTGTGATATGGCCCGGAATCGGGCTGACAAGCACCATTTGTGTGAAACGACTTATCGCCATAATTTATCAGCGACAAATACACAAATGCTCAAATCGCTTGGCATTCTCTGCATGTGTGTGTGTTAAAAAATCAACAAATCGACAACAAAATAGCCAAGCGCTCAAGCATTTGCCAGGAAAAATCAGTTAGCGCCGCTAATCACAAAATGTGTGGAGTGCGAGAAGTGAAAAAAAAGCGCACTCCGATCAAAAGTGACAGATAAAACGATACAAATTCACACGTTTGGCAGCAGAAGAAGGAGCGCCAGCTGACCGGCAAGGTGTCAAATCAACGCCATCGCCAGCGATGGTTGTCAAACTTTGCTGTTGTTGTTTTTTTTTTTTTTGCAACACATTTTCAAACAGCTGGCAAACATTTTGTTAGTTAATTTATGCTGCGACATTTGCATAGCGTTGATTACAAAAATGCCAAACGATCCGCCCCCTTTTCACTGGCTTGCCAGCTCGCCCGCCTGCCTGCCGTTACCTTTGCTCATGTGTAGCAGCAGCTAGCTTAAGCTTAATGCATTTTTTGCCTGCTGGCAACATTTGACGCCGTTGCAGTTGTTGTTGCTGTTGTTAGTTGGCAACATATTTCTGAGGCAGCAAAAGCGTTGAAAACTTTTTGACAAGCAAAAATTTGTTGGCCGTTTTGCAGTATGCCGTTGCTGGTTGTTGTTGCCCGTTGCCTGTTGCCAATTCAATCATGCGAAAGAGCATGGCAGGTCAAATGCCACTAATGAGTTGCCCCACACGCAGCTCGACAGCAACAACAACACCAACAACATTCACATCAGCAACATCAACAACAACAACACTCAAGGCTATTTTTATCAATGTGATAGCTTAGATGTTGTTGTTGTTGTTGTTATTGTGGGTCTCTGTGCGGTAATTGCAGCATCATCTTGAAACTTATTACATGTCAAGACGGAGAAGCCAAGCCAAGACATTCAGCTAGTGAGCAACAACAACAATGATAAAGCCGTTTGCTGATGACAATCGCACAGACATGGAGGACATGGGGCCTGCCTGTCTTGAAGGCATTTTTTTTATCTTCTTAGCTTTGCTTTCAAGCCCGATGAGTTGAAAAGTGCAGCTGCTTAGATTTATTGGCCTTAAGTAGTCGCTGCAAAATGCGTCTTTTGTCGTGTCCAAAGTTATTGGCCACATTAAACGACCAACAGCAGCAGCATCAGCAGCTAAAGAGTTCTGCAAACTTTTTTTCCCCCGTTCACAACGAAGCTATGCAGATAAACATCATTCATTTAGCTACAAGTTTATGTATGCCAACGATGACGACAACATGAGCGTTTATTACAATGCATTAAATATCAGATTATCGGCAATTATAAAGCAATAACAATGCAGTGCGAAAAAAGGTGAGAACATTTTCAAAGACAAGAAATCTCAGTTCAACAAAAAACTCTTTACCATTACGTTCAAATCCGTTTCAGTAGCTAATTAAGTTACTTAGCTTTGTTCAAACCAACTAGATATGAAAATGTCAAACGATGCAGCATCAAATCTTCATCAACTTGAGTTTTTCTTTGTGTTTTGTGCTGTGGCATGCCCCAAACAACCTTATTTCAAGTCATTTTCCATAACTAAGCAAAAAGCTGTGAGCAAATTTCAATTTAGGTCGCTAACATCGTGACGCGTCCAAACGATAAACTTAACTAAAAAAAAACCAACAAAATAAACAACGCTCCAAATCTTAAGAAAGAGAAAAAAACAAATCAAAAATTTAAATAAAAATCAACTGTGAATGCTGCCGTTGACCTTTAGCAGCAAAGTGCATTAAAATAAACATTCATAATTTATGCATGCCAGAAGTATATATAATATATATAAATCTATAAAATTGGCAAAAACTTGTGAAAATTGCAAGCAACAACAAATACTGTTGACTGTTTGTTGTTGTTGTTGCTGTTGTTGTCATCAACAATCAACATAAACCAAGTTCTTTCAATCTCTGCCCTTCTTCCCTCGTCTCGTCCATAATGCCATCGTGGAGCCAATACAGAAGCCAATCGAATGACAAGCTGCCTGAAAGCCTCCGAGTTTTTGGAGTTTGCTTTTGGTTTCGGCAGCTTTGGCTCAATCGTCAACTCATTGTGATATCGATCTCTTTCCTTTCCTATCTTCGTCTCACTCGCACTCTTCGCGCTTTGTGACTTAGGTTGGAGTCTCTGATCTTCCAGCCGCTGGGGCCGATTGTGAACTATTGTTATTTCACGAACTGTGACACGTTGCCTGCCTTCCTTCTATTAGTTTTTTGTTGCTACTCCATTTGTTGTTTGTATTTGTTTTTTTTTTTGGGAGTTTTTGCTATTATTTATTTCTTTATTGTACAATGAGTAAATAAATTTTTGCAGCTACTGCGCTACTTGTTGTTATTGCTGTTGTTGTCGGTATCCACCCTCGACCTTTTGTGGCAGCAATAACCCGGCTAAATGTTTAGCTGCGATTTATCATTATCGTGACTTGTGATCTCGTCGCCGTTTGATTTTTTTTGCTCTCCATTTGGCTGCAGTATTTTTTGTTTTCTAGCCTTTTTTAGCTGACTAAGTTTTGCCATTGTTGTACTAGTCGTTGCAGTTGTTGTTTTTGTTGTTTTGGGAGTATTTAAAGTTTGTCTGTTTCGTAAATTAACATGTTTTTTGCTTTGAGTGACATTTGTAGGTGTATAAAGTGGCACAAATGAAGTGAAGTGTTCAACAAATATGGCCAGCAGATCGGATAGCAGCACTAACTTTAAATGTTGCCCATGCTGCATTAGGTTGTAGTTGCTACCAAAAAAGACAAACAAAAAAGTTATAGGGGAGCGCCACTTGCAACTTGTTGCTACTTTTACAGGCTTGGGCATAAGAAAAGGGGAAGGTTGTAGCTAGTTGGTTTAGTCGTTAAAATAATTCATTGCGCAAAACTAACTCATCCAGCTAGATATACAATCTTTGCTTAGAAGCTTTCTGACAAAAGCTCATTTCGCTGCTAGCTAAAGTATAATCCACTTGAGGCTATTGCAATTTCCGCAAATTAAAGAGCAATCTCAATTATTCTCCATATCTGTGCTTAGGCTCACGTTGAGTACTTTTCAATCATTAAACACTGCAATTACCCCAAGGATATACTGCCGCATACTACTCTCTTCACTGGCTCACTAGCTGATCTTTTTCAGCTTACATATCACACCCAAGGAATGCAGCTCTGCTCACATATTTGCCAAAGCCACAGGTTGGTTGAGAGCAGTATAGAAGAGAATGGATAGAATGGGGATGCCATACAATTAAGAAACCATGAAGAAGTAATGTGCTTCTAACTAGAAATAAATAAACAAGACGCAAGGTTGAAGCAACGAACCATTAGAGTTGCTTACTCTGGTTCAGTGAACTAGTTCACGTTAATCAAGAAATTAGCTTACTCGCTTAGTTAAGAGATAAATTCAATTGAACTCGCTCCGATCAACTCCATTAGACGACTCCTTTAGGCATCGACAATCAGGGCGACTACTGTGTGCGTCTTAGCCATGGCGTAGTTTGTGGATTGTGTTAAGGAGGGGGCAAACGGCTTTTGCTTCAAAATTGTGGCTTAATGATAGGCCGAGTTGGCAATGGCGTTAGTCTGAGCTGCGCGCTTACTCAATTACCGTTGACTAAATTATGGCCAATTGTAGCACTGAACATGTGTTGCATAATTACGGGCTATGTGCGGCAGGCAGGCAGGCACAGGCTTGCGACGCGACGCGACGTTTGCCTAGCTGCAAGCCACAAATTTGATTACTACTTATTGATTAGATTTTGATTTTGATTTCGTTGGCATTGCTGTTGGAACACGAGCCTTGCGGCCTTCACTAAATGTGTTGCAAACTTGGCCACGTTGACAGGTTAATGTGTTTGGAGTAATGATTAGTTAAGTTGTGGTTTAGGGCGTTAACACTCACTATTCAAGCTCAAATCAATTCATTTTTCGTGTTTCGGGAAAGCCTTTCGCTGTACCACAAACTTTAACAATTGTTGTAACTGTTGTTGTCGTTTGGTGTTTTGTTGGTGTTGAGTGTTGCTAAGTATTTGTTAGGCAATTAGCGTCGCAACATTTACGAGTGCAGACAAATTACCGGGGCAACATGTTGCAATTAAAATAACGGCACGCCAACTTTCGCCGCATTTGCTAGCCACACACACAAAAATGTTGCGCGCGTGCGCAGCAGCAGCAGCAGCAACAAACATTGCTAATGTTGCCTGTTGCTGTTTTTTTTGTTTTTGCCTTGATTGTTGTTGTTAGTTGGTGCTTCAACTGTTGCTGTTGCGGTTGTTGCTGCTGCTATTGCTGCTCTTACTGTCCAAATTAAGTGTGCGACTTTATGGCGCAAAACACTTAGACAAACCTTCTGCACACACGCACACACATTTGGACACACACAGGCATTCACACATACACATTCAATTTGTTTGCATTTTAATTGTCGTTTGTCGCCAGTGCTAAAAAGAAAAATTGCTAACAACACGTCGTCAGTTGTCGCAGCAGCAACACTAACAACAACAGCAAAGTGTATTTACGGCTTTATCCTACGCATTTTACGCTGTTAACAGCTTTGTTAGAGGGTGTGTTAAACATATTTTTATGGCTTAGTTTGCGTGCCTCACAATTTTTATTTGTTTCTTTCTTCACTTTACCGTATTTAGTATTTGGTTTTTTGGTCTTGCTGCAAGAGCTGCATTGACTTTTAATGTTTATTAACGCAAGCCACAAGCCGAATTTGGCCTTTTTGACTGCTTTTGTTGTTACCAGAGCAACAGTTGTTGCAGCATTTATCGCCTTTTTGTGATAAGTTCGCGCATAAAGTCAAATGACAAAGCGCTTTAGATAAAAAGGCATTCTGGGACATGACATGGCCTGGCTGTTTTGACACCTTAAGGCGAAAGGAATGTTCAAGAAAACTACAATAAAATATACTTCATAAAAAATATCAAAATGTTAAAACTTATCGTATTTTGCTAGTGCTATTTTATTTTACTATCAAAATAAACAAAACAAACTGAATATAATTCAAAAAAAGATACAACACCTGCATCTCACAGTGGTAAGCAATTGTCGGCAATCAATCAACAGATGTTTGTTTAGTGCCGCGTTTAGATTGTTCGCTTTTATGACTGAATGTGCATGGGCCATAAACATAAAGCGCAAACATAACACAACACAATAATAAAGTGAAAAAAAAACCAAAATCAAGCAGTCGTCAGTCAACAACAGTTGACATGATATGTTGACGCACTTGTTGCGGCATCATGTTACTAACGATATTTGCATCTGCCTATCGATAGCAACAAGTGCAATCAGTCGACTTGCTGAATTTGATTTGCCAGCTTGTTAGTTGATGCCGTTGCTGTTACTATTGCTGCTGATGATGTTGCTGTTGTTTGTTGTTGCATTTGTGATTGTGATTGCTGTTGCTGCCTGTTATGCAAGCGGCAAAATGTCAGCCACTTGGCAACATGCGGCTCGCCAATGAATGTCAAACATATTGGACCGTTGCAAATGTCAGCAATTGACAGCCAAAACACATACACACACTTGCTTCTTTATGGTTTATTTGTGGTTGTTGTCGTTGTTGTTGTTGCAGTTGCACTTGTTTATGTTGTTTTCTGCAGCAGCAACATGTTGCTGCTGGCGGCCTGATTGGCCTGGCAAGCGACAAATTAGGCGCACAATCGCTTGACTTTTACCGTAGCAATGTTTATGGCCCATTAACTTGGATTGCGCAGAGTTCAAGCCTGGCCAGGAAGCCAACGCCTTCAAAGATATTCAAGCATTCATTCGCATACTCTCTGTGATTAAGAAATTTTTGTATACCCAATGCTAAGTAATGATGGTGTAAGGAATTGAGAGACTTTTAAGCTAATGCATTCAAAAATCATTTGAGATTTACCAGTTAAAAGTTTGGGCTTAGAGGGTATCTCAAAGTCGAACGTTATCGACTGCAATACTCTTACCTATGTGCAACATTTTTTTGGTCAGCAGCCGCAGTTTTATGATAGCCAATTAATTTTAATGCATATGCTTGTCTATGCCCAGACATCGCACAGATACGCCCCAGCAAACTGTTCAAGTGCTGCAAGGGTCAGCAATTTTTTGATTAACCCCGGTCACGCTAATAACTTGGCCATCGGCTCGCCAATGAAACCATTATCACTGGCCACTCACTGACCACTGACCGATAACTTTCTCAATTGCCAATTGCGAATCTTTTTTATTTTGTTTTTTTGGCCGTTTTGACCCATTTAGGAAAATCTCTGACATTAGTGGTATGTGCGGCTGATGCGAAAATTGCAATGCCCCACTCCCTCTCATTCGATCGATTGTGAATTATTGTCTTTGGCACTGTCTGATGGTTTGCGCGGCCATATAATTTATGTTGCCCCCAAAAAGTCAATTGATATGGCCAATGCGATAACAGAAATTTAAGTGTTTTCCTATGCCCAAACGCTTCCAGCAATGAATACTGAAGTTTGCCCAACTTGCTGATTGACCGATGATGGCAGATGAAGTTTTGCCAGTGTCTGATTTCATGGCATTTGTCTGACTGACTGCATAGCTGCCTGCATGGCTGCCCAGAGATTGTCTTAAACTGAAGGAGTACTATGTCCATGACTCTGACTATGACTATGACTAAGAGCACTGTGTGATAAAGTTGTAGACGTTTTCTTTGCAAATTGATTTTACGGCTACAGTTTCAACTCTGACTGCAAAATAACTCAACTATTGCTTGGGGGCATACTTACGACTTTAAACAGATCGTTGGGTTATGATTCGAGTCGGTTGAAGCTGGGAGCGGCGAAGGGGTGTTCACAATGATGTGGCGATAAGTAACTGGTAGATGATTGTTATTTTTAATGTTATGGCCAGTTATTTCTTCAGTGTGGTTTGACTGAGTGTCGAATTGTGTGGGCGTTACTAACGGATTGACAAGCAACAAGGAAGAACTGATTGAAAACTGACCTTTTAAGTAAAAGCTTAACTTAAAACGATGAAACTTTAGTTGTCCATATGAAATAGTAAATTAAAAGATCGTTTAAAGATAATGTTAAGTTGAGAACAAGTCAAGTTACTTTGTAGATTTCCATTTTACGATGATCGATTGGCTTTTTTATGACTTTGTAGACGGTCTCTTCATTAATGTTGCTGTGCATCCATTCCAAAATGTCGTGACAGCTTTGAAATACCCCAGCCCACACACACTCGAGCACACAGATCACAAAAGTTGACCCAACCCAGGCAATGCAGCCCACAACAGTCTTTAAATCTCTAATCTCCTAACCTTGCGCCGGTTTCTCAACAACAGCCACAGAAACAACCCAAACAATTGAGTGCATTATTGGCGTCGAGCAAAAATATAGAATAAAATAGAATTATAAATTAAGTACTAATTATATAAAATACAACAACAATAAAATCAACTCGACAGCTGAGCCAAAGCAAATCAAACGAAGCCGCCACCAAAAAAGGAAAAAAAATAGAGAAATAGAAATACTCAATACAAAACATATATAAAAAAAAAAAATAGAAATACTTTGAGAGAACGTGTGCGGATTGTGGCCACGCCCACTTAATGTTAACTGCGTGGGCGTTACGCTAATGAACAAAAAAAACTTTTGCATATTGCAATGCATGGATGGAAGGTTTGATTGTTGTTGTAGTTGCTGTTGCGATTGCAGTAACTGCAATTGTTGCTGTTGCGTCTTGAATGGGTGATAAATTATTTCCCGCCATTTGCATAAATGCTTTGAATGCATTAATTAAAGTCCAAATGCATACAAGCTTTGCCAGCTTGCAACGCCCTCGACACGCCTCCGCCTCCTTGCCCCTTACCCTCCCTTTAACAACCGCCTGTTGCAGTTGCGTGCTGCTAGTGCTGTTGTTGCTGCTGCAGTTGTCGATCTAATCAATTGCTGTTTATTGTTGGCCAGGCCCATAGAGAACCCATAGAGAGGCCCATTAGCCATGTGTGTGTATGGGCTACACTTGTACATATGCCTTATAAGTGAGTTTGTAGTATGCACTCGATCTATACAGATATAACTATCTATCTATCTGTATCTGTATCTGCGTATCTGTATCTCAATATATTCGCCTCTTTAAGTGGCTGCCGCCTAATTGTTCATAAAAGTCAACAGTCAATAGCTCTTTATGTTTGCCGTTGAAATTTATATTTATTTATCGTCATTTTCAAATACAATCGCATATTGTTGTTGCTGTTGTTGGTCTCTGTAGATTTGTGTAGCTTCATAATTTTGCAAGACATTTGCTTAGCAGTAGCCATTGGCTGACTGAGCTGTTGATTTGAATTCAAGGTCTGCCATTCTTTACAATTAGTGACAGAATTTATGAGCGATTTCAATTTTAAGTTGTTTGCAATCGTTGCTGTTGCTGTTGTTTGCTGCTGTCGTGGGCTAACGAGTTTCAAACATTGCAGCAGCACCACCACCACCATCGACAACACACAAACTTTGACCATATCGGGCACACAAATCTTCAAACAAATTCGATTTGATACCAAAAACATTTTAACTACAAATGATACATAAATATTATATTTTATTAGCTCTTTATGTTTGGTATTGTTAAGGAATGTGCAAGCTGACTGACTACAATAAATTTCAAATATTTTGTAAACTTTCCGAGCACTTAAAGTATAAATAATATTCACTTCCGAATAATCTGAAAGTGTCATCTAGCTAATATAATTACAGCTTACATCAGCTTTTGAGATAAGTGTCCATTTACTCAATTGAATAATATATGTCTTTTAAACCATGCAATTTAGTTGGCAACAAGTTGACTTCATCAAATACGACTTAACGATACCCTACTTCAATATGAACTAGAACGTTTATACAATAAATTGGATATAGGGTATCTTATATGTTATACTTGTAGAACGACGCTGTGTCCAAGGGACTATTAAGTAGATATGCGATAAGGTCAATTTGGGTTGAACTGAACTAGGATGCAAACACGGACATAGTTAGGCATAAATTGCGTTGAGGGCTGATTAGAATCAGTCAAAGGCATATAAGTCAAACTGTCAGCTCTCAATCAAGCATAGTATTCTCTGTAGCTGCTTTGAGTCTGGAATACAATACAAAAATCGGATAATATAGTATACAAAAATGTATTTTATTTTGCTATTTATCTTACTTCTTCAATTTTGTGGAACGTCGAGTGTAAATTCTGAACTGTCACAGATAATGCTCCAACTAAACACAGCATACAATATCAACATTAACATATTTATTAATTTGGACTATACTTCTCCAGACATGGTAGATCTACAGCATTTGGAAACGCCTCAAATACAGCTTCAGCTCTCGGGCAACACATCTATTGACTTTTGGCTATTTGGCACATTTACCGAGAAGTCTTTGATCGTTGCTTATATAAAGGAACCACCACTCGATGCTTCTTTGGTTAAGCTGTTGCCATCACTGTTAAGATTTCTTTATGACCTTAACATCGTCTTTATCACAACGGAGGAGCCCGGCGAATGGCAAAAAGAACTCTACTCCTTTTGTTTTCAAACGGGCTTCATCAATGTGCTGCTTATCCACAAACTGAATCACACATTGACACTCTATAGCTACAATCCCTATCCGGAAGTTCGCGTACTTAAGCTATTGCAACTGGAAGATTACTTCAACAGATGGCATCAACTACAGAATCTCCAGCATCAACCGATTCGCACAATTTTCTTTACTGTTGTACCTCGCACTATGACGTATGTAGATCGGAAAGGTAGGCTGGTTCGAGGCGGCTATATGCATAATATCTTCGTTGAGTTCGCACGACATCACAATGCAACACTCACCATTGTAAAGGATGTACCCAATGCGGATGTGCCCAGCACTGCCCTTACCATGATGAGAAACAGAGAAATTGACGTTCTCTTCACTCCCAAGGAGTATGGCGTTACATATCCAAGCACTACAGCACTCTACATAGTCAAAATGCATATAACAGTGCCTCATGCTAGGCCCATTGCCAGCTATTTGTACTTTACGCGCCCCTTCACTTGGACTCTTTGGCTGGCTGTAATTGGCACCATGGGTTATGGCATGCTAATGCTTTATGTCAGCAGCGGCAGAAACGGACGTTCTGAGATTGGAAAGCATTTTTTGAGCAGCTGGTGTCATTTCTTGTTTGTGGGTCAACCATCGATCAGCATCTTTAACTGGCAACAGTTTGTGATACATTTTATACTAATGCTGAGTGGATTTATCTTGACCAGCTTTTATTTGGCGCAGCTATCAAGTATGCTTACATCGGGTCTATTCGAGCGACAATATAATACACTCGAGGATTTATTTTATGCTCCATATCCGCTGTATATGGCCCCCTATTATGAAAATTATTTGAGGGGTTCCAATTCTCTGCCGCCTGAACTTTTAAGTCATATAGTAACTGATCCTCCAAATATTGTGGACGATGCACGCATTGCCATGAATACTAGTTATATGTTTATTGGTTATGACGATCGCAATGATGGTGTTCTTTATCAACAGCACTTGCTGCGAGCACCGCTCTTCAAAGAGATCAAAGTGAGCGTGTTGGATGGCCTAATGTCGTTTGTGGTCCTTCCAGGCTTGCCCTATCTCAATATATTGAATGTTTACCTAAGAACTATTTTTGAGCGTGGCATACTTGCCAAGATAAAAAGTGATGCATGGCGTGAAACAATCGACAGTGGCATTACCAAGCTCATAAGAGATAATGAAGTGGATCTTAAGCCATATGATCTGGAGTTCTACTACTATGCGTTCGGCTTGTGGGCAGTTGGCTTGGGATTGTCCTCACTTTGTTTTTTGCTAGAGTTGCTCAGAAAGCGAATCTCAAAATAGTAAAAAGTCAACCAATTGACAGCGCATTCTATTTTGTACTTAAAATTTATTTAATTTATTCAATACTAGTAAAATTACCATGCTTCTTTAATCTGTTAAATGCCATCTAGCTGACATAATTTCTTACATCAGAGCTAGTGAACATTAATTCAATTGCATAATATTTTGCCTCTGAGCCAGAAATAACTATGACACTTGACTTTGGGGCGGTCACGTTAGAACAAGCAAACCCAGCCCAAGCCACAAATAATTATGTGGTCGTGGTCAAGGGGTCGTTTGCTAGATGGGCGATAAGCGTCCAAGTTAAGTTAACTTAACTCAACTGTCTGGGAGTGTAGCCATAGCGCACGACAAGAACTTGGATGCAAATGTGAAAAAGGCAAATATACGAGGTAGGCGTAATTGCCGTTAAAACTGATAAGGATCAGCGGGGGACGTAAAGCCAAGCTGACTTGTTTGCAATAGTCATGGACGTGCTTAGAGTTTCAAGTACTTTTCGAAGTTAATCACTTTTAGACCTTCGATTGGCATCTTTTGCAATAAAGCTTTGGTTTTCATTCAATTTCTTAAACTCTTCTGAAGGGTAATGGAAAACAGTTTTTATATTTTTTATGGTAAAGTTATACTCAAAACATTTCTCGGCAAGTATAAACGAACATTTACTATGTTGACAACGAGCATGACCTGCCAAAATATCCCATTACAATTGTACTGCTAATAACATCGTTGTCATCTAAATAAACGTTGTGTAAGCATTTTTTCATTGATGACTTAATAATGGATTCCAACCCAAATATGCGGCTATAAAAGCAGGACTTCGAAAGTATTTCAGCTCATACATTTGCAATGGACTTGATATATGTAAACGTGCTACAAAATCTAACATTGCTGCCGGGCAGCTTTGTCAGCCAATGCATAGATGAGCTCAATGCCTTGTATAAGATCGAGCTAAATGCCTATATTGGGTTTGGTAACCAGTCGATTGTCAACACTCTAATACCGGCTAGGGAGGCAGTTTTGCCAACACTTCGTATAAGCAATGCAACGCTCCAACTGGTGCTCAATGGAAACTATAGTGAACGTGCTCTGACTATCATCTATCTGGAGGATTCGAGTGCTATCAGTATGTTTAATTACCTTACCCGCTGGCTGTGGCGTGCACAGCAGCTTCAAGTGTTCATCATATATCCCCAAGCAACAGCAGGAAAGATGTTTCAGCTCTTCTCGCACTGCTGGCGCCAAGGCATGGTACACATATTGGTTGTGCAGCCAAAGTCTAAGGAGCTCTATAGCTTTATGCCGTATCCAAAGCTTCGATTGTTAGAAATGGAGAATACATTGCAGTATTTTCATAGGACACGTGGCATGTTGTGGGACTTTCATGGTTTTGAGATAACGTGTGGCATACTGCCAAGTGCTCCACCCAGAGCTTTTGTATTCCGAGACCAGAGGAATCGCCTTATATATGCAGGCTATATGCTGCGCATGGCACTGGACTTCATTGGACACTACAAGGGCAGCATACGAACTCATACAGTGGAAACTCTCAAGGAGGCTAACGAAGCTTTGGCCAGCCGAGTTGTGGACTTCTTACCTTATCTCCTAGCAGAGACACCAAACTTTACGGGCAGCGTTGTGCTCTGGCATGAGAATAACTTTCTGATGGCTCCCTTCGCTAGAGCCTTGCCCAGGTATATGTACCTGCTGAAGCCCTACAAGTGGGCCACCTGGTTGGTTTTTATGGTTATGTTGAGCTACTGCAGTGGAGCTTTGTTTCTGTTGTCGCAGGGACGCCTCAATTTTAGTGGTGCCTTTCTGCAAATACTGCGTCTATCACTGTTTTTGGCTCCTGGCCGGGATCTAGCTGCTCCGCCCGCTCCACGTCGTCTATTGCTATACTTAATCATGATCATTGCCGGCTTAGTGTTGACCAATCTCTATCTGGCTCTACTTTCCAGCAATTTGGCAGCGGGTCTCTATGATAAGCAGCTTAACACCTTTGAAGATTTGGCTAATACGGATTACATACTCCCGCAAGAGGAACTTGAATTTAACTTCCTGCACAAGCTATCCGATCTACACCCTCAGCTGGCCAAGCGTCTAGTGCTCACTCCAGAGCAGCTGGTGGATAGATATCGACTCGAGTTAAACACCAGCATGCTGCACAACGCCTTTGAGGATACCATCGAGTTTACATTGTATCAGCAAAAGTTCCTGCGTGTTCCCTTGTTCCATAAGCTACCGGATATGATCTACCAGCAGCCCTTCTTCATGCCTGCTGCATATGGGCGACCCTATTTGAAGATCTTCAATTATTATGTGCGACGCATGTTTGAGGGAGGAATTCTTCATAAGATGAAAAGCGATGGTTTTGGCCATGGCATACAGAGTGGACGTTTAAGTTTCGTTACCGGTGCCCGATACCATGAGGTGAATTCCAATGATCTGGAATACTATTATGTGGCAGCTGCAGTTTGGTTGGGTGGCATGCTACTAGCTGCTGTTTGCTTTGGCTGCGAATGTTGGCTGGGAGCCAGGCAGGGTAAATAAATGTTGATTAAAATGTTTTCTTACCTCATCCAAAAAAATAAATCATTTTAATTAAATGTCGTCAGTGAATCAGATATAGCTATGAGTAAGGTAATTACGTTAGAACAAGCCAAGTCAGCCTCAACCAACAAATAATTATGTGATCGTGGTCAAGAGGTCATTTGGTAGATGTGCGATAAGGCCAAGTTAAGTCAAGTCAAGCTGAGTTTGTGTTGACTTTGCTGACTGCAAGCGCACGATTTGAACTTGGATGTAAATGTGGACTTGTCTAGGTGTAATTTACGGCTGATAAGAATCAGCTAGCAGCATTAACAAAGTCAACAGAGTGTCCTTGTCATTTATGACTCTCTTTTATTTAAAAGGATATTATAAACCAGTAAAATGTATCAAATCGTTTTTGTTGTTAACATTTCAAGTATCTTTAAGTTGTCTTATTAAACATTACTAAACTAATTTAAACTAAATGTTAATTTTGCCATTATTGCAATTAAAATTTATGAATTTGTCGAACTATTGCAAACTGTTATTTTTTGCTGATTAATGAACGTACGAGTTAACTTTGTCGTACCCCCTTTCCGCCGCTTCTTTGCTAATCCTCAAACTGTGGCCAACAATTACAAATGCCTCATTTGCATGACCACCACCGTGGCGGCGCACTTGTCGAGTTGGCTTATAGGCAACAGTGCCAGTGCCACAGTCGACCTGGCGATCAGCAACTGCCAACTGGCAAACGGGCAACCGAGCAACTTGGCAATTGGCAACTGCCTGGTTGGCGCTGAAGGTGTCTTCGGTTATTGGCAAACATTAATTATTTGCTCGCGCTCAGTGGCTTTCGGCTGTGCCACCTTCAGTTTGCAGTGATTGTTTGTGTTGCTGTTGTTGTTGTTGTTGGTGGTGGTGATGGTTGTGTTTGTGTTTGTTGTTTTTGTGAAAGGCTCGGGCAAGTGGTTCAAATGTTTATTTTGTGGTGTATCTTTGATTGCTGTAGACTGCAGACTTGCAGACTGAACACAGACACAAACATAGTTCGCCAAAATAAAAAAAAATAAAAATACAGAAATTTGCGCAATGAATGTGCCCAGGCTCGGTCAGACCAAGAGCTTGGATCTCTTCGAGCCTTTACTATTTATTTTTTTGGCCAAAATTGCACATTTTCCCATGCTGCTGTCTTTGCTGTTGCTGTTGCTATTGCTGTTAGCTGTAAGCTGTTGCTGTTGTTGTCGTTACCGCTTCGCGTCGCGTCTAATCAAGGAGCGGAGTCGTTGGGTTTTGCAGCTGCCTCTGCCACAGCCTCTGAATATATATGTATGTATGTTTTTTTTTTGTATTCGCTATGCTCTGGCACAGTCTTAGCCTGGCCGGGGCCGCCCGTTGCCATTTAGACCCCGAGGCAGACCAAAACGATGAATATTGATTTAATTGAAAGTCATTGAGGCGCACGTACTCATAGACACATCTCGACACATACACACACACATACACATTAGTTTTCATTTGGCGTGGCTTCAACTCGAACTCGAACTCCAACGCTGCTTGCCCTCCCACATGCCACCAACATCATCCACACACACACAAACAACGCCCCAACATCTGATGTTGCTGCTATTGCTGGCACATTGACACAGTTTCTATGCAGCGTCACAGCTCCGCCTGGGCAGATGTGCCTCTCGTTTAACGTCCCTCCACATCGCACCGTTCGTATCTTATAGTTTTTCCGTCCCTGCCATCATGTTGGAATTTTGTCGACTTGTTTTTCTTTTGGTTGGCGACGCTGCTGCCAAATGTCAAGAGGTTAATACGTGAATTAACAGCAAATTTCTTTGACTTGTGTGTGCCTGCATGTTGTTGTTGTTTTTGTTGCTGCTGCCGATGTTGCTCTTCGTGCAGCTGCTGGCGCTTTCATTGGAATGCGGGCGTTGCTCAGTTTGTTTTTCTGTTTTTTTTTTTGGTTTTTTTGTGTTCACAGTCAGAAAAGTTGAAAATGCATTAGGCAGAACGAGGCAAAAACAGCATGTGGTCGATGATGTTAAGCGATGGATTTGACTATGTATTTAAAGATATTACATTAACATTTTTGAAGCTTTTAGTACGCCTAAATAGCCGCCAATAAATCAAATGGAATTTCACTTAATCGAATACTTGGCATTTCCTACAACCAAAACACAAACAACAACATACTTATAATAGTTTTGTGGGCTTTAAAGTATTTTTTCTTGCACTTTATCAAAAATTTCGTGTTAGGATTAAGTTGTTAATACCGAAGTATGCCAGAGTATCTTGCATCAGGGATTTTCTTATAAAAATCCTCTACTCAATTAACTGTTATACTGTATAACAGCACAAGCTCAAAGCTGCATTGTCCTTGCTGCCATAGTCAAGTCAACAACCTCGCATCCTTATCAGCTACACACACCAAGCGCTAGATGGCGCCACAATCAGCAAGCTTGAGCGCGCTATTTGAAATGCAAAATAAATATAGATTGTCTTGCTTAATTTTCAATTACAAATTCCATGGCGCACGCTTAGTCGCTTGGCATATCTAGCCCACATAGATGACCAAAGTGCGATTAAACAATTACATACATACATGCATACGTATAGTATAAATACACAGACATGGCGAAAATAAAGTCGTACGTCTATGCAAATTTTGTCGACTACAGTTGCCGGCAAGTGCATAACTTTTATTAAATTTTTTATATTTCTTACATACGTTTATTTTTTTTTATGTTCTTTTTGTGGCGCTAGGTCGGTGCACGCTGGACCACGACCACGCCAAATGTGACAATCTTGAGGAGATCAAAAAGCGCAAAAGCCTACAGAGAATACGAACAAAAAAAACATACACACAGTGGCTGCCCACTGGGAAACTGGAGAACTGTTAAACTGTAAAACTTGTACTGGTACTGACTCTAAAGGGGGGTTGTGTTCGGGTCTGTTTGTCTGGCGATAGCGCAAAAAAAAAAAAAATATGAAATTCAATTCAATTCATTAACGGCGCACAGCAAGCGATTAAATCGTTCCACATCTATATTTTTATTATATGTACACACATAGTTGTTTTTTGTTCGCTTAATAGTTATATTTATTATACGCTTACAGAGAGTGTAGTTCGTTTATCAAGTAAAGTGTAACGCATTGGACAATATTGTCGCAAGAGTATTTAATATTCGGTTAGCGTTTACTTTTTGCGGTCACTGGGACAACAAAGTCGCGCATACGCTGCGTTGGTCGGCATAATAATAATAATCTCCCGACAATTTATTGGCATTTTCATGTAAATTATGTTATTTCAATAAAAATGCATTTTTTCTTTTATTGCCACAGCTTGGGTCTTTATCTTGTGTGAAAAGTGGTTCAATCGCGATAACTTCATCTCAGTCAGTTTCGCTCAGTAACAATAACAGCAGCAACAACAACAACATATTGATCGATTTTTGCATTTTAATTGATTCTTAATGGAAAACTTTTCTTATCACGATTGCAAAATGTATGAAATGTTAATTATAAAGCGCTTATTTAGATTTGTGCAAGTGCAACAACGCCTGGTAATTTGAGTTCATATTTTTTGAAAGTTGTCAAACTCTTGAGTTATTGCCAGCCGATATTGAGCGTTAATTGAACAGTTTCAGATATCATAATACTACACACAGCTAGCAGCAGGTGGCCAAAACTGACTGCAAGGCTTGATTTAATCCACTTATATATATAGATATATCAATTTTCGATCTGCTTTTAAAGTGTGTGCTAGTCAGTTTATGTGCTTAAAATATGGCTGATTGATAAGTTCGTTTTGTAGCTCAAGTCCGTCCACAAGATAATCGACTTCAATGAAGTTATTACCCAAGTCGACTTATGTATTTATGAAAGAGTTATTGCTTGGAGCTCTTTGTTATGTAGAGTAAAGTCATAAATATGAACATTTTACCCAAAAGTAAGTTTCCTTGTTTTCCCCCAAATGTTTTTGCTTTCATTTTTCATTAGCACAATCGCATTAAATTTAATTTATATGGCTGTGTCATATAAATGCCATCTGGTTTTTAAGTTTGCTTGAGCATCCACTCCACTTGACTAAATTAAATATCATAATTTTGTTTTTACAACATTTTAATGCACTTGGTCGGAGAATATTCATTTTTATTTCGCTTTTTTTCTTTTTGTTCAAGACTATCTATTTTATTAATGTGTCTTCCCTTACACCCCAACACTACCCCCTACACACAGCTGTCCCACATGCTGTTGTTGTTGTTGTTCGAATGCATGTTTCTTCATATGTTGTTGCAGTTGTTGCTTTTGTGCTTTGACGCCATTGTTGCATTGCGACAGCAGCGGCGTCTGCGACAACAACAACAACGAGAACACAAAATGAATTTTCATATTTTCTTATTGCACAAAAACGACAAAAAAAGAAGAGAAGAAGAAAAAGTAAATGTAAAAATGTTTATTCTTTTTTTTTGCGTTCGTAATGCCGCCTGAGAGACCGTAGACTTCATTTAATATACTCTATCCCTGAGGCCGCTGGACGAGAAAGAGAATGCGAGAATGAGGTTAGAAGAGTGAGAGAGCGGGGGGTGACAGTCACAATCGTAGACCATGCCTAGAGCAGCAACATCGCATCCTTTTGGGTCTGTAAAAATCCTTTTTGTCTGCGCCGCGTCGCATCTCGTTTTGGGGCGTTAATATTAAAATGCATGTAAAAATGCAAACGTTGCAAGTGGGAGTTAAGATGGCGGCAACGCCAAACTGGTTGGAATGAGCAGTTGCATATGAGAGACCAATGTTGGTTTGGGTTGGGTTGTGTTCCTGGATAGCCGCTATAAGAAATTATGATACGTTTAATTACCAAGCAGCAGATGGCTGACGTGCAGCACGTGACTTTGCAAGCAGTAAGCATCACACTACCCGACTACCATCCTCCATCTCTCCTGTCCCCACCCCTTCACGACCATGCCACATTTCAGCTCGTTCATTAACAGCTGTCAGCTTTTGGCAGCACTTGGCTGTAGTGTCGTGGTTCGCGTGGCATTCCCGACGCGCCGCCATTCGGCGCATTTTACAATTTGCACCTTTTTAATTAACGTGATTGCAGCGGCACTCACACACACACACATACACATACAGACACATGACTGTTGATCTATGCATTACGTGCTGAATGCATCTCTCAACTCTTGGTACGGGAGCTCCATAGAGGAGGGGTTACCTGTGCTCGGCGTCGTCGTCGTCGTCGTTGCCATGTCTCAAGTGTGCACTTGCACCAGCCCCAAAAAATACTCACCTGACACCCGGCAAAAACAGAAGCCACAGCCAAATTGGGATTTGGGATGGAGCCATAGGTTGGAGGCGTTGCTTTGTCTTTTGCATAAAGCGAAAGTCGTCGCCGTCGCGGCTTTTTGGCGCTTTGGCGCGTCATCTTCCAGCTCAATGATGTCACACAATGTCACGTGCTGATTTGACAGCTGCTATGGTTTAGCTTTGTTGCCGCTGCTGGCAAAACTCTTGGTGGGGCATGTGCACAGCCTCCACGCCAGCACCCTCCAGTATACTCCACCTCTTTTGTATACTTAACATTTACGCACTTCAGCGCGTTTCATGCACAAAGAACAAATCGGCCAAGAGGTGATGAAGGGGAATCTGCTTGAAATGTCAACGAAAAGCTGACAGCTTTAAAGCGATATGAGCAAAAACTTATTCATTCATATTAGTCGAAAAATTATAGAGTTTGTTATGCCAGACACGAATTCACGATGTGTGCGATTCGTGATATGTGAATTATGCATATAAGTAGAAAATTATGAAAAGTGGTTTAGAGCATCAAAAAATCGAGGTGAATCGCGTTTTCATAAGCACGCTTGTTAAAACTTAACGCATAGATTATGCGATTAGTAAGCCAAAAGTACTTTTACTCACTGAATACTAAATAATCTTAAAGGTGTGAAGACACAGAGATATCTATACATTTGTATTGCTACAATCTTTATCAGTTTAACCCCGCAGCTGATCTATGCAGCAATATTTTTTTTATTTTTGGCAATATTCATAAGCTCAAAAATGCTGACTCCATTCATTATCTATCTATCTTAATTGACTGTCACTAACTCAACACGAGCAGAGACTGAAAGGTCTTTATGCCATATCTTGCCAGACCCGTCAGGCTTTTAGCGATATTCGTGCTTGAACCCTTTTGTGAACCCTTTCACACCTGAACAAATGGCCAAAAAAATACAAAAAAAAAAAAACCGATCGTTTGGTACAGTCTCGCTCTGCTTCTCTCAGGCTTAAGCTCTCTCTCTCTCTCTCGCTCTCTCTTTCTCGATGGGGTTGCAGTCAAAACAATTTATAATTTCAACGCCTTGAGATAACAAATAGCCCCGACGGAGTGCACGATTCGACAATTAATCATTGCGTCGCGCTTGCGCTGTGTTTCTTGTCTCGTGTTACTTTTTCGGGCATAATTACGGCATAAATGCAACACGGCCAGCGAAAACTATTCGTAGTAGTTCAGACCGCCTCCAAAAAACTGCCAAGACAGTTAAAAATGACGACCAAAAAGCCAAAGAAACCAACTGAAATGACAAAAAACATAAAAGCCCAAAAAGCAACTCTAGTCGAGACAAGACTCAAAAAGTCAAATGCAGGCAAACTAAACAAAAAAAAAAAAAAAAAACATGGCCCAGATGATCGATTAGCAATCCAAATGCAGTCCAAGTCCAAGTCATGCAAAACAATTGCGGCCACAAATATTGGGACAGCGAAATATTGGCCATGCTTTTGCCTGGCATAATTTGGCAATTGAATTGATTTCGGCTATGGCTTTTTAAGCTTCATCAGCGTCTCTGGCTGTGTCTCTGACTCTGGCTCTCTGGCCAAGCCCTAGAGCAAATTTGGTTACGCTCACGTTTGTGCAGGAAATCGAAATCGTTAGGCTAAACTTTATGTTCATGAAAAAGGGTTTGGCTGTGTGATATTTCATGTTTGCCGCCAACGCCATCGACCAAATCGCTGCTCAAATGGCTGCTGCTGCTGCCGTGCATTGATTGATTGAGCGTCGGCGTCGACGTTGACTTCGACAGCGGCGCCTGCAGCGGCCCCTTGGACGACACGTACAAGCCAACCCACCACCAGCACCAACAGCACCACCCGCACGTCAAGACGTTGCGGTTCAAAGGTGCCACCGTTTTCTTTCATTAATGAACGATCATTTGATATGCCGACTTGTAGATACAATTTATGACCATGCTGCATGTTTCATTTATTGTTATCGTTGTTTAATGTGAATTCCTTAAAAAGACACGAAAAACACAACCCAAATTGTTGTTCGCCTGCTGGCCAAAACTTAAAGCGACAAACATTTTGTATGCTTTGCTCATTGTTGTCGTTGTAGTCGCATTGTTCACCCAGCTGCTTCCCCATATTTGTTCCATGTGCAATTTTTGCATACTTCAGCAAACGCGTCATATTTTCGAGTGGTTTCGCTAACATGCAAAGGACACTTGAGAGCCCAGGCACACAAGTGGATCCTTAAAGAGCATTTCTTCTTCTGCTGCTGCTGCTACTGCTGCTACTGCTGAGTTCTTGCTGTTGCCATTGCTGCCGGCCAGAAGGGGCTTGAGTGTAGCTACATTTTGTTGAATGGGAACAGTACCAGTGCCTGCCTGCCTGCCTGCTTGCCTGCCCGCCTTATGAGTATGATGATGACGATGTTTGGGATGCTTGATTGTATGTGATGTATATTGAATGATTGCTGCTGAAACAGCAAATGTACCAAGTGTATTGAACGCATAAATGGGGTGGCATAAGGTAACAAATCAGATGTAGAAAATATAACTTGTCTAATATAAGAATCTATCTGGAATACAATCGTAATGTTATTCATTCATTTATTTAAGTTACACTGCAATCGCATTTAAACAAGTGAAATTCATTAGATTGGTCATTAAACATGCAGTTCGAGCACTTTTGGGGCAATCTTTGAGCACAATGCACTCTCGAAAACTCTTTGAACATGTTACACATGCACATGCACACACAATGCTTGCCATTTCCGTTTCCTGTTTACAGTGCAACACATTTACACTGACAGCGACATATCCTGCACATAATGTGCATATCATTTACGGTGTCAATCAGAACAGCCGCAGTCAGCCGGCCGCAAAAATCAACAGCAATACACAGGACACACTTCAAACAGAGTGTGTGTGTGTGTATGTGTGTGAGTGTGTGCATTGTGCGTCTGCAATATCCTGTACGGAATGTCCTAGGCTCCATTCGACCATAAAATGTATTGCGGTCATTTTAATATGAAATAATTAATTTCAATGCAAATATTTATAGCAGCAAAAATATGCCGCATAATTGATTCGTTGGCAGCTATCACCGCAGCGGGAGACAAACATTTACTCAGATTCCGATTTCGTTTCGGAATCAGAATCAGAATCTGAATCAGACACTCGGAATCATTGGCGATGTCCATCATTGGCATTGGTATTCAATTCAATCACAACAATGAAATAAACATAATAAAATACAATATAAATACATTAAATGCCTTTTCCTGGCAAACAGTTTGACTGCATTTATATATTGTATGTGTATATATACATATGTACATATGTACTGCAATTCCATTGAAATTATCGATTCGGATGCCAAATTCTGCATTAAGCGACGCATTATATATTTATGCAGGAATGTTTGTAAACGGCGGTTGGGCGTGGAGGGAGGTGTTTGGCTGTGGTGGACTGTGCCAAACGCCATTTTGCAATTAAAAGCTTTAGACTTGCAATCAATAAATGAAATAATTAAATAAAATGACGTTTAATTAAATTGTCACGACCTTTTGCGCAAAACCAACAACAACAAGTGTTGCCGTAGTAGCTACAAAATATTGTCGCCGCGCTGATGATGATGTTGGTGTTGATGATGATGATGCAAATGATAAGCAGCCAAGTGGCAATGCAAACAAAAAACAAAAACCGAGGAATGCGCTTAATTTGTGTTATGAGCTTATTGCACAGATAGATACTCTAACACGAGAAGGGTTAAATGATTTTAATGGGAAAGTAAGCAGACAAAACAAATTGACTTCTTAAAACAATGTGTTTGAGATTATAAGTTCAATCTTAAGTAACATTAGTGCAGAAAGATTTCTTTCTTTGCCCAAAAGAATAATAATCTGTAAAACTTATGTTTCAAATGGTTAGAAAGTGTATTACGCATTCTTTGCACTCAATTAGGTTATGCCACATATTTTTACTAAATTAAGTTTTTTTTTTCGCTCGCGCTCTCTCACTCATCACAAAAATGTGACAGCTAGTTAATGACCCTATGTACACGGCACACACACACACGCACTCCCCCGCCATTCCTTTGACAACACTGGAGTCAACTCATGCCTCATGTCCGAACGCCTTCAATTAAATTCAATTGGGTTTTGTGCGGCTTTTAAACGCCTGCGCGCGTGCTTCAATTTAGTTAGCAAACTGATAGACAGAGACGAAGAGACAAAGAGAGAGAGAGAGAATATCATGATCATCATGGGCCATATCCATGGCGTAGCTAACAAAATGCACTTTGCAGCTGCTACTTGCAAGTGCGATAGGCAAATGAGTTTGCGCATTAGAAGACATGCAAGACGACCAACACGGCGAGGGGAGTGGGGGGGGGTCTTGGCTTGGTGTACGCCGCCTGTCAGCATATCAACGCAATTTGTGCACTCGCCAATAGACGTCGGCAAATTATGGCCAGCGATGCTCGGCGACTGCGCAAAGTGCCTCATAAATTCACGTCGCTGATGAAGTGATAGTGGATACACCAGGCAGTGCCAGTGCCAGTGCCAGGAGGAACTGCAGCAAACGTAAACAACCGCAACTGCTGCGTCTCACGGCAGCTCAGCACGGCTCGGCTCGTGTCTACAGATAGTTTATGTCAGCGGCAAAATTTGCTCAATGGCTCAACTAATGTGCCGCTGATAGTGGAGCGAAAAGTGCTCACAGTTTGCTGGCAATTAGAAAGTACCTACAAATTGACAAAATCCAAATGATTAGCCAAAACTCGTAATTCAGCGGCATTTTGTTAATAACTTGTATAAGCAAGTGTTAAAGCAGTAGCGTTTTTTATTGACACAGTTTTCTGTAGCAGCTTAAAACACTTCCGTGTCCTCATTGCTGTTGTTGTTGGCACGGGCTGACCTTCGTCTAGGCAACCGATAGCAGCAGTCTGGCCACACCGCCGTCAAGGACAATGCCTTGTAATTGAAAGTACGCGACTAAGTCGTAAAGCAAATTTAAGGACATGAAGTGGTCGACAACGACAACAACAAGGACTGCAAGAAGTACGCGAAAATATGTCATAATACAAAAACCAAAGCAAAAAAAAAAAAAAAAATCCTAAAGCTCGGCAGTAAAATCCAACAAGACGCTGCCATAAGCACAAAAACAAACTCTAGATAAAAAATTCAATAAGCTGCCCCAAGAGCAAGACGGTACACTTGAGGCGAAGGGTGGCAGGACACGAACTGTGACCGCTAAGCTGTGGCTGAGAACGAGGCCAATAAATAAAATTAATAGAAAACTCACTCGAACAGCTTGACCAGGCATCTGCTGGGACGTTGCAGGAACTGACTCGAGGCTTTGCTAGGGCTTTCATTTTTATTATTTTTGTTGACTTGTTGAATGAGCCAAGTGATGGCAACTGTTGAATGGTACTTTCATGCAGCTCAGCCTGAGACAAATAACAGACTTTCAGTTTAAGTTTTTAAAGTTTAAAGTTTAAAGTTTACTAGTTAACTGGAAGCATGTCGATAAACAATTTATTCAATCTTTTACAACTAATTTGAGCATAAACTAAATTAGCCAAGAGTAACCAATCAATTAACCATTCTATTCGAACACAAGTTCCCAAAAGCAAAACTCATGTGTGTTAAGCCCATATTCAGCTCAGTTGCATCTGCCACAAACTGATTTCAATGTGCAATCCATAGGCCACGTTGCTGACCTCACATTGAACTGCCATAAGAAATCACTCTGCCAGTTGGAAAATTACTGGGATGCTTGGCAATGGCTTGGTAGGCAAGATGTCGGCTCTGATGGCGTAACGCCCACTTTCAACACTTGCCATAACAATGGCGCGCAAATATTTGCGAGCCCACAACCAAAGTCAAAGTAAGAGTCAGAGTTAGAGTTGGCAGTCTGGAGATCAATGAGCAACTGTCTTGACTAGCTGGCTCTGTTTAGTTGGCCGACTGGCAGCCTCAATTTGAAATCCAATAAAATTTAATTGGAAACTTCATCACGGGTGCGAAAATTCACACTTGGCCAAACTGAGGGCGGGGAGAAGCCATCACGGGCACGACTTGGCTGCCGTTTGCCGTAAATCTCTCTCGTGCACCTGGCGGCGACTGGCAACTGGCAACTTCTCCGACTCCAGCTACGACTCTCAGTGCTGCAGCGGCGCATCGCGATAAGGAAATATGTTTTTTTTTTTGTTGTATATGAAAATCTGGTGCGCATGCGCGTCGTTTCGTTTCATTTTCTTTCGTTTCGTTCCGTTATTGGCCATGGATCGAATGGCTTATTTATGCTTTTCCTTTAGCCATGCCATATCTCGTGGCATTGTCGACATTAATCGCATTGTTGCGCCAAAAAGTATAACATGAAATTGGATTGATTTATGTTATAATTACAAAACGAACACCTAAAGTGTTGCAGATTGTAAACACACACAAACTCTATCACAACAATACAAATAATGATGGTGAGGCTGTACTCTCTCTAAAGTGTCGGAAAAAGTCATTAAAATGCCACCACTAGACGGACAACAGGGAAAGGCCGTTGTTTAACAGCCAATTCTTCAGCATCAATAGAAAATTTGTGAAAAGTTGGGCAATAAAGCTGCAACTGATTGCTTTTCATTGTGCATTGGGATAAGGGGAAAAGAAAACACATCGTAATTCTTATAACATTATAGTATAACTGTAGAATTTTGATAGCTCTGGCAGATTAACAACACACTACCAGAGAGGAAGGCCAAAACGTTTGTGCCATGTTAATAGATCGTTTGAACAATTAAATATCAAGTCTTCAGAGGAATATCAGAGATTCGTTTGCATCGTCACGAGTCGTATGTCAGAGTTCCCACCTAGTCTATGAAATCCCACCAGTCCTTCTCGTAACCCTCACGGACGTGGCACAGTAGTACGGTGCCACGACGGCGACAGTAATGTGATAGATCCAATACCTCCTGCTTCACTTCGCACAGATTCTTCACAGTTATTTCACGTTCCAGAAACTCAGAGATCTTCTCCGTTGCCATCTCCATGTCACGTTGATTGTCCTCAAAGATGATCTTCTGATTGTTGTTTTTCAAGTAGAAGGCAAACACATAGCTGTACAAGAGAGTAGTCCGACACTGGCAAAGAACATCAACAGCATCCTTGAGAAACTGCACCTCGATCCAGTCAATGTTCTTTTGCATCTCGTTCATCTTCTCCTCCACCCGAGCATACAGTTTGTGCTCCATACGCCGACTCATCATGTGATTCACATAGCGATTATAGTAGTGCAAGTAGCGCGACATTGCGGAGCGACAGCGTTCCTGCGCTTGGCGCGCCTGCTTGCCCTCGTCCTCATCGAAGCGATTGCAGCTGTACCACGAGGAACCATGTGGCTCCCATGGACCGAGGCACACCCAGCAAAAGTCATAGCGGCAAGAGGCATTCTTGCACACCATGTGGTTACAGCCGCCATCCTTTTCAATGGTCGCATTGCACTTGGGGCACTCCTTTGTATTGCGCGCTATCCAGTTCGATGTGTCCGAATCCTCAAAGTTCTTCTTGAGCCAGCGCTTGAGTAAGATGCAGCTGACCGGCTCGTGCCAGTTCTCGCCACAACCGAAACAAAACTCATGCCCACAGGTGCATTGCACGGCACGTGGCTCACAGTAGCTAACCTTAATGGCATTCGTGCAGCTGGGTGCAGGGCACCAGCGCATCAGAGGATTGCACTCCACAAAGGTGTTGGTGACGAGCTGCTGGTAGCGGGCAATAACTTCCGCGTTGTCGGCCAGCTTTACGAACGATACATCATCGACCAGGATATCACAATCGGCGGCGGGGCAGGTAATGCTATGAGCTAGGCCTTCGCTGCATGTCTTGTTGGCCAGATACTGTTTCCAGCAGTCGCAGCAGAATGTATGCCCACAACCTAGGCCCTTCATCTCATCGCAGGGGCAATAGCAAATGCCGCAGAAGTTCTCCCGCAAACTAAGATTTGAAGGCGATGTAAGGCTCGTGGTTGAGGTGGTGTCGAATGGATTGACGACTTGAGCTTGCTTGAAGAACTCCTCCGGACTGCTCTCAAAGTACTTCTCGAAGAGCGTCTCCTTGTCCCACTTGTAATGATTTAGAATGATGCGTGTGAGCTGCGGCGACAGATGCAGCACATTGTTGACCTCATCGATGATGTTTCGCTGGTCCTGGACTATTTGTTCTGCTGTGAGGACCGTGTACTCGAAGTCATCGACTTCGACAACGGGCTTGCGGCGATCGGATACATCGAATTCCGTGCAGATGTCCTCATCGCTATCCACATTATTCATTAACGAGAGTTGACTGTATATGGAACGCTGCGAATCTCCGTGATCTTCATCCGAGTATTCGTCGTCAGAGCTCATATTAGAATTGAAATAAGAAATTGAATATATGAAATAATGCTTAAAAAGCAAATGCTTGGACTACTTCGATATATACATTTAATATTCAACAAATCACGATTCCTTATTCTCCTTGTCTACCCAGGAATCGTAAGTTGTTTGCCAATTAGTTAGTAAAAGGTACGATTTTTTTTTTCAATGGGCTTTAAAATTAAAATTTTTGACAATGAATCAGTAAAAAATAACTTTTTTTATACGAACAGTTATTTGAAAAAAAAATTTATGTTATGACACTCGCTTCTTATCAAAAATGACGTTAGAAAGCATTGAGAAATCATGCGAGAATATTGTTAAAAACTTTTTGATATATTCGATGATAAATTGGAATATTCATAGCATTTTATGTCATACGTTGTTAGTGTTTTTTGTCGACTTTTAAAATCAGAATGCATTGGATTCACTCGTTCAGTCGGCACTCAAAAAAGCGCCTAAAAGCTTTTGGCGTATTCCATAACCATAACCCCTTCTTTGTGGAACACAAGCGAACAGAAGCAAAACAAAGCAATGTCTCAAGTGGCAAGGGTAAGGCACAAAAATTGCGATAACAACAGCAGCAGCAGTAGCAGCAGTGGCAGCGGCAGCAGCATCAACGAAATGCGATATAAAAGTACAGTGCAGTAAAGCACAATCTACAAAACAGGCAGGAGAAATGAAAGTGAACGAGCGCACAAGGATAATGGCAAATGGCGGTGTGGGTAATGAGTGTGCATAATGCATATGCAGCAGGAGCAGTTGGAACAGTCAGCAGCAAACCAAGCCAAACCAAACCAAACCGAAACCCATTCCCATTGAACGAATAGCGAATGCCGCGAATGGATTCAATCTGCCGTGTGCTGCATACATATATGCATATGTATATACATATATACAAATACAAATACATATGTATTTATGTGCACTCGTACTACAAACTGCTTTTTAAAACAAAAGCTGCCTGCTAACCCGCCATAAGCAGCAGGAGCAAGAGCAGCAGCAGCCACCGCAGTCAACATTACAAATAAAAATGCAAAGTCGCCAAAAAGCAGCAAAAGCAGCGGCAGCATCAGCCACAAATCCCTTTCATCAGCATTGAGTCTGAGAGTCGGAGTCTGGGGCAGCCGCATCGAACCCTTTCCAGCTGCTTTTCAAGTCTCAGCCAAATTACAAGAAATCCTTTCGTGCGCGTGAATGCTTTGGAAAAATACAACCACAAAAAAAAAGAAAGAAAGAAATAGAATCGTAAAAAAAATGGAACATAAAACGTACCAAAAGCCGAGCAAAGAAATACGGAAAAGGAAATAATTTGACCATTTGCAGCAAATGCACAAAAACAGCCGGCAAATGACAACAAAAGGCAGCCAGTCACATTTGCCCACAAGGGTACAACTACTGCTATGTTGGGGCATATAGGGGGCAGGTTGGAGCGTGTCATGTGATGTGTGGGCGGCGGTTGTTTTTATATTTTTGGGTCGCATCGAGCATTACAAGAATTTCCAAGCTGCCGATGCAAATGAGGACGCGCCACTTGTTGGCCACGACTTTTTATCATTGACAATCGGGCCAAGAAGGCTCTTGGCTCTTGGCTTGAAGCACAGGCAGTCAGGCAGTCGGGCTGACTGTGTTAGCTGTGTTGGCCACGTCCGGCATTTGCTGATGGTCAGCAACGATGGCCAAGTTCATGGCCCTGACGTGACCACGCCATGCCACGCCAAATGCTCAAGCCTGCCTGACTGCCTTTATGAGGATGATCATGCTGCTGATGATGATGACGATGATGCCACTTGGCTGATAGGCCAACTTCAGCGAACGTCGTCGCATTTTTCTGCGCCTACTTTGGCACACAACTATTTGCGGTAAATTTTCTTGAGAAATGTTTTCTGCTGGTGCTGTTTGGCCAAGTTTGCCACAGCAGCGTTCAGCTAATAATGTTCAGTCTGAGTCACAATTCTGAGTCATGGCCTGCACCTAAGGATGTGTTCACTCGAATCTCATGTAAATAAGCTAGCTAATTACAAGACCTTGCACACACACACACAGTGTGTGTATTCTACAACTGAACAGAACAGTACAGAATGGCAATAAACTGAACGGATGTGTGCTGATCGTGGCGATAAATGCGCCACATCGCATTATAATTACTGTCCATTGTGTGTAGTTCGTTTTTTATGTGGCTGCGCAAAATTAGCTAGAAATCAACAAGCATGAAGCGCCACACACACACACACACACATACACACGCACACCGTGGAAGAAAAATCAACGCTTGGAACTAATTTGATTTTGATGCGACGCTTAAAATGATATAGATAGAAATAAGTATGACTTAGTTTTAAGCTGTGAGCCAAGTTGAGTTATTACATTAACGGTTTCTACAGACAACAAAATTAATGTACTATGGCCCGTTGTCTACAGCTTTGGCTTTGACTATGTCTCTGACCTTGAAGTTTGGCTTAGCGGGTTTTAGGTTCCGGTAACAGTAGCGCTTGCTTAAGCGCCGCTTCATATATAATAATTAAAAATTTAATTTGAAATTTTAGCATTGTGGCAGAGATTTATTGTATTCGAATGTTATGCATATATATTTCGTTCTTTCAGTCTAGACTTAAAGACTTTAAATGCAATTAAATAAGATGCGATCATTTATCAAATTGAAGTAGCTTAAATATATGGGAATTAAAAACGCAATACACATAAATATGTGTGAATCACTTTTATGTTATTATTATTATTTTTTTTTAGCATTTTGCATGTCTTGATGTGTTTATCTTTCAATTTCTCTGTACATTTTTCAATTGTCAGCCCATTTGTGTCATTATTTGGCTGCCTTTTGAAGTCAAAGTCAAACCTTTGTCAAATTTTTGCTTTGATACATTGCCATTGCTTGGCAGCCCCGCCCGGGGGCAATCAGACCGAAAGAAACTCCACCCACCCTTGCTCAACACTTCCAATCAAAAAACACAAATAAAATACTTCCAAAAAAGGGGAAAAAAATTTGAAGAGCGAAAAATCAATGCGACAAACACACACACACAAACTTTTGGTGTGAAGAAAAGTGAAAGTGCCCCTTTACCAATTTTTTTTTTTTTTTTTGGATCCAAAGCAACCCCCGAAAACAACAGAAAAGAATAACACACCCCACATATGATATGCATGTCTATGTATGTCCTCTTCTCTCACTCACACCCTCTCGCTCTCTGTCTCTATCTGTAATCATATGTGTGTGTGTTTATGTGTGTTGTTGGTTTGTTGGTTGCGCGGCTTTTTGCCTTTGATATTTAAGCATTTCCGCCATCTTGAAGATGGTATGGGTGCTTGGTGCATAAGAAAGTGCGTTAAGAGGCAAAACTACGCCACTTCAAAAGCGAACAGTTTTTCGTATGAAAAGGCAAATCGGTTTTCGACGGCTCAGTTAGTTTGGGCCAGACATCAAAGCGGGGTTTTACATTTCGCCAATATTCTCGCGCTTTTGCGGCTTCTTTCAGTCACTTCTTTTGCGGCGTCACTTCTGACTTCTACCTCTTCTTCTTCGTCATACACTGCTTCTACCATGGTTGGTACAATGACTTTGGCGTCCGTTGGACGTCGTTGCCAGTTGGAATTATTTTTTAGTTGCGACATTGAACAGTTAGTGAAAGTTCTCTCACTCTACACACACACGCATACATAGTAGAATTTCGCGTGTTTAGTTGACATTTAGCCGGCTTGACATGTTCACACTCACATCACAAGGGGCGGCTACCTTTTTATGTGCCCCATAATTATGAAAAAGACCTTATTAAATAGGGTACATATATATATGTATATAGTTTTTTATTCATTTTTCGGGTAATTTAGCTGAAGGTGCGCCAGAGTTCATTACCTGCTTATCAAAATGAGAAGCAAGCAGCTTTGTTAAATTTCAAAATTCACATTTGACAACATGCCATGTGGAGGGGTAGTATGCATAATTATGCTAAACCACAAAACATTACTCATCAGGTGCTATCTGAGTTCTTTTTTCCTCGTTTACCTCAATCTTACTTTGTAGCCATTGATTATAGAGAATTTATTTACCGCTTATTCTTAGCTTGTTTCTTTCTTCGTTTCTTTTTTTTTTGTGAATTCCTTTCTGACGGCCTTTAATTGTTTGTCGTTTTGTGTTTTTGTTAGGTTTTTGTGTTTGGACTGCGAACTGTCGTCTGGCACGTATCGGTTTGCCTCTTCCACTGTCTGTGTGTGTGTGTGTGTTTCTAATGCATGTCACGTGACAAAATTGTATAATTTCCAAACGGGCAGCGGGCCGCACGTCGCCCATTGTGACATTTCCGGTTAATTTGGCGCCAGCTCAGCCGGGACTGCCTCCAGCCTGTTAACCGGGATAGGGGCAAGGACAGGGACTGAGACCGGGATTGGAGTCCGGTAACTGGTCTCTGGCTACATCACACACATACACTAACGTATATTTTTGACACTTGGCCAAGCAAATCACAAGCTACACAAGAAACCAAAAAAAAAAAAAAAAAACCTTTCCCTTTTGGCTTAGCTGCAAAATGCAATTACCTTTCCCTCTAGTTAGCCGTAAAGTAACTTGGCCAAGTCGTAACTTACTTTTCCTTTCATTTTGTGCCCACAAGCCACAAGCGAGCAGCAGCAGCAGCAGCAGCAGCAGCAAACGCAAAGATCAATGCCAGTCGCAAGAGTCAGAGTTGCTCCGGATAGCCAGAAAATTAGTAAGTGCAACTAAGCAACCAGGGCGCCCACTCACAAGCCACTCACCTGGTGGTGCTGGTGGTGTTGGAGCTTGTAGCCCCCTCTCTCTCTCATACTTACTCTCAGTCTTCGTCTCTCATTGAGCAGCAGCAGCTATGCCATGAGTAACTGACATTAATTCAAATTGTTAATTCATGCCTGTCACGCTTTGGTACAGCGGCGGTGTCCCCACAACATTTCCTATAGACCCCGGCTGCGGTTCGGTTCGGACTCTCTGTGTGTGTGGTGATTGTGTTGACGGCTACAGCTTGTTGTTGTTCGCTGTCGCTGTTATTCTTGTTGTTAGTTCGCTTATTTTTTTTTCTTCTCTCAGTTTTATTGTTATTTCTGTTGCTGTTGCTGTTGCTAATCCAGATCAGTGACCAGTTCCACTTAGTAAGTACTACAACACATACACACAGTGACAGAGGGGAGGGCTAGGGAAGAGGGCGAGCAACAGTCGACACTGCGGCCCTCTAAGTCAATAAGAATTTAATTTAATTATGCGACTTCAACTTAATTACAAGGCATGCCCCGATACCAAGTAGACCGCCCTCCCTCCCACTCGCCGCTAATTTCATTCTTAATTGGAAAATTAAACACATTCTTTTGGTGTTTCGGTTTTTCAGGCTTTCAGACTTTTAGCCAAGACTTTGAGTTCGCTTTGAGTATTGGCTACGGTTGAGGTATCGGTTTCTATTTGAGACAAGAACGAAATGAAAGTTGTTTTAAGAAGTTGTTTCTCGTTTATTATTCTTACAACAACAAACAAATTGCAAGTGCTGTGATTTTGTTTGTTTGCTTGTTTGTTTGTTTGTTTGTTGGTTGTAACGCAAAACTTGGTTTTGTGGTATTTTGGCAGCTGACTTGACGTCATTCCTCTTATAAATGAGTATTCTACAGATAACATACTTACATACATATATGTATGTATGCACGTGTGTGCATTGATTGCTATTTGCAGCCAAGCAATTTATGTGCACGGCTTAACTTTTTTTTAATAACATTTTAAATGCCATGACATTTATTACCATATTTTGCTAGTCATGTTTTTTTTTTATATAAATATATATGTTTGTTATTTTTATAACTTTATTAAGCGCGCGAAAAATATGTATATACAAAGTGCACTTATGGATGTATGAATGTAGAGATAATTGTGTCATTGCATAGATTTTATAATTGCAACGTTTAGTTACAACAACAACAGCACACCTTAAGCGCCAAATGACTCAATTTTTGTCATGGCCATGCTGACATTTATGGATGTATTAGCTTAACCAGAAGAATATGTTGTTGATGCTAATACTTAATAATAAAATCATTTAAGCTTTAGCTTTTCAACTTTGTCATTGAATCTTCAATGCAACGAATCCTGCTTAGCTCGTCTTGTTTAACTTTAACATGGCATCTATGATAATCATTGCATTCAACCCTATGCCTCTTTACTACCTATACAGCCTCCATTCAGTTCATTCTCGTTTTTTTTTGCGCTTTGCTTTTCTTTTGCCCTTTTTGCTAATTAGCAACAAGGCCCAGCCCCCAAAGCCAAACACAACACCAGCAGCAGCAGTAGCAGCAGCAGCAGCCGCATCATTGCAATCAGTCAAGAAACTGCACGCTACTTGATAATGAGCAGAAGAAGAACAAGAAGAAGAAGGAGGCTGAAGTACAGAACAGAAAAACAAAGATGGCAAAAAAGCAAAAAAAGAGAAGGGCAAAAGAAAAACACTTCAACCAATAAATGCAACGCTGCGCGCTGCAAGCTAAATGAAGTGTAGGCTCAAGTAAAAAGCAAAAAAAAAAAAATTGCATATAATTTTAAACTCAAACCCAAAGTGCAAAAATGCGCACACACACATACATGCACAAAAAGGATAACCGTGCGGCAGGCTTCTCCAATTGCTTCTTCTCCTACTGCTGCTGATGAGACAGACGGCAGGTTGCAGCTCACAGCTCACAGCTTCTGCCTGACTGAGGCACAAGTACAGCTGGCAGGCAGCACTTGAAAATGAATTTATGCTTCATGCATGATACATCATCAGCGGCAGAAGCAGCAACAACATACCCACCGCATTTTGGTAATGGAATTGTATGGGGGACAGGCGCTTGAATGGCTGCCAGCAAGCACGCATGACGCCAGCATCTCTCTCTCTCTCTCTCTCTTCCTCTCTCTTTCGTTCTCTCTTGCTTGGTTTGCTTGCATTGTCATCATGAGTGTCGTGATATCCCTGGCAGAGTCACAGTCACAGGCTCAGGTTGTTTGGTTTGGGTAGAGCAGAGAGGAGCGGATAGAGGGGTAGGGGAAGAAGAGCACTTGCATCATGTAATGCTCTGGCCATAAGTGTTGCTACGTGCTCAAAAGCGTTTCATATTAATACGTCAGACAGCGATTGTTGTTGATGGCATATTCCATGACTGCTGCTGGTGCTGCTGCTGCTTTAGCTGCTGCTTCTGCCGATGTTCTATGGCAACTGTGCAAGCAATCAAGCTATGTGATCCCTCTATTTAAGCGAGGGTAGAAAGTGACTTTAGCGCTAGCCCGAAATAACAAACACTTGCACCCAGCACCCAGAACCCGTACCAGCATGGGGCAACAACATCTTGGCAGTGCATTCATATTCATTGCATATTCATATGACAGCTTGGCAAAAGACTCCCCAACCACCCAAAACCCTTCTCAATGCTTCGCTTCGCCAAGTTTGTTGACTTTTCATTTTGTTTGGCTGGCTGGAAAATTCATTGCGCCTTGTTTACTTTTAGCGCTTGGCATGCTCAAAACAAAACGCTTTTCACTTGCACCATGCTTGGCTCCATGGCTCTATGGCTCCATGGCATCCATGGCGTATGAATAATTTAGTGAGTCATTAAAACGAACGACGCGTCCTCACACAGCTGTGATTGTTATGACACTTTTCATTTCGCTCACTCAATGGCCCCAAAGACCAGCATTGATATCGCCTTAGTCGTCTTCGTCGTCGTCGTCATCGCTGCTATTTTCACATATTTGTTTGGAGTAAATATGGCAAACTATGGCCTTAGATTTATGCTCTTTGCCTTTGCATTTTCTTTTTGCCGATGACGCGCCCATTCAAATAATCTCACTAATTGCAGTGGACGAGGACTTTTGAACTTATTTTTGGCAGTTCGTTTATTTCAAAGTGCGAAAATGAAAATAGTTTTACTGCGCTGCAATAAAATAGGTGTTTGGATGAGGTTATAAAGATTCGTTGGTTTTCGATTTATATTCACAAACTTCATGATGATAAATGTTGTTGCCGCTTTATGAATAACATGAAATAGAGCAGCGCATATGCAAAGTTCATGTTGTTTTGGCCATGGTACAGCCCCTTTGGCAATAACTCACCTGTCAGCCCCTTAACTCATCTTCATGCCATGTTAAGTCTGCACAAATTGCAGCCCGACTGCGATGAGAGTTTGAAGCTAAAGCTGAAGGTGTTGCTTTGTTAGAAAATTTCATTATTTTAGCTTAAGCCACACACACACACACACACGAGTTGGCTATGTATTTATGTGGTAGATATATATGTGTGCACACATGCCATTTATAGCCAGGGATTAAAAGTCAAATCCTTTTGTTTAAGTGCCAAAATTAATTTGCATTTGACATGCAATGGGCCAGGGCCAACAAACATGTTGCCAGACACACTGCCAGCCCACCCCACCTTGCCCTGCCTGCCCCGTCTATAGTCTGGTCTGTCGTCTTGGGCGGCGTTGCTTAGCTGTGGCTTAAATGCTAAAAAGCGGGCAAGCTGCAAAAATATTTTGGCTAGCCACATAATGCAATTGAATGCAAAAATCTTACTAATCCGTTGATTGCACTTAATTGAGTTGGCCATAAACGGGCAGGCGGAACGCGCAACGCGCAACGTGCAACGTGCGCGATCAACGTACGAGCCAAATATAATCAAATACCAATTTAAATTAACTCAACAGCAATTTAAGCCAACAGCCATAACAACAAACACCAACAGCCACTTCAAACTATTGGCAGGAAAAAATTAAATTAGTGCAAAAATGTAAACATGTTGTATGTGGTGTGTGTGTGTGTGTGTGTGTGTGTGCTGTATGTGGACAACGAGGAAGGCAACTTGGACATGTAAATGACGCCCGGCACCAGCCCCAAAACATGTTGACGGCATGTAAAGTGGCCTAGACCAAAATACGATCACAACCAGTTCAGCTAAGACCAAAGAGAGAGATGCGGAGACGCTGAGAGAGCGAGAGACAGAGAGAGGCGTCTCCAAGCTGGCGGCTTATTAATTTTTTGTTTATATACAAAGCGCATGCACTCGACTGACTTTGGTTTCCCATTGCAAACCGAATTCTGGAGTTGCGGTCATTCCCCAATAAAGTATCGCATTACGATTGAGTCTGAGTTGCCAACAATGTTGTAGCCTGAATTCATGTTAGTTCCATGGAATTATGATATTTTCTGCGTAATTTGAAACGCTTTTAATTGGCGCCTATTGGCCGCCCACTCTACTTCTGCTTCTACTTCTTCTTCTTCTCATTCTAACCAATTCATCTCACACTTGCCTTTACGACCTTTCTCTCTGGCCCCCTTCCGGCCCGCTCTCTCCCTCTCTCTCTCTCTCTTTGTGCAGAACATGCACGTAATTTGATGCTAAGCAAATTTGAAATTTTATACAAAAATGTGCGCCATAAGAAGCAGTTAATTTTTATATTTTTTTTTGGGCATACGAAAGAGAGAAGTTGTCGAGCTCTAAGGAAAAATAATAATAAAGAAGGCAAAAGAACGTGAAAAAAATAAAACCAAAAAACTTGGCAGACAGGAAACTTAAGTTTTTTGTTACCTACTACTACAACACTGACTTGTGATATGGCAAAGCCGGCTAACGGCATTATATATATATATTTTTTTTTTTTGTTTACCCTTCGAACCGCATGGATTAGCCTCGATAGACCTGACCCTGTCGACATGGGGGTGGAAGGGGGCTAAAGAGTAGGCGCCGCATTCTTATCTCGACAAATTAATCAGCTTAATCCGTCGAAAACTTGCCAAGTTTTGCATGGGTGTAGAAGCCCCCTTTCCCCCTCCCACTCTTCCCTGCTTATCCAACTAAAGCAGTCAGAGCTGGCTTTATAGATAAGCAAAATGTTCGCAAGTTATTGTTGTTGAAACAGTACCTATTGTTGTAGTTGTTGTTATTGTTGTTGCTGTGTGCAACATGCAACGTTCAACGTTTCACATGTTAGGTGGCCCAGGTAATAATGGTCTGTTCTCGTTCCTTGTTGCTTGTTCCTGGCTTGGCGTGTTTTTTGCGGATTAATGCGCACCGCTTGAGGGTGTAATGCATATAATCTAATAAGCAGGTGAATTTCTGTTAAAGGACCTTTGATGAATATGCTTAATAGGCAGTGTGAGGAGCTATATCTGTAATGGGCAAAGTTTAAAATTGCATTAGAAGACTGCATAAATAACAAGACAAAACCAACAACAGATCTTGATTGATGATACCAAATGTTTGCAATAAAAGTTGGCAAACATAGTTTATTAAATCCATATTCAAAGTATTTATTTAATCTATATAAGTTGTGCATTGTGTATATTCACAATTCATTAACAGAATTATCTGCTATTAAACGTAAACCCTTATTTGAGACACACCCTCGTTTTTGATATACAAATTCGTTTATTGTTCGTCTTTAAAGCTTTTGTGCGAAATCAATTTTCATATGATATTTTTGTGCAAAAAAAAAAAAATAACGTGCGCCCACTTCCTGTGGCTGCCACTGTCAGTGGCATTAAAATGCATTTCGGGTTTGACAAACGCAATTGAACGAAATAAGAGCGTGTTGGCTTACGGCTGTGGTGGAAGTGGGAGTATGCGGTACAGCAGCCAGAGAGGGCTGGTATTCAATTGTTGCCACAAGTTCGTGTCCCTGTTCATGCCATCCTCCCCCGAAAACCCAATAGGGCGTACACATTGGCATTGGTATCGCCATCGGTCTAGCGGTCTGTTAGTCTGTTAGTCTGGTGGTCTGGTGGTCTGGCCGGCCTGTTGGTCTGTTGGTGTACAAACATATTTGTGAAACTACTCAACATAATGGCCATAGAGTGCCATTCAGACGCACCAAACATGGGGCACACAGCATCGGATCGGTCAAGGGACTCCGCAGCGCAGCGGTGGTCATGACTAACAATAAACAAAACATTAAACTAATAGCGGAACATGGTGGGATGGTTTGACCAGAGAAGCTAGAGATATGCCAGCAGGAGGAGGAGTGTGGGCAGCGCGCATTTTGAATACAAAAAAGTTTTTGTGCCCACTTGTTTGTAATATTTTAAACAACTAACGGTTATTGCTGCTACTCAGGCTGTTGTTGTTGAAGCTGTAGCCGCAGAGACAACCACGAAAACCACACTGGACAGTGTGGATCACGTCAACGGGCATCATCGACATCAGCCATGCAGAGGCTCATCAATGGAGGCAAATAAATAATGCAAACGGCAATTTGAGCGCAGGACGATGCATTCACAATATGTGTGTGTGTGTGTGATGACGGGGGAAGAGGGTGGAGTAACCGGGTACAGACAGCCTGCTGCTCACACATTTGCCTGCATCTTTTGAGTCAAAGGAATGTGTTTCATGAATTTTAAATTGCATACCAAATTGCAAAAAGATTGATATCCAATCTCACGCAAGGCGGCCCGACGGACCAGACCCAGCCACAGACAGGTTGCTTTTCCACTGGCCAGTGTGGCTAGTGGCTCAGAGAGTCTCTGCAGCAGGTGGGAGGCACAGGCAGAAAAGCGGCTTGCCCAGTCTTGCCCAGTATGTGTAGAGTCCGAGTCAGAGCCACTTGGCGACAACAAACATGCGACAACGCGTTGTCCGTGTCCGCGTCTGGCACACACACACACTCGGCCATACGGGGCCACAGACAAGGCTGGTACCCATTGATTGGCATTGGTTCGATAGCCAGTCTAGGCTACCCGCAGGCTATTTTGCTGGCCGACCATCCGCCTTGCCTCCTGTTGGCCTTCTGTGCAGAAGCTTGCGCACACAAATTTAAAATGTATGCCTTCCGTTTGCTCATTTCAAGCGTCGGAAAATTGTGATTTGTGACTTAATGTATTTATATAAGTCAATGTGGTGAACAGAAGGACAGGAGGACAGGTGAATGCTTTGTGGGGTTGCGTTTACCTCATCACCATTGCTGTCTATCCATTCATTCAACTGGTCCAGCTGCTGCTGTTCTGCAGTTGTACAAACTAATTTCATATGTAAGTGGTGTAAATATAATTTTCTGGACGTGTCTGTTGTCCCACTCTACTAGTACTGAATTGTATTTGCCCATTGGCATTAATTTGTAAAGGTTTTTTTCTTTACATCTCTCTCTCTCTCTATCTATTTTTTTTGTTGTGTTTTTAGCATCAGTTTCCTTGTGCTGTTTGTTGCAGTTGTTGTTGCTGTTGTGATTTTGAAATGGACAAATGCCAATATGTTGGCGTTGATGGTTGTCGCGTTGAATGTGATGACTGTGGGAAAGTATGGAGCGGAATGAGTTATTGTCGCAGATAAAGTTAACTTGTGAGTGACATCTGTTCCAATTAAAAGTATGTTGTAGGTATTAGGACTGAGCAAGCTTTTGTTTGTACAAAGTTTGCAATTAATTTGCAAGTTAGAAAAACTGAAATGTATTGAAAAAGTTGCTTCAGACTTTGCAGTCGTTAATCATTGCGCTTATCAAGCGAACTCATTTAGGAATACGACTTATGATAAGATCAAGCGTATTATGAATTCAAAGAGCATAGCAAATTTCACGCTCATAAAGGAAACATATTCCGTATGGCTAGAGCTGCCAACTGTTCGATATGTCATGTGTGGCTGGCCATAAAAGCCAACTATCACTTTGCTTTTAGCCGCATTCCAAATATATTATGTGGCTTGTTGGCAGTTGTCTGGAAGTACGACAAACCTCAATATGCATAATTGTGTCTGCCAGGCATTACTAATTGATGTCCCGTTCTGGTCATGTCCAAACGGCAAACAATGCGCAAATCAATCAGCTAACAAGCCAAAGTAGTCAACGCAGCAAACAAACAACAAATACCAACAACCTCAAGCCAAAAGTAAACATTATCGCTAAAATGAATCTCAAAGTGAGACTACGACTTTAACAACTTGGACGGACAACTAGCAAGCAGCAAGGTGGTAGTCGACTTGTATGGGCCATCATATTAATTATGTTTTATAATTTGCACAACGGTTAACACGCTCTATTAATTCCGGTTGCAGTCGGCTGTGTTGGCTGGTTTTGGCTTGTTGGACTGTTGGACTGTTGGCTTGGGCCTTGGGGCAGGTAAAGCAGGTAAAGCGCCTCGTCCTCGTGGCCAGGGCGATAAGCGCTAGCCACAATTTACACACACTTTATTAACGTATTAACGCATCAAGCAAGCACAAAAGTTAACTGTTGTTGTTGGCCAACTTTTGTGCAAAAGAGTTTAAACCAACCACCGACCGGATGCGCAATGACGACAATGAGGGTGGCTGTACAGCAGCAGGCGGGTGGGGGTTGGTTGGGCGTCGGAGTGCAGTGCACGCTTAAATGCACTTCACTTCCTTTTTGGATTGTAATTGCATTGTAATTGCAAAATAACGGTACTACACACAACCCAACCCAGCACCCCACTTACTGCAACTTCTTACTCATTCTAGTCCTCCATGGTTAACATCCTCAGCTCAATTTGCTCAGGCGCCGTGTAATATACACATTTGCTTTATAATATATTATAATCATGATTATATATGCATTGCATGCGATCTGCCGCGCCATAAATCGCACCCGAGCCAGCCATAAGCAACTCCCCCACTATCCGATTATACTATAGTACAACAACAACAACAACAGCAACAAAGCGACTATCCGACTATTCGTATCTTGGCATGCATAATTCATTGCAGATCAATGGGCAACAGCAGCCGTAGCAGCAGCAGATTGCAACTGCGACTTCGACTGTGCGGCTGGCCACACAAAATGCTTTGGCAAATATGTTCAAGGCTGGGGGCCAAAATGGCACAACTGGCTACCAAGTTTGGTTATGGTTGCAGCGCACTTGCAAGATCAGGACCGTAACCAAACCAAACCAAACCAACAAAAAAACGTGCAAAGAACTATGCAAAAATTATGGCTCATAGCGCACTTCAATGGAGCATGAGGATGTTCAATGTTGTTGTTGTTGTTGTTGCTCGACACGCCCCCTTGCCACTTCCTCGCTCGCTCTCCTCTCTCCCACTCTATTCAAGTCCGTTCAGTACCATGGCATTTAGCCACACTAAAGAGGTTTCAATTACGGCCAATACCAGCTACCGGCAAAGGCAAACGGCTGCCAAAGGCTGCCCAAAGCCGCGTTATGAAGTCGGCCCGAATGGCCATCAAAGCGCTGCTGCAAAAAAAAATTACTGTAATTCACATCACTTAGAGCGCATATTAATGGCCATCGAATGCTGGCAACGGACTATTGATGTATTGAAGTATTTCTCATTTTGCACAAGCCGTTGCAAGCAGCATTTTTGCATACAAACATGCTGCATGTGTGTGTGTTGTATGTTGCTAGAGCAGACGCGCCCTGCGGGCCACTTAAATCCACTTAAAGTTCAGCTGCGGCTAGAGATGGTCACGTGATTATTACAGCGCGACTTAAATACGCACTAGATGCTAAAGTTAGGCCACAAAGTGAAGGGCTTCTTTTTTTTATATACTTTTTAGTTTGTATAAGAAAACAATTTTAATCAATGCCTTGGCGAATGTTTTACATTTTAGCATGTTGACATGCCACGGCTGTCAACAGCTGACAGGCCAGCAACAGCTTGCAGCGACAGCTTGCAGCAACAGCAAGCAGCTTGCAGCTTATAGCTAAAGCTATGGATCTGTACTGGCGACTCATTATGGCCCGTTGACGATGACCAACTTGGGCAAACGGAATGAGCTGCATAGAGTCAATGCTGGCAATGGTCAAGTCTCTGTTTCTGTTTTTGTTTCTGTTTCTGTTTGTGGTGCAGTCTCGAGTCTCCGTCTCCGTCTAAGTCGCGGGCTAAAACACCGAAAGATCTGTGTATGATGCTGCTGTTGCTGCTGCTGCTGCATTGGCAATACAAAGCGCGTTTTGATCGTTTGCTGCTGCTTGGAAAATTCCTGGAAAATGTGCACATTTCATCATCATTTTGAGACATGTGCTCCATTTTGTGTTGCCGTTGCTGCCGTTGTTGCCTTAACTGACTGACATAACTAAGTGAAGATGAATGCGTGTTGCCTGCAGCGCACAGATATCAATCATATTTGAGATACAGTAGCGCTGGATACACCATGCACAGTGCAACATGCAGCCGACTGCGTTTGGACCAGTTGTTGGCCATGGCCATGGCTGCAGCCGTGCCATACCGTCTACCATGGAGCTGTGCACCGGACCATAATTATATTATGTGGCATGAATTATTAGACCATATTGGAGCGGGGCTAATGCGTTTCTGGGAAATGCGCTCCAACCATACCAAGAGAGACAGAGAGAGAGAGAGAGAAAAAGAGAGTGAGTGAGAGATATAGATCCGGAGAGGTCTGAAAATGATATTGCCTTAATGATGATAATGACTGCATTGGTGGCAGCTGCTGCTGCTGCTGCTGTTGCTGCTCCACTCTTTGGCCGTTTTTGTAGCACGGCTCGCGCCCAAAATTGGTCAATGTAACGTTAATTAAATCAAAGTGTAGCTTTCGTACAGCAAACGGAATGGTGGCCGTAGAAACGAGGGGGAGGGGGGAAGCGGCTCGAGGCATGACAAATAGATACAAATGGCTATTGGCACGTACGTGTCGTTTGCCATTAGCCAGTGCGTCTGTTATGCGCGCAACACTTGACCAAAGACCAAAGACCATCAACCATCAACCATAGAGCTCCGAGAGCAAAGAGTTCCATCAGCTGGCGGCTAAACCAACAAACAAAGCGATGCAGTGAGGCGGCGTGGCATAGAGGGCGTGTCTGTTGCGCTACGCCCACAAATTACATGGAACCGTGACGACGACGAGCAGAAGTGGAAGAAGTCATTTGTATGTTTGGGGTCGAGGGGTAAAAATCATCAGAATTTGCATGCATTGTGATAATGACAAGACGACTCCGGCGATGAAGACGACGACGACGACTTTGACTGCAACTTTGACTTCAGCTACGTTATGCATAATTAGATGCGTGCTGCATGTGTTTTATGGGCGTGCCACACGCGCAACTATCTCGCGCAATATGAATGCGAATACGACGCGTAACAGTCAGAGACACCAAATGGTGTTATAATTATGGAAGCAGAAAATAAAAACCTATCATTATGCAGTGCATTCATACAATATTCAAAGTTTGAGAGACTAGATATAGAATAAGTTACTCGCAGCTTATTTTTGGATACCTTAACACACCTGCCACATAGTCCAACAAGTGCTAAAACAAAAGAAGAATCATCTTTGTTATATAAATAAAAACACCTGGCCAACATTTTCACCTGTCAGAGTTGCAAGACCGAGCCGGCTTGTTCTTTCCTTGCAGGCCGCAGTTTGACCTCTCCTCCCTATCGCTCTTACACTCGTAGTTTCTATGAGGCAGCAACAATCAGTTGCAACAAATGTGGCCTGGCAGCATGGAAAATATTTATAAAATCCAACAATGCATTATCAAGCGGAAGTGCAATTATTCAACGTGCCACAATTTTGCGGCAAAACTGGGCAACGTTGCCACTGCCACAGTTGCAGTTTCTGCTGCCGCTGCTGTTGCTGTTGCTGCGTATAAAACCAGCAATTTCTAGCGTCAGCAACAGAAACAACAACAACAGCAGGCCAAGGCTCTAATTAGTTTTGCAATTTCCACGCGTTTGCTGCAATTGCAAGCGTCCGATTGTTGCCCGCGAACTGAGTCCACTCCAAACTTGGCCCAAGCTGTTGCTACTTAGCGTCGTCGTCGTCGTCGTCAGCAACAGTTGAGCAGCTCCCGGGGACCCTAGACAAATATGCAATTAACAGTAGCTTTGGCATAGCTGTTGCTTTTGTTTTTGCACCATTTCGCTGTATCGAGGAAATCGAGGATTGAAATGCAACAGCAGCAGCAGCCAATCGGGCAATCATCAAAAGCAGACCAACAATCTTCCACTTGGCCACGTTGATTGCAAGCTACCAAAAGTGGCGGGCAAATATTTAGACATATAATTTGTGGGCGTTGCCAGTTGCTGCCGCTGCCGCTGCTGCTGCATGAAGTCATTGTACTACTTCTAAACATCTACCCTATAAAAAAATAGAATTGCGACTTCAATTGCTATGTAAACTACTCAAATGTAACTGACAACAACAACGGCAGTGTCAGGCGGCATAAAAAGGTGCGTTTGCATTTCTAATGAACATGCTACGCACTTCCGCTTGCCACAACACACGCCATGAGTGATGGCAGTTGCTAGGCCCAGCCCTGGTTCCCCTATCTTAGCCCTTGCCTCCCTCGCCCACTCATGTTAACAGTTTAAGTTTGACTCTCCTTCACTGTCATATTTTGCAATGCCATAATTTAGAGTTTTTTCTCTTTCTGTTGTTGCGTTATGCGTGGCTGCAGCTGGCAACTTTATCTCTTGTTAAGTACATGTTGCAAGCACAACTTTGTGGCATAAATCTTTCAATCTAATTACCCAAAAGTTAACCCCACACTAGAGCACACAACACACACACACAGACACAGAGATAAAGACTACGATTCATCTGGCCGTAATCAATTATCAGCATAATTAAAGAGACAGAAGTCGCGACAAAGTCTAGTTCTAAGCATGGTTGCCACCCTCATACAAATTAATAAGCAGCAAAGCATGTTGCGATTACGGCAACAATTTACAAATTAGTGCCACATGAGGCACAGACAAACGACGCAGCAAATAGCAACCAGTCCCAGCAATTAGGCGCCACTCAGTTTCTGGTGTCGCATTGGATCTTCCCTTCCATTTTCACCCCCCACTCAATCTCTCTCTCACACCCATCGCCGGTTTTAATCGTCAGGCCGGGCAACTCGCTGACCCCCCAAACAGTCGGCAGCCGCATAAATAGGGCGTCGGCATTAGCGCCGACAGCGACGCTTAGCTGACCCCTTTAAACACCCTATGTTTTTGAGTGATAAAAAGTTTAAAGACTATATCAATGCGGCTGAAAAAGAAGCAACAAGCCTGGAGGAATGTCTTTGACTTGGAATCATTTGAATAATAAGTTTCCATAGAAAATGTATCAAACTCATCAGCCAAACAACTATGTAGAGTATTTTCAAAGTGTATTAGCGCCTGATGTAGTGTAAAGATACATCGTTTTCCGAGTCATTAAACTGAATTTTCCATTTTAACGATGACACACCAATCAAAATT